>OY728153.1:152181730-153431730 GCA_963277665.1 Viscum album
ATCATGGGCAAGCCCATGGTTTTTCCAATTCCACTGATGAGGTGTCCCTTAGAAATTAATTATTTGTTCCCTCACTTTTCTTATAAATACCAAGCCATTCCCTCGTCTATTTAATTCCAAAATACTCCTCAACGAAGATCTGGTCTCTTTATCTCCCAAGTATTCCACCCAAGGTTCCCTCAAGCCTACCAAGGTCCCGACCTCAAGCTTACGAAGTTACTTTTCATGGTAAGGGAACCTTTCACCCTCCTCTCTTAAGTCATGACTTCCTTTATGTTATGTCTTATAGTTCCATTTTATTATGTGTGGGATTGTTCTTCTATATCTTTACTACTGTCAATTTTATTTCCAAATGATTATAGACCCTTTTCCACTCACATCAATTAATTTTCTGAATTTTTAAGCGACGTCGTTATCCTTTCGAATTTTCGTAAAAGAAATCGCGCTTTCTCTTTCTTTTCAAGTTTCCTTTTCATGTGATGTGTCATTAAAATATCCGCACCATAATCTTATTTATTTCTATTATGTCCCTATACTGAAAAATAATCCATTTATGGATGGTAGACCCTTTCCCCCCCCCCTTTATTATTTTCTAAAACCATGATATATAGCCATTATGCTGGAGAAATTTCGTCTAAAAATTTCTCACTTTTTCTCTCAAGAAATTCTCTTATTTTAAATATGTGAATACTCATATATATAGTTTCTATGGGTGTTAATAGTTATAAAAAATGATATATTTGATTTTGTAATTGACATACATGTAACTCTCACTCCCTTTCCAGGGGTTATAAATGACTTAACGATCTTATTTTTAAGAACTTTTAAAACCTCGCGATTTTGAAATAAACCCATTTATTTTATTTTCTATGGGTTATTTATGAAATTTTTGATTATTATCTATCGGTATCACATGAAATTAAAGATATATTAAGTGTGCACCCTGATATCTCTCCAATGCATTGGGTAAAGAATTAATCTCTAGAGATGACAAGTTTCACGATACCTTGGTGAATAACCTTGGTAATTTTTATGACACCTTGGGGATGGACCTTGGTGATATGTTCATGAATGTCTAAATGAAATGTTGTTTCCACATATTCAAGTTATGTTTCAAGTACTTTTCATTATGATATTCCTATTATTTCATTGCTCTTGTCTTTATTTTTTTATCAAGTTCATATCGATATCACAAGTAAACTGATTTCCTTGTTTACCCTTACTGGGCCTTCTGCTCACCATTTCCTTTGAATGTATGTCTCCAGGTTATGAGATGCAGTAATTGTACTTTGGATAAGCTTATGATGAATCCTTATAAGTGGATTATAATAATGTTTTATGTTTTCTTCATGTATTATGTTCCTGATTTCCAAGACACTAGACTTTAAAGATCCTTTGTATGTAAAATGTAATGAAATGTTATATAATAAAAAGGCAGGATGCCATATCAACCTCAATCAAGTTAGATGAAGGGAGGAAGATCCCTCGTGAAGGGTGTATGTTCTTCAATGCCTCCTTGTCTACCATGGATGGAGTCACCCCTCCAGAAATCATGAAGTTTCTATTCATAACCATTGTCTCGTAGAATAAGTAATTCAATAATTTTGAGCCTAAAAGAAAATTTTGGACCGAATTCATCCAGTCATGAATCACTTAATGAAAATGTGATTTTTAAAATTTTATTTTCCAAGATATTAACCTTTTTTATTTTTTATGTTAGAAAATAATATGAATCTAGATCAATATATTATATGTTCCATGTTAAAAACAAGTCTCTAAACATTTATCCTTTTATATTAATATTAACCATTTTTTTCAGAGTACTACATTTGATTTGGATGACAACAACGCAACTCCTTATCAAAGTTGAAGAACATAAATGTGAGTGTATTAAGGAAAAGTGATTTGAATTGGTAATTTGCCTTAAGTAAGTTTATTCTCTTCTTCTCAATTCATGAAGCAAATGTTATATCAGTATATTATAAGTATACTGATTAGGATCAAAATAATGTATTCTAGATGGATCTATTACAAGATGGGGTGAATTATAGATTTAAAAAAATAGTTTAAAAGGGTTTAAACTAAACCAATTCACAAACCACATTATGTAAAAGGATTATATTTATAATTTCCATTAGTCTAATTACAAAAGTATGATAATCAAGTTGATTGCGATAATATCAGAGTAAGAAATCATAATCAAATAAGACTTGATTAAAAAAGACCAAACATATCGTAAACATAATGGTTAAAATTAAATCAGAGTTAATCAAATTCACAGAATATATGATTAACAGTACAATTTATATTTTTCATATTTAGAAAGATAATGATAAAATAATAATCATAGAGGAATTTAGAACTTGTAAGAAAAAATTATTACAATACCAATAAAAAGTTAAGAAGGACTTACAGTTATTTAAAATTGAATAGATCTCTTTTAACCTTAATATAAAGTTATCCACAAACCTTGGAAAAAGGTTTCCCTTATTTTATACTTATAATAAAGTATGTCTTTACTCAGCAAGGAAATCCATTGATATGATTATGATCTTTGATCTGTCTGCCTATCCCCAGTATCTCTCAATCCAATGGATGGGCTCTATTTTTATATCCTCATAATCCATTAATCAATATGATGATCATATTCTCCATATTGTTATCCCCACATTCCCTTGATTTTAATAACATTTCAGAAAAAAACAATTTTCAAATGCTCTAAATAAAATAACCCATAAAGGGATTCATTAAAAACAAAATGACTCAAAAAAATTACAAAAGTCTAGGAACAAGCTATTCGTGCTTTTGAAATTTTTCAAAGCTCTTGAAAGGTAGAAAAATCAACAGATTATTTGGAAAAAAAATTCACTTAAAACCCTTTGAATGACTAGGTATTTATAGGCAAATCCCCAATGGTCATCTTGAACCTCCAACTGTCATATTTTCTCCAAGTTTATCACGAGGACATGGACACCTAGAATTTGATAGCTCATATCTATCTGGAATAACAGAATTTCCAATTTCATATTGAATTTACACCATCATAGTGTAAAATATGTTCCATTACAATATAAAATAGTTTTGTATATTTAGAATTTAAACATTAGTCAATCCAATAGATATCCTTACATATGTCATCATGATGACCATTATGAATGTGGATTTAGGCCTTTATTGATTTTGGTATCATTCTTATTATAAATACTTTTTCAGTACAAAAGATAGAACAAAATATCTTATAAATGATCTAATAACGGTGAATCTGATTATTATCATTTCCATACTCATTAAGATAATTGCAATGAAGAAAGTTAGTATAAATTCATGAATACTTTAAAACTATATTTAACTATGGTAAAATGTATAGGTTTTTTTAAAAAAACATTCTTAAAAACACTTTGGAAATAAAAGTTTAGATATCAAGTATTTAAGAAAAAGTTTATGATTTCTAAAACAAAAGGAATGGAAAATCTATAAAGAAACTTTTGACTCAACAGGATCCCCCTTTTTGGAAATCACAAACCACAAAGCTTAGATAGAAAATAAATTTGAAAAAATTTAGTTCCTTATCTTTTAAATACTTCATATTTAGAAATGAAATTAAAAACCTATCTCCCCATGAGTTTTAAAAACCATCTTAATATAATGATGAATACTAATAAATCCCCCTTAGGAAAAGAACTCCCCCTAAGGATCGTATTATTTTCTTTAAAATAATTTTATCCCCTCTGTATATTAATTTTCTTAAAGAAGTAAATTTCTCTTGAATATGATTATTTCTCCCCCCTTAGAATAATTTCTCCCCCTTTTTTATTTTCAAAAAGAATGTCGAAAAGTCTTGAAATATTTGAAAAGGTTTAGAAAAGAAAATATAAGAATAAAAATAATAAACTAAATAAAAATTATGAAATAATATTAAACCAATCACGATTGGGAAAACATTCAAACAATCATATTTGGATAAAAAGGATAGTTCATTCATCTGGACAGAGAAAAAAATTTAAAAAACTTAATTGAATAAGAGTTTGTAAAAGAATTCAATCTTTCTTCCTAAAGTTTTTCATAATGGATTTTATTTTCATGAACTCATTCCTATCTTCGTCTAAATTCTCAATATTTTCATCCTGAGTCCAAATATTTTCTTCTTGAATATGAATTTTATCATCTGGTATCTGAATATTTTTTTCTTGACTATGATGTCTTTTTGAAAATTCATTCTTTAGGTTATTGATTTCCTCGTTATGAGTATTGATACTTTTTATCTACAACTATAAAAACTAAATCTTTCCATTATGATCTTTAACTACCTGAGTACGATTACTAGTTTAATCTTTGAAAGTCTAAAAAAACATTACCCTTTCTATCACATCTTGTGTTAGCTTATGGAAATTATCTATGGATTCTTTTAAAGCCTTATTTATATCTCTAAAATTATCATCAAAAAATTTGAGATCGGTATTGACTTAATGATACCACTTATCCACTTGTCTACATGATTTTATATGAGTTGGTAAAATTACTAATGAATTTTGAACATATCTTTAAGTCTAATAACATTCTCTTTCAGTGTGTTTGTCGAGTTTTTTTTTATTTAGACAACACTGAAGCATCTGGAACTGAGACTCAATATTTGGGAAATAATGGATTATTCCTTCAATCCTTTTCGAAGCCTAAAAAAATAATCTACTCCTTCTAAAGAAGTTGTTCTGACTGAATCTAATTTAATTTATTTTTGATCCTCATGAGGTATGACATGATTGGTTCCAATTTTATCTTGAAACCTTTTACCTTTGTTTTTCTTTGTAACTGATTTTTCAATTTCCTTAGAACCTATTTCTTCTACATTCTTATCATTGGATATTACATGAAATTAAACATCTTTATCAGAGTTAGTTTTATAATTTTGATCACCTTCATCATTCTTTGATGATGATTAGGATTCCTTAGTTTTCATTTGTCGAGAACTTTCAGATTTGATGGCTTGATTAGAATCATAGGGTATTTTTTATGATGATTCTTTATTTTCAGGAAAGGTTTCTTCATTATCAGCTTACTTATTCTCATATTCTTACACTTTATCTTCATATATTTGTTATACATAAACTTCATCCTCTTCCTCATAATTCTTAGCTTTATCATATTAAATTCCTTCCTCCTATTAAGTAGTTTATTCTACCTCTTCCTCTTCCACAGCAGATTCTATTTTAGCTATTTCTTTATAACCTTATACAACTTTTTCTAAGACATCAACGTATGAAAAATCATCTTCTGTTGATTTTATAAAATTTTCAAGAAGCAGTGTCGATTCATGTTCATTAAATTTAATTTTTCCTTTTTTGTGACAAAAGTAATAGAGGCATCTTCTTGTGTAGTTTCTTTGAAATACAATCTGACATTTAGATTTGGTATATCTAAGTGAGTATTTGGAATAACAACATTCTCAGAGCCTCATTCTACTCCTTTCAACATATTTTTCCATAACTGGGATTCAATTGACTACTTCTTTAGATTATTCTTTTTTACTTCTTATTTTAAAGAATCAATAGAATAGATTATGTATACAAGTGCTTTATTAGGGTCAAAATCAAATTGAGGTTCACCAGGTTTCCTTTCAGTCTTTTTCTTTATCCATTATTCAAAAACATCATTTAGGACTTTATTTTGTTTCTTCTATTTTTTGGAGGAAGAGAATCAGACTTTCTCTTCTTCTCTTAATTATCTTGTTCTACTTTATTTCTCTCATGGACAACCTTCTAAGATTTTTTAGACTTTAATGATGGTTTTGCTACCGATTTAGTATCATGAGTAATCAAAAAAAACTTCTTTGATTTTGAATCAAACAAAAAAATTCTAAGTTTGATAGTATCATCAGTGATAACCTACAAAATTTCTCAAACGGACTCATATTTGTTTTCTATATTGAAATTATTCATACTTGGTTCTATCAAATTGCCTAACAAAGATGAAAACATGATAATCTGAGACTCTATTGAGTGATACTTTACATTCTTAACTATTAATAGAACAAAACCCGCCAAATTAGTCTTCCTCATATTAAACAAATAATCCAATATAATGATGTCACATACTTTCAAAGTATCTAGATCTCCCTTACTTGGAATAGAAAACCCTTGTATCCAAAAAACTATGACCATATTATCTAGTGGTAGATGTGTAACCTTTCTCATCAGTGCATCTTCTATGATTATATTAAACAAATATTTTTTTTCTTTGTCCTTATTAAACATACCAATAGTTTCTGGTTGTTTGCGAGAAGGTAAAAAAGTATCTCCTTTCGATGAAATGCTAGAAATATCGAGGTTACCTCATATGAAAACTTATAACTTTTGTCATAAATTTTAATAAAAACTTTATAGATGCATAAAAATGTTTTACAAGATCTAAATAAAATAAATCAAAATTGGGGTTTTATTGTTCAATGCATAAAGACTACCAACCATGGAAATCAATAATCCTTCTCTCTAATGAATTATACTTATCATAAAAGGATTTTCCCACTAACCTTTCCCTGAAAACATACCATTTATTGTAATCCTTTACAAGTTCCATTGTATTGGAGCTTAATACTGAGGGATCAGACTTGGATATCTTTTATGAGTGGGATGCTTGAACATTACAGCACCTCAATATAGAATTATTGAATCAAATAATATGGGGAACAAGGTTCCACCCATTATATAGAAGACCACAATAGTAGTTCAACTTCTAGATCTGATACAATGGTTAATATTTGATCTTATCTGATCTGACAGTTACGATTGATATGAGGATGATTTTTTAAAAACATAAACTCTTGAGGTTTTAAAATACTTTACCATATTTAGATAAAATACAATTAAAAAATTGAAAAAATACAAGTTTTTTATGAAATCTAAAAATAAATTGTTACAACAACAAAGATATTAGATATAATTGAATAGTACAAAAATTAAGATATAAGAAAAACACATTTATAAGTTGATTATCAGTATGATAACTATGTTCTTATTGAATATTTTTAAATTATTTATATTATTATATTTTTAATATATTGAATAATATAGTTTTCATAAAAAAATATAGAAGTTCTAAAACTAGATACGATATAAAACCTAATGACATGAAAATTTTATGAATCAAAAAAAAATAGAGAACATGAGTTTGGAAAATTTTTAAAATTTTATGAATCTAATGATTCTTTTATGAATTATGAATTTAAAAAAATTTAATAAATATGAGTATATAAAAAATCGTTACAAAAAAGTTTTTAAGAAAACTAAAAAATTGAAAACCAAAAGTTTTTAAAAAAAATCAATCATATGAACTCCCCCTATGAAGAGGAGTAACTTAATATATGGGTATGGTCAAATAATAAGTATATATGAATGATTAATTTAAGTTTATCAATCCTAGATTTAATGTATTCAAATCTATTTAAAGGTAAGGGTTTTTTAAAAATATCATCTAGTTGTTCTTGTTTTCAGATGAATTGTAAAATTATATCTCCTTTTAGTGTGTGATACTTAAGAAATTTATTCCTAATATCTATGTGTTTTACATGGGATTGATGTGTAGGATTCTCACTTAAAGCAATGTTAATAGTATTATCACATATTATTTGAGTTTTAGTAAAATTCATGCCATATTCGGTGAGTGTGTGTATCATCCACAACAACTTATAGCTTCCACATATTAAGATTCAATAGTGGAAAGTGTTGCTAAGTGTTGTTTCTTAGAAGACCAAGAAACTAATGTATCTACTAATAAATAAAAAAATCTAAAAATAATTTTCCTATCCGTTCTATAACCACCAAAGTCAGCATCTAAAAAAATTAGTTCAAAATCATTTTTAGAAGAATAGAAAAGTCATAAGTACATAGTCCTCTTTAGATAATGAAAAATTAATTTTATAGATTTTAGATGAAATTCCTTTTTATTAGATTGATATCTTGCACATAATCATATATAAAACATTAATTCCAGTTGACTAGAACTTAATTACATTAGGATTCATATCATACCTCTAAATGTTGTTGGATCAATTGGTTTCCCAGATTCATCAAGATAAAGTGTATTTGAGATACCAATAGGAGTAATAATACTTTTAGTATTTTCATATCCAAACTTTTTCAGAATATATTTTATATACTTATGTTGATATATATAATTACCCTCTTGTTTTTGAGAAATTTTAAAACCAATAAAAAATGTTTACTCGCCCATCATACTCATCTCAAACTCAGATTTCATAAGATATGAAAAGGAATATGTTAAATATTCTTGAGTTGATCCAAATATAATTTCATCAATGTATATTTGAACAGTCATGATATTTTTGTTAACTTCTTTTGTAAAAAGGGTAGGATCTGCATCTCCCTTTACAAAATTGTCTTGTAAAAAAATCATGTTAACCTATCATACCAAGCTATTAGGGATTATTTAAGTCCATATAATGATTCGGTAAGTTTATAAACATATTAAAGATATTTTTTATTTTTTAAAACTATGGTGTTTTTTCAACATAAACTTCCACCTAAACATATCCATTAAGAAAAGAACACTTCACTTCCATTTGAAAAGTATGAATTTAAAAAATGATGCACATGCTAGTTGAATATGAATATATTCTAATATCACTGCCAGTGAATAAGTTTATTCGTATTCTATGAATTCCTATTTATTACAACCTTTTGCAAAAAGTATTTCTTTATTTCTAATAATAAATCCATTTTCATCACATTTGTTTCTGAAATCCCATTTTACTCTAATTTTATAATTATCTTTAGGTCATTCAACCAAGGTCCAAAATTTTCTTCTTTTGAATTGATTTAGCTCATATTTTTGGGATTTAATCTAATCCAAATCCCCAAAATCCTCATCAGGGTTTTTAGGTTCAAATTAAGAAAGAAAAGAAAGATGTTCTATTTTATTCCTTAAGGAACTTCTAGTCCTAACAGGTTGATCAAGAACACCAATGATATTATCACTAGCATGGTTCTTAAGAAAAAATTGAATTGGGTTTTGTAAAACAAGTTCGTCAACATAAGGTATAAATTACTCTTGAGTAAATACTTAAGAACCTATTTCTTTAGTATTATCCTTATTAGAAAAATTTTCTAAAAAAGGTTGAAAATTGGTTTTTTAAAACACATCTAAGGATGTTGGTTGGGATTGTTTAAAAAAGGGTTAGTTTCATCAAATTTAACATGCATTGTTTCCTCAATTGTAAAATATTTTTTATTAAAAACTCTATATGCCTTATAAGTAGTGTAATAACCTAAAAATATTCCTTCATCAGATTTGTGTGCAAATTTATGTAAGTTTTCTTTCATATTCAGGATGAATAATTTGTATCCAAATACTCTAAAGTAAGAAACATTTGTTTTTTGGCCTATTCACAACTCATAAGAATTTTTATTAATAAAATGACGAATCAAAACACAATTTATAGTATAGTTGGCAGTACTTACTGCTTCATACCATAATTGTTTAGAAACTGAGTATTCACACAATATGTTCTTGTTATTTCTTGAATAATACAATTTCTTCTTTCAAAAAAACAATTTTAATAAAAAAATATAAGAGCTTAAAATTTATTTTCTATACCATTATTACTACAAAAAGTTTCAAAATTGGAATTTAAAATTCCCCACTATGATCAATACGAATAGTTATCAAATGAATGTTTTCCTTATTTTTAACTTTGTCTATAAAAGTTTTTAAATAATAGAAGGATACAAATTTCTCTAATATAAAATAAACACATGTGTATATAGTGTAACCATCAACCAAAACATTTACAAAGTATTTTCCACCAATACTCCTAGTTTTTGTAGGACCAAATAAATCCATGTGAACTAAATATAAATCATCTGTAGTTGAGACTTTGCTAAAAGATTTAAATCTAGACTTATGATTCTTTCTGTATTGAAAAAAGTCATAGACTTTTGAAGAATAAAATATTATCTCTGGTAGATCCGTAAAAAGTCTTTTATTAGTCAACTTAAAAAAATTTATAAGGTTACAGTGTCCTAAAATTCTATTTCATAGCCAGAATTGATCTTCCATTTCACTAATACAAGGTAAGTCTTAGCTCTAAAGGTCTTATAAGTTTACTGTGTATACATTCTAATGCTGATGGGCGGAATGAATAAATTCAATCTTTTATTAGTGTACTACACAATTATCATTCCTAAAATTCAAAAGGTAAACTTCATCACATAATTTAATTATGCTTATATGGTTGTTCTTAAGACCACTATCAAACAAAACATTTATAATTAAATCATTTCCAATAAGATCAATGTTACTTATTCTGATAATTTATCCTTAATCATTATATTTGAAAGTAACTTTTCCACCTTTTATCTTGATAATTTTTTCAAAAAAAATATTTATTACCATTCATATGATGGGAACATCAACTATCCATATACGAAGTATTCTTATTGCTAATACTTTCCTTATTTTCTTGAAATCAAAAACATTAGGATTTCAGCACCCAAACCTTCTTGGGTTCAAAAATGTCAGTAATATTTTATTTTGAATTCACATTTATTTTGAGAAATAGGCTTCGTGGAAACATAAGGATTGAAAGTTATTAAAATAAAAATTCTTTTTCCAATGTCCTCCAGTTTTACACTTAGTGAAAAATGGGTTATTTTTTAGAACAAAGAAATTGTTACTAAAAAGTGATTTTCTATGAGTATACCCTACTCTAAAATAGTACCATGAGCAAAACAATTATGCATTTTATCAAAAAATTCCTTAACAGAAGTAAATTTTTAAAAAAAATCTTAAAAAATAATTTTTAGATTTTATTTTAACAACTAAATTCATATCCTCTTTATTAATGGTTTCAAAATTGATTTTATCAAAATTAGTTTATAAACTAATATTTTCATAAATAAATTTTTCTAAATAATTAGAAATGGTCTCATTTTTAAAAATATTTGTATCATGATCTTTATAAGGATATGATACTTTTTTTAAAATATTTATCCTTGAATTTTCATTATCAAGTTTTTCACTAACTTTACAATTTTCAATTTTAAGGAATTTTGAAAAACGAGATACTTCATCTTATAAAGGAATAGTATTATCCTCTGATGAGGAGAATTCTTCATCTGAATATTTAGAATTTTTATCATTATATAATTTTGGATATTTTTCATTTAAATATAAGTTTTTAAGGTTCTCAATAGTGCATATCTTATCCATTAAAAAATTATGTATTTTGGCTAAAAGACCAATGCTCTTCTATCTAGAACTATTATTATCAGAAGTGTTATCTGAGGAATATCCTCTACTTGCACTCTATGAATCATTATCTTTAAGAACTTTCTTTCCTTTTTACTTGTAAAAACTTTTCAAATTTATATCAGAATTTATTTATTTTCTATCTTTACTTTTTAGCTTTGGAATTTATGGCCTGATTTGTTCAGCATTCTTACACTCATAAAAATTAACCATAGAATCTTTCTTGTCATTACTAAGCTTTTTTCTTTTCTTATATTGATATTAAAAATACTTCTCACTAACTATCTTGTTAATCCTCTAAGAAATAATATCTAGTTCACTTTTAGAATGCTCATAAGCACTTGAATCTGATTGTATAATAACTTTATTCTTTTTTAAATATTTAACTACTTTTTTGGTTTCATAACATTAGTTGGAATTGTAATAGTATTTAAAGAAACACCTCCATTCTATTTCTTAGATTTCTCAGTATATCTCTTTAATCTACCCTCATATTGTATAAGAGTACTGATTAAATCATCAAGAGTAAGAATTTTCAACTTCCTTGTATCATCTATAGCAGTTTTTTTTATTCCCATTCATTAGGAATAATGTCAATAATTTTCTCCACAAAGAATTAATCCTCTAAACCGTTTTTTCAAGAGATTGTAAACTATTTATGATATTCATAAATCTATGATGTATCTTGGAAATGGATTCTCTAGGTAAAAATTAAAAATCTTGATAGTCATATCAAAAAATTGATATTCTATTTTCGAAAACCGTGGAAGTACTAAAATGTGTGTCCTATAGATTTTTTCGATACTATTTGTTGCCTCAAAGGAATAAATATGACTATAGATACTTTTAGTAATTGAGCATAGCAAAGTATTTATGACTCTATAATTTAGTTGATACTCTTTCTTTTCCTGATTGGTAAAGGTAGCAACTTCATTATCATGTATTTTTTAATTCTCAGTGACCATCACAAAATTATCAATTCTAGTGTTGATTATGAACGTATTCATTCTATCCCTCTAGTATTTATAGTCATTACCATAAAAAATTGGTGGTTTGTTGAGATTCAAATTATCTATGGATCTAATATTTGAACCAAACATATTTTAAAGAAAAACTTTCTTTTCCAAAAACACATTAGTGTAACAAATATTTAGAAATAGAATGTTTATAACAAAATTAAATAGACCTAAAAAAAGTAATTATAAAGAAAACTAAGAAAGAATTTATGCAGTGGAAACCTACTTTAATACCAATTATTGTATCAGTATATTTGAAGTATACTAATTAGTATTTAAATAATGTATTTTAGATGTCTCTATTATAAGAGGGGTGAATTTTAGTTTTTAAAACTTTAGTTTAAAATGGTTTAAACTAAACCGATTCACAAAAATATTTTGGTAAAAGGATCATATTCAGACTTGTCCCTTAGTCTAATTACAAAATTATCATAATTAGCGTGATTACCATAATGTCAAATTAAGAAATCATAATAAAATAATACTTGATTAAAATAGATCAAATATATCATAATTATAATGGTTATGATTAAATCAGAGTTAATCGTATTCATAAAAGATACAATTAATAATAAAATTCATGTTTATTGTATATAAAAACGTTAAGAAAAAACAATAAGCATAGTATACTTTAGAAATTGTAAAAAACAATTATTGAAATAGCTATAAAAAGTAATAATTACTTATAGCTATTTAAAATTGAATATCTATCTTTTAACCTTAAGAGAAAGGTATCCATAAACCTTATCTAAAGGTGTCACTTGTTTTATACTTACATGAAAGTCTATCTTTACTCAGCAAATAAATCTCTCAACACGGTGATCAGATTTGATCTTTATTCTTATCCTTGTCCAATCTCGATCCTATAAATCGGCTCTGTCTTTATATCCTCACAAGCCCTCAATCAATACAATGATTAGATTCTTTACATTTTCATCCTTGTAAGCCATTGATCATAATCGGAGATAAGACACAAAAACAATTTGAAAAAGTTCTAAAGGAAAAAACTCAAACAATAATTCCTTTTAAAAAAGACTCTAAAAATTTACAAAAGTCTAGGAATTGGTTTTTATTGATTTTTACAATTTTAATATCTCTCACATATCATAAAAATCAATAGATTATTCAAAAAAATGTTTTCTTCAAACTCTTTGAATGAATGGGTATTTATAGAAAAATCCCTAACGGTCATCCAAATCCTCCAACAGTCATATTTTTTCCAAGTTTTTCATAAGAAATTGGGCACCTAGAATTTAATAAATCATATCTATCTGGAAAAAAAATTCTAATGTCATACTGAATTTAAACCATCACATTGTAAAAGATATTCCATTATAATAGAAAAAAATCTGTATTCGGAATTTAAACTTTAGTCAATCTGACGGATTTCCTTACATATATCATTTCGATCATATTTATGAATCTGGATTCCAATGTTTAATGGTTATAAGATCAGTCTGATTATAAATACTATATCAGTATGAAATACATGAGAGAATGTCTTATTATTGATCTAATAAAGTTGAATCTAATTGTTATTGGTTCCATACTCATTACGATAATCATTATGAATAAAGTTATTATATATTCATGAATACTTTAGAACTATTTATAAGTATGGTAAAACGTATATTTTTTTATAAAAACATTCTTAAAAACACTTTTTACATAAAATTTTAGTAATTAGTTATTTAAGAAAGAGTTTGTGATTTAAAAAACAAAGGGAATGGGAAAATCATAAATAAACTTTTGACTCAAATGCAAACCCAACTTTGATTTAGACGGAGTGATCTCATTTTCATGACACACTTGTGATAGTATAAGAATAATCTCATAGTACGGATATTAGAGAAAGCCCTGAGGATGAAGGAACTCTTAAACTAAGGTGAAGACAAGTAAGGATTGGAACTCAACAAGTCTAATCAACTGATTGTCAAGAAATAACCCCTATTACACTTATATCTATACCTATACAAGTTAAAAAAAGAAAGAATAGCCTCTTCTATCACTCAGAAATTTTCAGTCGGTCAAGAAAATACAATCTATGTAAGATCAAGAATGTCTCCTCTCATGATTGAGTCTCATTCTCAATGTTTGTAAAGAGTAGCTGAAACAATAATTGGTAGGAAAAATTCACAAGAAAAACATCCTGAGGATTAAGTAACTTATATTACTAAAAAGCATTCATTTCAAGAAGAAATATTTGAAGTTCACCAAGACAATAATATCCCTATTTTTCAATATATTAGAAATAAAGTAACATTGAAAGGTGTTAAATGTTTTTTTGAAAAATCTCAATAGATACACTCAAATTTGTTTTCAGAAGTCGAATATATGAAACTTCAAGTCATTTAATCCAATTGAGAACTAAAATTTATTCGTGATCAGCTGGTGTCAAAATCATATATTCGAGAAGTGAAATTTTTTATTCAATTTATAATGGAAAAGTGTTTAAAACAACCCTTTAGAAGAATGATTCATGGTTTTGATGTTTATATAAAGATAAAGTAATTATCCTAAGTTGTCAATATGGTATCATTAGCTTTTGAGTCACTGCAATGCAAACTCATTTCATGAGAAATGTTCCAACACCTTCAAAGAACTATTGTCGATGAAGTTAGAAGGATAATTGGTCCTCTAAAGGATATTTATAATTTGTTTCATAAATCAATAAAGAAGTTTGTTTCTATGATGATATAAGTGTAAGGAAATTCTTCTCAAGTAAAGAAGGATGTAAGTTTCATTATCACTAGTATAAAAAAATGGATGGCTCGTTAGAAAACAATTTTGAAGTTTTAGATAAGAAAATTGAAGAGTTATATCAATTAGTATTTAGTAGTTTTAAACTATAATACTCAAACAATGGTTAAGTAGGGATTTATGCCTTTTTATAATCTTTAGATAGGCATGTGCTCTCAAAAGATAAAGAAATGTTTTCTATTATTGGTATAACAGAGAATCAGTTCAATGTTTTAAAAAGTTTGATTTTGAATTATGAAAATAAGGGAGACTTACATAACTTTGTTGGGAATTTTTCTTAATGTGTGTGGAATGGTTTTAAAATTCTTATCAACTACTACAAAAATGATATGGTCAAGAAAATTTATTTATGTACTGATGCAATTTTTCAAATATAAGGAAGACAATTTTTTGGACCCTAAATTATTGACTGTCACCTATCAACCTCTTAGTGCCTTAAAGAAATATTTTATATATATAAGGTTCATCAAAGGTAAAATCCAATATTTACTAAAGAATCCTATTTTTTCTTACCTGAACCATTCATTAAATTAACCTTTACATATATAGGTAACTTTGATTTGGAAAGGGAAAAAACTAGTCTTAACGTCGAGTCCACACCAGTGCGGTTTTCTCATGAAGATTCAACTGGTCTCAGAGCATCCCAAATAATTTTGGGAGTTGTTGTTAGCACAACAACTAACGCTCTTCTACATTCATTCTCATTATCTCATGATCAACTTTTATCCTTCAATAATCCTCCTCCTGAAAATAGTTTTAGGACAATAATTTGATATACTCCCTTTCAAGTTCATGGAATGGTTGCCCAGTGGTTATGCATTCTCAAAAAACATTTGAACTATGTCACTCTTTATGGAATTCAAACATTTGAATCTATTTACTTTAACTTATCCTTTGAATGATTGTAATGCTTTATTTACTAAAGTATTTATATTTTGATAAGATATTATCATTTAAATGATCATAATGCATTACCTTGTCCAAAGTTTTTTTATATACACCCTTATTTTTGAATGATATTGATGATTTACTCATGAATATTGTTTTATGATTTCTCTTCAATATATTATTATAACATGATCTAATGTTATACTATTTTAATGTTTCTTTATGACTTATATTCAAGGAAATATATTGTTTATCAAGCAATAACATTAACTGATTACTACTATTTTTATACAATATGAACTCTATTCATTATTCTACTTCTTTTTTATATAATAAAAAGGGGGAGAAGAAAAGGAAAATATAAAAAATTAATCTTTTTTTATATTTCAAGAATGGTAAAATAAAAAAAAATTAGGAGAAGAAAAGGAAAAGGAAAAGGATAAAAGAAAAGTTCCTTATTTCTGAAAGTTTAAAGTCCAATATATAGAAAAAACAATTTAATGGTATTTGTGATCATAAAAAGGGGGGATAATTTTGGAAAGAATATGTTTCTCTAACATATCTTCATGTTATGTGTTTTAATGACTCGTAAAATCCATACTTCTATTCTAACGAGTTTATTCTAAATTGTTTTAGATTATAATTATCTTACATTGTGTGTCCAAGTGTTTATTTTATGATATTAAATCACTTTATCTTGCAATAATTGAAGAATTAAACTGCTCAGAATTAGAAAGTATCATGAAATAATATATATTATAAAGATTTGATAAAGTTTCTTAAAACAGATGATCTATTCAGAATTATATTGTAAAAGGGAATTATCATATAAAAAGGATATTCATAGCCAAAAAGTTGAATAAGTTGAGTGTTATATCACAATAACACTTTTTCTTATACTGTAAAATTATCTTACTCTATATTAAAGTGATTTTATCTTACAAGGAAAAGCTAATTTATCTTATGAAAGTTATTTTATGGTGAACAGTTACTTCAATCGATATCTTGAGAAGATATTGTATTGTAAAATGTCATGATTGCTTTTCTAATCACTTGATAAGTCACTTTATGATTTTATAGAACATCAAAAAGAGATTAGCAATTTAAGGAAAGTTGGTCTACACAAGACTTTCCTGAATATGATAATTTGGAGAATGAGAATATTTATGCTAAAAAATAAATTCCTATGTTTGTAGTGTTCAGCTGCATATCTTTAATAGATTATCTTATCCAGATCACTGTATAATCCTCACTCAACCATTGGAGTCAGCATGCATTCAAGTTTAAAGAGTATATAAAAACATCTGTTAGCCACTACCAAAGATTTTTGTATAGAGAAGAAGAGACTAAGAACAATAACTGATTTCTTTTTGAACACCATAAAGAAAAATGATAGAGAGTTGTACATAGTAAAGAAAAAAAAATGTTCATTTTGTTCTTATCTGTTCTATCAGTCGCACTGAAGATCATCCTGATCTACTTTGAAGTAAATATTTTTCTTAGGATGAATCTTCATCTATTGTCAGTTCCTACTTGCAACTGTGTGCTACAAATTTTCTTCTCAAAGTTTCTATTTATTTTATCATGTTTTCACTCGGTGTAAGAGTGTTATTAAGACCATGGATAGGTCTTGTAAAGGGATATCCTGTTTGAAATCTCTTGGACCTTTTTATTAAGTGATAAATGCTTATATTCAGATGGGAGCCCCTGGTAAAAGGGTTGTTATAGTGAAAATCACCAAACTTGTGGAGAAGAGTGTTGGTGGAGTGGATTATGAGATTTCTATTCCCCAAACAACTATAAATCTCTATATTTAATTTCCTTTCCACAAGTTTTCACATTTCCACTACATATATTCTTAAGGAAATAATTTAATTTGCATACTTTGAAGAGGGTGGTCTAACATTTAAGAAATTTTTCAAGAACCCAATTCACCCCCCCCCCTTGAGTTATTCAGTCAGTTATTATCTCGGAATACATGGTTCACTCCTCATTCATCTTCATCTCATTTAATACCCAAGTTATGAATTTTAAAAAAACATTTTTATAAGATATGCATTTCTAATTCATAAACTATTAAAAACCTTTCAAAATCTACTTAAATTATTTTCAAATAAGAAAACAACTTTATAGCCTCTAGGATTTAATAAAAAACTCTTCGAAAAATACATAAGAGAATTCCATTTTTCTAAAAATAATTACTTACATTTAAATAACATAATTATAAATTATTTTAAATTAAAATAAAATATTCTATTAAAATTCATGAAATGTCGACAACAATAATAGATGATGTTTATATCTACTAATATGAATGACATTTATAAAAATTAAATACCATGTTACCTAAAAAATTGTAGATATTATCATTTGAAATTATATAGAGATTTTGATAAAATAAAATTCCTTTTAAATAGAGGGTTTTAAAATTAAAAAATAGTACTAAAATATTTTATTATAATTTTAAAGTCTGAAATAAAACTTTGAATTGATTTAAATAAAATAAATTTTTTTTGTTAAAATAATTCTTCTTGTAAAAAGTGGTTTTTCTTGAACGTATAATATAAATAGAATTAAGTTTTTTAAAATCAAAAAATAATTATATGAATGTTTGAAAATAAAAACTCCCCTTACCAAAAAATAAGCAAAGGTATCCTACTACCAAAGTTTGGACACATGGAATGGATAAAATGTGGAAGAGTTTTTTATTTGTGGATAATTTTCCAAGTGGAAATACTTAATGCACCCAAAGGAACCTCTCTATTTATATTCTCAATTCCTATGTATATATATATATAATATTAAATGAAGTGTTTATATATTTAATATGGGGTTTTTTTGGTTTTGAGAATCATGACTTGTGTATATTTAGTAGATTTGATCAATTCAATGTAACAAAGATATATAACCAAATCATTTTTTGTTTTAAATATGCTCTATACATACAGTGGGGAAAATTTATATATATATATAATCATCTGAATTCCTTATCCAATGAAAAATAGATATTTGAATAAATCTCTTTACAATTAATGTTAGTAAAGGTTTTAATGAGAGTAAAATTATTCTTTGGTTTGCAGATAAAATTGAATGGTGTGCAATTAAACCAGAAAATTACAGGTATAAATATAAAAATGGCATTTGTTCTATTTATTCAAAATGATTGAAATATATATATATATATATATTATCATGAAACTAAACAACCAAATGATCCCATATAACTTAACCAAAGCTAATAGAATATCACTCATTTAAGATTAATGGTAAATATATATATATATATATACATATATATATTATGAACTCCTCACCACTAGTGAAGACCCGAAAAGGAAACAATGAGTCAAAGAAATTCAAAACTGTTATATGTAATCTTTGGTTTTAATGAAATAGAAACATTTAATCATATTAATTTAACAAAAAAATTTAAAAAAATATATTTTAAGTGCCGAAAATAAAACAAAAAATTTAAAGAGGATAAACTAAGAAGTCTTCTTTTATGAAGTTGGATTACACCGTTTTTTCATAAGGTTTCAAACTCATCAGTGAAAGTGAGGATGATTTTTTGAGCTAGGCTTGTAAGGTTTCAAGGCTTGAAGAAATACAGGTGGTAAGGAAGGAAGATAATGAATATGTCATAGGTTGGATAGCTTGACTTGAGGAAGGCGATGAAAAATGAATAAAATTGAATGGTCGAGATGATATAGATCATATAGTTGAGATATAGTCAATCATTTTTAAAATAGGATAACAGTAACCCATTTTGGAATTCATCATTGGTTTTAAGTTTTTTTGGTTGGTGATTAATAAAATATTTTAGGGTAGTGATGATTTGATCCAGTAACGGGGTTGGCACCCACAATCCACTACACACACGCCCTTACACATGGGCTACGCCACAAGGTCTTATAGGAAACTATGTGCACCTTTAGGTGTACTGAGTCACTTGTGGGTGTTATGCCTAGGTAATTTTATGTGTATACACATAGTCCAGTACATAATCAATAACCTCAGTCCCCTCTATTAATCCATGGATCAGTTAGGTCAACCTACTTTCCCACTTCAACAGTGGTGTAAAGGTCCATATCTAGACAATGGATAAAAAAATATTTTTTACTGATGAAAACAAATATACAAACATTACTAATATTGTTTTCTTCTTTATTCTAATATATTAACAAACTTTTATCTATATGTTTAATTTCTATTTAAATTTTAATTTAAAACTTTATTTTATATTGATTCTTATGTTAATAGTTTTCAATGGTTGTATTTATATTTGTTTAAAACAAATTCCAATATCTATTTATTATCGGTCAAAAAAAAACTCCTATAAGTACCCATACCTCTAATATATTTGAAATAAATATATTCTAATTCTATCACTTGTAATGATGGTTCTTATATTTCCTCTTTCCCTCTATATTATTTCCATTTTTTTTACTGATGGTTTCCCTAAAGAGTTGGATTATTATTTTGTATATTTTCATGTTTATTGGAGCTAGTCCAACTATATTACTAATTCTAATAATATTTTAATGAATTAGTTCTATCCTCTCGAATTATAATGATGTAATTAAGTCATTGTATTATTAATAAATTGTTATTCATCTTTCTATAAATTTGAAGTTTCATTTTCTTAAAGAATTTAAAATACATAAAAAGTTCAGGATGTTGCATTTTAAGTATCATATTTAAATTTATTTAAATTCATATATAATATTTTTTTTGTTAATGGTATAAAAAATTTTACTATAAATAATGATTTTAAATTATATTAAGTATAAATAATTTTTATTTCAAGTGATAATGTTTAAAATATAATTACTTAAATTTTCTAAAGAATAAATTCTACAAAAATTATATATATATATATATATATACATAAGTTTATAAAATTGAAAATAAAAAACTTTACAATATTTTAATGGTTATGTAAATGTAAATTATATAACTTTAATAAATTATATTTAAAAAAATTTATTATTAATAATATTTTTAATATTTAGGTATAAATTAATAATACTTATATTTAGAAAACTGTAGTTTTTTGTAAAAGTATATGTAATTATATTTTAAAATATTAATAAATAAATTTGAATATATTTAAATTTTTATATATTTATGTTATATTGTTTAAATATATTTATATTTATATATTATTTCATACAATATCTGAAGTAAAATAAGTTTAAATTATAATATTCTATACACATAGATAAATAAAGTGAATCTACCTAAATATATATATATATACAGATTGAAAATTTTAAATTTTGGAAAGCTAGTAATATGAATATATGGATACATATGTAGATATTTATTATCAATTATATATTGTTATAGGTAAAGTTATAGTATGTAGAACAAAATAAGTATCCTAAAAAACATGTTAAGAGTATTGTGTGATGACTGATATTGAGATGATCGACCAATGCATAATTGAAATTTCATATCTTTTTTGTGTATATAGTTATATAATTTTTCATAATTACATTTTATTTTCCTCCTTGATGACCTTCATGTCATCCTTTTTTCTAATTATGTAAGGAATTGTGTGTCTGTGTAAAAATGTTATGTATCATAAACCCCTAGACCCCCTCACTTCCATGTGAGTAACAGTTTAATAAAAAAGGTCATGTCCCCCGATCTAGTACTCTCTCACGTGACTAAAAAAGGTTAATTACGAGACCTCAAGTGCACCTACCCGTATGCCAAAGGCTGCCAAACAGGAGTGGGCATGTGATTTTTATAGTAGTGAGACTATACTCCTAGTTATAGAGTTACAAATCATTTTAATTTTACATATAATAATAATAATAATAATAATAAATAGATAAATAAATATCAAAGTATGGGAAAAGAAGGAAAACAAGACAATACAATAGAAACCAAAAATAAAAATAAATAAATATTCCAATAAATAATGAAGGAATAATGTAATGACATGATGTAATGTAAATAAATGTTATTATAGAAGTAAGAAAAATAAAAGACAATCAGAATCAAATAAAGACTCAAAATCCCCAGTCCTGAACCCCATGTATGTCCCAACTCCCAACTCTATCCCATCCAGCAAGAAAACAATCAACAGTAAGGTCATTTTCCCTTATCCAAACCTACATCTATATAATCTACTCAAGTACCAAACAGTATCCCAAATAGAATTTGAGTATAACTTAGTATGTTGCTACCACTATTTATAAGCATAACCAGTCACATAATAAATATATACAATAATACCATAAACAGGTGTATTAATTAATTAAATGATTAAATTAATATCACACCAACCTACTTTCGCACCATGCTAGAATGTTGTTGAGTATGTCTCACGACCATCATAACCATAACCATATAACCATAGAATAAAATAGACCACCTTGACACGATCCCAGAATGTCTATGATCATGTCCTATAACCATTCCAACCATAACCTTATAACCAAGGTATAAATTACAAAAATATGGGTAAAAACCCGCTATATAATAATTTCATCAATTAATCAGTTTGATCCCACTATATAATCATTTCATAATGTGTCACTAGGAATAGCCCACTATATAATCATTTCATCATGTGTCCTTGGGCATAGCCTGCTATATAAGAATTTCAGCATGTGTCAATGGGAATAGCCCACTATATAATCATTTCAGGATGTATCACTGGACAAAGACCACTATATAATCATTTCAACAAGTATCATGGGGGAAATGACCTATATAAGCATTAAAACATGAAAGTCACAACACAATTCATAGAAACAAGAATATCATAATATCACATCATATGATTCAATGGTAAACTATGAAAATTACAATTTATCTATCAATTACAGATTTCATATATCAATTGATCATAACCAATAACATGATAGTTTTATCAAAAAAAATCCAAGCCAAGGTGAATCTGTATCATGTAATCACCCACAATCCATGTCATTCTAAACATACTTTAATCCATTAGAAAATTCAGTTATATTCAAGGTTTCACTCACCTGAAAAGTAGCCACAAGTCAGGTAAATAACCAATTGGATATAAAGGGACATCAATGAATAATTTCATTATTTATTTTTAATTTATTTGGAATGTAATATATTGGTGTAATTGAAATATTTCACATACTTGACAATTATCAAACAATAGGTTTAAGGTTTAGACTCTCTACCTTTAACTGACAATCAAACAATTATTCTAGTAAGATTCTGCAATAAGAATGAAGGTGAAGATGATCACAAGAAATTTATAGGGATCATATGTGTGATAGAGACATCTTTAATTAAGAGATATGATCCAAAATCTCCTAGAAGGTTCCCTAGGGTCGAGAGGAAGAAGCTACATGTGAGTTGGAAATAAAATCAATCACAAGACACTATTTTAAAAACCTTTTCGGGAAAGTACACGATGTGTAATTTAGTTACACCTCATGAATTTATTTTTAGAGGGATACATCAAAAAACATGTCACCTTGAATAGATATTTAATCCATATGAACATTATAGGTTGTGTAATTGGTTAATGATGTGTAACAACTTCTTATCATGAATAAATTCAGGACATAGGACTAGTGGATTTTACACTTTCTGTAACACATTTACATGGCATGTAATTTTCTTGTATATGGTTTTTCATCCTAGATTCATTATAAAACCTAAATCCCATTTAAGGATTATCAAATGGCCAAGAACCTTTGGTAACACTTGGCCCATATATACTCATACTACATTAATTCAAACATAAACCACAATCTGCTCCCTGTGTGGATCCTCTCTATTTTCTCAAGTTTCCTCACAACCTGAGTGTTTGTTTATTAAAACAACCATACATACACAAACTTTAAGTAATTTACCCCAAATATGGCACTCCCTCTATGAACAAGCCACGACTACTAAGTCTCAAAAGAAATACACAAGGAAGAAATTACTAGACAAAAATATGGGATTTTACAAGCTCCCTGCCATATAAAAACTCATCCCCGAGATTCTCCAAGAATTACTGTGGGTCTCAGTGAAAAGTAGATATGATGTGATCACATATGAGAATATCTCTCCCAGGTCTCCCCCTGAAATCTCCCATGTTTCCATTGCACTCAAACCAAATGAATCACTCTACCTCAGTGATACTTCTTACTATGGTCCATAATCCATATCGGATGCTCCTAAAAGGATGCATCAGGACTAAGCTCGATGTTTAGTACATCTATCACATGAGAAGGGTCTAAATAATATATCCAAATCTGTGACACATGAAACACATCATGCATGTCATTGTAGCACTGTGGAAGGTCTAACTAGTACACTAATGTACCAACCCTATCTACTATCTGAAAGAGACTAAAAAACCTGGGTGATAGCTTTCCCTGTTTCTTGATATGGAATCACCCTAACCAAGAAGAAACCCAGAGAAAAATATGATGACCAATATCGAACTCAAAAGGCCATATTTGATGGTCAGTGTATGATTTATGTCTACTTTTCACAGTCATCAACTGTTGTCTAATCAATTGAACCTGCTTAGATATCTCTGGCATGAGACTAGGCCCAACAAGAGCTAACTCACCTACTCAAACCAACATAGGCAAATAGAATGAACTTCCATACAAAGCCTCAAAAGGATCCAGCTAGATGAATTCTTGGAATCTGATATTATATGTAAACTCCACGATTTCCATATGCTACTCACATAATCTACCAAAATCCAAAAAATAGGCTTGTAACATACCCTCCAGAACATGAAAAATCCTCTCAGATTGACCGTTAGTATGAGGATGATAGATCATACTCAAAATAAATTATGATCCCAGAACCTTCAGAAGACCCTTCCAGAACCACAATGTGAAATGATGATCTCTTTCTAAAATGATACTCCTTAGAACATCATGCAGCCGAACTACCTGGCACACATAAAGATGAGCTAGATCATCAACTATGAGGATCTCCATGGTAGGTAAGAAGTGGGATACCTTCATCATTCAATCCATGATCACCCATATAAAAACATTCCTATAGGTTTTCCTGAGTAATCATGTCACAAAATCCATAGGGATGTCATCCTATTTCCAATCAAGAATGGGAGAAGGATGAAAAATCCCATTTGGCCTCTTATGATCACCTTTCACCTACTGAAAAGTGAAACATCTCACCACAAAGCCTATTACCTTCTTAATTATACACCACCAGTTCTATCTATGGAGATCATGATACATCTTCATAAAACCAAGATGTACTTCCCAACTAGAATCATAAAATTATTTCATTATATCCTCAAGAAAACCCATAGGAACCCATACTCAGCCATAAAAAAGAAGATATTTCCCGTTTCCAAGATACCATCTAAATAGTGTCTCCCCACCATATAATATGTCTCCCAGAACTAATCTCTTCATATCAGATAAATGCTTGGTCTTAATCTGGTCTAAAAGCACAAGTATAACAGATGTCAAAGTTAGATTTACTCATACCTGAGACATATAAACATCTAGATGTATGTCTTCAAAGAGGTTTATCACCCACCACTCATCACAATACTCTCATACTTCCTCTTCCTATGTCTTTCATAGTAATTCATTGTCAAAAACATTTCCCTTTCCTAGTGTATAAGCCAACTCGAAGTCAAAATACTAAAGATACTCAACCCACATCCTCTGTCAAAGGTTCAAATCCCACTGAAAAAATATGTACCTAAGGCTCTTTTGGTTTTTGTACACTACAAACCTCTCACCCATGAGATTATGCCTCCAGCATCTTAGTACATGTACCACTACTGCTAACTCCAAATCATGAGTAAGGTAATTCCTCTCATGTGGTCTCAGTTGTCTGGATCCATAAGAAACCACTTGATCCTCCAACATAAAAACTACTCTAATTCTAACTCTGGATGCATAATAGTACATGGTATATACTTTACTCAGCATAGGTAAAGTGAGGATAGTTTTGGAGGTCAGTCAGCCTTTTATCTCCTAAAAACCATTCTCATAAGAATTTGACAAAACAAACTTCACTCCCTTTTTTGTTATCCTTGACATTAAGGTTACTAAATAGGATAATCCATGGATAAAGTGCTGATAATAACCATTAAAACCCAAAAATATCTAAATCTCAAAAAAGTTATTGGTTTGCTCCAAATATACCATGGATGAAACTACCTAGGGGTCAACTAACACTCCTTCCTCTGAGATGACATTTCCCAAGAAGTGTACTTTATCAATCCATAAATTTCTTTTGGTTATCTTGGTGTAAATTACATGCTCTCTAAATGTACTCAAGATGATGTTAAGATTTTGGGTATGCTCGTGTAAAGGATGAGAGTACACTAAAATATCATCAACAAAAACCAACAAAAACTGGTCTAGAAAAGGATGAATTATCATATTCATAAATCCAATGAATACCTCTAGTGTATTAATCAAACCAAATGGCATCACTACGATCTAATACAAGCCATAATTGATCCTAAAAGTAGTATGAATTATGTTTTAAAGTATCACCCTTGGATGATGGTATCTTGATCTCAAATCCGTCTTTGGGAAGATCATAGCACCTCTCAGCTAATCGAAAAGATCATTATTGTGAAGAAGATGATGTCGGTTCTTGGTCATCATCTGGTTCAATCTTTGATAATCCAAACATAAGATCAAAGTCCCAAAATCTTTCTTAATAAAGATATTTAGAGAACCCCAAGGAAATTTCTAGGCTATATGAAACCTTTATATTCCAGATCTTCCGATTAAACTTTCAACTCCCCAAGATCTACTAGTGCCATTATATAAGGTGGGATAGAAATTGGATCTACTCCTGGAACCGACTCAATCATAAAATAGATCTCTTACTTAGAAGATAAGACATATAAATTTTCAGTAAAGAAATATTAAAAATAGAATACCAATGTAGTAAAATAATCATGCTACATTACACCATAATCTAGATAAAAATCATCTATCTATGATATGAGACAATTCAATCTGCACTGAATTAGTCCTGCAAAACTAGTCTGGAGATCCCACTCACCTTGGTGAGAATAACTACTTCCTTATAGAGATAAAAAGGTAAATCTCATTTGCTAATAGTCGATATGATACTATTATATAAATACCAAGAATCAAACTGAAGCCTATCAATTCCAACACAAACAGTTATCAAAAGAAATGGTAACCATAAATCACTAGAGAACATTCCTAGCAACGTTTGATATTCTATAACTGTACTCCCAATGGTGTGTTGATGGTCAAAACATCATCCAATATTTATGCATCAAAGACCAAACCATTCACAAAAATAGCAGATAAAAAGGAATGTTATGCTATTGTATCAAAAAAACACAAAGAAGGGTAGATGATATAAGAATCGCACCTCTGACAATATACAATATTACATCTATAATAACTGGAGTAGTCGGTATAATTTGAAGCTAACCATCCCCTCTGACCTGGGATCTATATTGACTCCCCTAAGTTATACCCTCTTCATGGAACTATCGTTCTTACACTATGGTACCACATCCTCTACCTTAAACAGAACATCCCGTGGAACTCCAGCTACCTGCCTACTGAGGAGTAGTTGAGTCCTTCTTAGAATCTAGTGACTATAAAGATCCCTTTACATTTTTGTGTTGTTTCATGCCCCTATAAAACCTATGAAGGTGGCCCAATCTTCCACAAGAACAACACTTTAAAGAAAAGTTTAGACACTGAGTCTGTTTGTGGCCCACCGTTCCACACTGATAGCACTATAATGAAACATGGTCTTGATATGGATTCCCACTAACCTGAATGATCTAACCACTACTTCCATGATGAAAACTATCATATAAACACTTATTTACACTAGAATAATAATTCATAGTTTTCCTTAATGAAACATCCAGACCACTACTTGGGGACTCTCTCAGATTCCCTTCTGTGATGAGTGCTTGATTCATCATGTTTTCCAAACTACACAGATAGAACACATTCACCAACATCCAGATCTCATAGTGAATACCATCCTGAAAACATCTCTCCATGGATATATCATTATATTCCAAGGATGGAACAATGCCTTATAGGTCAGTGAAGCTTTTAGCGTAGTCCAGAACTAACGTTCCCTCTTGTATTAGGTGCATGAACTCATCATCCTTCTCACCCCACGACATCTAGGGATAGAAATAGATCTAGAACTTTATCTTGAATTTCTTCCAAGATAACTCATTCTAGTAATCTTCTTGCTCTAGATTGTCCCACCAATGATTGGATGGTCCACGAAGCATAAAAATAGAAAGATTTACCCTCCAATCTGTGGGTGTATCTAGATGCTTAAAGATCATCTGGATTGACTCAGTCTAGAACTCAGCTGTCTGGGTTTCTCCATAAATAGTGAATATAGGTGGATGCTATAGGTAAAACTCCCTCACTATATTAGACATCGAAAACACAGTGTAGGAAATCTATCTTCCATAGATCTCATGACCCTCAGGACACTGTTGTGAAACTAAATATCCATATGATCCTAAGGAGATATGGGAAGCTCTGGTTCTGCTACATTAAGATCATATTGATTTCCACTCTCCTAATGATAAACTTGAAGATGATGAGGAATCATTTTCTCTAAAAGACAAACACACTCCTTAGAACATTGGATATAAAAAATCCAACCTCAACAGATGACAATAATATAGAACCATTGACTCCTAGTCTATATAAACATGGATTACAAGTGTTTTATCATGGCATAATAGTTTATTAATTTCATTTATTAGATATAATAGATATCTCATATCACAGTTCAATAGTAAATTATATATATCACATGAAATAAATATATCCCTATAATGAATAATGCATTCTAATATATATCCCTATATGCCTATCATGATGCATGCATACTCATCTCGTTCCATACAAGGCCATGAGTATAAATCCCAAAAACCAAGAACATTATAAAATAATAAATCTCACACCACATTAGAATCACTCGAAGTGAAATAACATAAATTATAACAATCCAATAGTATAATCAGCAATGCACCCCTAAGCACTTGAATTTTTTCCAATACATGGGTTAGCTACTTCCATTAAAAAGCTCATTACTAAGTCCTGAAAAATCCTAGTATCCTTTTTACCTTTACCAAATAGTAAATAAATAGAAAATAAACATTATATGATACCACTTTGTAACATCCCCCGATCCAACACTCCATCACATGGCCAAAAAGGGTTGGTTACGAGACCTCAAGTGCATATCCCTCTACGCAAGAGGTTTTTTGACTAGCAGTGGGGGTGTGATATGTATAGTGGGGAAACTATAACTTCTAGTTACTGAGTTACAACATAGTTGAAATGTACATATAATAATAATAAATAAATATCAGAGTATGAAACAAATAGAAACAACACGATATAGTAGAAATCAATAATAAATCCAACTGAATAATATAATAAATAATAATGGGATAATGTAATGAAATATTGGAATGTAACTAAATTTAAAGATAGAGATGATACAAATAAAATAATAGAAGAATCAAATAAAGACTCGAAATTTCTCGGTCTTGAACCCCTCATCGGTCTCAACTCCAAACTCTAGTCTATCCAATAAGAAAACAATCAACAACAAGGTATTTTCCCTTATCCAAACCCATATCCATATAATATTCTAGGGTACCAAACAGAGGCCCAAATAGTATTTGATTATAAATAAATACGTCAACACCACCATGTATAAGCATAACCAATTAGATAATAATTGTATGCAATAATATAATAAACAAGTGTATTGATTAATTAAAAAATTAAATTAATATCACATCAACCTAGTTCAGTTCCATGCTAGAATGTCTCTGAGCATGTATCACGACCATGCCAACCATAACCATATAACCACGGAATAACATAACCTTCATCATCACCATGTCAGAATGTCTATGAGCATGGCTTACAACCATGCCAACCATAACCTTATAACCAAGGTATAAATTACACAAATCAAAGTTAATTCCCACTATATAATAATTTCATTAATTAATCAGGACTAATACCAATGTATAATAATTTCTTTAATTAATCAAGGTCCATCTAGCTATATAAGCATTTCAGCATGTGTCACTAGTCATAGCCTACTCTATAAGAATTGTAGCATGTGTCACTGGGAAAAGCCCGCTATATAATCATTTCAGCATGTGTCAAAGGGAATATCCCACTATATAAGCATTTAAGCATGTATCACTCTGAAAATACCTCTATATAACAATTTCAGTATGTATCACTTGGTCAACACCCTATACATCATGGAAACCAAAACACAAGTCATAGAAACAAAGATATCGCAATATCACATCATATGGATAAATGGTTAATTATGAAAATATCTATTTATCTTTAAATTAAACATTTCATATATCAATTGTTCATAACCAATAACATGCCATTAATCTCAATAAATAATCCAAGCCAGGGTGAAACTATATCAAGAAATCACCCACAATTCATGTCATGCTAAACACAATTTCATCAACTAAACAATTCATTTATATTCAAGGGTTTACTCACCAAAATGGTAGACACATTGAAAATCCATAAACAATTGGATACAAATGGAACCCAAGGAACAATTCCATTCATTATTTTTAATTTATTCATTGCACGGTATGTTGGTGAAATTTCCATATTGTACATACTTGACAACTATCAAACCATTGGGTTAAGTTTTAGACACCCTACCTTTAACTAAAGATCAATGAATGCTTCCAGTAGGATTCTCCAACAATAATGAAGGTGCATATGATCTCAAGAAAGTTCTAGGGATCAAATGTATGATCGGAACATCCAGAATCAGGAGAGACTTTAAAAATGCCTAGAAGTTTCCCTAGGTTTGAGAGGAAGAAGCTGCACATGAGTTAGAAATAAAATAAACCACGTGGAAATATATTAAAACCCTAATTGGGAAATTATAGGGTGTGTCATTTGGTTACTAATCATGGTTTTACTTTAAGAGGGATAAAATGAAAAACACATCACATCGGCTGAATATTTAATTCAATCGGGCATTACAAGACATGTAACCACTTCTCATTATGAATCAATTCACGACATGAGTCTGGGGAATTTTACACATGATTCACAACATTTACACGACATGTAATTTTCCTGCTAATAGTTTTTCAGCCCATATTCCTTATAAAACCTAAACCCGCTTTAGGGATTCTCAACTTTCCAAGAATACTTGGTAGCACTTGACCCATTTATACCCAGAATCCATTAATACAGACAAAAACCCCAATCCACTTCCCATGTGGATCCTCTCTAGTTTTATCAATTTTCATTACAACCCAAGTCTATGTATATTCAAACAACCATACATCCATGATCTTTATGTCATTTTCAAAAAAAAAGGATCTTTGTCTCTAAACCAGACACAGCCACTAAGGCTCAAACGAAAAACTCAAGGAGGGACGTAATTGTGAAAATATTGGATCTTAAAACAATATAACACACCATAATGATAAAGGGTTAAATTAATAATTTATATGACTCATTTCAACAAGGTGAACCTTTCCTATCAGGAGCCTACCTGATTAGAAATTCATAGTAAAGTATGGTTGTTTTGGATAAGTGATCAGGATGGGTGACCTTATAGGAAGTTTTTGTAAAGACCCAGAAATTCCATGTAAATTTTTTTTAAATAAATAGAAATTTTACGAGCCCACAAAAATTAACGGCGCGTGATTATGAGGCTCGGAGTGCCCGGAATGAATTTCTGAACTTTTGTTTAGGTATATTCAGTAAACGTGCGAGCGTGTTTTTCTAACTTTTAAAGCAGTGCTCGGAAATAAAATCTGAGGGTATCGTTGAACTCGTAGCGCCAGTATTTTCTTAAGAAGACTTTCACCTTGATGGCAGTTGGTCGAGGGTGAAAGAAAATTTTCTTGGGTTTTTCGTGGAAATAATAAAATAAAATAAGCACACTTTTTATTTTATTTTGTTTGTTAAAACCTCCAAGTGGAAGTTGAAGTGTGGGGACCACCAGACCTTAACCTCCCACGAGAGGTTATGGTGGTGGGGACCACCTGAACCTAACCTACCATGAGAGTTTATGGTTGTGGGGACCACCCGAGGCCTAAACCTCTCAACTCCCACAATAAATGAGGGAGAGCCTCTTCAACTCCTCCTACATTAATTGTGCCAAACCTCCTTAATTAATCCTTCCAACCCTTCCCTTTAATTAATTGAGACAAAACATTAATTAATTAATTAATCTTTTTGAATTTATGCCAACAACATAATAGAACTCATAATCTATTATTTGGGGCTACAAATTATTTTTGGTGGAATTGGGGAGAGGAGGAACTTGGTAGAAATCTCTCCAACGAAGAATGTATTCTTCCACAAAGAACGTTCCACCGATGAAGAATGCCAACCTTGACATCGGGCTTCTTCCTCGGGACTTCTTCTGATGTGGGACGTCTTCATCTACGACAAATAGAAGACCGTACTACCTCCTTGCCCCAACATCAACAATCGATTGAGGCAGGGGTTTATTTGAGTGATAGTTCTTTCCATGTACTCCCTTATTTTTTTGTGCGGGTTGGGAACAAACATTGTGGAAGATTATGTTTTCATATTTATGCTTAGTTATTTGTGGACCACTTGATATCAATCTAAATGCGGAGGGTGCAGTCCAAATAAACATGGCTCGGCCCCTCCGCCTTTCTTCTTTTATGTGCTCTTTGAAATGGAGGAAGGCGACGAAGGTGACGAAGGAAACTGCACCACCACCCACGGACTCCGCGACCCACGCCGCCCTCGCAGCGTTCCGACCTCCCGTCTGAACCAGCCCCGCGCCCCTGCGGCACACCAGCTTTCCGGCTGAACTATCATTGTTCCCCCACGGTGCTCTGGCCTCACATCCGAACTGGCAGCACGCCCCAGCTGAACCACCCTCACTGCAGCCCTCCAAGCTGCCCCAGCTCGCGCCGCCCCGACCGCGCTGCCAACTGGCCCTCCGGGCCGCCCGGGCCAAATCCCCTCATCGCGCTGCCACCGGTCTAAGCTGCCACATTGCCACCGTTCGTCGTACCGATCCACCACACCGCTGTCGTTCGCCGTGCTGAGCCGTCGTGCCACTACTGTCTACCGAACCGCCACGTGGCCATCGTGCTGAGTCACTGCGCCCCGCCCGAGCCGAGCTGTCGTCCGCTGACCCGCAGCCAGACCACTGACCCGCAGCTATTCCACACCCCTCGCGGCCATTCCATGCCCTCACGGCCGGTTCGCTCCCCTTACGGGCGGTCCTCACCCTCGCGGTACCTGCGGCCGGTCTGCACCCTCGCGGTACCCGCGGCCGGTCCGCACCCTCACGGCATCCTCACCGCACTGTAGGCTGGGCGAGACCCAACAGCCCGAGCTGCACTGCGGGCCATACCATACCCAACAGATCGGGTCGGGTTGAGCCGACTTGGTCGGACCGGACCCGGGCCCACTACGACCCCTTTTACTTTTTTTGGCCATAACTTTGGCACCGGATTTCCGTTTGACGAACCATCAGTGACACTTGAAATATTGGAGCGAGTTAGTCCCTATGAGTGATACCCTACTGTGTTTTTTATTGAGTTGGGGAATAGTCAGGTTGGATTGAGCACAAATCCAACCGCGCCCCTGGGACTAAAAGGATAATAACTCACAGACCGGTCGTCTGATTGACGCATTTTCTATTATATTGAGACCCCTGTGGTGTGGCGGAACTTTGAGATACTTCTTCATGGGACTTCATGGAAGTTGGAGTATCGACCAGTAGCTTGTGTAGTAGAGATTCCCGGAGACGAGTGAGCATAGTGCGGGAAACCTGTGGCTGGCTGATACTTGACAACTACTGACCATTTTGACTCTGAGTGACTCGACAAGCCCAGTGGGGAGCGCCTTGGTGTCGCAGCAGACCCACAGTGAAGAGCACCTCTGTGTGATGCGGCAGACCCACAGTACTCGATACGAGGAGTACCTCAGTAGGCTTTGAGGTGAAGCGCCTCTGTGTGACACGGCAGACCCACGGTGGGGAGCGCCTCTGTGTGACGTGATAGACCCATGGTAATTGACAGGAGAAGTACCTCAGCAGTCCAAGGTTAGTGGGAAGCACCTCTGTGTGACATGGCAGGCCCACTGTACTCAATAGAGGAGGAGTTCTCCAGTAGCTGAGGTGTTCGATGTTGTGTTCAAAATGTTACTTGTTACTACCCCTAGAATAAATCCCAGTTTGAGCTGATTCAAAACCTCTATGTTTTCCTCAAGATTGAGATGGACTACTTGATAACTTAGGTATATGTAGGGGAATATACCTAAGTAAGGTTATCTATTGATTTCTTACTTTGTGATTTATCATTGGTGGATTTTTTGAGACATATAGGGTCTCGGGGTCCCTACTGAGTATCGTTATACTAACCCCTGCATGGGCTATGCCCTCTTCTTGTTGTGTTGGATGCAAACGACGGACAATGCTGACTGAGGCTGAGAGTACCAGGACTGGAAGATTCTCATAGGTGGACCATACGGCATGTCAGTAAGTAGAGGAGACGGGTGGACGTGGAGGGATGAGGAGCCGATCTGTACCTGCCCTTCAGGTAGGAACCTCGAAGGACGATCCAGTAGCTATCTTTTCTCTTTCTTCAGTTGTTTGTATTTCATTTGTACTTGTACTTTCCATTTGGTCTTGTATTCTGGCCCCTTTTTCTTTCAGCACTCTTTTGTCATATAGTTTAGTTAGTGTTTCATATCCAGCTGTGTGATTTCTTGTGTGTGTGTTTATAGGTTATAAAGGAAATGCCTTCCTAGTTTTATGGAATTATGCCTTTGGTTCTAGTCACCAGCCCCTGGCCTATGGAATGCGGGTTTGGGGTAGTCACGGCACAGGCCCTGGGGGATAGGTCGTGACAGTTTTCCTGGGTGTGTTCAATTGAGGACAAAGAACACTAGAAAGAACATGTGTTATCCTATGAGGACATTCATTAGTTAGATAACTCGTTTGGGCACGTGGGTGGGCCCTAGGTAGGTGACCATGTGTCTATGGGGAAATTGGTGGTACCTAGCAGGCCAGGACCTGAAGACCATGTTAAGGCGGGGTGTTTGTTCTATAAGTGAGGCCCAGTTTTTACATTAATATCATAGTAGGAACCTAGCCTTAAGTTTTATGGCACAACCTAGGTTGAGATATAGGGTACACAATGAGTAAGTTGTTCTCTAAAGGGGGCGGTGAAGGTAGCACCCCGGAATGATAAAGGGTTAAATGACTAAATGATATGACTCATGTCAACAAGGGGAACTTTTTTGGGGATCCTTCCTAATTAGAACTCCACATTTAAGTATGTCTGCTCTATAGTAGTGATCAGTATGGGTGACCTACTTGAAATTTTGTTGGGGTGTGTACATGTGGTAAAAATTCACACAAGAAAGAATATGTGTTGGCCTATAGGTAAATTCATTAGTAAGATCACCCATAAAGATATGTGGTTGGGTACTAGGTTGGGGACCAAGGGTCTGTGGGGAAACTGGTGGTACTAGGTAGGCTAGGACCCAATGGACATGTTAAGGCGGGGTGTCTGTGCTGTTATCAGGGATAAGTTGTTACAAAAGTAAGTCGACAAGAGGCATTCAAGAAGAGGTATTTTTGTTTGAAAGGAGACTGATGGTTGGTGAAATATATGATAATAAATACTCCATGAGTTCCCCTATTTTTTGGTTGGGTTATAAAATTATGATACACTAATCCATATAAAAAGTCTTAGTATTGAGTCACAGTTATTAGTTCATAACTAATTAAAAAATGTTGAACATTTGATTATGTGGCACTAGTATAAAAAGTATTTATCACATAATCATTTTTTATGTCGGTTATTTATAACTGACATAAAAAATTCATGTAAATTGATTTATCACATCAATTATAATTTAACCAATGTAAAAAATGAATTATCTTGATTTATCACATTGGTTATTCAATAACTGATGTGATAAATCAATTATTTTGATTTATCACATCGATTATACTATAACTGACGTGATAAAGCCCATTTTTTACGTCAGTTGTTATATAACTGATGTTATAAATCATTTTATCACATCAGTTATATAATAACTGACATGATAAATGTAATAAAAAACTTTATCTCGTCTTTTACTAAATAAATGATGTGATAAATCATTTAAAATTCTTATGAATACTTGTTTAGAGTCATTGTAGTGTTTTTTATTAGGAGATAGTGACTCGGTCCTCTCTCACATGGAAACCCTATAAATGATTCTTCAAACCTATGGCCTCTAACCCCATTTTGGTAGCTTCATTCAACATCTTTTTTATCAGCGCATTTATTTGATTAACTCACAACTCTCAAGTAAGTCCCACACACCTTGATTTCGATTGTTATTTTTTACGGATGCCCTAAATCTATGTTTTTCAATTTCAGTTACTAAAATATCACAATATCTTGTTTAATTTCCCCATGTTATCATCAATTAAAATGAAGTTCCTTTTTTATTTGTCTAAAATCATTAGACATTAAATTCCTCAGTCTAGGTAATGGTGTTCCATTGATTATTTATTGAATTATGAGGCATGAGATTCCTCATTATTAGACTTGGTTTTTCTTATCCTTTATCAGAAATCATTGGGAATGAAGCTCCATGTTACACTAGTTAGATTCTCAGGTTGATGCCTTATTTAAATATAAAATCCCCATATGGATATCCCTAGTCATAGAGACATTGGTTATATACCATAGATCCCTTGTCAATTTATATAATACATTAAATTTTTAGTTATTCCATCTTAGGAAAAAAATGTATACTTGTCCATGTGTTTGGTGATGAATATGTACTCAATCTTCCTATAGGAGTTGGGCCATTTTTTATTTAATTATTTTCCTATATAGTCAGGTTGTTTGTAGTAAATATTTTATGCTGACTATTAGTATTATAACATAGTATGTTGATGCATGGTTTCTTATTTATTTAGCACTACATTTGTTAACTATTTATTATAATATCTTGGTTTTTGTTACATTACACTACTTTTCATTTAATATTATTATACTATATTTAGTATTGATACATAAGGTAAATTCATCCAACAATACAACCATTAAAGTTTCGTTTCTAGTCACCAACCTCTATCATGCACATATGGGGAGGCTCTCTTGAGGCCTTACTGCCAACCAGATAGGTTACTATTTATAAAGTGAACCGGTTCGAGGAATTCCATGTTAGCTAAGTATCCCCCAAAAAAACCTCTAAACATACCTTGAGTAAGATATTTGAACCACCTTAGCAAGACAATCTTGGTTCACTCAAATCCTATACATTGAGTCTAAAATAAATCCATTTCAAAAAGTGGCTCAAAACCTAAAAATATCAACTTACAACTCACAAATAAATTACAACCATAAACAACATAATTTTCCACAACAAACTCAATAATAATGTTAAAACCCATAAATGTGACCATAAAAATTACATGAAATAAAGAAAATATTTCAATTCAATACAATCCTAAGACCTGTTAGGTTTTCATTTGGGATAATTATAATACAAAATTAAGTAACAAAACTTATGTTGTGATGGGTTAATAATACATCACACTAGTGGATGGTTCTTTATTTTTATATAGTGTTTTTATAACTTATTTCTCAAAAACAATATCATTATAATTTTCCAATACGCATATATTTTTTTATATTTGAAAATTGTGTTATATTTAAATTATGTCATACTTTGTATAAATATAAAATTGGCTTATCTAACTATATTTTCTTTTTAAAATTATTTCAATGCTTATATTTTTATGATTCATCATTTATATTTAAGCTTATATTTCATTATTGTGTATAATTTGTAATTATATTTTTCAAATACACATATATTTGTTTTATATATCAAAATTGTGTTACTTTCAAATTATGACATATTTCATATAAATATAAAATTGAATTATCTTAACAAGATATATAATTTTGATATTTTTATAGGTAATAATGAGTTAAAGTTGGATTATGGAACATTGAATGAGTGATGAATATGAAGAAGGTTTTGATGCTTTTTTGGAATTTTCTAAATGAAATGTTCCAAACAACGACATGTTTTTTTTCATGCCTAAAATGTTTAAATATGAAGAAGTTGAAAAGTAGATAGATCAAATATCATTTAATTTTTCATGGTTTTAATATGAGTTGCAACCCTTGGATTTAGCATAGTGAAACTAGGAAGAATTTCAAATCTACCGATGATGATGCTTTGCATGATGGTAACTTTGATGAAATTGAAGAAATGATTCGTGATATTGAAGCAGAAAAAATTGAGAAAGAAACAAAAATTTAGCATCTATATAGTGATGCTAAAAAATCATTGTATCCTGGTTGTATGGATTTAACAGTTTTATTATTAGTGTTAAGATTGATTAACGTAAAGGAAAAGTATGGATGAAGTGACAAGAGTTTTACAGAGCTGCTAAATCTTTTTAAAGAAATTATTCCTAAAGACAACAATCTTCTAGATTCAAATTATAAGGCCAAGAAAATATTGTGCCTGATGGAACTAGGGTATAAGAAAATACATGACTTCTTGAATGATTGGGTGATATATAGTAAGGAGTGTGAATTTCTGTCAGAGTTTCCTAAATGTTGGATTTCATGGTATAAGTTGAAAGAAAAATCACAGGATGATTTAGAGATTATATAGATCCCTTCCAAGGTATTTTGGTATCTTCCTATAATTCCTCATTTGAAATTTTTATTTTCTAATTCACATGATGAAAAAAGGTTAATATGGAATGCTGATGAGAATATATATGATGGAAAAGTATTTCATCCAACTGATTGTTCACAGTGTAAAAAAATTGAACACTAGTTTCCTACATTCCGAAATGAAGTTAGAAATATCGTACTTGGGTTATTCATGGATGTAATGAATCCATATCAAAATCCTGAGTAGAACACATAGTTCATGGACTATTTTATTGGTAATTTAAAACCTATTTCTCAAATTTTGTATGAAGCACAAATATGGCATGTTGAGTTTAATGATCTCTGAACCAAAGTAACCCAGAAATGATATTCATTTTTTCTTGTCACTATTAATTGATGATTTGAAACTCTTATGGGAGGATGGTATTAGGGTGTGTGGTTATTATAAAATGGAATATTTTTAACTGCGTGTAGTGATTATGTTTACTATAAATGAATTCATAGAATATGTAAATTTGTTTGGATATAGTGTTAAGGGGTATAAAGCGTGTCCAATTTGTGAACAAAAGACTTCTTATTATCAATTGCATCAAGGGAGGAAAATAGTATACATGGGTCTTAGAAAGTTTTTGCTTATGGATCACTCTTATAGAAGAATAAAAAGGACATTAAATGGATCACAAGAATTTTATATTGCTCCAAAACCTTTATCTATTGATGATTATTTTGAGAGGGTGCAAAACCGTGAAGGGAAATTTGGAAAGACACATAATTCTGGTAATGATAGACATATTTGGAAGAAACGGACAATATTTTTTGAGATACCATATTAGAGATATCATAAAGTGAAAAATAACATTGATCTCATGAATATAGAGAAGAATATCTATGACAGTTTGATTATAACATTGTTAGATATTAAAGTAAAGAATAAAGATTGGTTAAGTGAAAGATTAGACTTACTTTCTATGGGAATACGTTTGGAATTAGCTCTCACTCTTGATGAAAGGTGAAAATTTCTTCCCACATCTTGTCATACATTATCCAAGAGGGATAAAATTAGATTTTTTAGTATCTTCATGATATTAATATGCCTCAGGGTTATTCTTTAAATGTAAAATAATGTGTCTCTTTGAAGGATTTGAAGTTGATAGGTATGAAATATCTTGATTTTCACAACATGATGCAACAACTTCTACTGGTTTCATTGCATGGAATATTACCCATTTGTGTTAGAAATATTATCATGAAGGTGTGTTATTTTTTCAATTCAATTTGTAATAAGGTGATTGATTTGGATGGTTTGAAAATTTTGAAAATGAAGAAATTTATATAATTTTTCAATTGGAAATGTATTTCCCTCCATCTTTTTTGATATAATGGTACATTTGATTGTTCATAAGGTTCAAGAAATAAATATTTGTGGACCTATATATCTACATTTGATGTATCCTTTTAAAAGGTATATGAAGATATTGAAGGGGTATGTTAAGAATCCATGTCGACCTAAAGCCTCCATTGTTGAAAAGTATATTTCAAAGGAGGTTGTGGAGTTTTTTACGAGCTACTTGTCTGCGAAGGAGCACATTGGATTGCCTCAATCTTTCCATGAATGAGTTAAAATGGGGGAAATGGGATTCATGGATTTAAAGTAAAATCATTGTCATGTTAATAGATAAAGAATGTACATTTATACATCTTGAATAGCATACATGATGCTCAACCATATATAACATTGCATATTAATGAGTTGAAACAATATAATTCAAATAAGAAAGAAATGTGGATTTTGAATGAGCATAACAAAACTTTTTTCTACAGTTTAAAAATATCGTTCTTTGTAGATCAGATGCATCAGATACATTAAAATGGTTAGTGGGTGGTCCAAGTTTAAATGTGATAACATGATATAGGTGTGACATTAATTGTAATACATTTTATATGAAAGCTTAGGACAATAAAAGTGTAGTTCAAAATAGTGGTGTATTAATGTTCGCAAAATCAATGCAGTTTTAGAGTTCTAAAGAAAAAACCCAATTTAGGCATCAAGTGCATATTATGGAGTCATTTAAGAAATATGGGAGGTTTATTACATTTAAATTAAATTTCTAGTGTTTTATATTAATATATTGGAAGACACGTCTGATTCCTTTAAAATGGAAACACATGAAAAACAAATTTTCTATGTTCTTGATCAATCTGATATGTAGTGTTCTATTGTTTTATAAGTAAAAAACAACATGTTGGTGATGATCAATATGATAAAGAATCTGATTTATGTGAGATCCCTACTTCCATGGAAAGATTAACAGATAATAATGATGAGAATTTCATAGAAATGGTTTGTTCCATAAGGAATGATCGTGATGAAGGAATTAGGGAAAACAGTCCATTAGTAAATTCCTAATATTTTAGTTAACATATGTTTATTTCTAGTTTATTTTTTTTAATTTCATAAAATGTTAGATATTTTAAATTTTTATCTTTATTAAAACACATATTAAAAATAATAAGTAAAAATGTTTGTTTATATTAGTTTAGTTTTGTTTATTTTACCAAGTTTACCATTAGGTAACTTATATATTTGTTGGTTTTGTTTGAATAACAATTATTTTAAATCTAATATGTTAAAAAATATTATTTTTTGTGTAAAAATTGATTTATTAGGTTGGACCATTTTTAATATTCCTACACCAATTTTGGATTTGTTGTCATTAATTTACAAGAAATTTCATATATCATTACTATTGTTAGAATTTTAGTTAACTATAAAAAATATGAATAATAATGTATTAAGTTTTAGTTTACTTTTTTTTTAATAATTTTTCATTTTTTATTTACATTAGTATTGCAATAGTTAAATTTTTATATTTGTGTAATAATTGTTTATTTCTTTAATTTGAAGGATAATGATAGATAAATCATTTGATCAACCATATACTTCTAGAGATGAGCATCATGATCATACCTCTTAGGAGGAACATGAACATGCCCCTCTTGATGATCCCCAGTCTTCTTCATATACTCACACAGTGGTAAAGAAGAGTTTGAGGGTTGGTAAATGTGTCAGCACGGGTTTACCAAAATTATCACTTTCTCATAGCCAAGACCAGAGGATAGTGGTAGACTATGATGAAAGTGATATTCCAATAGGTCCTAATGAAAAACAATTCAAGAGTTTTGTATCAACTTGGGGTAAAAGAAAATTCAACACTTTTTTTAATGATTGGATAAGTGTTGAAAAAACAACACTATATCAATTTTGGGATACCATTTTGGTAATATATTTTGTTATTTTTTTTACTAATCTTGAAATGTTTATAGTATAATATATTTTCCCTCTTTTTATTAGATGAAATTTTATATACCTGACACTGGAGGAGTCAGCAGGAAATTTTTATCAATGGATACTAGGAGATTGAGAGATTTCAAATCAACCCTCACAGATGATTTCATTTATGGGAATAAGAAACATGACAATCCATGTCATATATATCCTTTTATATATTAAGACACATGGAAAGAATTTATTGAAAGTAGAATACAAGAATCATTTTTTGTAAGTGAAATGTAAACTTTTAGAAGTTTTATTATATTAATGATCTTATTAATGATTTCTTAATGATTTATTATTATAAATTTAAATAAATTGAGGATATCTCATTAGGATATCCAATCTAGAAACGTATACCCTTATACTTTACCTTGGAGAGGGTATAATTTATTGGAAGAACAAATTATGGACGAAAATTTACAAAAACTTAGAGATGAGTCTAACTTTGGAGAGGTTGCCCCTTCATCCCCCCCCCCCCCCCTCCCAGTCTAGACATGTAAAATGGAAGAGGTCTCAGATGATAAAAAATGAAAAATATCTTACAGAATAATTGAGGTTCGTAGCTGAGAGGATTGTAAGATTTTTATTTTATTTATTTAAGTTAATTCAATTCCTTATATAATTAGAATCATTACAGAATTTTTCAAATAATTAATTCAGGATTCTATAGAGTAACTGAGAACACAGGGGGTATTTTTAGCTAAAGGGAGGCAAGATATTTTATCTATAGCATTGGGAATTCCCAAACATTCGAGTCATGTACGAGGATACCCAATAGGTGTATCGGTGAGGAAATTATTACCATGTTCTTCAACTTCTTCCACTGAGGTTTTTTATCAAAAAAATAGAATCTTTGAATGTTGAAGTTAAAAAAATTAATGCGACGATGTAGGAATAGATCAGAGCGTTGGTACAGTCTATGTTTACAGACATGAAAAGACAATTTTTTACTGCATCTCCCAATCCACCTCCACCGGCAGCTCCCACTCCCCCACTTTCGCCTGAAAACCACATTATTTTTCCTCCACCTCTTCCCACATACCTTATTCTTTATCCTACTCCTACACTCACTCCTCCACCATCCCCTGTAGACCCCATTTTTTATCATACTCCTACAACCTCTTCTCCATAGCTTCCTAGTTATTGTGAGTTTTGTGTTGATGATCCTAACTATCATATAGTTTCATATGGACTAATATATTATATAAGAGTTACAATTCAACATTAAAAGTTATATATATAGAACCATAGTTTCACTGTAGATGATATTATAGATATATCAGCTGAAGTACCATTACCTACAGATGAGGTGAGGACAGTTGTATAAATTATTGACCACTTTTTAGTTTGTCCATCTAGACTTATGTGACATATTACCATAGAGGTATGTGTATATTTTATCTTTTATTATATTTTTGTATTAAATTTGTTTTAATATTTTAAAGTTAATATATTTATCTATTTATTTACAGGAATACTTTAAAGATAAATAAATATTGTATAGCCAAGAACAAAAACAAAGGGTTATGACTTCAGGTACAAATTCTAGTAGTCTTGATATATTTTCAAGATATTCAAATTTTTTGGTAGGTGTTTATACATTTCCAAAAAAAGCTAACGTATGAGGGCATGCAATAAATGTGGGGATTTTGAAAAATGACATCATGAAGCTTGTTACTCGAGATAAGTTGGGCATCAACATGATGTAAGTTTTTACTATGTAATTCTTAACATAAATCTTTCCCTATGTTAAATTCATTGAAAATTTATACTTATGTATGTTTTTTATTAGGTATCTTTATAAAATGTTTGAGTAGAATGACAAGACATATGTATATGGATTGATGGACTCACAGTTTATTTCACCTAAATCACATGCATTGAATGAGGAACAAAGAACAGTTTATATTGCTGAAAGATTTGAATAGAATATAATTACACAATGATGGATGTTTCCTTATGTTGAGAGAAATAAAACATATATCTCACAAAGTGTTATTTATATTTTAACATAATAACCACTAACATTAAATTTTATATAGTGGACATGGTATATTAGGTGTTTTTTGTCTAAGTTATAAGACACTTTACTGAATATTCTCTATCCATGGTGATGTGTGGGGAAATTTTAAGAATATTTTGGAAAAGTAAGTTTTAATTTATTAATAGTTGTTTATAATATAATGAATTTTAAATTTATTTCATTCATATTGTTTTTTAATAGGGGATGGTATTTCTATATAAAATACACAAATAAAAATAACGCCAAGATCAAATATGTAAAAGTAAATGTGAATTTCCATTTATAATTAGTACATTTTGGATACATTACATAAAAATGTTATTTTGAATTGAAAAACTCATTTAAATATTAATGTCATAAAAAAACAAGGCATCAAAGAATTCATATATTCTGTGTTAAGATTTATATATGAAATAATTAAAACTGTAACAGTTACGAAGTTCAACCGGGTTAGATATCCTTATAAACTATTCCTTTATATTTCATTTATTCTATTCATTATACATGTTAACTACTTTCCTTTTAATTTTTAGCTTTTTGATGACCCTCACCCTTATAGTGCACAAGATTTCACACATTTATAAGTGTAATGGGAAAATAATTTTATATGTTTGATTGGATTTTAGTATTTTTTAGTGAATATTGGGATTTTGAATATTGTAATTATAAATGTGTATTTTGTAGTTGTTTTGGTTGGATTTCAAGTTTTTTAGTAAATATTGTAATTTTTGAATGTTATAACTATGAATGTGTAATTTTTATTCTGTTTTTACTTGTTTATTCTTCTTTCTTTTTTTTTGGTTTGGTCGGTATTGGATAGGAAGGGTTACAGAAAATGTTTTTGAAAAAAAATTATATCCGTTATTTTATAACCGACGTTAAAAATATCTTCTATCAGTTTTTTATGTCGGTTCTATAAGAATAAATGTGGTATAAGGTTTTTTGCATCAATTATAAAATAACAAACATAAAAACCATGCCTTGAAAATCCCTTTCACATTGGTTAATTATTAACTAACGTAAAAAAATTATTTGGGATGGTGGTTTTCCACAACAGTTTTTATATGACCGACGTGGTATATGATGTTTTACGTAAGTTATTTAATAAACAATTTAAAAATCCTTAATCTTGGAGCATTTTTCACATCATTTGTATAAAAACCCAACATAATATATTATATTTTATGTCAATTATTTAATAACCGATATAAAAAATCTATTAAATTATAGATTTACGACATCGGTTTTTTTAACCAATTTTAGAGAAAATATTTACGTCGTCGTTAATAATGGTGGCTAAAAAGCAACGTAAAAATCAAAAAAATGACATTGTAAATATTTTTTCACTAGTGTGGTATAAATATATACAACATTTTATTAAAATTTTTTTATAGGTAATCATATCACCGTCAATATACTTCAATAGTGATTTTATTTATATCGATCAAGGTTTTAGATATAGTTTTCAAACTAAAAGATTAAAAAAAATTCATGAAATTATGAATATAAATAGATGTGGGTGTGTGTGTTATTTATTAAATATAGTTATATGTAAAGTTAAAAGATTTAAAACATAATAACTATCTCAAATAAACATGTAAGAAATCTTGTATGATGACTAATCTTGAGATAACCATCTAATATATGATTGAAATTGAATGTTGTATTTTTGGTATTCGATTATTTAATTTTTAATAATTAAATGATCTTAAGATAACCTACCAATGTATGATTGAAATTTCATGTTGTGTTTTTTTTTTGTGGTTATATAATTTTTAATAATTACATTTTATTTTCCTCATTGGTGACCTACGCGTCATCCCTCTCTCTAAGTATGTAAATACCAATGTATCTACATAAAAATGTTATGTATCTCAAACCCATAGACCCCATTACTTTAATGTGAGAAACATTTTAATAAAAGGTCATTCGACAATAATTTTTACTGTTTGAAGATGTTTTTTTACACTGCCTAAAAGGAGACTGATGGTTGCTAAAATATGAGATAATAGAGGTTCTAGGAGTCACCCCTAGGTTTTAGTTGGTTTATCAAATAATGATAAACCAATCCATATAAAAAGTTTTAAGATCGATTCAAAATTATTTAATCGTAACCAATTTAAACATTTTAAACATTTCATGATGTAATATATAACATTTTCTTAATTATTATATTTTAGGTGATCATGTCTGCGTAAATATACTGCAACGGTGAGGTAATTTATATAGATCAGGGTTTTAGATATATTTTTTCACCTATAAGAGTGGAAAATATTCATTAATGTGTGGCATTTGATGTAGTTTTAAGGAATATTCATAGCCGGTTAAAACTAAGGGTTGATCAATTAATTAATTCAACTACATATCGAGATATTCAATATCCTAAATGTCTATGGAACACTAATTATCCTCTGGTCGATGTTTTGGATTGGCTGGGTATATCATTTTTGTTTAGGAAACAATGTAGTAATGGTTTAATGGAATTATATGTGGTTATTTATGATGGTGATGAGGTGAAACCTACTACTATAGAACCATGTTATCTGAGATCTACAGAATTCAATCCTTCACAAAACTATTATTATGTTCCTACCCATATGAATCTAATAATAGAAAAAAATTATGAATAAGATGATCAGGATTTGGAAGAAACTATAGGGATTATCCCAATGGATACTCTGGATTTTCTAAATGACACTTTATCTAATGAGAAAGTATCTAGTGATGCATTAGGAGATGATTTGGATGAGTCTGGTGTGGGGAAGGAAACTTATAGGTTCCTTTGATAGATAAGCAACCACCAATTAGAGGTAATCATCCTACATTATTTACTTCCTTAGTCAAAGGAATTTCATGTGTATAGAATTTTGATTGGGATGTCATTACACCAGCTACTTAATTCCTTGGAATTATAGGTAACAAATCTGCATCGACTAATAACATCATATATATAGGGCATGAGTTTGAAAGTAATAGTGACTTGAAAAATGTGCTAAAAATACCACATATAGAAAAAAAATTCATTTGTGTTTGATGATCATAAGAAATAAAAATATCTAATTTGGTGTGGAAACTATGGGACAGAATTTGAATTTCAAATGGTTCAATATATGATAAATTTTTTCATGTTGAAAGATAACCAAATTGGAAGGGCCACACACTTGTGTACATCCAATATTGTTGTAGGATCACTCTTCACTTGATGCAAAGTTTATATAAACTATTATTGTAGAGATTATATAAATGTGTCAGGATATTATTTTTTCCCATGTCAAAGAATGAATACAACCGTTTTTTAAATATAATATATCCTACAGAAAAGATTTGAATTCAAAAAAATACAATTGTTAAAGTTTATGGTGATTGGGATGAATCATATGAAATTTTTTCATAGCTTATGTGATTTTTGTCTCTAATCAATAAGGTTATTTATCATTTGTTCACTATTGAGTATGTATCCCTAGATCACCAAGTTGATCAAACAAAGATGAAGTTCCATAGGATATTTTGGGAATTTGGTCCATGTATCGCTCCATTCATATATTGTAAACAATTCATTCAAGTTGATGGAACTTTTATTTATAGAAATAATATAGGTTTTACACTTATTTTTTCCACATAGGATGGTAATCATGCTCCTATAACACTTTAATTTTCCCTTTTTGAAAAGGATAATTTTCAATCCTGGAGTTGGTTTTTGGCATGTATATCTATTCATGTCACACAAATCGAGGGAGTGTGTCTGATATCTGATTTCCATCAAATAATTATAGAGTTCATTAATAGTGATGGAGTTTCATGGTGAGAACTAAATTCTTATCATTTATATTACATTAAAAATACTACCAATAATGTGTATAAGTATTTCGGAGATGAGGTAATAAAAAAAGTGATCACCAAGTGGGGTATGTATTCTTAAACTTATATTTTCTTTGAAAATAATATCCTTTTAAATACAATATTATATTATGGTTTCATCATATAATACCCAACAATAAAAGTTTGATTAATTAATTGAATAAATTTAAAGGTATATTTAATATGTGTATGATTATATGATGTGGATTTCAAAGGAAAAAAATCATTATCATATGAAGGTGGTAGAAGATATGGCCATATAACCACTAATATTTTGGAGTGTATAAATGGGTTATTCAAGGGTGTGTGAAAACTAATGATCATAGGATTAGTATATGATACATTTTATAGATGTTTGAAGTGATTTGTTGAACGATCCTAATAGGTATATCAGAGGATGAAAAATGGAATATGTTCTTGTTAGCATTTCCAAAGCAGAATTGATCAAATAATGCATGGCATGTCATTATTATGTGTTCGAACCATAGACCAGTTATGGAGCCACTTTTAGGTAACAGAGTGTCACAAGCCACTCATAGAAAATATTTGTTGAGTGATGGTGGTAATATTATAAAATAGGTATTGTGATTACGATTATTTCTAGGCATTGAAATATCCTTATTCACATGCTATTACAGCTTGTGCATCAGTGAACATATCAGGGGTACCATATGTCAACCTGTTGTATTACGTGATCTTTATGGTTGACTGTTATAGTGAACCTTGGATGTATATTGGCGACTTTCATTCTATTATCTTGCCTATTGATCAGTCGACTATAGTCCCTGATTTTTTCAGGTTTCATATTATAGATTTTTCATTTATGAATTCTTTAATTTATATCTTTTTTCATTAATGTCTTGTTACATTTTTTGTTTGAATTAAAAAAAAATTTGATATTTCATAATTTTACTTTACTCACTCATCAACAGATTATGGTGCCTGATATTACTAGGTTGCTTCATCGGGAAAAACCAAAGTCTACTCATATCAAAAATGAGATGGACTAATCTCAGCAATAGGGAGGGGGGATACAATGAAAAAAAATTCACACAGAAGAGAATAATCATAAAATATTTTCTCAAGTGGAATGATACGGCTCCACTTCGTATCATCCTTGACTGAGTTTATGTATTTTATCATGAATGTGTACATTTTTTCATATGAAAAATTTTATATTAATAGATCCTTTTATTTCTGACTTGCTTCATTTCTAGATTGTTTCATCTCTGGTTTATTTCATTTTTACATTCCATCATAATTTTGATATTTTAACTATTAAAAAATAAACACACAACAAAAATTAATAACAATAGGTTCAAACTCTAAATTAATTTTCTTCAAATATTTCCCTAAAAACACATGGTCAATTGAATATATCTTTAATTCACATGTACTAAACATGATTTAATATAATTAAAATAATAAATTGATATAAAAAATACAAAAATATTAGTCACATCTATTTGTTTACCTAATTATTTATCATAATAATTAATTATGAATTCCAATTGTCTACCTCATTTTTCTTCTTATGGTTTTTTAAAAAATATTTTATAAATTTTATTGAATTAAATATAAAATGTAATGATTATATCAAATATAGATATGGAGGGTCCTCCATTACTTACATTCTAGGAAAAAAATGATTCACAGGTGGTCATAGAGGGACATCTGTTTCCTACTTTGAGTGTACGGAGATCTCATCATTTCCATAATGTTACAAAAAATCATGTCATCATCCCTCATATTCACCATGCTAGGTTCTAAGTCATAACAATGTGTGACTTTTCATTCTTCAATCATCATCTCATTACTGCGTTCATAGAGAGATAGTGTCTAGAGACACGTACATTTCTTTTTCTAGGGGGAGGGATGACTATTATGCTTGAGGATGTGTCCATTATGTTGGGCCTCCCCATCAGCAGTGAAGCTGTTATGGGACAAGTGGGTTCATATTAGTTTGATCTAGTTTATATATTACAAGTCATTGAAGTCCATGATGATGGTAGGTCCGTTATCGGAATAATATTACACATGTCATAAATAGACAAGAACTTCTCTATTCTAGCTGATGATACCAACAAGATCATCATGATGTGATTTTCACATGCAAACGTTTTGAGGATTATCAGTGGCATAATATTCATTGACCATTCGACTAAATTTGTACATTTGATGTATTTTTCATTATTAGAGAACTTAGATCAAACAAGGTTATGAAACCCTTGTTTTTATTACACATTAATTCATGAATTATTACATAAGATTACACATAATACAACCCAAAAGATCAATAATTATAGTGTATTTGGGAATTAGGTACATTACATAACAACTTAAAATAGGGGGTACATCGATAATATTGAAAACCTCCTTAACATTCTTGAAATATTCCCTCATTCTTAAAATTGAATGGGATAACTTGGGGTCATACATAAGAAAGGGGTGAGATATAAATCCTAATAAGGAAATAAAAAAATAATAACATAAAGAATGTATTATATTTTAAACAATAGGTATTTCAATGAGACATAAAATGGGTGAGAATCATGAACATGAACAATAATTCATGACATAGCATGATTACATAAAGGAAACATGGGAATGTGGAAACATATTTAAACATGACATCATAAACATAAGTCAAGGTTAACCATCAAGACATCATAACATAATGTGTTTAGGATCACCTCCTGCATACTATAAATGGAATCTCATGAGACTAAAACATTACCCAATGCATTAGAGTGCCATCTAGGTGCACTCATCAAAATCATATCACTATTGGAAATAGAGGATATACCAATGGTTTTTTTCCAATGGTTTATGAAAACCATTGGAAAAGGGGTGTTGATAGGTCTTTACCCAACGGTTTCAATAAAATGTTGTAATAGAGAAGTTTAGATGAGTTTTAACCAGCATTTTTACAGAACCGTTGAGATATGTGAGACTTTACCCAACAGTTTTATAGAACCGTTGGTAAAATTAAGTTCTAGGAAGCCTTTGCCAATTGTTTTTAAAATCGTTGGTAAAGCTTACCTTTACCAATTGTTTTAAAAAACCATTGGGAATTTTTTTCCCAAAAATTGTCGCCAGCCCCAATCCCCCATATTCTTGATTACAGACCAAAATCCGAGACACAGAGCTCTCTCGCTCGGAAAATTCTTTTCACCCTTCAATCAGATAGTTTTTCTTTTCTGCACTTCAAATCTGTAAGTGGTACCTTAGGTACAATGTTTTCTATCTATATTTTATTTTATGTTTTGATTTTTCCTAAACCAAAGGTATGTGCGCTATAGTATACCCAAGAATTGTAATTTGATTTTTTTCTATTTTTGTTCTACACTTCAACTATCATGATTTTGTGAGTCAGATTTTGTGAGTCAACTTTATTTAAAGTATTTATAGCCAAAACTTTGTAGAGTTAGTGAACCATACGAAGGGATTGGGGCCGGTTAGAGTAGTGGTGCAGAAGGAGGTGAGGTGGGGGGATGTGCAGGTGGGGGTGGGCTGTGTAGGGTGGGGGTGTTGGGGGGGATGGGGCTATGTAGGGAGAGTCTACTAGGGTGAGGTGGGTGTGGGGGGGAGTTGTATAGGTGGGGGTGGGGGAAATGGGGCTATGCAACTATGGGGGTGCAGGTGGGGGGTTCAGTGGGTGGGGGGTGTGCAGGTGGGGGATGTGTAGTGGGTGAAGGGGGATGTGCAGGTGGGGGTGTATAGTGGTGGGGAGCATGTTGGGCGTTAGGTGGGGGAGTTATACGGGTGGGGGTGGGGGTTGGCTATGCAGGTGGGGGTGTGGGGAGGGGGGCAGTGCAAGTGGGGGTGTAGGTGGGTGGGGGGTTGTGCAAGTGGGTAGGGGGGAGGGGAGTGTTCAAGTGGGTGGGTGGGTGGGAAAATGTAAAACCAAATTATTTAAAAATTATTCACATGAAATGTAAAACCAGATTATTTGAAAATTGAAAGAAAATAATTTGGTTATTTTGGTTTTCTAATCTTGTTATGGAATCATTAGTGAGACCGTACTGGGATATTTATGTCACACACTGACTGTGGATTTAGGTTTCTGTAGATTATCAACTTCATAGTTTGGGTAGGGGAAAGTCACCACTTTGAGGTATTTCTATATGCTGACATACTGATCTGGAGTTATACGTCTCTTGGGAATCTAGAAGTTTTCCTTCCTATTTTTATGGTAATGTTTTGTAGTACTTTGGATTGTTTATGCTTGTTGGAATTCTAGTACACATCTCCCATTAGAGTTATTTTTTATGTATACTGTATTTTTATCTTGTTTTCGCAATGCTAGTGGAAAATCATTCCCACATTCATTTTTTATGATTCCTAGTCCTATTCACCATCCCATGGGGATCAGGAAACCTTGTGGGTAGAAAACCCACCCCCTGGACACCCCCTACCCACCTAGACAGCCCCCCAACCCCGTGGACAGCCCACCCCCTAGACACCCCAACCCCCCTGGATAGCCTCGCCACCCTCATGGATAGCACGCCCACCCCCTGGACATTCTGTACCCCCCTGGACAGCCCCTCCACCCCCATGGACAGCCCACCCACCCGCCTGGACACCCCCTACCCCCTGGACAGCCCCCCAACCTAGTCCCCCAACCCCGTGGACAGCCCGCCCACCCCCCCCCCCCCAGACACCCCCGGGACCCCCCCCCCCCCCCCCCATCCACCCAGACATCCCCACCCCCCTAGACACCCCGTACCCCCTGTACAGCCCCCCACACCCATGGACAACCTTCTCACCCCCCTGGACACCCCCTACCTCCCTGGACAGCCCCGCCACCCCTGTGGACAGCCCCCCCCCCCCCCACCCCTATGGACAGCCCACCCACCCCCTAGACACCCTTTACCCCCCTAAACAGCCCTGCCACCCCCGTAGATGGCCCCACCCCCCCCCCCCCCCTTGGACACCATGTACCCACATGGACAACCCTGCCACCCCTGTGGACAACCTGCCCACCCCCTGGACACCTCCTACCCCCCTGGACAGCCCCCCAACCTCATGGACAGCCGGTCCACCCCAACTAGACAACCCCCCCCCCCCCCCCCCACCACCCAGACACCCCCACCCCCTGGACACCCCATACCCCCTGGACATCCCCCCACCCCCACCCTCATGGGCAGCCCCCCTGGACACCCCCTACCCCCTGGACAGCCCTACCACCCCTATGGATAGCCTCGCCACCCTCATGGACATCCCCCCCCCCCACCCCCATGCACACCCTCGACCCCTGTGGATATCCCCCCACCCCATAGGACACCCCCACCCCCTTGGGCAGTGTATGTGATCACTCAAATAATCTAATAAAATAATAAATTTTTTTGATCTAAATTTTACTCAACTTATGAATAATTCTCTTCCATAAGTGTACATGATCTTGTACACTCATGTATAGTTCTTCATAGATATTTTGTTATAAATATAGTATTTTTTGTCTTTTATATTATTATTCTCATATAGATTAGTGTGTCAGTTATGGTTTCATATAAAGTTAACAATTCTCGTTTATTTAAATATATTTTTGATGAAATTTCAATCTTATTGAATTTCTTTTGATGAAATGACTTATAAATTTTTTTTTACAGAATGGATAGAAGTTGGATGTATGAAATTGATTGGATCTCAAGCGATTTTCAAAACAATTTGGAGATATTTTTAGATTTATCTTTTCATAATGCTTCAAATAGTGGTCACATACACTACCCCTGTTACAATTGTGTTGGAAGACCTTGGTTGAGCCGTGAAGAAGTCAGCTACCGCATAACCAAATATGGATTTCAGTCAAACTACTCTGTGTGGAATCACAATGGGGAGAAAATGACATCTCAAATTGCTATTGATCCAAAAGAGAGGACTGGATTGGAGAATTTGTTATATAACTGGTTTCCATTTATTCATCATCATGAAAAGAAAGGATTCTTACCCAAGAAGATTTTGATATGAGCACACATGATGCATCTAATAAAAATAATGATGTTATCAGGGTGAAAAAATTGAATGATGTTGCCACGACTCTAGTATATCGATAATGCGGTAAAATGAAAAATCTGTAATTTTTAATCCAATTATTTCATGGGAAAACTATGTATTGTATTTTCAATACTTCCATTGATTACATTTTTAACTTCTTGAAGGATTTACTTCCAGATGATGCAGATATTCCCTCAAACCACTATATGGCATGGAATTTATTTAAGGAACTTGGATTTTCAAGAAACAAAACTCATTTTTGCCCAAAATATTTCAGTTTATTTTGGGAGGAAAATGATGAATGAAATGATTGTATAAAATGTGGCACATCCCACTGGAAGCCAAAAGCTGATGGAACACCATCATGTGTTCCACAAAAATTAATGAGGAACTTTCCATTGATCCCCAAACTCCATAATCTTTTTATGTATGATTAAATATCTATAAAAATGTGATGGAATGATGCCGAGAGAAAGAAGACTAATGATGAGTTGGTTTTCCCTACAGATGGATTTTCATGGCAGATATTTGATGCTCGATATCCTGATTTTGTAGATGATGTGTGTAATTTGAGGTTGGGTTTTTCATGTGAAGGTTTTAATCCATTTGGGAAGATTCTTACGTCGCACATCACATGGCGAGTTTTTATACACATTTATAATCTTCCCCCATGTTTGTGTATGAAAAAACCTTTCACTATCATGAGTATACTCTTATTTGGCCCTTCTGATCCCAGCAATGATATAGACGTATGCATGAAACCTTTAATAAAAGAGTTGAAACTTCTTTGGGATGTGGGTGTGTGCACATATGATGCATCTTCGAAAGACATATTTCATATGTGTGTTGTGCTTATGTGGACGATCGATGATTTTTCTGCTTATGCAATGATGTCTGGATGGAGCATGAAGGAAAAACTATCATGTTCTGTTTGTATGAAGAATACACGATCCATAAGATTAAAACATCATTGTAGTTTCAGTTTTATGGTACATCGACGATTCTCGCCAATGGACCATCCATATAGAAATAATCGTCTAAGATTTGATAATACCAGGGAGACCGATGATCCACCTCAGCATATGTCTGGAACTGATGTGCTTAATGAATTGAAAGATTTTATTTTTTCATTCGAGAAGGGTAAAATTAAATCTATAGAGAGAAATAATTTTTCGATTGAAACTTGTTCCAATTGGAAGAAGAGAAGTATCTTCTTTGATTTTCCTTATTGGTCAACCAATTTGTTACATCATTGCTTAGACGTAATGCACATTGAAAAAAATATGTGTGAAATGTTGCTTTTGATTCTTCTAAATTTTAATGGAAAGACAAAAGATGATTTATGGTCTCGGTGTAACTCGGTGGATTGGGGCATCAGACCAGAATTTCATCTTAAGCGTATCAGTGAAAATAAATGGAAAGTTTCATATTCTTATTATGTGATGACACCTATAGAAAAAAAAATAAATTTATGGAAGTACTAGATACTATTAAAGTTATTTATTTATATTCAATAAACATATCCAAATGGGTCAATAGAAGAGATTTGAAGTTAAAATCATTGAAGACTCATGATTATCACATCCTTCTGCATGAGTTGATTCTAATAGAAATTCATCATCTTCTTTCCAATAATGTAACAGTGGCTGTTATTCGATTGTGCCATTTTTTATAGATCTTTGTTCTCAGAAGTTTTCCAATTATTTCTTGCAAAAAATGTTGGAAGATGTCCCATTAATTTTTTGTGAGTTAGAGTAAAAATTTCCTCCATCATTTTTCATATGCATGATGCATTTGACTATCCATATTCCAACTAAAATACTTCTTAGAGGACCTATTTCTTTTCTTTGGATATATCCTACTAAAATAAATATGTACACATTAAAGTCATATGACTGTAACAGGAATCATTCTGAAGGTTATATCATGAACGGTTACTTGTCTCAAGAATGTATGGATTTCTGCTCTATGAATTTGTCTAATCTTACTACAAGAATGAACAGACCAATGAAAGACGAAGAAGAATAGTATGAGAAAATTGAACCCAGTTTTCCATCACTTCCTCAAACAGGGGGAATTCATGGATCATATACATTGACAACATTAAGACTTGAAGAGTGGGAGATGGCACATCACACAGTTTTGTTCAATTGTGATTTGTTTGATGACTACATCTTGTAAGTAAATTCAATATGTATATCTAATATATTTATATATCGGTTGATCTATTCCTATTTTTATCTATAAAGAATATAAAGCGATGATAAATAGAAAGCATCGTTCTTTATATTTGAGAAGGAGGGAGATTTTTCATAGTAAAGAGTTTTTTGCTTGGTTAAAATTGAAGGTAATAATATTATTGTTTAAAATAATTAAAACAATATTTAATTAAGTTTAATATTGATTTATATTTCAGGTATTGAGTTTTCCTGCTGACTCTTTCTCTGGGGAAATAAGAACTTTGTATTTTGGTCCTAATATCATGGTTCATGACTGTAAATCAATTGTTATCAATGGGTACAGATTTATTATCAATGAACGAGAAAATAACATGAGAACACAACATGATGGTGTTATGGTTACTTCCACAACAGACTGTTATGCTAGTGCATCATATAGTAGACCGCGATTTAAAAATATAGGTTGTTATGGAGTTGTTGAAAAAATATATTGGATTATTATTCTCATGGAAGAGTCACGATGATGAAATGCCAGTGGTTTGATTCGATGATGAGGCAGGGCACATTTATTGATGATTGTGGATTTCGAGTAATTGATATGACTCGTACTCTTGCTACTGATGAACCATATGTATTGGCATCAATGGAGAAACAAGTTTTCTATGTCAAAGACCATCTTAGACCTGAATTTGGTGTCATTATTGAAGTAATTCCAAGACATATTTTTTATCATGGTGATGATGGAATTGAAACCATCCCTACTCCTGTTGGAAACGATCCATTTATTACTTTTGATGACTTTGATAGCTCAATTTTCAGAGTTGACTATGAACCTGAAGTTGTAGTGGGAAATATATAAAATCATCCATTCATGTACTCAATTATTTTGGTTTACCTCGACTTAGTCTCTTCAGGTTGGTACTATTCAAATTTATTTAATATTTATTACAAATATGTTGTATCCTATTATACCGTTATGTAAATTTTCAATGTTTATTGGTTGCAATTTTATTTGAATTGCATTTTCTTATTTATAATTGAACTGTATTCAAACCTACGAAACCAACATTTCTAACTTGGTGAACATTTCAATGCTTCAACTGATATTTGTATAAAATTTGTAAAAATCTAAGACCTCTCTTTAACATTTTACTAGGTAATGAACATGAAGGTTTGTATTCTTCTACAAAACATGTATTGAAATCTAAATCATCTACCTGGGCAAAATAAATTAAATTTTTCCATAATTTTGACAACTACTTTACCCCTTATGAATCTAGTGGAATCAATGTTCCATGATTTTAATAAACTGATGACACTTAATGAATAACCATCCTATTAAATATTAAATTTATTTATTACATCTTGTACGATTCATTAACTTCATTATATATTAGTACAAGATCACCAAAAACAAGGGATTGTTAAATTATCCTTGAATGCCCCTATTCCCTCTCATTTATTTTATTTTTTGGGTTACACATTAGTTATCCTTTTATATTTACTTCCATATTTTTTTCAAATGCAAGAAATGAAACCAATTGAAGAGAGGCGACAAAAACAGATTATGGACAACAATCGTCGCATGAATGAGTTGGGAATCCCACTACTAGTGCCTGCAGTGAGTATTTTATTTCAAATATATTTATTTAAATAATATATAATGTCATGTGATTAATTTTTTTAAAACATTTTTTCAGGATCCATCTATTAGGCGACAGTTATTTGATGAGAAACCTAGTAGTGGTCCTAGTACTTGGGGTGTCTGTACGAGGGGGGTGGTACGGGAGCTAGACGATCTGGTCGGCATACCCAATTAGACCATGCCCCTCCCATTGACATACCATCCATCCCACATTCAGATTTCGGTGTTCCATTAGAGACACATGAGATATTTAGACCTCTCATGTTTTAACCACCATTTACATCTGAGCCTCCTCACTAGTCTGTACCATATCCGATAATGATTCCCACTCCCCATCCAGCATTCGGCCATCCATCCCTACCATATTCTTTTACTTCTGCTTCATTCTCTCAAGACTTTTATATTCCATCTTCTTCTACTCCTGCTTCTCCAGAGTCTATCCCTACAAAGAATACATTGGTACCCACTCCATCGATATAGGGTGTTCCTTCAGTTTCTACAGATCCAACAGTGCCCATTGATCAGACTACCACAGGTATACTTATACAACCCAAATAAATTTTTACACCATTCTTTATTTTCATTAAAATATGTATTGATAAAATATTTGTTTTTCTTTCATAACAGATACATTTACTGATAGGAGGCAGGGGCGGGGGCATACACGCATGTGTACGGTGTTGAACATCCACACGCAATTGATAGTGGACTACAATGAAGATGGTCATATGATTGAAAAATCAGGGCAGCAATGTCAGAGTTTTTTGGCGACGCTTTCCAAATACTCCGACATCATTCCTGTCAGCCCACTCTCATGGACACTCCTACCAAATGAAGTCAAGGATAAAGTTTGGGCATAGATATGGGTAAAATAATCTATTTTATTTAATGCAATATATTATTTTTTGTATTTATATGAATTAATATTTTGGTGTCAGCTGCAGTTTAATTTCCCCGATGGTGAGGGTGCATGGCCAGCACGTTTAAAGGATTTAGGCAAGATTTGAAAAGCTTATAAGCATGATCTGTACATTGGATGGAATGCTAGAGTGGGCATAGAGTTAGAGGTAGTCTGTGTTGTGGATGATTTTCCATTATAACATTACCAGCAGATGATTACTCATCAGATGAGTAGCCAATTTAAGGTATTAATCACATTAGAGGTATTTAAATGAAAAAATTTCATGTTTTTTGTTAATACTAATTACTGAATTTTATTTAGGATTCATCTAGAAGAAATAAAAAAATATTGACACTACAAAATACGTCCACACATTGGGACATACTACGATGCCAGATCATGAGAGGCAGCAGGTATGACAGTTTATAATTTTTCTTTACGAATTGGACTTTCTATTGCTACCTCCAAAATTTATTTAATTTCTTAAGTTGTTATATAATTTTATTTATGAAATTAATTATCAGTATCCTATTTTTAATTATGGTTTCCTACTTTAAATGTCATTGTAGAGGCATAAATTGAATATAGAAGGACATGTTCCTTGAGGAAAACTATTTAGCTCGAGTAGAAGGAAGAAATATGAAAGTGCGGTTAATGAACCGACTCAGTAGTACATTGTAAGTTTTACTTTGTAGATTTAAAATTTTTATCTCTATTTTTTAACTTATTAATATATTTATATTTGTAACAGGATTCTTTAGAGGCCCTTGATGCCCAGGAACCTAATAATTTTTGGCCAAACGATCACTTACATCAGGTGTTGGGAGATGAGCACCCTGGTAGAGTACGCTGTCAACCTAGGAAGAGTATAGTTCTAACGAGGTATTGGCCCTCCTCGGGTACGATATGTAGTGCCACTGAGTTCTAGCTGGTTAAGGCATAGGAAGAACAAGATGAAAAAAGGGCCACAAAGACGGTGGAATAGTCTTCTAGGGAAAACACTGCATTTATGAAACTGATGGAAGTTGTACATCCAGCACTTCCACTAGAGGCTAGTATTACTTATGATGAATATATGTCATAGATGTGTTCTATATATGGTGCACCAGGTGGAAGTTCTAGTTGAGGTCAAGATGATGACGAGGAGGAGGCCGAGGCGGAGGAGGAGGAGGCTGAGGAGGAGACCGAGGCAGAGGAGGAGGGTGAGGCAGAGGAGGAGGGCGATGAGGAGGAAGAGGCTGAGTACGAGGGTGGGGAGGAGGGTGTTAAGGAGGGCGGGGATGGTGATGAGGATGAGGGTGAGGCTGATGATGATGGTGATGATAGTGATGGTGATGAGGGGCCGATTGATCCATTACATTTTTGACTAATATTACTGACCTTTGATGCTTATTGATTTGTTGTGCCTGAATATATGTGTGATTAGGTAGGTCACATTATCTTTATTATTTTATCTATAAATAATAAAACTTGACTTGATGATTTATTGTGACTGATTCCCCCCACCCCACCCCCGTGGACAGCCCGCCCACCCCCCTCGACACCTCATACCCCCCTGGACAGCCCCGCCACCCCTGTGGACAGCTTCCCCACCCCTTGGACATCCTGCCTACCCCCCTGGACAGCCCCTCCCCACGTGGACAGCCCCCCACTCCTGTGAATAGCACTCCCACCCCCTGGATAGCCCCTCCCCCCATGGAAATCCCCTCCACCCCCGTGGACAGCCCACCCCCCCCCCCCCCCCGTGGACAGCATGCCCGCCCCCGTGGATACCCCCCTATCCCCCGTGGACTACCCGCCCAACCCCTGGACACCCCGTACCCCCTGGACAGCCAAACCCACCCCTAAGAGAGCCCCGCCCACCCCTTGAGAGCCCCTCCCACCCCCTAGACAACCTCTCCCACCCCATGGACAGCCCCGCCCAACCCCTGGATAGCCCCGCCTACCTCCCTGGACATCCCACCCACCCCTTGGACAGCCCCTCCCCCCGTGGACAGCCTTTACCCCCATGGAAAGTTCTGCCCACCCCCCTGGACAGCCCGCCCACCCCCCCTGGACAGCCCCTCCCCCTATGGACAGTCTGTACTCCCCTGGCCAGCCTTACCCACCCCCTGGACAGGCCTGCCACCCCTGGACAGCCCCGCCACCCCCGTGGACAGCCCACCCACCCCCATGGACAACACGCCCACCACCTAGATAGCCTCTCCCCCTATGGACAGCCCTTCCACACCCATGGACATCCCCCACCCCCCACCCCCCCACCCCACCCCTGTGGATAGCCCGCCTACCCCCGTGGATAGTCCCCCCCCCCCCTCACCCACCCACCCCCGTGGCTAGCCCTCCCACCCCCTGGACACCTCGTACCCCCTGGACAGCCACACCCACCCCCTGGACACCCCATTCCCCCTGGACAGCCCTGCCCTCCCACCTGGATAGACCCACCCACCCCCTGGACAGCCCCACCCACCCCCCTGGACAGACCTGCCCACCCCCCTGGACAGCCCCTCCCCCCGTGGACACCCCGTACCCCCCTTGACAGCCCTGCCCACCTCCCTGGAAATCCCTTCCACCCCTGGATAGCCCCCCACCCCCGTGGACAGCCCGCCCACCCCCGTGGACATCTCGACCACACCTTGGACAGCCCGCCCACCCCCATGGACAGCCTGCCCACTGCCCTTGGACACCCCCTACCCCTTGGATAGCCCTGCCACCCGCGTGGACAACATGCCACCCCTGTGGACAGCTCTCCCACCCCCATGGACACCACCTCACCCCCTGGACACCCCCATGGACACCCCCATGGACACCCCCCCCCCACCACCACTCTCAACATCCCCCCACCCCCACCCCCTTGGACACTCCCCCAACCCCCTGGATGGCCCCCCACCCCTCCTAGATACCACCCCACCACTTGGACACCCCTCACACCCTGAACACCCCCACTTCCATGGACAGCCACCCCCACCCCCCTAGACATCACCCCACCCCCCTTGGACAGCCCTGCCCCCCAACCCCCTGAACTGCCCCCACCCCCCATAGACACCAACCCCCCTTGGACACCACCCCACCCCGGGACACCCCCGCCCCCTAGAAATTTCCTCCCCCAACCCCATGGACACCACCCCACCCCCTGGACACCCCCATGGACAACCCCTGTCCCACCACCACCACCCTGGACAGCCCCCACCCCCCTATAAACCCCCCAACCCCCTGAACACCCCCCACCCCTGGACACCACCCCACCCCCTAGACACCACCCCACCACCTGGACACCACCCACCCCCCTGGACACCCCCCACCACCACAACCACCACCCTAGACAACCCCCCACCCCCACCCCCCTACACACCCCCCAACCCTCTGGCCGCCCACCCCCCCCCCCCACCCCCCTACACACCCCCACCCCCCTGGACACCACCCCACTACCTGGACACCCCCCACCCCCCCTATACACCCCCACCCCCATGGACAGCAACCCCCACCCCCTGGACATCACCCCACCCCCCTTGGATAGCCCCCCAACCCACTGGACCGCCCCCACCCCCCCCCCCCCCACCCCCGCCCCTGGACACCACCCCACCCCCTGGACACCCCTCCCCCCACCCCCTGGACACCACCCCACCCCTGGATATCCCCCCCCCCACCACCACCACCATGGACAGCACCCCCCCCCCCCCCACACACACACACCCCTTAGACACACCCCCCCCCCCAACCCCCTGGACGGCCCCAAACCTCCTAGACATCACCCCACCACCTGAACCCCCCCCCCCCCCCACGAACACCTCCACCCCAATGGATAGCCACCCCTACCCCCTGTACATCACCCTACCCCCTTGGATAGCCCCCCAACCCCCTAGACCCCCCCCCTGGACACCACCCCACACCCACTAGACACCACCCCACCCCCTAGACACCCCCACCCCCTCGACCGCCCCCCACCCCCCCTAGACACCACCCCACCCCCCTGGACACCACCCCAACCCTTGGACACCCCCCCCCACCCCCCTGAACACCCCCATCCCTAGAAATACCCCCCCCCCCCAACCCCTTGGACACCACACCACCGCCCTTGGACACCCCCCCCCCCCAAACCCCCTGGACCCCCCCCCCCCACCCCCGTGGACACCACCCCACCCTGTGGACACCCCCACCCCCTGGATACCCCCCACCCATGGAAATCCCCCTCAACCCCCTAGACACCACCCCACCCCCTGGACTCCACCCCATCCCCCCCCCCCCCGACACCACCCCACCCCCTGGAAACCAACCCACCCCACCCCTCGACACCACCCCACCCCCTGGACACCCCCATGGACAGCACCCCCCCCCCCCACCCTTCCTAGACACCCCCATCCCCCCAGACACCCCCACCCCCTAGACACCCCCTACCCCCCTTAGACAGCCACCCCAAACCCCTAAACAGCCCCTCCCCCCCAACCCCCTGAATTCTAAATTGAATTATTTGTGTATTTAATTAACTTATGAATTATGTGTTAATGGTGTATGGGTATACTTGTTGTATGTGTATACTTGATATAATTACTTTATGAATTATGTGTTAATTTGGTATGTGTGTAGAGAGTAATTAAATACATAATTGGAGGTATTCAAATTTATTTATGAATTATGTGTTTGATGAATTATGTATGAATTCATACAGAATTATGTATGTGTTATGGAGGAATACTTGTTAATGTTGTATTTTTTTGTTACTTTTTGTGTGTGTATGTATTATTCAGGTCTGTTGTGTATGAATTTTTGTGGAATTGATACAACCGCATAGGGGGAATTGTTGCACCTCCACAAGGTTTGTTGCACCTGCACAAGGGGAGGCCAGCAATTAGTCTTGTTGTAGGTAAAAAGGATATGCCAATGGTTTATAACTGTTGGAATATGTGTAAAATCATATCTTATACCAACGGTTTTATGTAAACTATTGGTATAAGTATATTCTAACGGTTTAAAAAACCGTTGGGAAAGATAATTTTACTTCATATTTAACAATGGTTTTTGGGAAACCATTAGTAAAATTCAATCCCAAAGGTTTTCTAAACCGTTGGTATAGAGAGAATTCTTCCTATTACCAATGTTTTAAAACCGTTGGGAAACATTTATACCAATGGTTTTCTGAAACCGTTGGTATATACTGAATTTTTCAGACATATCCCAATGGTTCTATGAGAACCATTGGGATATGTCTATCCCTACAGCTCAAGGCCCAATGGTTTGGACAACTATTGGTATAGTTTATACCAATGGTTTTCTAGCCTTTACTAATTTTTTAAAACCGTTGGTAAATCTAAAATTTTCAGTAGTGTGTCATATACATGCATAATTATGCCACATATATCAAATAACAATAGAAAATTTTTCATAAAATTTATTTCCATAATCATGGAGTGTGGAAAAAATACGTGGAATTCATTAATAAAATAAGTATAGGTATGTCTAGTTGAACACCCTTGAGTGTGAATTGTGATAGTATTCACAGCAAAAAGGTTTGGCATGGAAAATTGTAGTAAAATTTTAGCATAATAACAAAAGTATATAAAGGTTCACGAAATGGTTTAATGGGAGATAAAGGGGTCTATAATCAATTTTAAATAAAATTTAAAGTCATAGGGAATTTTAAAAATTTATCCCAACATTATGAATTGTAAATAAAAGGGAATAAAATGAAGAAGATTCTTGAACAATGAGGAGAAGGAGAGGGTCTCTTACCATGAGAGGGTGATTCTAAAAGCTTGGGAGGAGATTCTTGAGAGATTGGGGGAACTTTTGGAGGATTATAGAGATGTTAGGGAAGATTAAGGATGTTATATGATGTTTTTTAGTGAAGGTAAATGGGATCTTTTGTGGGTTTATATAGGAAAAGAGAGGTAAGTACTTTATTATTTTCCAAAAATTGGTTTTGAACTCTATACAATAAAGATATAAAAACCACAAACCTTACCATGGTTTTTGGCCATTGTTTCTACCAAAGAAGATAGGTTTCAATTATTTTATAAGTACAAGGATAAAAATCATTAAAATATTACCCTTAGTGATGTGAAGTGAGTCATTTTCTAAAATAAATGATTTTAAAACCTTAAAATATAATATACGTTTTGGAGGATTCATAAAGGTTTAATAAAATTAATCAAATAACCAAAAAAACAAACCATCTAAAAGGGAAATAATATATTTGGTCGTGTATACCTTTTATAGAATTTATTACATCACTTTTAAGTTATTATGATGTCATAATATAAATCATATATTTATACTGTATTTAATTTTTACCTGAAAATTCGACTATCTTAGAAAATTATGAAAAATTCACCATTGGAAAATTTTGATATGATGATTCCAAAAAAATAATCGTTATATCAAAATAAATTTCTAAATATTTTAATTTTCACTTTTAAAACAAGAATATATATTTATTGAGAAATGTTGGGTTTTTTGACAATAATAGTTTTCAAACCCTTATAAAAAAATAAATTTGACTTAATAAAACTTTTATTATAATTTATATTTAATAAAAATTGATTAGTTGTATTATTTTTTAAAAATATCATTTAATTTTAAAATTTATAAATTACTCAGAAGAGAATATCTTAATTGAAATTTCATATTAAACAAAAATATAATTTTTTATTATCATTTCGAAATGGAAATCATTTACAAGGTAATGATAATAAGAATAAAATATATTCATTATTCTATAAAATATACATAATCATATTATTAGGGTTTTTATACATATCCATTTATTACACCATCAAAATCTTTAAGGGTAATGTATGCGATGGTGAGATTTTCATGGGGTGATTCGATGTACATGGTTTAAGTTGTGATCTCGATGAGCATAAAATTATCTCATAAATGGTTTCTCTCATGCTTTATTTGTTGAATATCAGCTTGGTATTGGTCAAGGGAAAATCTCATTAATACTATCTACCCTATAATCTCTGATAAATGGGATTCATAGGGTATGAACCTATTGGTTGATTCCATCACTTTCTTTGTTTGTGTCAATTGGATTTATCAAAACCATATATTTATACTAATCATATGATCATTGTTCAACAGCTATATTATCAAAAATTATGATACTTAATGGTATTTTAAATCTGATACAATATAATAAAACCAAATAAGTTTATGTGTTTTCTATAACCATAATACATAATAGGGTATTTAATTTAATCACAAGGGAAATTTTAATTATAAAATTTTGGGTTGTTACAATCTTCCCCACTCCGGAAATTTCACCCTTGAAATTTTTATTTCACACAATAAAAAAGATTATGGTAATTTTTTTCATTGCCTCCTCTAGTTCCCACATTGATTATTCAAATTTTTGGTTTATCCGTTGCACTTTTACAATATGCATTGTCTTATTTCATATAACTTTGTCTCTATGGTCTAAGATCTTCAATGTTTTCTCCTAATATGAAAGATAATTCTCTAATGGTACCACATATGGATTTAACACATGTAATGGTTTTGGTATGTAATTCATCAAGAGGTATATATGGAACACGTCATGTGATTGAGAGAGGTTAGGTGGGAGTGCTAGTTGATAGGTCACCTCTTTGATGTGATCAAGGATCTCAAAATGACTGATGTATCTTGGACTAAGCTTTCCTTTCTTCTTAAATATCATACTTTCTTCTTTGGAGATATGAGGAGGAATACCTTGTCTCTAACCTCAAACTCTAAGTCTAATTGATAATTGCCAACATATATTTTATATCAACTCTGAGAAACCCTGATGTGTTATTGAATGGTCTTGAACTTTTCCAGCATTTCCTCGACCATTTCAAGACCCAATAGTTTATTTCCCCAACTTTATCCCAACATGCAGGTGTTTTACACCTATTCCTATAAAGGTATTCATATGGATCCATTTATATTCTTGATTTTAAACTAGTATTGTATTAAATGTAACGCCCCGACCCTAGTTGCCTAGAGTCGGTGCATTATTACATAACATTGGCATGATCACAAGAAAGATCAAATCTCGAAAGACCGATTGGTTTAGTAGCCTTGGAAACACTAGATATATTCATAAGTTTTACATTACATCATAAAATGAAAAACTACTACAACAACATAATGTTTCCACAGTCCACACTATAATCCCCTCATAATATCCCTGCAGGTCATTCATAATTTACTTCTTCACTTCCTGGGAAAAATAAAACATAGAAAAGGGGTGAGCTCAAATGCCCAGTAAGGATAACAATATAGCGGAAACTTTCATAAATAAGAATAAACATTTAAGGCAATGTATAACTAAAACAAAATCCTTTTAAACTTGAAATTTTAACATATTATGGAATAAATAAAATTAGATAATGCCATTTACTTATTCACATGGATATTCTACTAATCGAATAATCACATGCAAAATCAATAACCACTTTCATAATGTTGGAATGCATAATGCTAAACTTTAATTACTTTTCAAGGCCTCGTCCCAAGACCTTGGGTCTAACTGTAACCGGAACCCAACCCGGAGTTCCTCTAATAACCGGACACCAACCCGGAGTGCCTCTAATAACCGGACACCAACCCGGAGTGCCTCTAATAACCGGACACCAACCCGGAGTGCCTCTAATAACCGGACACCAACCCGGAGGGCTTACTTTTACCAGTCCCTAACCTGGAGGGCTTACTTTTACCAGTCCCCAACCTAGAGGGCTTACTTTAACCAGTCCCCAACCTGGAACATACTTGTCCAACACATTCATATGAAGTAAAGATTGAAATATAACATAAACATTCTTATTGGAACTAGCATACGAAATGTCAATACTTTCACCATAAACTATGAATGGTATAAAAATAGCACATCCACAGTCAAACATATCACAAAACCTTCAAAACAATATAGAAGTTTTGTATCATAATAAATCAACTTCAAATAATCTTAAAACCCATCAAAGGATGTTGACATAGATGAAATCAAAATTCTTTTTAAAGAAATATCTCCTTTTATTTTGAAATCATTTAAGATCCATATAAAATCAAACATTTTCTTTGAAAATAATCTTATAAGCTTTTAAGGGAAGCTTTGACGATTTTATAATGGCGGAAAATAACCGCACCCGCCGTATAAGTTAAAAAAACATTCTTATCTTAATTCTGTCGAAAAGGTTAAAAAGCACCTTGTTTGGAAAACGACGGAAAGATTCCCTTATAAACCTCTTATAAAAATTCAAACAAGCGTATAAATGACTTTAACCCATATTCTTTTAAATATTAAAAATGTTTTGAAATACATTTTGAAGAAACATGGATGTGGATGATAACGAGATCCCAGTAGATTATTACGTATAAACAACCTCGGATAATGAAGAGATTGTGAAATAACCCTTACCAGTTTGGTAACTTATGAAACATACAACCCATGAAAGAGTTATCATACAATTAATATGTAAGTACACATAAATTAGAGTGTATTACACAAAGAATATAATTATGGGCAGTACATACACCACACAAAAGGTAATGGTGGCAATATGGCATGAATCTCACGGGAATAAGGAGTGAGATGAAAACCCCTTACCACGTTAATCAACTGAGTCGTATGGCCAAAAGTTAATAACCACCAAATTATTTACAGAATAACATGAATATGATAATATATATCAAATTCCAGTACACAATACACCACTTTCAATAATTTAGTGGCGAATAATGGAAATCTCACGGAATTGAATGTGAGATAAGAAAAATCCCTTACCTTGTACTTTTCCTTGGTTGGGGTAGGTTAACCTCCTGTATAATGGTGAAATAATTGTTATTAAATTATACAAGAATCATATACATTAATATGATATCATATATGTTCTTTTAACATTGCTTTATTAATAATATCTTAGTATTATCGTCGTTTCGGGTGATAATCGATTCGTTCTTCTTAAATGTTTGGTTACGTAAGACATGTTTGTAATGGATAGATTATATCTTATTCATAATCATAATGATATTAACATTATTTTTAACCCTAAAATGAGAATAAGACTTGAATGGATACGATGGAGGATGGATCTCACCGCGTTCGTGGAGACGGTAGTCCGTACGTACGCACGAACGCTACTTCCATTTAATTTTTATTTTAAAAGAATTGAATCCAAATGATACATAGGTATATTACTATTCCAGTATAATATAATATTTTATATATGTTACTTAAGTTCATTAACACCATCCTTTATACGTTCCATGTGTGGTATGAACGAGTCATATCATTTTAAGGGGGCGGTAGTCCGCACTTCCTCAAATGAAATTATCGTATGTATATACAACATGAAACGAATAATGGTATGAAATAAAATGGAATTACAGAAGCTTATATATAAAATATATATAATTAATATCATATTTAATTATAGTGCCATCATAATGTCCACCATGAGAGGCGGTAAGATGTATTTGAACAATCATCGTTTCGTGAGGCGTTAGTTTGCCATCCACAGAAACATTATGTTCATCATCCATTAGATGGAGTTGTGTGTATGTATAGTTTGAATCCTTATTATAACAACATCCTAGTATATTGAGGATACTGGTGTTGTTACAAAAGAAAGGAAATAAAAAGAGTTTGGGGGTTGGAGAAGCAAAATAAATGAAAATAATTTAAGAGAAATCGTTACCTTTAATTTAGGTAACTCACGTTGGTTGGAACCAAAGGACTTCTTGAAATGCTTTCTGCCTAAGGGGAAGCTTCAAGGAGGAGGAGAGGGATGTGGGGAGCTTAGTTGGGCAGAGTTTGGACGAGAAAAGTGGCTTGAGAGGTGTGAGGAATGAGTAGAAGTGGTCTCCTTTTATAAGGGAGAAGAGGGGCTCTTTAGGAAAGAGTGAAAGTATTACTTTATAATATAATTATATTCGGTTTATAATGGTCCAAAAATCATTGAGGTCGAATATAAGATAACTCATATTCTAAATAACATCAACCAATAAGAATTGGACAGGTTTTAGATAATAATTTAATCATTATAATCTTATTTATTTAAATGATTTATTAATGAGGTAAACATTGCATCATTATTGTGTCATTAATAATTTAAATTATTTGATGTCTAAAAATTATAAATAAAATATCATTATGTAGGAAATTTTTTTAGATTTATAATGAATATTTATAATCGAAAATCCAACATGTATAACCTTATGTAAAAATTGTTCTTCTAAAAGATGTAAGCTTATGCCATTTTTATTTTTATTTTAACTTTATTAATATAAAGTGTCCCTACCACATACAAGTGGATCCAAGGGGTCCCCAAATTGACCCAAGGATGATCATGGTCGGGTATGTGTCCACCAATAAGGTTAGGACACGTTTTAGGTTAATTTTGTATTATTATAATATTATTTTTTAACCCTTATTTACCGGATTTACCCTTAACCATGGTAAATAAAATATTTACCACAGTAATTATTCAAAATGTCTAAAAATAAAAGTTACCTATTTACACAATTTGGAGATACTGATTCCAAATATGGAATCCATTTTTCTAAATTCAAAACACAGAAGTGGCAGAAATTAATTTAAAATTAATTCCCGCTGTCAAAACAAAAAGCGTGTTTTTAAGAGGTAATAACTATCAAAAGATTGACACTTGTTTATGTTTGGTTTAATTGCAAAATTATGTACAATGACCAACATTATATTAAATAGTAAAAATATATTCTAAATATACTTTAAAACCACTCAAATTCATAATTTATTACTATTAATTATTTTGATTAAAAAAGTTGTTTTTAATTAAAATTTAGTAATTTTCACTATTCATCAAAATATGAAAGTTATCCGAAAAGTACCAAAATTTCACCTTAGGCTAAATTTGATATTCCGAATCCAAAAATGAAGTCCATTTTAAAATATAAAATATATATAACTTCAAAAAGTAGGTATTACTATTCATAACAGCTAGTTTGATTGGTTACGGTGTGTTAGAACTCGAAGTTGCGTACAACACACGCTACTGTTTTATTCAAAGGAAAGCGTACTGTGGAAGCTTGGGATGTTTCATTTTAAATTTTTTGATGTCTCCATTTAGTCAAAAAGTTTAAAATATTGTATTTAAAAAGGTTTCACTATCAAAAGTTGATAAAAGTGCAATACTGAAAATGAATCTGTTCTTGCATTATGACTAAGAAACTCATAATATGGATTCTAAAATTATAAGGATTATATGAAGTTTAAAATTTAGTTTCTACTATTCATGACCTCTTTTAATGGCTTTTTTTTGGTAATTCATGGTGCAATTGAACTCAGTGTTGCGTGTAGTGCAAGTTATTGAATTATTTTGAAGAAATAACTCACTATGAAATCTTGGGGTGTTACATTCTCCCCTCCTTCAATAAATTGCGTCCTCGCAATTTGAAATTGTTCTTCGAAAATAAAAGGTTGAAAATAGAAAATATCTTTATGGGAAAACCCACATCGGAAATTAGGTTACTAAAATTTAGTCTTAATATGAGGAAAAGAGAAATGAAAGATTCACCACCAAATTATGATCTCGATTAGGATAACATTGGTGGCAATTAGAGACATATAATTGGAGGAAAAACGTAAATATTTATAGGTAGTGATTGAGGTCATCAATCACAAACAAGTGTATAATTGAGGTCCTTAAATTCATCAATCTATAATGATTTGAAATACCATCGGTTCAACAAAACATAGGGTATTAGGATAACACATTTTTGACGTTTCAAAATATCTTAGTTGAAATCCCACATCGAAAAATGAATTAATGAGGCCTCTATATAAAATAAAGAGTGGAAAGTATGAAGATTACCGAAAATAACACATACTAGGGTTCCATGTAGGAAAATATGGATATGGAAGAGAAATATAACAATCAATTATCTGATGGAGAGTGGTAGAGAACATGGCTATGAAAAGGCCAACAATCCCAAAGCCATAAATTAGTGATGATTTAAGGTACCATCTAGGACAACATTTTTGTTCTAAGTTTCTTTTCTTAATATTGAGGAATTTATTTATGAGATTGGCTAAGATCATAAGGAGATATACTTACTTTATAATTAGAGTTTTGTCCATTAATAAATTTCTACCATAAACTCATCTTTCACTCGTAAAAAAAATTATATTTATACTATTCGTACAGGGTTCCAAAATAAACGAATTTATAATTCATCTACCAGATCTTTTAAAAAACACAACATTATTTAATCCAGGACATCTCTTGGGCCAGTGGTAGGTGATACACCCTTGTCGCCCTTCGTTTGCGGGTTCAAGTCTCGCAGCCTTGCCGGACGCGACGGGTTGCCGCCCGACCTCCGGGTTGTCCTTTTATGGAAATCCAAAATAATCCAAACTAGAACTATCCAAAATACTTCTGTACAAAGTCACAGTCCAACATTTACAAGGAAGGTAAACATAATATATATCCTTTTTACCCTGTAATAGCATATGAATACCTTCATCATGTACTACCATATTCCTTATTGATTACATTCATGTTCCCTTATTCCATATAGAATGTTGGATATACTTCATTAATCCAAAAATGTTTTAAACCCCAACAATGATGGAATATACAAATCATTAATCAGCTTCAAGGTAGTCAATAATATCCAATATAATTTATCCAAAATAATCACATATTATTCCAAAATCACTACCTCAGTATTAGAACTATATTATGATTTATCATTCTCTCAACCATATATTTTCCAAAAATTTAACCTTCTATTGAGTCACTTTTCTTTGTTCCACACAATCTCAAGTCCTTAATGAAATAGTACTGCAGTACAATCCTTATATACTCCATAATTATTATAAAAAGTACATTGTTGATACAACACTCAATTGACATAATCAACATAAGAACTCTAATCATTCCTCTTCATCTGTGGTAGTATCATAACTTGATTATTATCCAATAGCATCATTTGTGGCATAGTCTGATGACTGGGACATAGGTTTGCGTAGTGTCCAAACTCCTTGCAAATGAAGCATTGTACATTTAAAACCATTTTCTTACCCTTGCAGTCACGTACTTTGTGCCCTTTTCCTCCACACTTATAACAAACTCCCATTCCTTTCAGGCAAGTTCCAGGGTGTTTCTTTCCACAGTTACCACATATGGAAAAATTCTTCTTTTCCCTTTTCCCTTTATCCATCTTTCTCTCTTCCATCCTTTTCATCTCTTGATTCCCTTCAAAGCCATAGGACTCAGTAAACTCTTTACTTATCTTATCAACACATGATATTATTTCTTCATATGATGATAATACATGGGAGACTATTTCTCTTATAAATTCTAGCTTAAGACCATGAAAGATATGATCCTTCCTTGTCTTTGAATCATGTGTATTTCTGGAGTTCTCATTCCTTCTACTGGGCGCCATTTCTAAACAATGGCATAAACTAGATCAGTTTATGAATCAAAATACATAATCCCATACTTATAAAACACTTAACATAAATTGAACTATTTATGGATATAATCCATAATCATAAAAATGTTTTCTTTGAGGAAGTATATACTCATAAACCCTTCATAATGATTTGTAAAGAAAATGAGAGTTATCCTAAGCATATCCCTCGGGAGTGTCGTAACCAAGAGTGCAGCAAGGCCCGTTGTCGTGCACCAGTTCCCGTTCGAGTCTAGCTCAAAGCGGTGTTTTCGGGTTTTACCCCTAGGTACATTTGTGCCAGAGCCGCCTCTACCTGCTCGTATCCAGACAGGGATGTATTGCTCGGAAAACTCACAAAATCTCTACAATACCAAAATTCTAGGAAGTTCTTCTATACTAATCCTCAAAGTTCATCTTAGGTCTACGTGCTCTAATCAGAGTTTATCTAAATCTAGCTTTCAAGGTTTGTACTAAACTTCCTCTGATACCAACTGTAACGCCCCGACCCTAGTTGCCTAGAGTCGGTGCATTATTACATAACATTGGCATGATCACAAGAAAGATCAAATCTCGAAAGACCGATTGGTTTAGTAGCCTTGGAAACACTAGATATATTCATAAGTTTTACATTACATCACAAAATGAAAAACTACTACAACAACATAATGTTTCCACAGTCCACACTATAATCCCCTCATAATATCCCTGCAGGTCATTCATAATTTACTTCTTCACTTCCTGGGAAAAATAAAACATAGAAAAGGGGTGAGCTCAAATGCCCAGTAAGGATAACAATATAGCGGAAACTTTCATAAATAAGAATAAACATTTAAGTCAATGTATAACTAAAACAAAAGCCTTTTAAACTTGAAATTTTAACATAGTATGGCATAAATAAAATTAGATAATGCAATTTACTTATTCACATGGATATTCTACTAATCGAATAATCACATGCAAAATCAATAACCACTTTCATAATGTTGGAATGCATAATGCTAAACTTTAATTACTTTTCAAGGCCTCGTCCCAAGACCTTGGGTCTAACTGTAACCGGAACCCAACCCGGAGTGCCTCTAATAACCGGACACCAACCCGGAGTGCCTCTAATAACCGGACACCAACCCGGAGTGCCTCTAATAACCGGACACCAACCCGGAGTGCCTCTAATAACCGGACACCAACCCGGAGGGCTTACTTTTACCAGTCCCTAACCTGGAGGTCTTACTTTTACCAGTCCCCAACCTGGAGGGCTTACTTTAACCAGTCCCCAACCTGGAACATACTTGTCCAACACATTCATATGAAGTAAAGATTGAAATATAACATAAACATTCTTATTGGAACTAGCATACGAAATGTCAATACTTTCACCATAAACTATGAATGGTATAAAAATTGCACATCCACAGTCAAACATATCACAAAACCTTCAAAACAATATAGAAGTTTTGTATCATAATAAATCAACTTCAAATAATCTTAAAACCCATCAAAGGATGTTGACATATATGAAATCAAAATTCTTTTGAAAGAAATATCTCCTTTTATTTTGAAATCATTTAAGATCCATATAAAATCAAACATTTTCTTTGAAAATAATCTTATAAGCTTTTAAGGGAAGCTTTGACGATTTTATAACGGCGGAAAATAACCGCACCCGCCGTATAAGTTAAAAAAAACATTCTTATCTTAATTCTGTCGAAAAGGTTAAAAAGCACCTTGTTTGGAAAACGACGGAAAGATTCCCTTATAAAACTCTTATAAAAATTCAAACAAGGGTATAAATGACTTTAACCCATATTCTTTTAAATATTAAAAATGTTTTGAAATACATTTTGAAGAAACATGGATGTGGATGATAACGAGATCCCAGTAGATTATTACGTATAAACAACCTCGGATAATGAAGAGATTGTGAAATAACCCTTACCAGTTTGGTGACTTATGAAACATACAACCCATGAAAGAGGTATCATACAATGAATATGTAAGTACACATAAATTAGAGTGTATTACACAAAGAATATAATTATGGGCAGTACATACACCACACAAAAGGTAATGGTGGCAATATGGCATGAATCTCACGGGAATAAGGAGTGAGATGAAAACCCCTTACCACGTTAATCAACTGAGTCGTATGGACAAAAGTTAATAACCACCAAATTATTTACATAATAACATGAATATGATAATATATATCAAATGCCAGTACACAATACACCACTTTCAATAATTTAGTGGCGAATAATGGAAATCTCACGGAATTGAATGTGAGATAAGAAAAATCCCTTACCTTGTACTTTTCCTTGGTTGGGGTAGGTTAACCTCCTGTATAATGGTGAAATAATTGTTATTAAATTATACAAGAATCATATACATTAATATGATATCATATATGTTCTTTTAACATTGCTTTATTAATAATATCTTAGTATTATCGTCGTTTCGGGTGATAATCGATTCGTTCTTCTTAAATGTTTGGTTACGTAAGACATGTTTGTAATGGATAGATTATATCTTATTCATAATCAGAATGATATTAACATTATTTTTAACCCTAAAATGAGAATAAGACTTGAATGGATACGATGGAGGATGGATCTCACCGCGTTCGTGGAGACGGTAGTCCGTACGTACGCACGAACGCTACTTCCATTTAATTTTTATTTTAAAAGAATTGAATCCAAATGATACATAGGTATATTACTATTCCAGTATAATATAATATTTTATATATGTTACTTAAGTTCATTAACACCATCCTTTATACGTTCCATGTGTAGTATGAACGAGTCATATCATTTTAAGGGGGCGGTAGTCCGCACTTCCTCAAATGAAATTATCGTATGTATATACAACATGAAACGAATAATGGTATGAAATAAAATGGAATTACAGAAGCTTATATATAAAATATATATAATTAATATCATATTTAATTATAGTGCCATCATAATGGCCACCATGAGAGGCGGTAAGATGTATTTGAACAATTATCGTTTCGTGAGGCGTTAGTTTTCCATCCACAGAAACATTATGTTCATCATCCATTAGATGGAGTTGTGTGTATGTGTAGTTTGAATACTTATTATAACAACATCCTAGTATATTGAGGATACTGGTGTTGTTACAAAAGAAAGGAAATAAAAAGAGTTTGGGGGTTGGAGAAGCAAAATAAATGAAAATAATTTAAGAGAAATCGTTACCTTTAATTTAGGTAACTCACTTTGGTTGGAACCAAATGACTTCTTGAAATGCTTTCTGCCTAAGGGGAAGCTTCAAGGAGGAGGAGAGGGATGTGGGGAGCTTAGTTGGGCAGAGTTTGGACGAGAAAAGTGGCTTGAGAGGTGTGAGTAATGAGTAGAAGTGGTCTCCTTTTATAAGGGAGAAGAGGGGCTCTTTAGGAAAGAGTGAAAGTATTACTTTATAATATAATTATATTCGGTTTATAATGGTCCAAAAATCATTGAGGTCGAATATAAGATGACTCATATTCTAAATAACATCAACCAATAAGAATTGGACAGGTTTTAGATAATAATTTAATCATTATAATCTTATTTATTTAAATGATTTATTAATGAGGTAAACATTGCATCATTATTGTGTCATTAATAATTTAAATTATTTGATGTCTAAAAATTATAAATAAAATATCATTATGTAGGAAATTTTTTTAGCTTTCTAATGAATATTTATAATCAAAAATCCAACATGTATAACCCTATGTAAAAATTGTTCTTCTAAAAGATGTAAGCTTATGCCATTTTTATTTTTATTTTAACTTTATTAATATAAAGTGTCCCTACCACATACAAGTGGATCCAAGGGGTCCCCAAATTGACCCAAGGATGATCATGGTCGGGTATGTGTCCACCAATAAGGTTAGGACACGTTTTAGGTTAATTTTTTATTATTATAATATTATTTTTTAACCCTTATTTACCGGATTTACCCTTAACCATGGTAAATAAAATATTTACCACAGTAATTATTCAAAATGTCTAAAAATAAAAGTTACCTATTTACACAATTTGGACATCCTGATTCCAAATATGGAATCCATTTTTCTAAATTCAAAACACAGAAGTGGCAGAAATTAATTTAAAATTAATTCCCGCTGTCAAAACAAAAAGCGTGTTTTTAAGAGGTAATAACTATCAAAAGATTGACACTTGTTTATGTTTGGTTTAATTGCAAAATTATGTACAATGACCAACATTATATTAAATAGTAAAAATATATTCTAAATATACTTTAAAACCACTCAAATTCATAATTTATTACTATTAATTATTTTGATTAAAAAAGTTGTTTTTAATTAAAATTTAGTAATTTTCACTATTCATCAAAATATGAAAGTTATCCGAAAAGTACCAAAATTTCACCTTAGGCTAAATTTGATATTCCGAATCCAAAAATGAAGTCCATTTTAAAATATAAAATATATATAACTTCAAAAAGTAGGTATTACTATTCATAACAGCTACTTTGATTGGTTACGGTGTGTTAGAACTCGAAGTTGCGTACAACACACGCTACTGTTTTATTCAAAGGAAAGCGTACTGTGGAAGCTTGGGATGTTTCATTTTAAATTTTTTGATGTCTCCATTTAGTCAAAAAGTTTAAAATATTGTATTTAAAAAGGTTTCACTATCAAAAGTTGATAAAAGTGCAATACTGAAAATGAATCTGTTCTTGCATTATGACTAAGAAACTCATAATATGGATTCTAAAATTATAAGGATTATATAAAGTTTAAAATTTAGTTTCTACTATTCATGACCTATTTTAATGGCTTTTTTTTGGTAAGTCATGGTGCAATTGAACTCAGTGTTGCGTGTAGTGCAAGTTATTGAATTATTTTGAAGAAATAACACACTATGAAATCTTGGGGTGTTACATTAAAACTCAAATGGATGAATATATTGGTCTCATCCTAATTTTAATTCCATAAAGCATGCTCTCAATATATGTTCTAATGTTTGAATAGTCCACTCAGACTGGCCATCATTTTGAGAGTGATAAGTTGTACTAAATTTCTTCTCGGTGATTATATCATGTTGGAGACTCTTTAAGAACATAGAGGTGAATCTTGGATCTCGATCATATACAATCGATAATGGCACCCCATACAGCCTCACCACTTCTCTGATATATATGTGTTCAAGTTGATCGAGTGAGAAGTCCTCTCATGTTTCAATGAAGTGAGCAGTCTTTGTAAGATGATCCACTATAACCCATATAACATTATTCCCCTTTGATGTCTTCATAATATCAGTGACAAAGTCCATGGTTATGTTCTCCCATTTCTATATAAGTATGGTTAATGCTTACATTATCCCCTTGGATTTTGTTTCTTCCATCCTTCACCTGATGACATACAGGACACCTTGATGTATTTCCTGTGATCTCCTTATTCATATTATCCCATCAATGGTGTTATCTTAAATCTCAATACATCTTTGTGATCCCTTGATGGATGAATAAGGTTGATCTATGTGTATCATCCAATAGATTCTTATTTAATTTGGGATTTTATGGTACACATAGTATTTACCCAAATCTTACAACTCCTTCTTCATTAATTTTGAACTCCAAGGATTTCTCTTTTCTAATAACTTCTACCTTATTTTGAATTCCCACATCATCTTTTTTAGCATCCTTTGTCTTCTTTAGAATGTATGGTTGTGCAATAATTTGTGAAAGGATTTATGATGTTGCTTCCTTTATTATTTTCATACCCATCCTTCTCAAGATAAAGAAGATTGGATTATTCTCACTTATCATCAATGATAAAATTCTCAGATCCTTTCTACTTAGAGAGTCTACCAAATTATTTCCATCCATTGATGATTTTGAACTGTTTATATTTAGATCTTGGGGGTTGAAAGAGAACGTTATTGTCATTCTTCTCAATAATCACCATCTGATGATTCATTTCGACTCAGAGGAGGATATTTTCTACACATGGTCCAGTGCACCGCATAAATACCTTGGCTATAGGTTCTTCATCTTTTTTTGGCATTATTATTTTCATATTAAGTGATATTCTCCCTCTGTTGTGGTATGGGTTAGCTTCCCTATTCTCCCATTACCATTAAAAAACCCCTCATTTCTTCGAATATTTGGCAATATAGTATGTCGTTATTTATTCCCTAATAATAGAACCAGCTCTGTTAGCCATCTGATTAACCCTTGGCTATGTGTAGAGGTCAATATATCCAACCAACTAGTGGAGTTAGTGTGGATCACCATTGGTGAATAATTTAGGTGTAAACAACTAGTATTCTTCAAATCTTAGGTGGATTATTGCAAGAAGTGTAAGCGCCTGGGGCATTTGAATTCCTGTTTTCGGTGGTGTGCCAAGGGTGGTATGGATCCAAATATGGGTAAAGATGTGGGAATAGATTAGGTGGAGGACCTTTTTTAGTCGACATTCATGGAGGGGCATGTTTTTCAAGTGGGGACCCAATAGGACTCTCAGCCTCCCATTTCCAGTGAGCTAGTCGGTATACAAAGTGGGGGTGAACTATCAAACTTTTTATCCTTCCAAAAGGAGGTTCGTCTGAATGAGCTTAATCCCAAAGTTTCAGATGTGTTTAGCACATTTTATCATGATATGGATGGTCTAGTTAAATATTATTTGTCTAGGTTGGGGGGAAAAGGGGTCATATGCTTTTGGTCCTCCTACCTCAACCAATACATCATCTTATATAGATATCTTAAGAGCTGGAAGTGGTGCCTTGCTCAAGGAGGGACTGTAGGGGATTATCCAAGATGTGGTTAAATAGGACACATTTGGAAATGGTGGAAATTATTTCCAATTTCTAAGTTTTCAGGACAAATGGGGTTTTAATTCTGGTGAGAAATGGCCAGATCCAATGACCAGACCTTCGATTCAACTGGGTAACAGATTTGAAGGACTAGATGAGGAAGGATTGAATATAGATCAGCTAGAATCATTCTAGGTTGAGGGTTTAGGAGGCATCCTTGGGGATGTTTCTAGTGATAGGGTCTTCATGAAGGAGTCTAGTGAAGACTGTTCTAGGTTTCCTACAGGTGATAGTCTGAACCTGAGGAGAAACAGAAGCTGAAAGGGAATTCCTAAAGAGAGGAAGGATTACTACTTACCACCTCTAATAGAGACAAGATCAGTAAAGAAGTTGACCACCAAGAAGATATATAGCGATGTCACTTTTCACTTGAAGTTAGGTGGTGTGTTTGAACAATCCTTGTAATTTCTTTTGAGCTCGGAAAAATAAGTGGTTGAATAGGTTATGTCACTAAATGTTACTGAATAGGAAGATGCCAAAATTATGGGGAGGTTATTGAGTGTGAATCTCAATGAGGATCAATATACCAAGATCAAAAATAAGGACCTAATTCTTGTTGGGGGATTAAAAAATGGGAATATCATCCTTGAGGAGTACATCCACTCCTGGGACAAGTTGGACTTTGAGTTTGAAGATTTGATAATTGATGAACCAGACTTTCGGGTCACCAATATCTCTTGGAAATTGTTTAGGGAGATTAAAACTGGTAGAATTAAAATGTCCTTCAATGGATTCATTATTTCCTTTTGTGTTTGAACTCATGGTTTCTCACTTTTTCTTTAAAATTGTTCGAAATAATAAACATTTAATTTTCAGTCATAGTAGTCAATACATCGCTACCAAGACCATCATGGTAGTCATGGTTCACTACCATGGCCATATTAGAAGCATGATTTCACTCCTAATACCATCTTGGTAGTCCTCGTTCACTCTCATGGCCATATTCATAGTATAATTTCATTCCCCATACTATCTTGGAAGTCATGGTTCACTCCCATGGCCATATTAGTAGTCAAGGTTCATTACCAAGACCATTTTAGTCTATCTCATGAGATATAAATCTTTACCAAATGCATTGAAGGGAGATATAGGTCCCACACATCTCATAATGAAATCATACATACATGTGCCACAAGATCATAAATAATCATATCATAATCCATGAAATTAAATGGGTATTATAAACATGTAATAATCTCATAACCTAGTGAAAGAGGTAGGTTTCATAATCATTTCATCAAAAAAATAACCCATGAAAGAGAAACAGATTTCATAAAAATATAACCCATGAAAGAGAAATGGGTTTCATAAAGACCATGAAATTAATTATAACCCATTAATAGAAATAATATGAATGGAACCTTTAGATCATTTCATATAATGGAATTAGTAACATCAATAGATGTCATCTTATATGGAAAATAATTTTGAAATATCTTTCAAAAACATTTCTTGAGGAAAATATCCTTTATTATTTGAAAACGTATTTTTAATACATAAAACCATTTGAAAATAATTTTCTTAAAAAATTCCTTTAAAACTTATAAATAATACTTAAAATCATCTTGAAAACCTTTTTCCTTTAAGACTTACAAAATAAGCTTCAAAACATTTTAAAACCCTTTTTCTTTGAAAACACTTTGAAAACATATGAAGAAATCTTTAAAATGTTTTAAAAACATTTTTACTTGAAAACATATGAAAGGATATTGAAAGTTTTTTGAAAACCAATTTACTTGAAAGCATATGAAAGGAGAATGAAAATTTTTTGAAAATCATTTCTTTGAAAATAATTTGAAAACTTATAAATAATGCTTGAAAACATTTAGAAAACAATTTTCCTTGAAAATTTATAAAAGAAGGTTGAAAATATTTTTAAAAAAATTTTCCTTGAAAAATACTTTTAAGAACATTTTATTAAAAATTAACCTTTTAAAAATTCAAATAAATCTTCCAAGAAATTATTGTGGGTAAATCCATACATTTCGCGCAAGTTAAAAAGAACATTCCTTTTACAAGGCAATAATGTTAGAAATATTATTTGTTCGAAAAGTGATAAGAAGAGTATTTTGAAGAGATTATTAAAAAAATGTTAAAATTTTATTTTAAATATTAAATTATAATGGTACAATATTCTTGGAAACCCTTTTTAGAAAACATGGTTTTGAAGGAACGTAGATTTCTGACTAAAGAGAGGGTAAAGTCTGGTTTACTTAAAAATACTTTCTTAATTGTCTTGTGTACTAAATAGTGTAATAAATGGTACCAATATATGAATAAACCATTAATAATTATAGGATAATAAAATTAATGAATTTTATTGAGATATTTATCATAATATTCCATCAAAGGAAACATAGACATAAACAATCTTGAAAATTGATGAGATTGTCTCAATAAACTCTTATAACTTGATAACTTGGGATCATACTCTCAATGTAAGAAAAGGAAATTACATGAAACTTAAAATATCATGAAAATAGTTAAATTCATTATATAACATGTAAAATTGAATTATATGCACCTCAATTGATAATTTAGTTGCATAATAAAACATCAATCTTAAAGAAGGTAGATTGAGACAAAACTATTTCACCGATTTAGTAACTTTTAAAACTTAAACACCATGAAATAAAGATTATAAAATGGATATTGAATACCTATAAATTTTATTATAAGATACATAAAATATAATCATAGATAGTAAACACACCACACAAAATGAAATAGTGGCAAACATAGCAAGTAACTCACAGAAATAAAAAGTGAGATGAAATCCCCTAATCTTGTGTCTTGACTCTAATAGTACTCAGTAAAAACACATGTATAATAATATAAATTTATTATAAATATTTTAAAGAACCATATTGTTATATATAATACCATATATGGTTTTTTATGACCTTATATTACCTGCTTGTTAATAATCCTATCTTATGGTTTCGCTTACGGTAATATCTGCTTTGTTTTTCGTATGTGTCTTAATTTGTTATATTTTTTGTCCTTATATTTATATCATTATTTCCAGGATATAAAACATGATTTAAATATAATTTATATTCATTAGATGTGTATTATAATTATTCATATGATATAAAAGTATGTAACAGAATACACCGTTCATGAAAATGATAAGCCGTACGTACGCATGAATACTATTCTTGTTTAATGATCGTATTGAAAGAAATAAAGTAAAATGCATATATGTATATATATTTATATAATTATTAAATTATATATTTTAATTTATATAATATATATTCACTAAATCTGTCCTTAATACATTCCATGTAGTGTATGAATGAATCACATCGCTTTCAGGGGGCGGTAGTCCACACTTTCGCAAATGAAATTATCATATTAACACAAAATGGAATGTATAAAGATATGTGCCGTAAAATAATTACAGAAGTATAAATAAATAATAAATATAATATATAACATATATAAACATATTTTCCATCATAATTTCTACCATGAGAGTCAGTAAAAAAATGAATAATCGTCATTTAGTGAGGCGGTAGTTTGTTGTACATGTAAGCATTATGTATGTTACCCATTAGATGGAGATGTGTGTAAGTTTAGGTTGAACCCTTAGAATAGAAAAATCCTAGTATATTGAGGATACTGGTTATTTTATACCAAAATGTAATAAATATAGTGGAGGGTATGGAGAAATAATATAAAAAAAGGATCTTGAGAGAGGATGTTACCTCTTAATTGGCTAACTCCTTTTGGTTTGTGCCAAAAGGCATCATTGGATAGATTTATACACAAGTTGAGGATTCTAGAAAAAATATATGGATTTTGGAAAGTGTATTTGGAATAACTTGGCCGAATATAAGTGTTTTGATATGTGTGAATAAGGGGGAGAGGTGGTGGCCTTTATAGGGAAAGGAAAGGACACACTTGGTATTTTTGAAAAAAAGTTAGGTGTACCCATGTTTTTACCCAAAAAAGTCATAAAAAACGAACCAAACTCAATAATTTTAGGTTAATTTCAAAATAATGTCCATAAAATAGGTTTAGGATAATTTTCTAGGTCGTTTTGGGTCTTAAATTTAAGGTTTAGTCCTTAGTTAAGCTTAATTTTACATTAACTGATGTAATTAATTTTAGTTACTTTCACTAATCATTATGGTAAAAAAATGTTGACCTTGTTATAAATTATAATTTTTATTATTCCAAATATATAATCAATTTCTCCAAATTCAAATCAAAGGAGTGTCAGAAAATAATTTAAAATTAATCCCATTGACAGGACGACACTGCGGGTTTTTAAATTAAAAAAATGATCAAAAGTTTTCCAAGTTTTTATATCAAATTTAAATGTGAAATTGGTTCCAATGACATTAAATTAATTAATTTATAAAATTATTATCTAATTAAACTTTGAAACCAATTTAAAATATAATTTAACCTTATAAAAAAATTAGATGAAAAAGCAGTTTTGAATTAAAATAAAATATTTTTAACTATTCATTAAAAAAAATAAAACCTTAATGAAAAATACCAAAAAAATTATCCTAACCTAATTTTTATTTTTTCCATACAATTATAAAGTTTATTTTGACAAATTAAATCTATAAAAGTTCCAAAAATTGGATTTAAAATGGGTTTTCCATTAAAAGGCATTAAAACTACCTTTATAAAAAATATAGGTTTTTATGCACAAAATTAGGTTTGTTTTTATATTATGTCTATAAACTCTATTAGATGAATACCAAAAATATTTGATTGAATATAATATATATATATATATATTACATTAATATCACTCACTAATTATAATTAATTTATTTTATTAGGGTAAAATAGCTTTATGACCATAAAAATATTAATATTTTCCTTTATATTCAATAATTTTTCATATTCATTTCTAATTAATTGATAACAAATTAATTCATATTATATTTTTGTAAACAATATATTTTCATAAATTTCTAAATACTATTCATAAACACTAATTTAAATTCTAGGTTTTATCTTATTATATTAAATAATAATATTTTAATAATATATTATTGTTTGGTAAAACTTGGTCATGTGTGTTACCCAATCCATCAAGGAAATTCATTGTTGCATGTAACGCAAGCTAACCTTGGTGTCCTATGTAGAGCAAGCTAAAATTTTTATTGTGTGCAGTGCATGATTCACTTGGTGTTATATATAACTCAATCCATACATAGTAATTTAATTTAAAATAAACTATTTTCAGTGTTATGTCAAATGAAAAATATCTCAAAGGATAAATTAATTCAAAATATAATAATTCACAAAATCTCAGGGTGTTAAAAATCCCTTATTTCAAGAGTCATTATATACCACAAAAAGTTCCCCACTTATGGGTAGCGTAAGTATAGGTGAAGTGATGATCCTTTTTTCAACACTTTGAAGATATCTTCACATTCATTATTCCAAAAAAAACTTGAATCCCTTACAAGTTAGATTGGTTAGAGGGTTTTTAAAATCATGAGAAATGTCTCACAAATCGATGATAGTACCCAGCTAATCCATGGAAACAATAGATTTATATCACAAATGTTGGCCTCATACATCCTTCAATTACCTCTGTCTTTGAAGGGTCTATATATATCCCATTTATTGTAATAATATTCCCTAATAATGATACTTCTTTCAACAAAAAATCACATTTTCTATAATTTTCAAAAATATTCTTCTTTTACAAGGTCTTTAGCACAGTTCTCAAATACTACTCATGACCCTCCTTACTTTTATACTATATTAGAATATCATCTATAAATACTATCAAAATTTTGTCGAGGTAATATCTAAGGACACTATTCATAAAGTTAATAAAGATTTTTGGAGCATTAGTGAGTCTGAATGGCATTTCTATGAACTCGTAGTGCTTTCACCTTATATAGAAAGCAATATTGGGGATATCCTCCTTCTTTAACCTTGCTTGGTAATACCCTCACCAAAGATCCACCTTGGAGAATTATTGGTCTCTACGTAACTTATCAAATAAGTCATCAATCCATGGAATATGATATTTTATATTTATCATGATCTTGTTGATCTCATGATAATCAATGCAAATGAATCTCGATCCATCTTTATTCTTGACGAAGAAAACTGGTGCATCCCATAGTGAAGAACTTGGGTATATGAACCCTTTATCTAGATTTTCCTGTAGTTGTTTTTTATCTCCTTGAGTTCCACAATATCCATTATATATAGATTCTTGGATATTGGAAAATACCCAGGTGTAAGATCAATTGATAATTCAACCTCTCATCTAGGAGGAAGACCAGGAAATTCTTCAAGACACACATCAGTGTATTCCCTCACAATGCGCATGTTTTTAAATATGATCTTTTCCTTGGACTCAATCATTTGAGAAAGATAATATTTATTATAGGTTAATAATATTCATGCTTGAGATGTCAATTCTAAATAAGATTCATCCTTATCCTTTCACTTGTACAAAATCAATGGAAGAGTTTTTATACAGAGATTGATTTCATTCTCACAACAATTTATGTTGGCTCTATATAAGTAAAGACAACACATACCTAGAATTTCATCAAATTACACTAAAGTAAGTATCGTAAGGTTCACTGGGAAGTTCAACCCATAAATTTTGATAGTGGAGGATTTATATACTTATGATGAAATAATTTTCCCATTTATTGTTTTTACCAACATATCTACTTCCATGATTTGTGGTGGTGTTTGAATAGTTATACTAAACTTGTGTGATATTAAATAATGTGTAGAAATAGAATCAAAAGGTTCATTATCTATTCTTGAATGAATAACTAGTGTGCTTGTCACTATTTCTATGTCGGGATACACCTTAGTGACTGTTATGGAATATTATTTCCCTTGGTGACTTGGAGGTTGTTGGCTTTGATTATCTCCAACAACCCTTGGCTTGTGATAGTGGTTCTCATAGTGTCCTTGTTCCTTAAAATTGAAACATTGGACAATAGGCTGAGGGTATGTTGAAGAATTCTTCTTTTACAATGCATTGGTGGGTTTCTCACATCGGAAATAACTTACTCGGTGCCTTTTCCTTATACACCAAAAGCATTTCCTCATCCCCCTTAAGCAATTTTTGGGTGCTTCTTTCAACACTTTGGACAAGTGGGCTCTTGAAATTTCTTACCACCATTTTATTTCTTCATTGTACCATCATAATTAAACTCTACATTCCTTTTCTTATCCTCGTGATACCCATGAGAGTTTCCAATATTTATTTTGACTTTGAGGGAATAATGAACAATTTCCTCATAGTTATCAAAGTCTCGAATCACTGGGGGGTTCGTGGACTTGGATTTAGACCACCAAAGAAGAGGTAAACTTTTCATTCAGGGGTATAAAACGATAGAGGTGTGTAAAGAAAGTCATGTAAAGTTTTCCTCATACACCTCTATTGATTAATCGTCATTTTTATTTAGGAAAAGGAAATATCTTTCCATTTTAAGTCAAAAATTTTGAGGAAAATATTTATTGAAAAACATTTTCTAGAATTCCTTCAAACACATCTCTTTGATCTCTTCCTCGGGATTTGTATTCTTCATTAATTTCCACCACTGATCTGATTCTTCTTCCATATGATAAATATCCAATATAGAATTCTATTATTCAAAATATTTAAGGATGGATAATATCTTCTTAATGGAGTTTATCCATTTTTATGTGATTAAGGGATCAGATGATCCGTTTAAAGTCAGAGGCTTTTTTCACATAAAGGTCTCAATTGTAGATTGTTATTTCTTAGGGGGTTTTGGGTGCTACTCATGATTCAAGTTTCTATTCAAAACCTTAGTTAGTAAGATATTATCATCACAAAGTTCACAATTCCTTCACATACTGGGTTGGGCATCTCATTTGGGAAGTCATCACATTGGTTGTTTACCCGGTTCCTTCTATTTTTGACCATTAGCTAGACACTACTAGAAAATGGAGCTATACCAATGGATTTATACTAACGATTTTGAAAAATGTTGGTATATATACCCTATACCAATGTTTTGGACAAAATTTTTGCTATAGATTCCCATATACCAACAGTGTGTCCAAAACCATTGGTATTGGTAACTTAATGAGACCTCATTCCAATGGTTTTGGAAAAACTGTTGGTATAGGTAACTAAATGGGACCCTATACCAATGTGGTTAAAAAAACCATTGGTATAGTTACCATGGTGGAACCCTATGTCAATAGTTTTGGGAAAACTATTGGTATAGGATCCAATATATACCAACGATTCTCAAAACCGTTGGTATAGGTACTTTAAATTTTTTTTAAAAAATCAAATAAAATTAAATACATAAAAATTTAAATTAATTTTTAATATAATTATATATATTTATAAAATTATATTCACAAAATTCATTTTAGCTTAGTGGTTTGGTTGTTGAAATATAATTGGGAGGCATTGGGTTCAAAACCAAGCAAGTCATTTTTTACAATACATATACCAACGGTTTTTAGAAACTATTGATATGGGTATTTCATATAGCCTATACCAATGGTTTCCAAAAACTATTGATATAGGTTACCTATACCAATTATTTTTAAAAAAATGGTATAGGTCTATACCAACGAATAATAACTCAATGGCCCTCTAAACCATTGGTATATGTTATACCAACGGTTTGGAGGATTATACCAACGGTTTCAAACTGTTGGTATAGGCTTTATTTCCAGCAGTGAGAATCAAGGGAAAATTAGTGATGACTATATTTAAATTATTAAATTCATAAACTATAATCCAATAATATTAAAGGGGTAATTTATAAATGACATTTATTCCTTAACTTATGAATTTTTAGGCTTAATTTTATGTTATCCATGATATATTTCCTAACATAGACTCTTATGGGAATTTTTTTCCCCTAATAATGGTTCATAATGAGTTTTTGAATTTACCAAATCATATCCCCTAGGAGATTAAAACCATGTGTGAAGCAAGGCTCATTTTCATGCACCATTTACCGATTGAGTCTAGCTCAATGCGGTGTTTTCGGGTGTTACCCCTAGGTACATCTATGCCAGAGCCACATCCACTTGTAGTATCCAAATGGATGTATTTTCTTGGAAAAAACTTACTCTATAATTTACCAAAATTTAGGGATATTTTATAATGTTTAGTCTTATCCCTAAGGATTTCACTATAATTTTCTAATCATAATCCAAAAAATAACTAAACCTATCTTTGATACCAACTATGACAACCCTTGTTTTTATTACACATTAAATCATGATTTATTACATAAAATTACATATGATATAACCTAGACAATCAAAAAATATAGTGTCTTTTAGAATTAGGTACATTAAATAAAAACTTAAAATAGGGGGTACATTGACAATACTGAAAACTTCCTTAACATGCTCAGGATATTTCATCATTCTTAAAACTGCATGGGATAACCTAGCGACGTACATAAAAAATGTGTGAGCTATAAAGCCCAGAAAGGGAATAAACAAATCATAACATGAATAATATATTAAACATTAAACAATAGTTATTTCAATGAGACATAAAAGGGGTGAGAATAATGAACATGAACAATGAGGCATGATATAGAATGATAACATAAAGGAAACATGGGAATGTGGCAACAACTTTAAACATGAAATCATAAACATAAGTCAAGGTTAACCACCAATACATAATAACATAATGTTCTTATGATAAACTCCCATTCACCATATATGGAATATCATGAGACTAAAATATTACCCAATGTGTTAGAGTTCCATTTGAGCGCACTCATCGTAATAATATCATGTACACGCATAAGTGTGCCAAATATATCATATAACATAAGAAAATTTTTCATAAAATTTAATTCCATGATCATGGAGTGTTAAATAAATAAATTTTAATTGACCAATAAAATAATTATAGTTATGTCTAGGTGAACACCCTTGAGTGGAAATAGCGATGGTATTCACAACAAAAAGGTTTGGCATGGAAAAATCATAGGGAAATTTCAGTAGTATAACGGAAGTATATAAAGGTTCATAAAATATTTAAATGAGAGAGAAAGGGGTACCTCACCATTTGGACATAAAATTTATAGTAAGAGGGATATGGAAAAATATATCCCAACATTAGTAATTGTAAATAAAAGGGAATAAGATGAAGAAGATGCTTGAATAAAGAGGAGAATGAGAGGATCTCTTACCTTGAGAGATTGATTTCAAAAGCTTGGGAGTATATTATTGATATTTTGGGTGTAACACCCAAATATTTTATGGTATGTATTCATTTTTATAGTTAATCTTTTTTATAGCTTACATTGTATGTGACACTGAGTTTAAAAAAACCACGATATACTATTAATATTATTATTTAAAATGAAATTATCTCATAGCTGTTAAATCAGTGATTATAAATAGGATTAAATATCTTTTAAAAATATATTATTTAATTTATTGGTTAAAAAATAATTATAAATAAATATAAAACCCAATTTAATATAAAGGAAATTTTTTTATAAAAACTATTATTATGCGCCAAAGGTGTTTTATCCTAATAAATTAAATTAATTATTATGAGAAAATGATATTAATTAAATTTCTATGTAATATATTCAATTTAATTTCTAACATTCATCCTATGTGTTTTATATAAATGGTTGAAAAATAAATCCATTTTTTACGCATAAAAAGCCATATTTTTATAAAGTCGGTTTTACCGCCTTTTAATGGCATACTTGTTTTAAATCTAGTTTTTCAAAATTTTATAAAATATATTTGAAAAAATAAACTTATTATTTTAAATCATAATATAAAAATTTACTTTTCTTTAATTTTTGGTATTTTTCAGATAATTTTCATGTTTTGATGAATAGTAAAAAAATATTGCATTTTAATTGAAAATAGCTTTTTCTTCTAAATAATTTATAGTGTTAAGTAATATTTTTTATTTGTTTTAAAGTATAATTAGATGAATTTTTTATCATTTAATTCAATTTAGGCTATTGGAATCAATTTCACATAGAATTTATACATAAAAACATTTCAATCTTTTGAACGTTTTCACTTTAAAAAACTTATTTTCTAGTTTCGTCAATGGGATTAATTTTAAATTAATTATTGCAACTTATGTGTTTTTTAATTTTATAAATGTATTCCATATTTTTAATAAGTGAGTACAAATAGTTTAAATAGGTTTATTTTATTTTTGGGTATTATGAATAGTAACTTTATTGATTTTTTTATTAACATGGTTAAAGGTAAATCGAGTAATTAAGGTTAAAAAAATATTATAAATATTAAAAAATTACGATAAAACTTGTCCTAATTTTATTGAATGAATATTTTTCATCCCAAATCATTATAGGATTGATTATGATAACATTTATAGCCTTTTGGATGAGAATATAACATTATTAGTATTATATTCAAAGGAAAGTTAATTTTGTAAAACTTTTACTTTTATCAAGAGAAATATTTTTAATATGGGGTTATATAAGGGATATATTTGACTATAAATAGTATTTGAAAACATAAAATATTTATCTACATCATGGTGATTTATTTATAATTTTTAGGGATAAAATAATTACCCTAAATGGTGACCCAATGATGATGTAGTAATTGTTTAATTAATGGAAGAATAAAATAAATGATAGTAAAAATATTAAAATAAATATAATTTATAAAATTAATTCCATACACTAATTTTCTAGATTACTTTCACATATTAGTGATGATTAAAAATATTTTTTTTGAAAATATCATGTTATGATATTTTTAAAAATTCAAGTGATGAATAGTGTCAAAATTAACACTAATGATATTTTAAAATAAATGATATAAAATTCATAAAAAAGATCCAAATTATTTAGATAATTCTAAAAATTTTATCCATGGCTTATTTATGGTTTGTTTGTAATTTTATAGTAACTATATTAAACCTTAATGAGTAAAAAGTCAGTTTTTCACGGTAAGAGGTAAAGGGTTTAACTAAAGGTTAAAACTCAAATATAAGGCTCGAACCATGACCTAAACTTGTCTAAAATTTATTTTATGAATATTATTATACCCTTTTCACCTTAATATATAATTATCGTTGTTTAATGGACACTTTTCCCAGAAAATAACTTATATATTATTTAAATCAACAATCGTTACACAATATCACTCTCTTTGTATTTAATATATTTTATGTGTTCCCATAGGGAAAAAAATAATGATATTAATGATACTAAATGTATATTTTTATATTGATGAAATTATTTTAGTTATATAATTTTATTTTTAATTTTTAGAAATTATATGATTACCTTAAATTCTTTTTCAATGCTAAAACAGTATTTATTTAATTAACTAAAAAATAAAATAATTAATTTTAAAAGTACAAATTTTGAAATATTTAGGATTATTTAATGTTTATAATGAATTTTAAAGATTTTTATTATATATTATATATGTTTTAAATCATTAGATTCAAATTACCACTTTTTCATGATGCATTTGATGTCAAATTAAAAGAATAATATCAAATTTGACAATAATGATAATTTGTTGAATTAATATATTATTAAACTATTTAAAAATCCCAAAAATTTTAAATAATCACAAATGGGATAATATATGGTCTAAAATGTCTTAAAATTTTCATTTATATTATTTTTATATTTCTTTGGATCTAGAATTTCCTTTTTATATTTTAATATTTTGAGAGTTTCTAAAAGTGCCCCTCGCCTCCATTATAAAAGGGAATCTCCTCCCTCACTTCCTAACACAACTTTGAGCCTCCTATCTAGACCAAAACCTACCCATTTATCCTTACAAAATCCTTATCCAAGCTCTGGAGGTCCTTGACTTCCAAAAATACCAACCCTAGATCCCTTGAGAAGAGATCTAAAGGGAGTCTGCCAAAAGAAGAGGTAATCGTTTTTACCAACACATCCAAGTTAATTTATTCTTATACCTCATATTCATCAGTTTTTTCCATGATAAAGTAATAAATATAGTATCATATATATACTAATATTTTATTATTATTATGATACAACCATATTCCATGATTTATTCATCCTATGAGAAACGAAAGTACCGCGTGTGCGTACATATGACTTATCATCTCCACGTTGTGGTGTAATTTTTTTTTCAACACCACCTTATTTTGATGCGTATAATGATGTATATAATGGATATAAATAATAAATATGACATGATATTAATTATTTATAATTAATATACCATCAAATTCCTTACCCTTTCACCATTAAGAGAATGATATTGTTGCTCGTGCGTACGTAAGACCTACCATCTCCACGACGTGATGAGATTCATTTTCCATGTTAACCATTAAAAAATGATTATAAAAATTTAAATAATGATTAAATATAACATATATGAACTTAATATCATTCGGGAGATTAAATAAACATATCCTATTCATAAGAAGTAGGACTTACAAGACAAGATATGCATAATAAAATGAAGCAGTTAACACCTGAAACAAGGGTTATAACGAAATATTATTAGAAAAACTATATAAGAGGATAATATATGATATCATAAATATAGATATTATTATTTTATATATTAATAACATTCTTTAAACTATTATACATAAGGTTAAATAATCTTCAACTAAAGTAAAGTGTAATGTAAGGGTTAATTTCACAATCTCGTTATTATTCAAGATTGTTTATACGTAAGTATCTTCTAGGGAATATTTATCATTTATTTCAATGTTTATAAAAAATTAAAAATATTTTTATTATTATCTAAAAAAAATTAAATCCTTTTTACCTATGTTTTACTTTTTATAAAATGGTTTGAATGGAATCTTTTTTTCATTTTCCAAACAAGGTACATTATGACTTTTTCAAAAAAAATCAAAAGGAATTTTTTTTAAATTATACAAAATGAGTGGGTTTTTATTCCATAATGACACCATAATGTCTTGAAGCTTCATTTAAAATTTTACAAGATTATATTTAATGAAAAAAAAATTATTTTAAAATTGGGTGGCCTTTTAAATAACTAATTTCAAAGTAAAAAGAGGTATTTCTTTTAAGAAAATTTTAATGATTTTATTAGATTATTTTAATCTATGTCAATATCCTTTGTTGGATATTATGATTGATTGAGTTTTATATCTTATGATACTATCTACCATATATTATTGAAGTTTTGATGACTCATTTGACTATGGATGTGCTATTTTGATACCATTCATGGTTTATGTTAAATTATTCACATTTTGTATGCTTTTTTTTCAATTTGAATGTTTATGTTGTTTATGTATTCATATGAGTAATTCATTAAACTTAGTAAGTGATGGGAGGGGCCTAATATATCCCCTCGACGCATTAGTATTTCTCATGAGACAAACTAGTTTGGATACTAGTTAATCTCTTACCCGTTTATGTATAGTGTCTTGGTCGAAGCCTTAACGGTATGTTTATGATATCTGGAATTATGAATACCCTCATTACAAGATTAATTCTTAATATTCCAAGTGATTATTCTTTTAGTATAATATTCATGGTTATTTTTTATAGATCATGTGATTATTTATATGGTATTATTTATTTTTTTCCATATTATGCTCAAGTTGTGTTAAATGGAATGTGTTTCAGTTATTCACCTTTCCTTATTGTTTATACTTATTTATTCATGGTGTATTTCAATATTTGTTTACCCTTACTAAAAGTCTGAGCTCACCCCTTTATTATATTTTATTTTTTTATGATTCTAATATTTATATATGATTAATATGCATGGTTAAGCTAATAGAATATGGATTATATCACAGGATTGACTATGTTTTATTCTATATTTTCATTGTAATGCATGTCTCAAGTATGTAATTTGGTTTCCAACTTCAAAACTGATTAGTCCTTTGGGATTTGAGTCTTTTATTTATGCCAACGTAATAAATTAATTCACTATCTTTGGGTTACTGGGGTCAGGTTCTGTTAGGTCCATAAGGTTGAATACCCTAAGAGGGGGGGTGAATCAGGGTATGACTAATTTAAAATTAAATCTTGTTATATTCTTGTTTTGCTGTTAAGAAAAACACTCTTCTCTCTATTTCCTGTTACACAATATAAACATAAAATAAAGCATGCACATGACACAACAATTTTTACTTGGTTCACCCTCACTAGGCTACATCCAAGGAGCATACACCGGCAATGTGCCGATGTACCAAATCCACTATAAGCAGACTGTTGTTAACAAGGTTCAGGATAGATCACTTCTATTCCTAGGCTCACTGCCTTTACAATGTTTAAGGTCAGCTCACTGCTTTCCCAAGGGTCACTCCATGTTTCTCTCTCTCTCGCTCACTTCCAATGGAGAGGATCACCTTCTTCCTCTGACTTTTCTCACTGCTCTGGAAAGGATCCACTCATAGTTTATAGACCTGTAGGTATCTTCATTGTTACTAATTAATGCATCCTTCATTTTATGTAGATGCTCTATTGAAGCCCAACTTTCACACGTAGATGAATCTCACTTTGCACCGAAGGTATCGGGCAATCTTCCAGCTTTCACATAGCCCTGAATCACTATCACGAATCAACCTTAAATGGTGCCCTTCTCTAAGCCAGTGCGCATGTATCAGTGTACAAGTTATAACTGGCATGCAAGTCCACCTCAACCACTTGCACGACATAAGCTTCTGCTACTCCAAACTTGCGCGACTCACACCCTTTTACGCCCAAACCAATATTGGTGCACAACCATCAACTATAGCGCTTCTTAAGAACCTAGCGCATAAGTCCACCTCAACCACTTGTGTGACACCACCTTCTTCAACTCTAAACTTGGTCGACTCACTTCCTTTCTCTCCCAAACCACCTTGGACGCACAACTATCTCCTAGCGCGCAACTTCTACTTGCGCGACAACACCACCACTTGCGCGACCACCACACCTACACGACGGGAGATCTGATTTTATCTAAGTGTTGAACTCATATCGAATGAGGAGGTATCGACCTCTATTTATAGGCATTTGTACACCATGTGTGATGGTTCGCAAGTCTCCCCTCAGCACGCAAGTCTCTGCCACGCAAGTCACTTGCGCGACCAACTCTAAAACTTGGGCGCCCCTTATCCCTTTGCCATATTTTGATGTTCTGATCTTTAAAAACATATGGCACACAAGTTTCCTCTCCTTCAATTCAACGGCGCGCAAGTACCTTTGACAAAACCACTTTTCTCCATTTGTCTATTTTTAGGCCCAAAAATTTGGAAAACACTGGAAAACAGCGCCACCTTGTATTTGCTATTTTTGTACCACCTCCAGATCATCCATTCCTTTGTTGACATTCTTGAATCAAACATGGATCGTTAACCACATCCCTTGAACTCGACATGCCACCATGAAATCCCCTTTGTCAAAAAAATTGTATGTCATGGTTTTCTTTGTCAACAAACACAACACAAAGGCCCACTTTGTCAATAAACACAATCACCTAAAAAATGATTCAATGATACCTTGAGGGATTTTTTCCCAAAAATCTCCCCCTTTGGGTTTGTTGACAACTCTTCCATAAAAAGATACATCATTAATTCTTCATCCACCATTCGCCTATTGTGATTCTGATAGCGATCAAGGATTTACTCAACACATACTCTAAGCCCACATGAGAAATGCTCGGTGTGAGAAACAAGAGTAAATGAAAAGTTTATCAATGAATCACTTCAACTCTGACACTCACTGTTGACACCAAACTGATACCAATTTTTGGAAATATTCATACCAAATTCAAACACCACTCTTCTGCTTTTATCACGATCCTCAGATATCATGATATCTATTTTTTTATCGATCACTTCTATCATCATCAGATTTAATATTCTCCCCCTGTCTCATTTCTCTCCCAATATCTCACTGCTCCACCTGTTAGCTTCTCCCCATATCAATCATGACTTATCAAATTGCCACATTGTCTCCCCCTTGAACAATCACTATTGTCTCCCCCTTTGTCAGTGAACCCAAAGGTCACTCCTTTGTAGTCTGTAACAGAGTAGAGAACACATATCAGCACATTAGGGAAAAACACATCATACCTCGGGGAGAGGGGGTCCACATCCAAACTCTTTTAAGTGCGGGGAGTTGACTTAACTCCCAGATCCAGTCGATGCCTTTCAAACGCTTCCTTGGGTAAGGCCTTTGTCAAAATATCTACAACATATATCTCTGTAGACACATACTCCAACTTCACAAGCCCTTTCTCCACATTCTCCTTGATGAAATGATGTTTGATCTCAATGTGATTTGTCCTTTAGTGATAAACTAGATTTTTTCTAAGATTGATAGCACTTGAGTTATCACACTGGATTCCAATCGAAGACTTCACTTCAACTCCCATATCTTCAAGCTGCTGCTTCATCCACAATAACTGTGTGCATGCTTGAGTGGCTACAATATACTCAGCCTATGCGGTGCTCAATGAAATGCAATCTTTCTTCTTGCTTAGCCAAGAAATACACAATCTAATAAGATAGAATGCACCTCCCGATGTTGATTTTCTGTCATCTGCTGATCCGGCCCAATCTGCATATGTGTAACCAAATAACATTGATTGAGATTTGTCATTATACATCAGACCTAAATCCACAGTTCCTTTGATATACCAAAGTATTCCTTTCACTGTGATCATGTGGATTTCTTTTGGATTGCTTTGGTAACGTGCTGCTTGGCATGTGGCAAAAACAAGATCAGGTCTTGTTGCTTTTAGGTACAGCAAACTACCAATAATCTGCCTATATTCAGTGATATTAATTGACATTCCACTGTCATATTTTGATAATTTCATCTGGGTAGCAACTAGAGTCTTCATTTCCTTGGAATTCTCCCTTCCAAACCTTCTCAGAACCTCCTTAGCATATTTGGATTGAGAAATGAAAGTGTCATTAATTCATTGTGTCACCTGTAAACCAAGGAAAAATGTTAGCTCACCAATCATTGACATTTCAAACTCACCTTTCATGAATTCGGAAAATTTTTTGCATTGAGTTTCATCTGATCGGCCAAATATTATGTCATCCACATAAACCAACACCATCATCCTCTGATTATTGTTATTGTTGAAGTAGAGATTTTAATCAACTCCATCGCGTTGAAAGCCAAGCTTCTTCAAATACTGATGGAGCCTTGAGTACCATGCTCTTGGTGCTTTCTTCAACCCATATAGTTCTTTCTTCAACTGACAAACTTTATTCTCATCTTCATAAATGAGAAAAACATTTGGTTGCTCAATGTACACCTCTTCTTCCAGAACCCCATTCAGAAATGCATATTTGACGTCCATCTGGAAAACTTTGAACTTTCTTTGCACAGTTATGGCTAAAAATAATCTAATATTCTACAACCTTTCAACTGGTAAAAATGTCTCATCAACATTAATGCCCTCTCTTTGGGAGTATCCCTTACACACTATTAATTCTTTGTTTCGAATCATTGTGCCATCTTCGTCCATCTTATTGTGAAAAAACCCATTTAGTCCCGATAAAATTCTTATCTGCTAGCCTTGAAACAATCTCCCATGTACGGTTCTTCTCAATCTGGTCTAATTCTTCATTCATAGCCTGAACCCAGTACTCATCTTCAACTACATCAGGAAAACATTTTGGCTCTTCCTGAGATAAAAATGATGTTTTCTGTAATGATTTCATTCTTTGAGTCTGAACTGGAGCTATCTGGTCACTAATGATATTTTGCCTATCAATTTCAGCTCGACTCTTTGGCTTCCTAGAAGATTCAGATTTTTTTTCCTCTTTCTCATCATCAATATATTCTACTGAGTCATACTCCACCACTTCTACTCCCCTGTGTTGCTTATCTCTTCATCGCTTTCATCCAGAAATTGTTCACTAGGTCTTTGAGTATTCTGTTCATTTTCAACTATAGTGACATCATTTCTCTCAATAATTTTTCTCAGCCTTTTGTTGAAGAATTTATATGCTTTTCTTTTACCTGAGTAGCCAAAGAATATCTCCTCAACTCTTCACGACTCAAACTTCCTGTGGTTTTCTTTATTGAGAATGAAACACTTACTTCCAAATATTTGAAAATATTTCAATGTTGGTTTATTTCTGTACCACATTTCATATGGAGTCTTCCCTTCTTTCGAACACAACAGAGCCCTATTCAAAATATAGACCTATGTCAAAACTACTTCCTTCCAAAATTTATCTAGTAGGTCCTTTTCAATAAGCATTGTTCTGGCCATATTGTTGATGATCCGATTTCTCCTTTCAACTACTCCATTCTGTTGGGGAGTTCTCAGTGATGAAACTTGATGCCTTATCCCGTGTTTCTCGAGATAGTCTTCTACTTGACTGTTTTTGAATTCTGTACCGTTATCAGTATGAAACTTCAGAATTTTATGCCCAAGCATCCTTTCTTATTCCCTTCTATACTGCTTAATACAACTAAACACTTCTATCTTATGGGTAATGAAAAATACCCAAGATATTCTTATATAATCATCAATTAAAAGGACATAGTACCTTTTACCATTTATGGATCATGGTGAGATCAGTCCACAAACATCATCATACACCAATTCAAGCACTCTAATTGATTTGTGTTCCTTTGTCTTGTATGTATTTATGATGATCTTCCCTTGTTGGAAAGAATCGCACGTATGAGTGTGATCACGTGATAATTTTGGAAGGTCTCTAGTAGCATCATAGTTCACAAGATCTTCCATAGATGGTTGGCATAGATGACCAAGTCGCTTATTCCAGAGCTTGTTTTCTTTCTCTCTGGATAAAATACACATATCTTCTTCTCTACTTACAAGGTAAAGATTTACCTTGGTCCTTTTTTCCTATAGAATAACTGCTCCATCTTTTCCTTTCACAACACACATCTTCTTGGTAAATCAGATAGAGTTCCTAGAGTCACATAGTTGACTAACACTGATCAAGTTATGACAGAAGCCCTCTACTACCAAGACATCAGCACGTCTCATTTCTTTTACCCCAAATTTAGCCTTTTTTGGAACCAATAATCTTCATCCCTTCATCGTTCCCAAACTTGACAACACCTTCTTTGTCATATTTAATGCATGTAATGAGTTCCTTATTACCTATCATGTGGTATGTACAACCACTGTCAAGGATCCATACTCCTGAACGATCTGAAGCTTTAAGGGAAATTTCGGCAACTAATGCCTTCTCTTCTTTTTTCTTTTTGATCCATGTCTTCAACTTCACACTCGGTGTGGTTTGGAGAAGTTGATCTTCCTTAGAGTGTGATGGACCAGCTTCATCCAGTAGAGCTGCAAATCGATTTTGTGTTTTCAGCTCACTTGTCGATTCCATAACCTACTGCTTATGACTGCTCGAGTTTTGTTTTGGAACATTTCTTTGTATGATTGATGTGAAATATCTATCCATATGACCAAATCCTCCGCACCAAAAACAATGACCTTCAAAGGATGTTCAATAATATTGAGCTCTGTTTGGCTGTCATTTTTGTTTTTATGCCCTTCAGTATCTTTTGGCTATAGAACACACATTCTGTGAGTGTCCCATCTTTCCATAGAAATAGCACCTAATGTAAGGAGCATTCCTATGTGTCACTTCTGCACTACTAGTTTTCCCTTGGGATCTAAAAATATTCTGATTCTGTTTCATACCTAAATCTATCTTCAATATCAGAGAAGTTTCTTTGAGTTTGTCTTCATCCATGACCACTTTCTGTTTTTGTTCATGTCCCATACCATTCTTATCTTTTGAACACGACTGTTGCTTCTTTTTTGCTGTAGGTTTGTGCTCTACTTCTTTCTTTTTAGTCTTCTAAATAAATTTTTTTCCTGTCACTGTACTGGGTGTCACGAGTTTTTCTTGATCCTTAATCCTTTGTTACAGACCAATAACTTCTTTTTCAAGTTCTTTGATGCATTTGACTTGATCATTTTCAGTGTTAGTCAAACAATTGATTTCATTCTTTTGTTCTTTAATTTTAAGCTTATACTCAACAATATTTTCTGAGCTCTCTAGTGTTGAAGATTTTAGTTTTTCAATTTCTTCTAATAGCTCAGACTTTTATTCATCCTGTTGTTGCATATAGAGTTTGGAATCACAAACCACTTTATTGGATTTATTCGTTTTGGCTCTCCAAACGTCTATCTCCTCAAGAGCTACTTCCAATTTGGCTTCCATATCAACTCTTCCTTCAAATTATTCCTCTTCTTCTCCAGCGTCAGTTTCTTCTTTTTCTTGAGAACTACCGACGACTTCCACCATGGAATTTTCCCCATGATCTTTGAAATTTTCTATCTCTTCAACCTTTTCAACCTCAGACTCATCTGAACTTTCATAGTCTTGTGAAAAAAGATTCCTTTTCTTGAAGAAATTTCTCTTGAACTGTTTCTTTCCTTTCACATAGGCTGAAGACTTCTTTTTGGGAATTTCAACTTCATCATATTCATCATCTTGAGAATTATTTGGGCATCTTGTTGTGAGATGTCCAACCTTTCCACATCTAAAGCAAGCAAGCGAAAGTTTCCCTTTAAACTTTCCTTTTCCTCTTTGAAGGTACGAGGAAAGGAATGACATCAGTTCATATGTCTCTTCATTATCCTGAGATTCTTCAATGGTGAGATTCTTCATGGCCTTAAATTCCACCTCCTTGGATTTCCCCTTTTCCATAGTATCATTGTCATCATTACTCATTTCATATGCAACAAGGGTACTGTGTAGGTTATCCAACGTCATCTCTTTTGGGTCTTCATCTTCCAAGACTGATACTTTCGGATTAAACCGATGTGGAAGTTTCCTCAAGATACGCTTCACGGTCTTCATATCTTCGATGACTTCTCCAAGACCCCGCATGTCTTCCACAACAACATTTACCCTATCGAAAAATGAATCCACAAATTCATTCGGGCTCATTCTCAGATCTTCATACTTGTTCCACATAACTTGCAGCTTTGCCTCTATGACTTTTGTATCCCCTTCATATATATTCAAAAGCTTTTCCCACATAGCATGTGATGTTTTACATGAAATAACCTTTGTATAGATAGAATTTTAAAGGGCTCCACCTAAATCATTAATACCCTTCATGTCAGCATCTAGACCCCTTCTTTCAGCTTCTGATAATGCTCCACTGTTGATGACAGCTGAGATACCATGAATAGCTACTGAAAACACATCCATTCCCAAAGATTGGAAATAGTGTTGCATTCGATTCTTCCATATCTGAAAATTACTTCTGTCGAAGATCAGAATCCCTTTATGACTAGTGACCTCTATTGAGAGAAGAACTAATATCAATCTTCCTCTAATACCAATTGTTAGGTCCACAAGGCTGAATACCCTAAGAGGGGGGTGAATCAGGGTATGACTAATTTAAAATTAAATCTCGTTCTGATCTTGTTTCGTTGTTAAGAAAAACACTCTTCTCTCTCTTTCCTGTTGGACAATATAAACAGAAAGTAAAGCATGCACAGGACACAACAATTTTTACATGGTTTACCATCACTGACTTACGTCTAAGGAGCATACACCGATAATGTGATGATGTACCCAATCCACTATAAGCACACTGTTCTTTACAAGGTTCGAGATAGATCACTTCTATTCCCAGGATCACTGTCTTTACAATGTTTAGGGTCAGCTCACTACTTTCCCAAGGGTCACTCCCTGTTTCTCTCTCTCTGGCTCACTGCCGATGAAGAGGATCACCTTCTTCCTCTTCATTTTCTCACTGCTCTAGAAAGGATCCACTCATAGTTTATAGACTTGTAGGTCTCTTAATTATCACTAATGAATGCATCATCCATTGTATGTAGATGCTCTATTGAATCCCAACTTTCACCCATAGATGAATCTCACTTTGCACCGAAGGTATCGGGCAATCTTCCAGCTTTCACACATCCCTGAATCACTGTCGCTAATCAACCTTACCTAGCGCCCTTCTCTAAGCTGAAGCGCAAGTATCGGCGTGCAAGTTATAACTGTCATGCAAGTCCACCACAACCACTTGCGCGACAAAAGCTTCTTCTACTCCAAACTTGCTCGACTCACACCCTTTTATGCCCAAACCAATATTGGCGCGCAACCATCAACTGTCGCGCTTCTTAAAAACTTGGCGAGCAAGTCCACCTCAACCACTTGCGAGACACCTCCTTATTCAACTCTAAACTTAGGTGACTCGCTTCCTTTCTCACCCAAACCACCTTGGACGTGCAACTATCACCTGGCGCGCAACTTCTACTTGCACGACCACACCACCACTTGCGCGACCACCACACCTGCGCAACGGGAGCTCTGGTTTTCTCTAAGTTTTGAACTTGTACTGAATGATGAGGTTTCGACCTCTATTTATAGGCATTTAGACACCTTTCCCGATGGTGCGCAAGTCTCACCTCGGCGCACAAGTCTCTTCCGTGCAAGTCACTTGCGCGACAAAATATAAAACTTGGGCACCCCTTATCCCTTTGCCATATTTTGATGTTCTGATCTTGAAAAAAATATGGCACGCAATTTTCCTCTATTTAAATTCAACGGCGCGCAAGTCACTTTTCCAAAACCACTTTTCTCTATTTGTCAATTTTCAGGCCCAAAAATTTGGCAAACACTGGAAAACGGCGCCACCTTGTATCTATTCTTTTTGTGTCACCTCCATATCATCCATTCCTTTGTCGACGTTCTTGAATCAAATATGGATCATTAACCATAGCCCTTGAACTCGACATGCCACCATGAAATCCCCTTTATCAACAAATTTGTATGTCATGGTTTTCTTTGTCAACAAACACAACACAAAGGCCCACTTCGTCAACAAACACAATCACCTCAAAAATGATTCAATGATACCTCGAGGGATTTTTTCCCAACAGGTTCATTGTGACGACCAGAAATTTTGAATAAATATTGTTTCCTAATTTTATGTGTTATTTTATTTTATTTTTATACTCAACAAAAATGTTTCATTTGATAACATGATTATAATTAAAATGAGACCGCTGGGTTTAGACGGTTATATGACCATTGGTCAATATGACCGCTAGAAACTAAACGTTTTGATTATTGTCTCTAAATACAAGTAATCTTGGTTAATTATTATAGGAAGAAGATTTTATGGCCTCACCCAGTAGTCTTGGACCGATCGAAGCCAATCTAACAGAACTTGGGAAGGAGGTAGCACCAATGGGGTTTTCTCTGGACCAAACCCAAGCCGAACTTCATCGTGTGAAGCTAGAACGGAATTGCCTTTGCGAGAAGTTCAAACTGATAGAAATTACTACTCGTGCGATGTTAGCTGAGCCTCCCTCAGATTCTCTCACCTTAGCACATCTTACACTTAGGTCCTATGCTGGTGTGATAAGGGGATATGTAAGGAGACCGTAACTGCCTTGTGTAATCCTTTGTTTTAAATAAAAATTGGGATTTCTTCTTATGATGAAGTTTATGAATTTTTAAATGACCGGATAAATATAGTGTGCATATTTTTGATGAATTTTAGAAAAAGGATATTTTAAAAATGTCTATGTAAACCTTAAATAATTAAAAATGTGTAATGATTTTCAAAAAATGGTCTTCTACAATTATGTTCAGTACGAAATTTAGAGTCTAATAAGATCAAATTGATTTTTGATGAATAGTAAATTATGAATAGTGATTTTATGATTAGGATTAGTAATGTGTCCAAATGGATTAGTAATCTCACTTAAAGAAAGTATTAATATAATCTAGGCACCTTGATTAAGTAATGTGATTCAATAAAATGGTTAAATAACGGTTTCATAAATTATTATTCAAGTATTAGTTTTTTCATGTGAATAGTGTTTTTTAATTAAAAATTAAATTAAAAATATTTAAAATAATTATTTTTATAAAATGGATTTCATTTTTGAACTCAGAGCACCGATATTATGTTATGGTAATTTTTGGGATTTTTTCTGAAAAAATGAATTTTCAGTGAATAGTGTATTTATTTAAAAAATAAATTAAAAATATTTAGAAAATTATTTTTATAAAATGGAGTTTATTTTTGAAATCAGAGCATTGATATTTGGTTAAGGTGAAATTTTGGGATTATTCTGAGAAAGTTGAATTTTCGACGAATAGTGAAAATACAGTTTTTAAGTTACGAGTGTTTAATGACATCATTAAATGATGTATTAAGTTTGTAATCAATATGTTCGACTTATGAATAGTAATATAAGGTATTAGGTGTCCCAAGTGGCCAATACCATGGGCAAATACCATGGGCAAGCCCATGGTTTTGCCAAAACCACTAATGAGGTGTCCCTTGGCCATTAATGCCTTGTCCCCTCACTTTCCCTATAAATACCAATCCATCCTCTTATCCATTCGACTCCCCACTCTCCCCCAACGAAGTTCTGGTCTCATTATCTCCCAAGGAGTCCTCCCAAGGTGCCCCCAAGCCCTCAAGGTCCCAACCTTTGAGTTTTAATAGTTACGTTTTAAGGTAAAGGATCCGATCTCTCTCTTTCTTTTCAAGAAATCTCTTTTATGTAATTTCTTTTATGCTCCATGTTCTTATGTTAAAGGGTGTTCTTTTATGCTCCTATTACTGCCCTTTTCATGTTCACATAATTAGAGATCCCCTCTTACTCTCATTATTTTTTTTTATGAAGTTTTAAGTGGCGCCGTTAGGCTGCCGAAATTTTTGTAACGGATTCTTTTTCCCTTCTCATTTTTCAAGATCTATTTTCATGTAAAGTATTTCAAGTTCCTTTTTGTTATGTTGGGGTATGATCTCTAAATTTATCATACTGATCTTTTATGATCATATGATGAGATACCCCATTTTATCTCTTCAATTCAGTATTTTGAAGTTTTAAGTGGCGCCGTTAGGCTGCCGAATTTTTAAGTGGTTCTTCACCCTTCTCGTTTTGAAGTTCTACTTTCATGTCAATTCTTTCAAGTTACTTTTTGTTATGTTGGGTTATTATCTCTATATATATCATAATGATATTTTATGATCATATGATGAGAGACCCCATTTGATCTCTTCAATTCAGTATTTTGATTTTTAAGTGGCACAGTTAGGCTGTCGAATTTTTAAGTGGTTCTTCACCCTTCTCGTTTTGAAGTTCTACGTTCATGTCAATTATTTCAAGTTCCTTTTTGTTATGTTTGGGTATGATATATATATCTATAATACTGGTATTTTATTACCATATTATGAGAGACCCCATTTGATCTCTTCAATTCAGTATTTTGAAGTTTAAGTGGCGTTGTTAGGCTGCTAAATTTTTAAGTGGTCCTTGCACCTTTCTCCCTTTTCAAAGTTCTAATTCCATGTCAAGTCTTGCAAGTTCCTTTTTATTATGTTGGGGTATGATCTCTATATCTATCATACTGATCTTTTATGTTCATATGATGAGAGACCCTATTTGATCTCATCAATTCATTATTTTGTTGAAGTTTATGTAACGCTATTAGGCTGCCGAATTTTCATAAGAGAAATCTTATTTTTTTCTTCCTTCCATGTTTTTCATTTCAAATGGTATGTCCTTGAAATTTCATTACCATGTTCATGTATCCTTCTTATTCTGTCCCTCTACTATTTTATGGGTCATTTATGAATGTTTGACCCATGTCCCCTCTCTTTTCAATGTTTTCTAAAACCCCGAAACATAGTCGTTATGCTGCAGAATTTTCATCTCAAAATGCCCCTCTCTTTTCCCAAAATTATTTTATGTTATAAACTGAAGACTCAAAGCTCTTATTTCTATAGGTGTATTCACATATATACCAAAATTTTCTATTTTAAATTCTGGGATTTACATACATGAACCTCACTCTCCCCTTCCGTGGGTTTAAAGTGACGTAAAGATCATGTCTTTTAAGCAGTTTTTAAAACGTTATGATTATGAAATGAAACACATTTATTTTATGCTATATGGGTTATTTATGAAATTTTTGATGATGATATATGTGGATCACATTATAACAAAGTCAAATTTAAGGGTGCGCCCTGATAGCGCTCCAATGCATTGGGTAATGATGTAACCACTAGAGATTACAATTTTCAAGATACCTTGGTGAATAACCTTGGTAATTTTCAAATGACACATTGGGGATGGACCTTGGTGATATGTTCATGATTGTCTATGTTAAATGATTTAGCCACATCTTCAATTTATGAAAATGTTATTTTTATTATGATATGCCTCATGATTTCATTCTCATTCCTTAAAGTTCTTTTCAGGACCTTATTGAAGTATCTCAAGTTCACATGTAAAATGTTTCTCTTGTTTCCATTACTGGGCTTTTTGCTCACCCTTTCTTTTGATGTATGTCCCCAGGTTATGTGATGCAGTAATGAACCTAGGATGAACATGAGGAGAAGCCTTTCAAGTGTTTTAGAAGAATGTTTTATGTTTTCATGTTTAAAGTTCCTCGTTTCCAAGACACTAAACCTTAAAGATCCTCGGTTTTGTAAAATGTAATGAAAGTTTATGTGATAAAAAGGTGGGATGCTATAGTTGGTATAAAAGGATGGTTTAGTTATTTGTGGAAATTAGGATATGAAAACTTTAGGAAGAATCCTATAGAAAAGTTAAAAAATAGGAAATCTTCCTGGTATTTTGGTGAGTATTGAGTAAGGGGTTGCCAAGGAAATACATCCCTGTCTGGATACGAGCAGGTAGAGGTGGCTCTGGTATAGATGTACATAGGGGTAAAACCCGAAAACACCGCTTTGAGATAGACTTGAACGGGAACTGTTACACAACAATGGGCCTTGCTGCACTCTTGGTTACGACACTCCCGGGGGATATGCTTTGGTAAATTCATAAGCTTAGTATGAACCATTGTTAAAGGAACAAAGATAAAATAAAATAAAGATTCACATAAGAATATATGATCATGGATAACCTAGATGGGAACCTAGGGGATCACAAGTTAGGGTATACTTTTGTTCTACAAGTTATCCTTATATGCTTTCGGTTCCTTTTCATGATTATTGGCTAAGTATTTAAGCCCCTAATTATGGTTTCTTTTCTTAGTTAATGGTGGGAAATGGAAGAACATGTCCCAACAACCAATGTGATAGGAAATGAGATGATTTTAGTATTAATATGACAGGGATGATTAGGGGATTAAAATATGATTATTATTTTGGAAGACTATGTTATCAAATCCTTCTTGTATTTGGGTTTCAATATTAGCTTGGTTTATTTTGAGGAATCTTAATGACCGTAATTTATGGAATGGTCAATGATGAACTATGGGTAGTACCATGGAACTTTGAAGATTTAAAATTAGATTCCATTCCTATGGGATTTTTTCTTTTTGAAGAGGTGTTTTACCTTACCCTTTATGTTTTTGGGATAATGTTTAAAGATAGAAGAAATAGATAGTTAATCTTTTGTGGATTATGAAGATGATTCTTGTGTTTTGATGAGACCAAGTAGTTTTGAATGCTCATAGTTTGGAGAAAAGATTAGTTTTGGTTAGAAACTTATTAAAGGATGAAACTCTACATGAACATAGGTATATTTTCTTATGTTTTTGTTTTATGTTGTAAATGAATTCCTCAAAATTATGAAAAGGAACGTAAAACAAAAACGTTGTTGGTTTACGTTTCCTACTAGGTAATCACAGACCGTTTACGCACATCATAAGTTTGGGATTTTCTTATGGTTAACTTTCTCCTAATCATGTTCTCTATCACTCTCCCCCAAAACTTGACCCTTTGTTTTTCTTCCATGTCCATGTTTTCCTACAGGGAATCCTAGTGTGGGTTTACTCGGGTGACCTTTGTACTTCCCTTTCTTTATTTTAAAGTAATAATTTTACTGACTCCTTTTCCGATGTGGGACTTTCAATGAAATTTCAAAACCCAATTTTAAAAATTGCGAGGACGCAATTTCTTAAGGGGGGAAGAATGTAACGACCTGAAATTTTGAATAAATCTTGTTTCCTAATTTTATGTGTTATTTTATTTTATTTTTATACTCAAAAAAATGTTTCATTTGATAACATGATTATAATTAAAATGAGACCGTTGGGTTTAGACGGTTATATGACCATTGGTCAAAATGACTGCTAGAAACTAAACGTTTTAATTATTGTCTCTAAATACAAGTAATCTTGGTTAATTATTATAGAAAGAATATTTGATGGCCTCACCCAGTAGTCTTGGACCGATCGAAGCCCATCTAACAGAACTTGGGAAGGAGGTAGCACCACTGGGCTTTGCTCTGGACCAAACCCAAGCCGAACTTCATCGTGGGAAGCTAGAACGGAATCGCCTTTACGAGAAGTTCAAACTGATAGAAATTACTACTCATGTGATGTTAGCCGAGCCTCCCTCAGATTCTCTCACCTTAGCACACCTTACACTTAGGTCCTATGCTGGTGTGATAAGGGGCTATGTAAGGAGACCGTAACTGCCTTGTGTAATCCTTTGTTTTAAATAAAAATTGGGATTTCTTCTTATGATGAATTTTATGAATTTTTAAATGACCGAATAAATATAGTGTGCATTTTTTTTATGAATTTTAGAAAAAGGATATTTTAAAAATGTTTATGTAAACCTTAAATAATTAAAAATGTGTAATGATTTTCAAAAAATGGTCTTCTACAATTATGTTCAGTATGAAATTTAGAGTCTAATAAGATCAACTTGATTTTTGATGAATAGTAAATTATGAATAGTGATTTTATGATTAGGATTATTAATGTGTCCAAATGGATTAGTAATCTCACTTAAAAAAGTATTAATATAATCTAGGCACCTTGATTAAGTAATGTGATTCAATAAAATGGTTAAATAACGGTTTCATAAATTATTATTCAAGTATTAGTTTTTTCGAGTGAATAGTGTTTTTTAATTAAAAATTAAATTAAAAATATTTAAAAAAATTATTTTTATAAAATGGATTTCATTTTTGAACTCAGAGCACCGATATTATGTTATGGTAATTTTTGGGGTTTTTTCTGAAAAATGAATTTTCAGTGAATAGTGCATTTATTAAAAAAATAAATTAAAAATATTTAGAAAATTATTTTTATAAAATGGAGTTCATTTTTGAAATCGGAGCATTGATATTTGGTTAAGGTGAAATTTTGGGATTATTCTGAGAAAGTTGAATTTTCGATGAATAGTGAAAATACAATTTTTAAGTTACGGGTGTTTAATGACATCATTAAATGATGTATTAAGTTTTTAATCAATATGTTCGACTTATGAATAGTAAGATAAGGTATGAGGTGTCCCAAGTGGCCAATACCATGGGAAAATACCATGGGCAAGCCCATGGTTTTGCCAAAACCACTAATGAGGTGTCCTTTGGCCATTAATGCCTTGTCCCCTCACTTTCCCTATAAATACCAAGCCATCCTCTCATCCATTAGACTCCCCACTCTCCCCCAATGAAGTTCTGGTCTCATTATCTCTCAAGGAGTCCTCCCAAGGTTCCCCCAAGCCCTCAAGGTCCCAACCTTTGAGTTTTAAGAGTTACGTTTTAAGGTAAGGGATCTGATCTCTCTCTTTCTTTTCAAGAAATCTCTTTTATGTAATTTCTTTTATGCTCCATGTTCTTATGATAAAGGGTGTTCTTTTATACTCCTCTTACTTCCCTTTTCATGTTCACATAATTATAGATCCCCTATTACTCTCATTATTTCGTTTTATGAAGTTTTAAGTGGCGTCGTTAGGCTCCCGAAATTTTTGTTACGGATTCTTTTTCCCTTCTCATTTTTCAAGATCTATTTTCATGTAAAGTATTTCAAGTTCCTTTTTGTTATGTTGGGGTATGATCTCTAAATTTATCATATTAATCTTTTATGATCATATGATGAGAGACCCCATTTTATCTCTTCAATTCAGTATTTTGAAGTTTTAAGTGGCGCCGTTAGGCTCCCGAATTTTTAAGTGGTTCTTCACCCTTCTCGTTTTGAAGTTCTACTTTCATGTCAATTCTTTCGAGTTACTTTTTGTTATGTTGGGGTATGATCTTTATATCTATCATACTGATATTTTATGATCATATGATGAGAGACCCCATTTGATCTCTTCAATTCAGTATTTTGATTTTTAAGTGGCACCGTTAGGCTGCCGAATTTTTAAGTGGTTCTGCACCCTTCTCGTTTTGAAGTTCTACTTTCATGTCAATTATTTCAAGTTTTTTTTGTTATGTTGGGGTATGATCTCTATATCTATCATACTGGTCTTTTATGACCATATGATGAGAGACCCCATTTGATCTCTTCAATTCAGTATTTTGAAGTTTAAGTGGCGTTGTTAGGCTGCTAAATTTTTAAGTGGTCCTTGCACCTTTCTCCCTTTTCAAAGTTCTAATTCCATGTGAAGTCTTACAAGTTACTTTTTATTATGTTGGGGTATGATCTCTATATCTATCATACTGATATTTTATGTTCATATGGTGAGAGACCCTATTTGATCTCATCAATTCATTTTTTTGTTGAAGTTTATGTAACGCTGTTAGGCTCCAGAATTTTCATAAGAGAAATCTTATTTTTGTCTTCCTTCCATGTTTTTCATTTCAAATGGTATGTCCTTGAAATTTCATTACCATGTTCATTTATTCTTCTTATTCTGTCCCTCTACTGTTTTATGGGTCATTTATGAATGTTTGACCCATGTCCCCTCTCTTTTCAATGTTTTCTAAAACCCCGAAACATAGCCGTTATGCTGCAGAATTTTCGTCTCAAAATGCCCCTCTCTTTTCCCAAAATTATTTTATGTTATAAATTGAAGACTCAAAGATATTATTTCTACAGGTGTATTCACATATAAACCAAAATTTTCTATTTTAAATTCTGGTATTTACATACATGAACCCCGCTCTCCCCTTCCGTGGGTTTAAAGTGACATAAAGATCATGTCTTTTAAGCAGTTTTTAAAACGTTATGATTATGAAATGAAACACATTTATTTTATGCTATATGGGTTATTTATGAAATTTTTGATGATGATATATGTGGATCACATGATAACAAAGTAAAATTTAAGGGTGCGCCCTGATAGTGCTCCAATGCATTGGGTAATGATGTAACCACTAGAGATTACAATTTTCACGATACCTTGGTGAATAACCTTGGTAATTTTCAAATGACACCTTGGGGATGGACCTTGGTGATATATTCATGATTTTCTATGTTAAATGATGTAGCCACATATTCAAGTTATGAAAATGTTATTTTTATTATTATATGCCTCATGATTTCATTCTCATGCCTTAAAGTTCTTTTCATGACCTTATTGAAGTATCTCAAGTTCACATGTAAAATGTTTCTCTTGTTTCCCTTACTGGGCTTTTTGCTCACCCTTTCTTTTGATATATGTCCCCAGGTTATGTGATGCAGTAATGAACCTAGGATGAACATGAGGAGAATCCTTTCAAGTTTTTTAGAAGAATGTTTTATGTTTTCATGTTTAAAGTTCCTGGTTTCCAAGACACTAAACCTTAAAGATCCTCGGTTTTGTAAAATGTAATGAAAGTTTATGTGATAAAAAGGCGGGATGCTATATTCATTACAATTGGTATCAAAGTAAGTTTAGTATAATTCTTGAGAACTAGATTTAGGAAATCCATGATCAGTGAACCAAACCCTAAGATAAACTTTTAGTATAATTTTAGTAGAACATACCAAAGAAACCATGTTTATGACTATGAGATTATATATGCATATGTTTTTCAATTTATGATAAGTATTTCACTAGTTTTGGGATTATAAATTATGTGTCATGATGATATGATTGAATCTAGTATATGTTGTCATTTAGAAATGGAGACTAGCAGGAGGAATATGAACCTCACCAATGCACATGATCTGAAGTATAAGAATGAAAACATCATTTATGGGATTAAGAAAATATTTCTAATGGAATTAGTCTCCCAAAAATTCTAATCATATAAGGATATAGTATAATTATCCAAGTATTATGTATTCAAAGAGAAGCAAGAGAAGAAGAGGACGGATGTGAAAAATATGGATAAAGGGAAGAAGGAAAAGAAGTATTTTACCACATGTGATAATTCTGGGAAGAAACACCCTTGTACTTGTTTAAAAGGACTAGGAGTTTTCTATAAGTGTGGAGAGAAAGTCCATTGTTCTTGTGATTTAAAGGGTAATAAAAATGTTTTGAATGTACAATTATTTAACTACAATAAGATGGGACACTACACAAATCAATGTCTCAAGCATCAAAGTAATATACCCTAGAAGAGGATAATAGATCATTGTCAAACTTATGCTACTACCACAGAATAATAGGAATGATTAATGTGATTATTATTGGATTAAATAATTATTTAATTTGATTATTTTATTAAAGGTGTACTAGTCATAAGAATTATGGAAAAAATAAGGATTATACTATAGTACTTCTTATTTAAGGATTTGAAAGCATGAAAGTTTTCATTAAGGTTATTATAGTGATTAAGGTGTTAGTATATATGGTATGTTAAAATAAGAGTTTCATTAAATTGTTTGGATAATGTAATGTCAATATTTATTTTGGAAATTTAGTGTCCTTCCTAATAAATTTTTGGACTATGAATTTGGACATATTTATTTTAGATGAGTCTTAAGGTTGGAATGGATTAAGTTGAACATTGGATATTATTGTTTGAGGTTAAAGTATAATTTATCATATTTGGTAACATGTTCTAAATATTTTGGTTTCAGTAAAATTTTAAAAGCCTGATAAATTACTCATGGATCTTATGATTCATAGAATTTCTTTAGGTGTGAAAAAATGATTTTGAACATTCATTTCCAAGTGTAAGGGATAAAGTAAAAATAGATTGAAGTATAACTAAAGGATCATATTATTATTATGACATGGAAATAAATCAAGTAAGTCCTTATTTGAATAGTAAAATAGGTCCCTGATTCTAGGTAAAATATTTTTGAATAAAAACGTTATTTGTTTAATTTTCCTTTTGAGAAATCAGTGGTCTTTTAACTCATCACAAGATTTGAAATTTTTTGATGGTTAACTTTATAAAAACCATGTTCCATATCACTCTCCATCAGAACTTGATAGTTATTTTTCTCTTACATATCCATGTTTTTATATATGAAACCCTAGTATGTGTTATCTCAGGTGACCTTCGTACTTCCCTTTATTTATTTTAAAATAGAAGTTTCATTAACCCTATTTTTGAGGTGGGTTTCTCACAAAGAAATTTTCAAGTATCTACATTTGATTTTTTGAAGTGAAATTTCAAATTATGAGGACACGGTTTATTAAAGGGGGGAGAATGTAACACCCCAAGATTTTATGATGTGTCTTTTTTATATATTTAATCTTTTCAATAGCTTACATTGCACGCGGTACCGAGTTTAAACAAAACCATGATATACTATTAATATTATTATTTAAAATAAAACTATCTCCTAGATTTTAAATTCGTATTTATGAATAGTATTAGCCATATTATGAAAATATATTATTTAATTCATTTACTGAAAAATAATTAAAAATAAATATAAAACCCAATTTAATATAAAGTAAATGTTTTTATAAAAAATATTATTATGCGGCAAAGGTGTTTTATCCTAATAAATTAAATTAATTTCTATTAGTGTATGATATTAATTAAATTTATATTTAATATATTCAATATAATTTCTAAAATTCATCCTATCTGTTTTCTAGACATGATTGAAAAATAAATCCAATTTTTACGCATAAAAGGCATATTTTTATAAAGACGATTTTATCATGTTTTAGTGGTGCACTTGTTTTAAATCTAGTTTTTGACACTTTTATAAATTATATTTGAAAAAGTAAAATTATTATTTTAAATAGGAATATAAAAAAATACTTTTTTAAAAAATTTTTTATTTTTATGATAAGTTTCATGTTTTGATGAATAGTAAAAAAAATATTGCATTTTAATTGAGAACAACTTCTTTTCTAAATAATTTATGGTGTTAAGTTATATTTTAGATTGGTTTCAAAGTATAATTAGATATATTTTTTATAATTTAATATAATTTAGTTCATTTTAATCAATTTTATATTGAATTTGGACATAAAAACATTTCAATCTTTTAAACATTTTCACTTTAAAAAACTCATTTTCTCATTCCGTCAGCAGGATTAATTTTAAATTAATTACTATAACTTAGGTGTTTTTAATTTTGAAAATTTTATTTCATATTTGGAATATGTGGTTCTAAATTATTTAAATGTTTTTCATTTATTTTTGGGCATTATAAATTGTAATTTTATTAAATTTTTTATTAACATGGTTAAAGGTAAATCGAGTAATTAAGGGTAAAAATGATATTATAAATATTATAAAATTGTCCATACACTTGTAATAATTTTATTGGATGAGTATTTTTAGTACCTAAGAATTAAATTATTGGTTATGAGTCCATTTATGGATTTTTGGATGAGAATATGACCTTATTAGTATTATATTCAAAGGAAAGTCAATTTTGTCATACTTTTGTTTTTTAATAAGATAAATATTTTTAATATGGGGTTATATAAGGGATATGTTTGCTATAAATAGTATTTGTAAAGGTAAAATATTTATATACATAATGGAAATTTATTTATAATTTTTATTGATAAAATAGTTATCCTAAATGGTGACGCAATGATGATGCAGTAATAGTTTAATTAATAGAAGAATCAAATAAATGATATTAAAAATATTAAAATAAATATAATTTATATAATTAATGTAATACATGAATTTTATAGATTACTTTTAAATATTATTAATAAGTTAAAATAGTTTTTTTGAAAATATCATGTTGTTATTATATTTTTAAAAGGTAAGTAATGAATAGTATCAAAATTGACACTAATGATATTTTAAAATAAATAATATTTTATTAAATGATATAAATTTTATAAAAATATAAAAATTATAAAAATTATTTTTATAAGGTTTAAAATTTTATTCATGAATTATTTATGTTTCATTTAAAATTTTATAGTAACTATATTAAACCTTAAAGAGTAAAAAGTCAAGTTTTCACGATAATAGTTAAAGGGTTTAACTAAGGGTTAAAACCAATACATAGGGGTATAAACATGACCTAAACATGTCCAAAATTTATATTATAAAGATTATTCTACTATTATCACCTTAGTATTGAATTTTAGTTTTGTAATGTACACTTTTCTATAAAAATAACTTATATATTATTTAAATGAAAGATAGTTACAAAATGTCACTCTCTTTGTATTTAATATCTTTTATGTGTTCCCATAGGTAAAAGAATCATGATATGAAAGATATTAAATGTATGTATTGATATAAATGAAATTATTTTCATTAAATATTTTTATTTGGAATGTTTATAAATTATATAATTACCTTAAATTATTTTCCAATGCTAAAACAATATTTTTTTAATTAACAGACAAATAAAATAATTGATTTTAAAAGTATTAATTTTGATATATTTGGGATTATTTAATGTTTATAATGAATTTTTAAGATCTATATGATATATTATAGATTTTTTAAAGTATTATTTTTTATTTCTAACTTTTTCATGATGCATTTGAAGTCAAATTAAAAGAATAGTAACAAATTTGACAATAATAATACTTTATTAAATTAATATATTATTAAATTATTTTAAAAAAATGATAAATAATCAAAAAGGGATAATATATGGTTAAAAATATTTTAAAATATTAATTTATATTCCATTTTTAAGTCTCTGGATCTAGAATTTATCTATTATATTTTAATATTTTTAGAGTTTCTAAAAGTGTCTCACCTCAATTATAAAATGGAACCTCATTCCTCACTTACACACACCAATTTGAGCCTCCTAGATCCACCAAAAACTATCCATTTATCCTTAAAATATCCTTATCCAAGTTTTTAAGGTCCTGGTCTTCCAAAAAGACCAACCCTAGATCCCTTGAGAAGAGATCTAAAGGGAGATCATCAAAAGAAGAGGTAATCATTTTTACCAACTCACCCAAGTTCATTTCTTATTATACCACATACTGATGGGTTGTTTCGATAAAAAATTAATAACTACAATCCCATATATATTCTTAGATGTTATTATTATTATGCGATAACCATATTCTATTATTTATCCATCCTATAAAAAAACAAAATCACTGCATGTGCATACGTACGACTTATCGTCTCCACATCATGGTGTAATTTGTTTTTCATCACCACTTTATTTGGATGGGTATAATGATGTATATAATGTATATAAATAATAAATATGACATGATATTAATTTCTTATAGTTAATTTACCATCCAATTTTTTCCCCTTTCACCATTAAGGGAATGATATCGTCAGTCGTGCGTACGTACGGCTTACCATCTCCACGAGACGATGTGATTCATTTTCCATGTTAACCATTTAAGAATGATTATAAAAATATATATAATGAGTAAATATAATATCTATGAACTTAATATAATTATATATATTAATGAAATATATCCTATTCATAAGAAACAGGACTAACATTATAATAAATACATAAGAAAATGAAGCAATGAACACCCGAAACAAGGGTTATAAGAAATGTTATTAACAAAACAATATAAGAGGGTCATATGTGATATCATAAATATGGATATGGTTATGGTATAAATTTATAATATTATTTAAACCATTATATATAAGTTTAAACCATGTTAAACTAAAGGAAAGTGCAACGTAAGGGTTAATTTTACAATCTCATTATTATTTGGGATTTTTTATACATAAGTATCTATTGGGGAATATTTATCATCCATGTACATGTTTCTTAATAATGTTTTACAAAATATTTTCTGTTATACTATAAATTTTTAAAGCCTTTTTACCCATGTTTCACTTTTTATAAAACGGTTTGAATGGAATCTTTTTGTCATTTTCCAAATGAGGTACTTTGTGACTTTTTCAACAAAAAATTGGAAGGAATGTTTTTTTAACTTATACAACATGAACGGATTTTTTTTCTATCATTAAACCTTGATTTATTGAAGTTTTATTTACAATTTTAAAATATTATTTTCAATGAAAATGTTTTTTAAAATTTTTCTTCCTTTTAAATAACTGATTTCAAAGTAAAAAAGAGGTATTTCTTTCAAGAAAATTTTAATGATTTTATTAGAGTATTTTCATTTATGTCAAAATACTTTGTTGTATCTTGTGATTGATTAAGGTTGGTCTCTTATGATATCATCTACCATATTTTATTAAAGGGTTATTGATCATTTTGAATTTAGATGTGCTATTTTGATACCATTCATGGTTTATAGTTAAATTATTCACATTTTATATGATAGTTTTTCAATATGAATGTGTATGTTGTTTATGTTTTCATGTGAGGAATGTATTGGACTTAGTAAGTGAGGGTGGGGCCCGTTATAGCCCCTCGATGCATCAGTAGGTCTTATGAGACAAACTTGTTTGGGTATTGGCTGATGTCTTACCCATTTATGTATGGTGTCTTGTTTGAATCCTTGACGGTATGTTTATTATGTTCGGCATTATGAATTCCCAAATTATAACATTAGTTATTGATATTCCATGTGATTATTTGACTAGTATAAGATTTGTGGTCATGTTTTCTAGATTTTGTGATTATTTATATGGTATTATTTATTCTGGAAATATTATTCTCAAGTTATGTTAAATAGAATTTGTTTTAGTTATTCACCTTTCTATATTTTTTATTCTTATTTATTCATGAAAATTTTTGTTGTATAATTACCCTTTCTGAGCATCTGAGTTCACCCCCTTCTTACGTTTTATTTTTCCCCCGATTCCAAGATGTATATTATGATTAATATGAAGGGTTAATCTAGGAGAATATTGGTTCTCTCAAAGTATTTACTATGTTGTATTCTAAAGTTTCATTGTAATGTATGCTTAAAGTATGTAATATGGTTTCCAAAACTACTAAATTGATCGATCCTTTGGAATTTGGGTCTTGTATCTATTCCAATGTAATAAAGTAAGGCTCTGGATTCAGGTTACTAGGGTCGGGGTCATTACATTTGGGGCATCTTTAGAGGAATCTGGAGAGGTGAGGTAAGAGTAAGGATATGATCCAAGATTTTTGAGTGAATAGGAATGGGAGATTGGGTGGGTTTATATAGGAAAAGAGAGCGGATCTTTATTATTTCCGAAACTTAGGTTTTGGAATCTATACAATAAAGTAATCAAAACCACAAACCTTATCATGGTTTTTTCCAATATTTTCTACCAAAAAGAAGTAGTTGTGATTATTTTATAATTCCAAGGGCTGAACTTTTTAAAATATTACCCTTGGTTATGTGGAATTGAGTTGCTTTCTAAAATAAATGATTTAAAACTTTAAAATATAATATAGCGTTTGGAGGATTCATATAGGCTTGATAAAATTAATAAAATAACATAAAAACACATTATTTCAAAGGGGAAACATATATTTGGTCGTGGATAAAATTTATAGAATTTATTACATCACTTTTGGGTCATTATGATGTCATAATACACACCGTATATTTATACCATATTTAATTTTTACCCGAAAATATGACTATCTCGGAAAATTATAAAAAAACACAATTGGATAATTTCGAAGTGATGATTTCAAAAATAATATTTATTTTATAAAAATAATTTTATAAATATTTTAATTTTCTATTTTAAAATAATAATCGATTTTAATTGATAATTTTTTGGTTTTTTGACAATAATAGTTTTCAAACCCTTATAAAAAATTACATTTGACTTAATAAAAATTTTATTATCATTTATATTTAATAAAAACAGATTAATTTTATTGTTCTAATAAAATATAATTTATTTTTAAAATTTATGAATTAATCAAAAGGGGATATCTTAATTGAAATTGGACATTAAACAAAAATACAATTTGTGTTTTATCGTTTCAAAATCAAAATCATTTACAAAGTAACACCAATAAGAAGTAAATATATTCAATATTATATATAATATACATACTCATATTATTAGGTTCTTGATACATAGCCCTTTTTTACACCAGAAAACACCTTAATGTTAAGGTGTACGATGGTGAGATTTTCATAGGGTGGTTCGGCATAGATGGTTTGGGTCGTGATATCGATGAGCTTTAACTTCTCCCATAAACGATTTCTCTCAAGATTTAGTTGTTGGATATCGTCTTGGACTTGGTCAAGATAAAATCCCAGTGATGTTATCTCCCTCAGAAACTCTGGTAAATAGGATTCATAGGGTATGATCCTAATGGTCAAGGTCATCACTTTCTTTGTCTGTGCCAATTAGATTTATCAAAACCCAATATTTATACTAATCATATGATCATTGTTCAATGGCTATATTATCAATGTATATGATACTTAACGGTCTTTTAAATGTGATAGGATATAATAAAACTAAATAATTGCGTGTTTTTTCTATAACTATAATACATGATAGGGTATTTAATTCAATCATAAAGGAAATTTTATTTATAAAAGTTTGGGTCGTTACATGGGTGGTATAGTTGGGGGTCTTTGTGTCTTGCATATACATACAGGGTGTTATGCAGTGCATATTTCATCGATAAGATGCATATCACATGATGTTTTATTATGATACATATGTGGATATAGGAATGCATCCCTCGCTTAGCTCCACAATTATGCACATTATTTTCTATCGATATTTTATGAGAGACTCTATAAATACATCGACCCCAATAGCCTAGATTCGGTGCCTTAATTTATTCCATTGGAATAATAAACAAGAAAATAATTTTACAAAGGACTGAATAGTTTAGTATCTTTGGAAAACTAGATACAAACATAATTATTACATTACAACTTGAAATTAAATAAAGCATAGAAACTCCATTGATAACATTTTTGTTCTCCTAGATTGTCTATGCATGTCAATCATAATATACTTTTTGGTATCCTAAGAAAAATAAAACATAAGAAAGGGGTGAAATCATATGCTCAATAAGGGTAAAAATACATTAAAATCTATCAAAAATAAATATAAACAATAAGGCAAGGTGAATAACTAAAAATACATATAATTTAAACATAATCTTGAGCATAATATGGTAGTAGTAAAAGATGATCAAATAATGCCATATAATAATCAAATGAGAATGAAACTTAACCGTGGATAATTACACTAGTCAAATAATCATTGGATTATAAATAACTTATCTCATAATGAGGGAATGCATACATGTAGAACATCATAAACATACCATCAAGGCCTCAGCCAAGAAGACTATATAAATGGGTAAGTCTTCGATCAAAACCTAGTCTATTTTGTCTCATGAGACTTTCCAATGAATCAAGGGGGTATAGAGGGCCCTACCCAACACTTATTAAGTCCAATATATTCCTTATATGAAAGGAATGAAACATAATAAACATATATATTCACATTGAAACTAGCATATGAAATGTAAATAATTTCCCCAATCAATAAACATAATCATAAAATATCTAGAGTAATATGGAAAATGGTATCAATATAATACATACCTAGTCAAAATGATCATAAAACATTCAATAAAATATAGTAGATGGTATCATAAGATATCATCCTCAATTAAGTATAAGATTCAACAGAGGTTTTTTACATAGATGAAAATAATCTAACAAAATCATTGAAAATTTCTTGAGATAAATGCCCTTTTACTTTGGAATCATTTATTTTATATTATATTATATTATATTCTTGGAGGTACAATTACATTAAACACAAACACATCACACACACACGGTCTTGAAAGGCAGGTCATATCCCCCGTAAGGGATAACCCGCCCAACCAGCTGCTTTATTGTATTATATATATTTTGGACCGAAGGCCTAGTGGGCATGAATCCCATTACATGGAATGTAGGCCCAAATTTTTGTCCCAACACCCATTATGTGAATAGTATTTCTACATTACTCTAGTTGTTATAATACCCACTACAATATCGCCACCACTACAGTGCTCACTACAGTACCTGCCACTGATATAGTGTCACCCGCTGCTACTATGGTACTTCTATGGTACCCCTTGATACAATGAATCTATAGTACCTGCGCTCCATAAGATTTTAACCCTCAAATTATGATGTATAATTATTGGGTGCTTACTACTAATACAAACCCCAACTACATGAAATCATTTATTTAAAAACCCAAAAAATTATAAAATGAAACATTTTTCTTTGAAAATAACCTTTTAAACCTATAAAGGATTCCTAAAAATATTAAGGTATCATGAAAGAAAGAAAATCCACTCATTTTTTATAAGTTAAAAAACATTTCCTTTAAGCTTTGAAAAAATAAAATTTTCAAAAAAGTATTTTTAAAAGAAAGTGTGAGCATTAACAAAATGAATTCATTATGGGTATCAACTATAAATTTACATGAAAAGAGTTTAAATAAAACATAAGATCATAAAAAATAATTTTACTCATAATCATAGCATGACATAATCATTGGAGTAGAATTTTAATCCAAAGAATGGAAATTAGGTTAAGAATTCTCTTACCACTTTGTAATCAGTCGAACCGTATGCCCCATAAAAGTAATAATTATTAAGTGAAAAATTTAATAACATGAAGATAAATGGATTCATGATATTATATATCAAATATAATTATACATACACCATACATAAGGAATAATTGGTGAATAATTAATATCTTAGATAAATAAAAGTGAGATGAGAAAGCCTTACCTTATGTCCGAAATCATTTTGCATTTGTACTTAATGTCTTGGATAATCATATTAGATTCCATAATTAATTAATTAAGAACCTATTAAACATATATTTTATTTATTATAATTTTATTAAGTTAGTTTATTGCCATTTTGATGACTTATAATGTTTAATTTTTTTGATTTCGGAGCATTTGTTTCATGGTTTTATGGGACGATTTCCTTGTGCATAATTATGGGATTTCTTTTCAAATAGGAATAACTTCTCCAGAATTGAAATTATTTAGTATTTATTAAATTATAGAGGTTAATTTTATCTCATATATCATTTTTTATATGTTATTAGGATGATTCATTATATAAAATGTTGATGAAAATGTATTAACTTATTTTGGCGGTTTTTACGACCATCACAAACTAGTATCATTTTATTTAATATTATGTTTATATACATATTATAGAACATTAAATAAGTTTAAATACACATATTATAAACTTTTTTAACCTTAAAATGGTTTTATGACCATCCTTGAAGGCAATAATGAAAAACAAAAACTCATCATCCACGAAGGTGGTGAATTGACACGTTACAGATGATGTTTTCATTTTTAGAATAAAAGAAGAAAAGAATAGACTTGATGATGGATATTCCATTAACATAATAACAATATAGTATATTTAGTATAATTTAGTTATCATTCCACTTTGGATAGGTGAGGTTAGATAAATATAAGAAAATGAAATAAATTAAAAGAGAAAGAGGGAGGGTTTTACCTATTTAGTGTCATCTCCTTGAGAATCTTATTAAGGCACTTGAAAATGGTCTTTTGGTGGTACTAGAAATACTAGAACGTGGGGAAGAGGTTTGGGGAGTAATTGGGTAGATTATAATCAATATCCAAGGCTTATAAGGTGTGAGGAGAAGGGGTGGTGATGGGTGGTATTTATAGTGGAGAAGAGGGGTGTTTTTTGATTGTTTTATTCATTAGTTTATTATTATTTTTCTCAAGACTATCAATAGTATTGATTCATGTGACTAAATACAATAAATATAGAATTTGAGTTCGAACCAATGGGTTCTTGCCTCATTTATACATCATCCATGACTCAATAATTCATTTATTTACTTATAATGTTAAATACCATAAATTATTGTATTTCACTATTCACCAAAAATCAACTAGTTTGGAAAAATCTAAAAAAAATCACCCTAAACATTTTTTGATGTATATATTTCAAAAATAGACTCCATTTTATGAAAATAATCATCTAAATATGATAAATTTTATTTTTAAAAATAATCATCATTTATTCGAAAAATACTGATTTTAATATTATAACTGATTTTACGATACTTTGAAAATTTATTTATGGACTCATATAATTAACTTATAATTATAATGAAACAAAATATTAATTTATAAATCTATTTTATGAAAATAAATTTTCTTTTATATTATTATATTAAATATAAAATTTTAAATAAACATTCATGTTTTACAAAAATACCAACACTTAATTTATCATTTTTAAAACATTTATTTAATTATTATATGATATAAATATATCATAGTTTTATTTATGAGATACCTAAATTTTATTTATAATTTTATAAGTGAGGTTATTATTTAAATGTCTATATTGTTATTCCTAACGGTCGTATTACTACTCTAACGGTCATGTTAATATTTAATAATATAACACGGTTCATTTTTTGAGCATAAACTATTGAATAAATTGAATTTATTTTAGAAGAAACATACCAGAAAATTTTGGGGTGTTAAATTCTCCCCTCCATCAAAAATTGTGTCCTTTAAATTTCTAGAATGTCACCCCATAAAAATATTTGGGTAGTTCTTCATCATAATTTCCTCTAATTCCCACGTTGTCTCTTAAATTTTATGATTTTTCCAAAGTACCTTTACTAGATGAGTCATAAAATTCCTCAACACTTGTTCTTTAGTGTCCAGAATATGGATAGACTCTTCACAGAAAGATAAATTAGGTTCCAATTCTGTTTCTTCAAAAGTGAGAACATGTGTTTGGTCTGGAATGTACATCCTTAACAAAGAGATGTGAAATACATCCTGAAATTTGGAGAGACTTGGTGTTATTGAAAATTGGTAGGCTAATACTCCAATTATTTTCAAAATTTCAAAAGGACCAATGTACTTGGGGCTTAGTTTCTCTTTCTTTCCAAATCTTATAACACCCTTCCATGGATATACCTTAAAGAAGACATGATCTCCCACTTAAAACTCCAAATCTCTCCTTCGGTTATCGGTATATCACTTTTGACTACTTTGAGTTGCTTTTATATGATCCTGAATATTATTTACCTTTTTTATTGTCTCTTCAATAAGTTCTAGGACTATAAGCTTCCTTTCACCAAATTCAACGCAACAAGCTGGTGTATGTAATATATTTCTATATAACGCCTCATACGGTGCCATTTTAATACTTAAATGGAATCTATTGTTATATGAAAATTATACTAAAGGTAAATACTAATATCATATACCTTGAAATTCAAGTGCGCATGATATCAAAATTTCTTGTAATGTTTGAATAGTCCTTTCAGATTGTCCATTATTTTGAGGGGGATAAGCAGTACTCAAATGAATCTTAGTATCCAAAGCCTTATAAATACTCTTACAGAATTTTAATGTAAAATGGGGATCTTGATTAGATACAATCGATAGAGGTACACCATGAAATATTACAGCTTCATTAATATAGATACATGCAAGGAACTCCATTGAAAAATCCTCCCTTATAGTGAGGAAATGTGCATATTTGGTAAGTTGATCAACAATTACCCATATTGCATCATTCTTTCTTGTAGTCTTTGGTAATCCGGTGATAAAATCCATAATAATGTCATTCCATTTCCATATAGGAATAGTTTAAGGTTGCATGACTCCTCTAGGATGTTTTATTTCAACCATCACATGCTGAAAAACTAAACATATTGATAAATAATCAGAAATTTCCCACTTCATATTATACCACCAAAAATCTTCCTTTAAATATTTATACATCTTAGTGATACTAGGTTGTATAGAGAAATTTGAGAAATTATAATCATCCAATAATTCCATTTTTAGTTTGGGTATAGAGGAAAAGCAAAGCATCTTCCCAAATTTCAAAATCTCATCTTCATATATGAAGTTATCCAATTTTCTATCATTCGTAGCTTTAATTTTCCTTTAAAAATTATCATCATCAAACTGAGAACTTTTTATCCTTTCTAATAAAGATAGTTTGGAAACCATTTGAAAAAGTAGTGATGTTTCACCTTCCTTGATAATTATTATATATATCTTCACTAGATTCATGCACACAAGTTCCCTATCAATCCTCATTTTGTTCATAACTCCATGATCCTTCCTAATCAATGCATCAGTCACCTTATTTTCCTTCCCTGAGTGGTTGTGTATTGAACAATCATAATCCTTGAGTACCTCAATTTGTCTCCTTTTCCTCGTGTTGAGTTCTTTCTGTGATAAGATATATTTAAAACTCTTATGATCTGTATATATCTCAAATATTTTACCATGGAGATAGTGTCTCTGTATCTTCTGGGTAAATATTATAGCTGTTAACTCAAGATCATGAGTTTTATAGTTATGTTCATGATTTTTTTAACTGCTTTGATGCATAGGAAATAACTCTATCATTCTGTATAAGGACGCAACCAATTACTTTCTTCGATGCATCACTATAAATCACAAATACACCATTTCTCGATGGTAGAGTCAAGATCAGAGCATTCACTAATCACATATTCAATTCTTCACTGCATTCATCACATTCCTTTTTCCAAATAAACATAACCCCTTTACGAGTAAGCTTGGTTAATGAGTTAGTTAATCGGGAAAAATTATGAAAAAAGCGCCAATAGTAACATGCTAAACCAATAAAACTATATACCTTGATTATGTTAGTTGATGTAGGTCATTCATGGACTTGATTTGTATTTTGCAGGATCAACTGAGATTTTATACTTGGATATAATATAGCTAATAAAAGAAATTGTTTGAAGCCATAATTTATACTATCTAGAATTCCCATATAACTCTTTTCTTCTAAGAGTCTCCAGAACAATCTGTAAGTGGTTCTCATGGTCCTTATAGATTTTTGAGTACACCAAGATATCATCAATAAATAACATAACAAAATTATCAAGATATTAATTGAGTACTATGTTCATTAGATCCATAAAAACAGAGGGTGTATTAGTTAGTCCAAATGGAATTACTATAAACTCATAGTGTACATACCTTGTTTGAAATGATGTCTTTGGAATATCTTCCTTCTTCACATGTAATTGATGATATCCAGAATTAAGACCAATATTTGAAAAATATTGAGCTCTGTGAAGTTGGTCAAATAAGTCATCAATGTGAGGAAGTAGATACTTGTTCTTTATCATAATAGCATTGATCTCTCTATTGTCAATGCACAGCCTCATAGATCTATCTTTTTTCTTAACAAAAAGAATATGATCTCCCCAAGGAGAAACATTAGGGAATATAAATCCCTTATCACTCAATTCCACTAGTTGTTTCTTTAAATATATTAACTCTATCGTGGCTATTCTATAGGGAGTATTTGATATAGGTCTTGCATTAGGGATTAAATCAATATAAAACTCAATTTCTTTCTATGGAGGATGTCCAGATAATACCTCTGGAAATACATCAATGTATTTCTGTACAATAGGCACATTTTCAATTTGAAGATCACTTTTTTCATTAGTAGGTTTTTTATTCTATTCTTCTCTTAGAATCCCATTTAGAATGGCTATTGGAGGTGGATCCATATATGACTCAGATGATGAAGTCTCCCCTCTAAAGATAAGAAATTTCATATCTTCATCACGAATCATAATTTCCTTCTCTTTATAATAAATTTTTGCAATATATTTTGAAATTTAGTCCATACCAAGTATTATATCAAAATTAACCATAGGTATGATAATAACATCAGTAATTAGAGCGTGTTTATGTTTCATAGTAGGAACTACTCAACACATCTTTATTGCAATAAGGTTTCCACAAAGAGTTTTGAATGAAAACTCCTTTGTTAAGGTGAATTGAAAATATCTAATTTTCATAGAAAACTGGGAAGATATAAAATAATGTGATGATCCAGAATCAAATAAAGATTTAGCTAAATTTGAGGAGATGATTAAAGTGTCTTCCATGACATCTTTAGGAACCTTAACTTCAGCTTTTGTGACTTCATAATCATGGCCCTTTTCCCTTAGCCTTTTCTAAGGCAAGTTTCCTTGATGTCTAGGACATTCATGTGCATAGTGTCCCATCTCCTTATAGAGAAAACATTGCACAATGTCAAATTATTTCTTTCCCTTGCAATCAGGGTCCTGGTATTCTTTTTCTCCCCACTTGTAACAAACTATCATTCCCAATAGGCATATTCCATGATGTTTCTTTACACATTTATTGCAAGTTAGAAATTATATTCTTCCCTTATTCATTTTTCATTATTTCCTTTTCTAGAGTACTCATCATTCCTCTTCTTATCTTGCTTCCCTTTTAATCCATATGGCTTGGAAAATTATTTATTTGACTTTTTGGCACAAGATATTATATCCTCGTATGATGATAATGTTTGGAAGACTATTTACCTTCATATAATTGGTTTAAGACCATCAAATAAATGTTCAATATTGCTCTTTTGATTATGTATGTAGTTTGCGGCATGTCTTGATAACCTTGTAAAGTTTGATTCATATTTAGAAATGTTTTTATCTAATTCTATCTTAAACTCAATAATTGCCTCTCCATATTCTCTCATTGTTCATGAGGGAAATATTTTTCCAAGATAATTTCCTTAAAATCCTTCCATTCTATATTTTTAATTTCTTTCTCCTCCTTTTTGTTTTGAATAAATGACTATCATTGATTTGCATCTCTTGATAGATGATAAACTTTAGTACCCTAAACATTTTATGTTATGTTTCTCTATTAATCATTGAGTTACATTCTATTCATCATTGTGTTCCTTTGAAACAACACTAGGTTATTTAGGAGATAGTTAAAACCTATCCATTAAACATAAATTTCTCACTTCTATGTTTTGAATTTCAAAAAATGGTCATCTAGAGTTGTGTTCGGTAAGTCATTTGGAGTCTGATAGAACAAACTTGATTTTTGGTGAATAGTGACATACACATATGAATAGTAACATACCCTTATGAATAGTAAATAATATTATTATTTTATTTTCTTAAGCCAATAAGATAATGAGATCTTAATTAGTTTTTCAATGAGAAATAAAACTAATTACACTTTAAGATTGTTATTTTTCGAATTAACTATGACCTTATTTAAAAATTAAATTAATAATATTTAGAAAACTATTTTTGAAAAATGGATTTCACTTTTGAAATCTACACGTCGATAAATGGTTAAGGTGAATTTTGGGAATTTTTCTGAAACAGTTGATTTTTCAGTGAATAGTAAAAAATACAGTTTTTAGTTTCGGTGTGTTAATGACTTCATTAATGATATAATAACGATTTCATAAATCTGGTTGACTTGTGTATAGTTAGATAAGATGTGAGGTGTACCAATTGGATTTAACCATGGGCAAATAACATGGGCAAACCCATGGTTTTGTAAATACCACCCATGAGGTGTCCCTTGGAAATTATTAAAATAATCACTCAATTTTCCTATAAATACCAACTATTCCCTTCATTGAATTCATTCCCAATTCTCCCTAAACAACTTTCTGGCCTCCTTATCTCCATATTAGTCCTCCCAAGGTTTCATCAAGTCTCCAAGGTCCCAACCTTCAAGTTTTAAGGGTTACTCTACAAGGTAAGAAAGTTCTCAATTTCTTTCTTCTTCCTTTCAAGTTCTCTTTTATGTGGAATATATTTCATGTTTCCAAACCATGTTCTTATTTTGCTTATTATTCTTGATCTAATATATATTATTATTAATTTCTAGATAGTTTACCCTTGTCCCTTATCTTTTTAATATTTTCTAAAACCATGTTGTGTAGCCGTTAGGTTGCCGAATTTTTGTAAGCGATTTCAAAATTATTCTTCTATTTTGAGTTCCTTATTTATTATTTCTTCATATATTATTACCCAATAGGAATTAAATCTCCAGAATCATTTATATTATGGATGTTCTAATTTTAATGAGAAATTCATCACCAATCTTCTTCTTTCCCCCACTTGTTCAAGGAATTAAAAACATTGTTCGTGACGTATCGAATTACCGACATCGTAGACGATGTGATTTCAATTCGCATTAATTCTTTCAATTCTGGTCATGAAACCATAATTATGGTTGAAAAAGGTCATAAAATATGTATTTTATATTTATTAATGTTCTGGAATCTTTATACGTACATAATATGGAATAATAATATGAAACAGGTTTATTGAGTACAAAACCGCCAAGCCAAATTCAAGTGTTTATTCTTAACTCATTGAATGAGTCATCCTAATGGTATATAACCAGAATAATTATAAGATAATTTATATCTCTTTAATTTCACTAATAATTTATATTAACAATTCTGGATGTTTAACTATATTTCAAACCAACTTCCATTCATGAATACAGGTAAACAAATCATGAAACCAAGTAAGAAAATACTTCCAAAACAATAAGATTTAATCTCTTAAACCCATCAAAGAGGCCATTAATGAACTTAATAAGGATATATAATATCAATTAAATTTTTATAAGATTCTTTAATTATTAATTAATGAATCTAAATTTGACTATTCGGGTCATTAAGAACAATCAAGAACACACTAGAGAAAAAGGTAAGGGGTTTCTCATCTCACTTTCATTTCTGTGAGATTTCCATTGTTCACCAATTATTCCTTATATTTGGTATATGTGTACTTAAATTTGATATATAATAACATGATTCTATGAATATTCATTTTATTCAATGATTCTCTTGATGGTTATTAAGTCTTGGTCATACAGTTCGACCGATTACATTGTGGTAAGGGACTTTGTCTCAACTGTCGTTTTCGTTGTGACTATCTTTGTATTGTGCACCTAATAATTATTATGTGGTGTACCTACTGCCCATTTGAGATCACTTTTAATTTTAAATTATATTTATATTAAATATCCATAATCTCATGTCATGGATATGTTTGTTTTCTAAACCGTATACCATTTTACATACGATGTTTATTTGAAAAGTCGTTTTAATTATGGAAATATTGATGAATCTGTATACTCTGATCTATATGGATATTGAAAGGGTGTATTACTATTGTATTGAATCAATTTATAAATAATGATTTGGACATGAATTGGTGGGTGGGGCCTGCTATATCCCCCCGATGCATCGGTAGGTCTCATGAGACAAAACAGTTGGTGACAAACCCTTCGAGTTTGTTTCCAAAAAAATCAGAAGGGTTTCTACCCATAGAACTAAACCGTTTTTACGATATTATGGTTTCATGTTCCAGATACATGACGTCCAATTAATAAGAATTCTATTTATTCATTATCAGTTATTATTATTATCCATGAGTTTTTCACTATGACAAAATCTATGGATGCAGTTTTATTTTCAGTTTATTAATGGCATTAGTTATTCTTTATTCACTATGCCATTTTGATTATGTCAGATTGACTGTGATTAACTTATTATTGTACTCATGCTTATACTATTTGTAACTCTTACTGAGTGTTTGAGCTCACCCCTTTCATTGTTTACTTTCTACAGGTGACAAAGAGGAGATCATTTATTGATCTTTTGTGGATGTAGTTTTTAGTTTTCATTATGTATTGTATCTTGTAACCTTTTTCAATGTAATTTGTGTTACATCTATGTATCTAGTTTCTTCAAGACTACTAAATTGATCGTTCCTTTGGGATTTTAATTCCTTCTAACCATGCCAATATCACAAGTAATGCACCGGCTCCTGTCTAGAGGGTTCGGGGTGTTACAGTTGGTATCAGAGGAAGTTTAGTAGAACACTTGGAAACTAGACTAGGAAATTTATAATAGGGAACAAATCCCTAAGGTAGTACTTGAGGATAAACTTACAAGAACATCCTGGTATTTTGGTAAGTAATATATTATGTGGATTTTTCAAGCAATACATCCCTGACTGGATACGAGCAGGTAGAGGCGGCTCTGGCACAGATGTATCTAGGGGTAAAACCCGAAAACAACGCTTTGAGCTAGACTCGAATGGGAACTGGTGCATGAAAACGGGTCTTGTTGCACTCTTGGTTACAACCCTCCTGGGGGATATGCTTAGGATAATTCATGTTTTCTTTACAAGCCATTATGAAGGAGTAAATGTAAATTTTTCCTTAGAGGAACCATGTTTATAAGATTAGCTATGCATAGAATTTCAATCTATGTTGAGTGATTTTCTATTTGAGATTCATAAACTAATCTAGTGTATACCATTATTTAGAAATGGCGTCTAATGGAATAAGGGGAATCAATACTTGTGGGCAAGGTAGGGATCTCCCTATTGAGAAAGTCAACACAGTCAACGTTGGAGGATATCAGATCATGACCATATTGGGACAACTTACTCAAGTTGTAACGAATAACCATTCAACACCTGTGTTGGATCATTTCATGCGGAAAAAGCCCCGATATTTCAGTGTGACTACTAATCCAGTGGTTGTTGAGCAATGGATCAAGTCCCTTGAAAAGATATTCATGGCGTTAAGATGTAATGAAAATGAAAAGGTAGTATTGGCAGTATATTGTCTCAAGGGCGACGCTGATCAATGGTGGTCCTTGATTCAAAATAACATAGAGGAAGAAGAGATAGAGTATATGGAATGGAGGACTTTTAAGGAAATATTCTACGAAAAGTATTTCCCTCATGAGAAACGAACTGAAATGAAGAGGAAATTCATTGGCTTGAAACAAAGGGAAGAAGACAGCGTTGTAGAGTATGAGGCTACCTTCACAAGGCTAGCTAGGTTTGTCATGGATTACGTTCGTGACTCAGTGGACAAGATTGATCATTTATTTTAAGGTCTTAAGACAAGTCTTAGAAGGGAACTGGCTTCTCAATCATTTTCATCATATGATAAAATTATATCAAGTGCCATCAAAACAGAGAAGGAATTTTCTAGATCAAATTTTTTCAAAGGAAACCAAGATAAGAAGCGGAAATCTGATAACAAAGGAAAAGGAGAAGTGCCAAAGAAGAGCAAGGGAGCAAATAGTTTCCCATTATGCGAGAACTATGGAAAGAATTATCTCAAGAAATTCTTGAAAGGAAAGGGAGTCTGCTATAACTGTGGAGAAAAGGGTCATCGATCTGATGAATGCAAGGGGAAGAAACAATTCAATGATGTTCAATGATACAATTGTAGAGAGATTGGACACTATGAAAATGATTTTCCTAATCACCAAGGAAACATGACTCAGAAAAAGACAAGAGAGCAAGGCAGAGCCTATGCGATTACAACCGTGGAGGTTGAAGTTCCTAGTGACATGGTGGAAGGTACTTTAATTGTTTCCTCAAACTTAGCCAACACTGTATTTGATTCTGGATCATCACATTAATTTATATCCTCTCAGTTTTCCAAGAAAATTAGATATGTCCAATTTGATTTAAGAAAGGAGTTTTCAGTCAAAACTCCCATGGGACGTATCATTGCAATAAAGGCATGTTGACTAGTCCCCCTCCAAGCACCAAAATGTGCTTTAGTTTCTAGCCTTATCATCATACCCATGACTGAATTTGATATAATTCTCAGTATGGATTGGATATCAAATTTTGATGCGAGGATTTATTGCAAGAAAAAGGATGTTACAATTTTTGAAAATGGTGTAGAATTCCTTGTCTTTAAGGCAGAAACTTTGCCACCTGATTCTTATCGAGAACCACCCCCAGTATCTCTATTGGATGCAATACTTAGAGAGGAAGATAAACCAATATATATGGGAGAGGAAATAAATATTCAAATTGAATATGTGAACATAGTTAAAGAGTACATTGATGTATTTCTAGAGGATTTACCTGGACATCCTCTAGAGTGGGAAGTTGAGTTCTCTATTGATTTAATTCCTAATGTAAGACCTATATCAAAGACTCACTATAGAATGGCCATTGTGGAATTAGTAGATCTAAATAAACAACTAGAGAATTTTAGTGAAAAAGAATTTATTTGACCTAGTGTTTCTCCATGGAGAGCCCCTGTCCTCTTTGTTAAGAAGAAAGATGGATCCATGAGAATGCTATTACAATAAAGAATAAGTATCCTCTGCCTTGGATTGATGATTTATTTGACCAACTTCATGGAGCTCAATACTTTTCAAAGATTAACCTTCGATTTGGACATCATCAGTTGAGTGTGAAGAAGGAAGAAATTCCGAAAACAGCGTTTTGAACCAGGTACGGGCATTACGAGTTTACAGTAATGCCTTTTGGATTGACTAATGCACCCTATATTTTCATGGATCTAATGAACAGAGTTTTCAAGGAATATCTCGATGATTTTGTAGTGGTATTTATTGATGATATCTTGGTATACTCCAAAAGATACGAAGATCATGAAAATCACTTTCGCATTATCCTAAAGACTCTTAGAAGACATGAATTATATGGGAAGTTTAGCAAGTGTGAATTATGGATTCAGGAGATTTCCTTTCTTGGCCATATTGTCTATAAGGATGGAATCCTAGTTGATTATTTGAAGACAAAGGCAATCCAAGAATGACCCACACCAATAAACATAACTGAGGTACACAGTTTTATTGGCTTAGTAGGTTATTATCGGCGTTTCGTACAGAATTTTGCCCGAGTGGCTAACTCGCTAACTAATCTCACACGTAAAGGGGTTAAATTTTTTTGGAAAAAATATTGTGAACAATGTTTCGAATAAATGAAGAGAATATTAGTCAATGATCCTATATTGACTCTACCATCAGGGAATGATGGGTTTGTTATTTATAGTGATGATTCAAAGAAAGCACTTGGTTGTGTCCTTATGCAAAATGATAAGGTTATTGCTTATACATCATGACAGCTAAAAGTTCATGAGAAAAACTATCCTACTCATGATCTTGAGTTAGCTATTGTAATCTTTTCTATGAAGATATGGAGACATAATCTCTATGGTGAAAAATGTGAGATTTATACTAATCACGAGAGTTTGAAGTATATTTTCTCACAGAAAGAACTCAACATGATGCAAAGGAGATGGCATGAACTACTCAAGGATTATGATTGTACGATACACTACCACTCGGGGAAGTCAGATAAGGTGGAAGATGCTTTGATCAGAAATCATCATGGAGTTTTGAACAAGATGAGAGTTAAAAGGGATCCTATTTTCATGGATCTAGTAAAGATGGATATGGGAATAACTATGGAAGGTGAAACATCAATGATTTTTCAAATGGTTTCCAAACCATCTTTACTAGAAAGGATAAAAAGTTCTCAAGCTGATGATGAGGAGTTTCAAAAGAATATTAAAGTTGTTAATGATGGGAGATTGAGTGACTTCGTATATGAAGATGGAATTTTGAAATTTGGGAAGATACTTTGTGTTCCCAATATAACTGATCTAAAAAGTGAATTTTTGGATGATGCTCATAATTCCAATTTCTCTATACACCCTAGTAGCACTAAGATGTATAGAGATTTGAAGGAACATTTTTGGTGGGACAACATGAAGAGGGAGATTGCTGATTTTGTATTAAGATGTATGGTTTGTCAACAAGTGAAAGCTGGAAGGCAATATCCTAGAGGAGTATTGAAACCTCTTCCCATACCTGAGTGGAAATGGGATAATATCATGATGTAATTTGTCATGGGACTTCCAAAGACTCCTAGAAGGAACGATGCAATATGGGTCATTGTTGATCATCTTAACAAGTCAGCACATTTTCTTTCTATAAGAGAAGATCTACCACTTGAATTTCTTGCGAGACTATCCATGTTTTACATCAAGATTATGGAAAATTATTCATAAGGGCATAGATACTGATCTTCGATTGAGCACTGCCTACCACCCACAAACTGATGGAAAATCAGAACGGACTATTCAAACATTGGAAGACATGTTGAGGTTGTGTTCACTTGATTTTCAAGGCATGTGGTATTAGTATTTACCTCCCGTGGAATTTTCCTACAACAATATCTTCCATTAAAGTATTCAGATGGCACCATATGAAGCATTATACGGGAGGAGATGCCACGCACCAACATGCTGGGATGAAGTTGGTGAAAGAAAGCTTGTGGGCCCAGAACTTGTTGAAGAAACAACGAAAAAGGTGAAGATTATCAAAAACCATATCAAAATAGCACAAAATAGGAAAAAGAGCTATGCATATAATCGAAGGAAGGATTTAGAGTTTCAATAATGAGATCATGCTTTCTTAAAAGTATCTCCATGGAAGGGTATTATACGATTCGGTAAGAAGGGAAAGTTAAGTCCCAGGTACATCGGACCTTTTGAAATTCTGGACCGAATTGGAGTCGTAGCTTACAGTTTGGAAATACCGCCAAGTTTCTCCAAGGTTCACAATGTGTTCCATGTGTCAATGTTAAGAAAGTACATGCTAGACCCAACACATGTACTCACTTATGAAGAAGTAGAACTTGAGCCAGATCTATCTTATTGTGAAGAGCCTATCAAGATTCTTGACACTAGAGAACAAGTATTGATAAACCGGACGACTCGTCTGGTAAAGGTTTTAGGGAGGAACCATAAGATGGAGGAAGCAACATGGGATCCTTACGATCTTATGTTAAAGACATACCCAAATCTTTTTAGGTAATATTTTTTAAATTTCGAGGATGAAATTTTCTGAAGGAGGGAATAATGTAGTACCCCAAAAATTTTATGTTATGTTTCTCTATTCATCACTGAGTTACATTCTATTCATCATTGTGTTCCTTTGAAATAGCACTAGGTTATTTAGGAGATATTTAAAACCTATCCATTAAACGTAAATTTCTCACTTCTATGTTTTGAATTTCGAAAAATGGTCATCTAGAGTTGTGTTCGGTAAGTCATTTGGAGTCTGATAGAACAAACTTTATTTTTGGTGAATAGTAACATACCCATATGAATAGTAATATGAATAGTAACATACCCTTATGAATATTAAATAATATTATTATTTTATTTTCTTAAGTTAATAAGATAATGAGATCTTAATTAGTTTTTCAACGAGAAATAAAACTAATTACAATTTAAGATTGTTATTTTTCGAATTAACTATGAACTTATTTAAAAATTAAATTAATAATATTTAGAAAATTATTTTTGAAAAATGGATTTCACTTTTGAAATCTAAACGTCGATAAATGGTTAAGGTGAATTTTGGAAATTTTTCTGAAACAGTTGATTTTTCAGTGAATAGTAAAAAATACAGTTTTTAGTTTCGGTGTGTTAATGACATCATTAATGATATAATAATGATGTCATAAATCTGGTAGACTTGTGTATAGTCAGATAATATTTGAATTTTCCCAAGTGGCTTTAACCATGGGAAAATACCATGGGCAAGCCCATGGTTTTGCAAATACCACCCATGAGGTGTCCCTTGGAAATTATTAAAATAATCCCTCAATTTTCCTATAAATACCAACTCTTACCTTAATTGAATTCATTCCTAATTCTCCCTCAACGATGTTATGGCCTCATTACCTTCATATTAGTCCTCCCAAGGTTTCCTCAAGTCCCCAAGGTCCCAACCTTAAAGTTCTAAGGGTTACTCTACAAGGTAAGAAAGTTCTCAATTTCTTTCTTCTTCCTTTCAAGTTCTCTTTTATGTGGTATATCTTTCATGTTTCCAAACCATGTTCTTATTTTTCTTCTTATTCTTGATCTACTATATATTATTATTTATTTTTGGATAGGTGACCCTTGTCCCCTCTCTTTTTAATATTTTCTAAAACCACGTTGCGTAGCCGTTAGGCTGCCGAATTTTTGTAAGCGATTTCAAAATTATTCTTTTATTTTGAGTTCCTTATTTATTATTTATTCATATATTATTACCCAAGAGGAATAAAATCTCCAGAATCTTGTATATTATGGATTTTCTAATGTTCATGATAAATTCATCATCAATCTTCTTCTTTCCCCCACTTGTTCATGGAATTAAAAACATTGTTTGTGACGTATCGAATTACCGACATCGTAGACGATGTGATTTCAATTCGCATTAATTATTTCAAGTCTGGTAATGAAACCATATTTATGGTTGAACCAGGTCATAAAATATGTATTTTATATTTATTAATGTTCTTTAATTTTTATACGTACATAATATGGAATAATAATACGAAACAAGTTTATTGAGCACAAAACTGCCAAGCCAAATTCAAGTGTTTATTCTTAACTCATCGAATGAGTCATCCTAATGGTATATAACCAGAATAATTATAAGATAATTTATATATATTTAATTTCACTAATAATGTATATTAAAAATTCTATATTTTTAACCATATTTCAAACCAACTTCCATTCTTGAATACAAGTAAACAAATCATGAAACCAAGTAAGAAAATACTTCCAAAACAATAAGATTTAATCTCTTAAACCCATCAAAGAGTCCATTAATGAACTTAATAAGGATATATAATATAAATTACATGTTAATTAGGTTCTGGAATTATTAATTAATTAGTATAAATTTGATTATTCAGGTCATTAAGAACAATCAAGAACACAATAGAGAAAAAGGTAAGGGGTTTCTCATCTCACTTTCATTTTTGTGAGATTTCCATTATTTGCCAATTATTCCTTATATTTGGTATATGTGTACTTCCATTTGATATATAATAACATTATTCTATTTATATTAATATTATTCAATGATTCGGTTGATGGTTATTAAGTTCTGTTCATACAGTTCGACCGATTACATTGCGGTAAGGGACTTTGTCTCAACTGTCGTTTTCGTTGTGACTATCTTTGTATTGTACACCTAATAATCTTTACGTGGTGTAACTACTTCCCATTTGAGATCACTTTTCATTTGAAATTATATTTATATTAAATATCCATAATATCATGTCATGGATATGTTTGTTGTCTACACCGTATACCATTTTACATACGGTGTTTATTTGGAAAGTTATTTTAATTATAGAAATATTGATGAATCTGTATACTCTGCTCTATAAGGATATTGAAAGGGAATATTGATCTTGTATTGAATCAATGTATAAAGAATTATTTGGACATGCAGTATTGGGTGGGGCCCGCTATAGCCCCTCGATGCATCGGTAGGTCTCATGAGACAAAACAGTTGGTGACAAACCCTTTGAGTTTGTTTCCAAAAAAAATCAGAAGGGTTTCTACCCATAGAACTAAACCGTTTTTACGGTATTATGGTTTCATGTTCCAGATACATGAATTCCAATTAATAATCATTCTCTTTATTCATTATCAGTTATTATTTTTATCCATGAGGTTTTCAATATGACAAAATCTATGGATGCAGTTTTTTTTCAGTTTATTAATGGCATAAGTTATTCATTTATTCACTATGCCATTTTGATTATGTCAGATTGAATGTGATTCACTTATTATTGTACTCATTATTCTGCTATTTGTAACCCTTACTGAGCGTTTGATCTCACCCCTTTCATTGTTAACTTTTGACAGGTGACAAAGAGGAGATCATTTATTGAGTTTCTGTGGATGCAGTTTTTAGTTTTCATTATGTATTGTATCTTGTAACATTTTTCAATGTAATTTTTGTTACATCTATGTATCTAGTTTTTTTAATACTACTAAACTGGTCGTTCCTTCGGGATTTTCATTCCTTCTAACCATGACAATATCACAAGTAATTCACCGGCTCCTGCCTAGAGGGGTCGGGGTGTTACATAAACTGCCATGATAACCTTCTTCATTTCATTACTTCCCAAAGTTAGAAATATCTTATCTAAGAAAACTTATCCATTACTTATCTACAAATGGGTTTTTAGTTTCATTGAATGATGGAGGTTATTGTCTCATAAAGATATCTAACATTGTTACACCGTATTATGGATCGGGGTACTCCATACGAGTAAGGTTATTTCTCATAACTTTGGTCAGTTGTCCCAGTATAGTTATAAGTTGTTCATATCCAATTGCAGCTCTATCTCCAACATCATTATCTTTCATAGGATGGAAATCCCTATATGTAATACGTATGTTGATATGATTTACATTCATTCCACTAGGCACCATTTCTAAACAATGGAATACTCTAGATTAGATTATGAAATTTTAAAACTATTAAAACACTTAAAGTATAACTAATCTCAAAATCATAAGCTTGGTTACCTTAGGAATATTATAAAAGTCAATTATAGAGTTATATTTCCCTAATATATGTTTTCTTATATTTAGTTTCCAATGATTCTACTAAACTTTCCTCTGGTACCAACTATAAAGACCCTGACCCTGGTAGCCCGGAGTTGGTGCCTTACTTTATTGCAATGGAATAATAATCATGTAATGTCCTAGAATTTATGTATAAATTCCATTTAAATTGTATGGAATTATTTCCAGGCCACACGCTTTTACAGCACGAGATTCTGAGGCCTAGTGATCCCAAAATGGAAGTTTGAACTTTTTTTAAGTTCACTTAAGTAAACGTTCGAGCAGGTTTTTCTAACTTTTGAATCGGTGCTCAGATAGAATATCTGAGGGAATCATTGAACTTAGAATGCCGGTATTCACCTATAAAGGACATAACTTCAATTGGAAAGGGTCATACATAAAAGTTAGTTTTCGTACTTTTTGAAAAATAATAAAATAACTTAAAATGTTACCTTTTTTTCTTTTTCACCATTGAGCAGCGGGATGATGGCGCTGCGGTGCGGTGATGAGGCGCATTAAAGGAAACTCCTTAATGGATTGTTTTTGTGCAATATAACTATGCGATGTCGCAACATAACAGAAACACTGCGACGTTTTGTCTTTTAATGAGATAACACGTTGGGGAAATCAATTGGTGGAATTTCCTATCACATACCTATGGTGAAATTCTTATCCTATGATGAACGACGAATACTGGAAGGATCTCTAGTAATGTCGATGCTTGATGAAGAATGGGACCGGGAAGCGAAGAATGCCAAAAGAGCTTAAATCCTCGAGGACGGAGTGCTTCAATGATGATCGTTGATCAACATAGGGGTTTATTTTGTTTTACATTTTCCTCGTTCTTCAATCAAAATGACAAACGTGGATCAACCCACAAATAGGTTGATATGTGGATCATTTGTTCTTGCATAAGGGTGATGTTTATTGGGATTTCTATTTGGTATTAAATTATTTCCGGTAGAACATCATCCTCAAACCTACCCTAGTTTTAAAACTCTAATATAGAGGGCACGGGCCGACACGAACAAGTCCTGAGCCCCTCCACTTGTGTGTTCTTCATGGCCGACCATTTTGAAAGGGGCTACAAGGAAAATTAGAGGCCTTTTCAGGAATGGGGGCTTTCCTCGGAGGTCATAGGTGCAATCGGCATGAAGAACGGACCACCGGAGCGGACCCGGTGGTCTGTGGAGTACCATGCCAGTGCACTACGATGGCGCATCGGAGTCAGTTGCCATGCCCGGCTTGGGCCGCAGCACAGCAGGAAGAGCCACTGGCTGGCGATAGAGACGTGGCCCCTCATTTGCATCGGTGGAGTGGCCTGCAGCTATGGGTCGTGCTTCTCGAGGGAATGTAGTCTATCGACCACGTAGCGGCGACCCCGGATGCTTTGTGCATTTGGGCTAGAGAAAACGACCCCGCGGTGACCCGCGGGGCAAGCAGGGATCCGGACGCGGATTTCAACCGCCTCTCAGCCATGCTGAAGGCCAGTTATCTTGGCAGACCAGGCAAGGTGTGGGCCTCCCTAGTGGACCGGGCAGGCTGCGGTCCCCCATCAGTCCGAGCAGGGCGTGGGCATCCCCAGTGAACCGGTCAAGGCACGGGTCACCCCAACAGACCGGGCAAAGCACGGGCCACCCCGGCGGACCAAGCAGTGTGCGAGCCACCCCAGTGGGCCAGGCCGGGCCGGACCGGTGGCCCAACGAACCAGACTCAGGCCAGGTCGGGTTTGGTTCAGGTAAGTGAACCTGAGTCGATCCGGTGGACCCCGGGTCGGGTAGGCTCAACCCGATTGGATCGGACCTAAACCCCATCAGCCCCTTTTTTGAAAAATGCCAATATCTTTCAAAAAGGGCATCTACTTGACGAGTCGTTTGTGGTTTTGGAACCCTCGCGATGAGTTGGATTTTTTGAAATACTCTATGGAGGATTTCTTGGAAGTTTAAATTTTACTAATGTCTTGGGGAATGGTTCTCTAGAGATCAAGCGTGCTACATGCAGAAACCCTATAGTTGGATGAGACCTAAAGACTGCTGACGAGTGACCATGTGTGGATCAGATATTATAGCCTAGTTGAAAGTGGATTCTATGTGATCTGGCTGGACCACGGTGGGGAATGACTTTTGTGTGACCCAGTAGACCCACAGTACTCAATAGGAGGAGTACCTCAGTATGTCCATAGGTGGGAAGCATCTTCTATGTGACTCGGTATGCCCACGGTGGGTAGAATCTTATGTGTGACCCAGCATACCCATAATACTCATTAGGGATGAGTACCACAGCAATCCTAAGGTTAGTGGGAAGTGGCTTTTGTGTGACCTGGTAGGCCCACTGTACTCATTGAGGAGGAGTTCTCCAGCTACCCATGGTTCTCGATGAAGTGACTAATGGTCTTACATTCCTACTCTAGAATATACCTGGTGTGAACTATCTTTCTTCTTGATCATGCTTTGTGGTTTTTTGTGGATTTCTTTGTGGTCTTTCCTTTGTGTTTTTGGGTCCCTACTGAGTATATTGTTACTCACCCTTGCATGGGCTTCGCCCACACGTGTTGTGTCTGGTGCAGACGGTCGCCGCCTTGATGAAGGACTTGGTGGCCCAGGACTCAGTGGTGCCCAGGGAGACCAGGCAGGAGGGGTGTACTTCTACGGCTTCCAGAAGCTACTCTGTACTTACCCATCAGGTGGGGTTTTTAGAAGATGGTTATCCAGATTTTCTTTTTTACTTTCCTGTTTTCCGGTTAGTCTTTTGTTGGCTTTGTATTCTGGCCCATTTGTCCTACAGTTTATACTTATACTTAATGGTTGTTCAGTGACATGCATGTTTACTTTTCCAACTTTAGGTTGTGGTTGTGTGTTCATGCATATAGTTTCTCTAGAAAATTCCTCCCACTTGGAGGTTTATGCCTTCAGAGTTAGTTGCCAACCCCTGGCCTTCAGGAGGCGGGCTTGGGGTATGTTAGGGCACGAGCCCCAGGGGACGGTTCATGACAAAGTGGTATTAGAGGTGGTCAATTCTACCTTAAATACTGATAGTATATTATTTTGTTTTGGGGAAAATTGTTAAATGTTTCGAGTTCAACTTTTAGATTTGGGGAGTCCAGTGTTGGTGTTGAGGTTGACATATCCATACACCAAAACCCTGAATTATGATTTTCGGTTCTATACATGAAAACATTGGTTTCATAAGTGTCTCTTTATGATATTATCTAATAAGAGTCATCTCACAAGGTATAATCTTCTGACTATGGTACATATTGATCTATTTCAGGATTCCTCCATGCAGACATCCAGCTAGGCTTCCAATACATGATCATATGGATATCCCACTTAGCGATGAGGCATTGGTTCAAGGACCAATGTTGGAGATATCCTCGTTGGGTGGTGCACTGGTGTTGGCACCACCCATTGATCAGTAGTAACTACCAGCTTTACTGGTAGAGGACGCACACTGGCTCAGTGCCTTGCACGAGTTCCAGAGACAGAGACCTTCTAGGTTCAGAGGAGATACAGATCCTTAGGTCACTGAGGACTAGCTGGAGGCAGTGATGTGAATCTTTTGCATAGTGAGGAAACTGCTTGACCAGGTGGCAATCTTGGTCGTGAGCCTTCTGTAGGGCTCAGAATGGAGATGGTGGAGATTGACCATCTAGACACGTGATGAGGTGACCCTCACCTAGATAGACTCTGAGCACCTTTTTTAGGAGGAGTTTTTTCATGCAACTTTGTGCTCTGTGCGCATACAGGAGCTACTTCACTTGTAGCAGGGTAGCATGTCAGTGGTTGAGTACTCTGTGAGGTTTACAGACCTCTCTTGCTACTCCACATACATGGTGAGGGACCCTTTCTTCAGGGACCATACCTTTGAGCAAGGACTCAGGTGGAAGATCAGGGCATCCATGGTGTCTCTCAGCATCCCCACTCAGGATAGTGCTGAATCGAACCCTTCTTGTGGAGAGATTTCTAGCAGAGCAGGCACCGACAACTGGAGCCACCAGCAGACCTCAAGCGGTAGAGTCTTCAGTGGTGAGCAATAGACATCATACAAGGGGGTCCAAGTGGGCCAAGTCTTTTAGTGGATGACCCCAAGACTCGGGGTCTACAATACGGGGTTCCTAGAGAAGAGGGAGTCAGTAGAGAACCAGCTTGTGCTTCACGTGCGGTAGGTAGGGACACATGCCTCGTGACTACCCGACCCGCCGCAAAGACAATCATCAGATGGTCGAGGGACCACCAAGGTAGAAGCATAGGTTCAAGTGAGGAGGTCTGTAGGGTGACTAACATGGAAGGGGAGTAGGCCAAGCGGCAGGCGGTGGACGACGGTTCAAGGTGCTACCACCACCACCCCCAGATGGTCCACCATGGGATCAGGGAGCTGGCGAACAGGGGTGAGGTCAGCTTCAGGTGATGCAGGCCTATGACCAAAGCACTCCATAGATTATTAGAGGTATGATATGTGTCTTATATACCTTATTTTCAGTTCTTATAGACATAGGTTTCAGTCACTCGTTCCTTTCCATAGGCCTCGTTCGAGGCTCGGAGATTTCGGAGGAGTCATTGGCTCGATATTTACAATTATAGATTCCTACGGGAGGGGATTCAATGATTACACACTAGTTCCAGAAGTGTGAGCTTACTCTTGGAGGTGAGAGATTCGGCTAGGATATCCTAGTAGTGGTGTCGAGGCCTTACGACGTCATCTTGGGTATGGACCGGCTATCTACAGTCCATGCTTAGATCGATTGTTTTGGGAAAAAATTGTGGTGTGTCTACGATGATGGGACCAGGTTTTCCTTCACTAGTGAGAAAGGAACCTTTGTAGTATATAATGGGCTTTCTCAGAGGAGGGTGCAGCCAATCTCTCACCAATTGACTAGTCTCACCCTCAATGCGGTAGACGAGAGGATTCCAATCTTTCCTGTAGTGGTGGATGAGTATGAGGATGTCTTTCCTAAGGATGTTCTGGGACTACCTCATCATAGGAAGGTAGACTTATGCATCGACATGTACCTTGGGATGTCACCAATATCCACACTAGAATATCGAATGGATCTCATAGAGCTACGTGAATTGAGGGTATAGCTAGAGGATTTGTAGAAGAAGGGGTTCATGAGGCCCAGTGTTTCACCATGGGCAGCCCCAGTGTTGTTTACCAAGAAAGAAGACGAGAGTTTAAGGTTGTGCATGGACTTCCAATGCATGGACCAGGTGACCGTGAAGAACAAGTGTACACTTCCAAAGATTGACGACCTCTTCGACTAGCTGAAGGAAGCGAGGTGGTTCTCGAAGATCGACCTCAGATCAAGCTATCATCAACTTTGGTTATGAGATGAGGATGTACCAAAGACAGCCTTTAGATGAAGGTATGACCACTATGAGTTTTTGGTGATGCCTTTTTTCATGAACAATTCCCCAATAGTATTCAGGGACTCATGGACAGGATCTTCCAGCCTTACCTCAATCATTTCGTGGTTGTCTTCATTGATGACATCTTGGTGTACTCAGCATCGGAGGAGGAGCATGATACACACCGATAGATAGTCCTAGATATACTCTGAGAGAACCAGATTTAGGGTAATATCTCTAAGTTCTAGTTTTGGATTCGGGAGGTCCACTTTCTGGGACACGTCATCTTCGAGGATGGAGTTGCAGTGGATCAAGTGAAGATAGAGGTAGTGCTTGCTTGGGAGTCACCCAGGAGCATGACTAAGGTGCAGAGTTTCTTAGGATTGGTCAGATACTACCGGAGGTTTGTTCTTAACTTTTCTAGAGTATAATCACCTTTTATCATCCTTGATTCGGAAGGGACAACCCTTCGTTTGAATGGATAAGTGCTAGCAGAGTTTCCAGGAGCTGAAGTGGAGACTGACGAGTGCCCCCATCTTGAGACTACCAGAAGAGGGCATTGGGTATGTAGTCTTTTGTGACACATCTGGGACTGGACTGGGTTGTTTCCTGATTTAGGATCAAGCAGTGATCGCCTATGGACCATGGAAGTTGAGGCGGTATGAACAAAACTACACGACCTGTGACCTGAAGTTAGTAGAAGTGGTCTTTTCCTTAAAGATGTGGCTGCACTACTTGATAGGTGAATGGTTTACCGTCTACTATGACCACAAGATTCTTGGGTATATATTCTCACAGAAGGAGCTGAACTTAAGGCAACAGTGATGGCTTTAGTTCCTCCAGGACTATGACTTTGAGATAGTCTATACTCCTGGTAAGGGGAACGTAGTGGTAGATGTTCCCAATAGAAGCTCTGGTTTATAGCTATTGAGTGAGGCGATGGAGTAGCTAGTCGCGATGAAAATATCCTTTATGGATAGTGATGGAGCATCTTACCTTCATTCAATGACTGTCACTACCCCACTCTTATAGAGAGTTAGGGAGGCACAGCTTGTGGATGTTGACTTTAAGGCCTAATGTGATCAGATATTCTCAGGACAGGCTCCTGGTAGATTTTCAATAGGTGGGGATCACGTCATCCTTTTTAGATGACGCACCGTAGTACCAGTGACATTATGGGAGGATGTGTTGAGGGGGTTCCATGAATCCCCTTTGGCGATACATCCCAGTGTGGAGAAGATGTACCATGACCTCCAACATCAATACTGGTGGCCAAGGTTGAACAAAGCGATGGCAGAGTTCGATTCATGATGCCTCACTTATCAGCAAGTGAAGGCCGAGCATCATGTCCCAATAGGTTTGGCACATCCACTTGAGGTACCGGAATGGAAGTGGGATGATATCTCTATGGACTTTATGACGAGGTTACCACGCACATCTAGGGGTCATGATTCTATCTGGGTGATCATCAACTGAATCATCAAGTCAGCTCACTTTCTACCCATCTGAGAGCAAGGATCGGTAGAGGGCTTGGGACGCCTCTGTGTCCAGGAGATAATGTGGCTACATGGGGTACCTTCAACAATCGTCTCAGACCACGATGCACACTTTATATCCTGGTTGTGGAAGGGGTTATAAGAGGCATTCAGGACTCATCTGTGCTTGAGCACAGCTTTTCACCCCTAGACAGATATTCAGATGGATCAGGCCATACAGACCTTGGAGGACATATTTCGTGATTGAGTCCTTGATTTTGGTCACAATTGGAAGGACCACCTACCAGTGGTGGAGTTTTCATACAATAATAGCAATCAATCCATCATTGGCATGACACCATTTGAGGCCTTGTACGGGTGGTCATGTAGATCACCTCTATGATGTACAGACCCAGGGGAGTCAGCGTTCATGGGTCCAAAGTTGGTACGAGCTACCACTGAGAAGGTGTAGATCATCCAATAGTGGATGAGAACTACACAAATCATATAAAAATCACATGCTTACTGGAGGCCGATACCCTTGGATTTTTATGAGGGAGACCATGTTTTCCTTCGGGTCTCGGCCAAGTGGGGATTGCGGATATTTGGCCGAGGCAGCAAGTTATCTTTGAGGTTCATCAGACCTTTCCAGATTATTAGCAAAGTTGGTGAGGTGGTGTACCACCTAGCCCTTCCCCCACAGATGTACCGGGTGCATGATGTAATTCCCCAACCCTAGTTACCCAGAGTTGGTGCATTATTTTAATACATTGGAATGATCACAAGGGATCAAATCCAGAAATACCAATCTGTTTAGTAGCCTTGAAAGTACTAGATACATTCATAAGTTTTACATTACATTATAAAATGAAAAACAACATCAAAATTTTCACCATTTACCACATTCGTATCCCTTAGACTATCCCTGCAGGTCAGTCATAATATACTTCTTCGCATCCTAGGAAAAATAAAACACAAAAAGGTGTGAGCTCATATGCTCATTAAGGATAACAATATAGCAGAAACTTTCATAAATAAGCATAAACATTTAAGGCAATGTATAAGACTAAAACATAATCCATTTAAACATAAAATTCTGCATAATATGGCTAATATAAATCAAATAATGTCATTTACTTATTCATATGGATATTCTACTAGTCGAATAATCACATGCAATATCAATATTCACTTTCATAATGATAGAGTGAAAAATGACAGACTTCATACCCACATATTCAAGGTCTTGTGCCAAGACTACAAATAATATTTTGTCAAGGCCTTGTGCCAGGACACTAGTTTGTCTCATGAGACCTACCGATGCATCGAAGAGCTATAGCGGGCTCCACCCGTCACTTACTAAGTCCAATGCATTCCTCATATGAAAGGTTGAAACATAACATAAACATATATATTAAAACTAGCATACAAAATGTTAATACTTTAACCATAAACCATGAATGGTATAAAAATAACACATCCACGATCAAACATATCATAAAACCTTCAATATAATATAGAATATCTGTATCATAATGAATCAACTTCAAACAAATGTAAATTCCATCAAAGGATGTTAACATAGATGAAATCAAAACTATTTGAGATAAATATCTTTTTTTTAATCATTTAAAAGTCAGATAATTTATAAAGGAAGACATTTAATGAAATTTTTGAATCAAAGTTACACATACCACTTTGAAACATTGAAAATAATTAACATTTTAAAACAATGATGTCCATATAAATAAATCCTTAAAATCATTTTGAAAACATGGACATTAATTAAAAAGATTTAGAAAAATAAATATTTAAAACATTTAAAATGATGATATATTTAAATAAACCCTTCCATAAAACCTTAAAATATTCCTTTTGAAAACATTTTTATAAAATATGGACATTGATGATAAATATGTCCCAGTAAAGACTTACTCATAAACAATTTTGGATAATAATGAGATTGAGAAATTAACCCTTACCTTGTACTTTTCCTTAGTTGATGGTATGTTAACCTCATGTATAATAGTTTAAAAATTGTTATTAAATTATAAAATAACTATATACATAAATATAATATCATATATTATCCTCTAATATTGTTTTTGTTAATAATATTTCAGTAGTATCATTGTTTCGGGTGTTAACTGATTCATTTTCCATTATATGCTTGGTTACGTAAGCCATGTTTGTTATGGATAAGATGTATTTTATTCATATAAATAATGATATTAAGTTTTTAAACATTATTTTTAATCATAAAATGAAAATTATTCTTTAATTATTACGATGGGGAATGAATCTCATCGCGTTCGTGGAGACGGTAATCCGTACGTACGCACGAGCGACAATATCATTATATTGATGGTGAAATAGTATTTAATTGGATGTTATATCATATAAAAAGAATCATTAACATGTTATATTTATTATTTAAATCATTTATACTCATTATTATACCCATCCAAATAATTAAGTGTTTGAATAACAAACTACACCACGACGTGGAGATGGTAAGCCGTACGTACGCACATATGGTGACTTGGTAATTAATAAGATGGATTGAATAACGAATATGGTTGTACCATATTTATAATAACATCATGGTGTGTAGAAGGTAATGGAGTTATTATTTTGGTATGGAAACAACAAAAAAAGAGGAAGTGGAAGAAGAAAAGAACTTGAAAGAGGGTGATGAAATTATTACCTCTTCTTCGAGTGTTTCCTTTTGATTTGATCAAAAGGGATCCTTGGGTTTTCTTTCTGATAAAATTAAGGCCTCTAGGTCGAAGGGAGGGAATTTGGGAGGATATTTTGGCAGGGGATAGCTGATCCAAATGGATTTGGAGGTGTTAAATTAAGATAAGGGGAATTACCCTTTTATAAGAGAGGTGAGGGTCAGTTTAGGAAAATCTTGAAATACTATTTTATAATAAAATAATTTTCAGTTTCTAATGGCTCAAAAATTATTTATTTATAGGATAAGGTGGTTGTGGGTATAAAACCACTCAAAAAATAGGTTTTATATAGGTTTAGATCACCATATTAACCTTATCTTTTAGATTTAATTCTTAGTTAAATAGTTTTACATTTACCATGTTTCTTTGTATTTTTATATTATATGGTTAATAAACTTACTATAAACTGCCAAGGGAACCCCAAGTGGTTCATTATTAATATAGATAACATTATCTAAGTCCTTTAGTCAAACCTTATATTTTTAAGAATATTATATCAATTAATAATATATTATTTTTTTTTAAACTCAATTATGTCAATTTTGACACTATTTAGTATTTGATTTTTTTGAAAGCCATAAAAACTTTATCACTTCGAATAAAATTTATTTAACCAACCCTAACATGTCATATTAAACTATAAAATTATTGTAATTTATCATAAGTCTCAATTTACATTTATTTGGATATTTATAATATCAATTATTTTAATATTTCATTAATAAGGTAATTACTGCATCATCATTGTGTCATAAATAAATTAAATTATTTAATGTCTAAAAAATATAAATAAAATACCATTATATAGGAAATATTTTTATCTTTATAATTAATATTTATAGTTGAATTTATAGTGTGTGTAACCCTATATTAAAAATACTTTAGTTATTAAACTTTGAATTTAACTCTTTTAACTCTTCTTTAAATAAAATAATAATAAATGTCCTAATCTAATCCAAGTGGACCAAAGAGGATCATATTTTATTCCTAAGGTTGTTTTTGGTCGAATTATACTTATCCAATAGAATTAGGACATGTGTCAGGGAAATTATGATATTATTTTTACCCTTAATTACCCTATTTACTTTTAACTGTGGTAAATAAAAGTCAAAAGTTACTATTCACCAAAAATTATTTTCGTCTTATTGAACCACATTTTACTTATTGATATTAACTGTGTCACTCAGATTTTTGAAATTCAACTCACATAAGCGGTAAAATTAAGTTTTACGCAAATTTTCAAATGCTCCTAGGAGGTGGGTAAAAGACGGTAAAAAGATCAATAAAATTTTATATATCTAAAATTATTATAAAATGACTCCAATGAATTACATTGAACTTATATATGTATTATGTATCTATTTTTACCTAAAATAAATTTAAATAAAAGAAATAATTATTTAAATAAAAAGTTGGGTTTAACCAATAACGCCGTGTTTTTCACTATTCATCAAAAATTGAAAGTTTTCAGAAAAATACCAAAAATTCACCCTAAGATAATTTCAATATTCCAAATTCAAAAATTAAGTCCATTTTGAAAAATAAAATTTATAAATTTTCAAAAAGTGGGTATTACTATTCATAATGGCTAGTTTGATTGGTCACGGTGTGTTAGAATCTCGAAGTTGCGTACAATGCAAGCTATTGCATTATTCAAAGGGAAACATACCATGGAATCTTGGGGTGTTACATTATCCCCTCCTTCAATAAATTGTTTCCTCGAAATTTTAAATTGTTCTTCAAAAATAAATGGTTAAAAATAGAAAAATACCTTTGTGGAAAACCTACATTGGAAACTGGGTTAATAAAATTTAGTCTTAATAAGAGGGAAATGGAAATGAAAAGGTCACCACAAAATTATGATCTTAGGAGAACATTGGTGGAAATTAGAGACACATTATTTGAGGAAAACGTAAATATTTATAGGGAGTGATTGATGTCATCAATCATAAACAAGTGTAAAATTGAGGGTCTCAAATCCATCAATCTATGGTGATTTAAAATATCATCGGTTCAACAAAACATAAGGTATTAGGATAACACATTTTGGTTTTAAGATCACTTCCCTGAAGTTTTAGAATTAATTTATTCATAGAATAAGAGGTAAAAATATACTTGATAGGTAGAGTTTCATCGTTCAACTAATTCCTACCACAAAATCACCTTTCACTCTAAAAGATAATAGAATTCAAAAATATTCTATTTATCGTAATCGTATAGGGTTACAAAAATAAGTAATTAATAATTCATTTGTCAGACTACTTAAAAAACTATATTACACAAACCAAGACATCACATAGGCCAGTGGTAGGTGATGCACCCTTTTCGCCCTTCAGTTGCGGGTTCAAGTCTCGCGCCCTTGCTAGACGCAACGGGTTGTATCCCGACCTCCGGGTTGGCCTTTTTATAACAATCCAAAAATAATCTTAAGAAATGCCTTAACCTTAATAATAGTATCCAACGTCAAACTTAATCCATTCCAACCTTTAGACTTATCTAAAGTACTTCTGTCCATACTCAAAGTCCAAAAATTATAAGGAAGGTAAAGAAAATGAAAATCTCTTTTTCCACGTAATAACATATCAATACCTTCATCATGTATTCTTTTAAAACATGGTAATACCCTGAATTACCATAAAACCTTATTGATTACATTCATGCTCCCTTATTACTTATGTAATATTAGATATATTCCTTATATCCAAAAATTTTGAATATTCCAAAAATGATGGAATAAACAAACCATTAATTAGTTCCAAGGTAGTCAAGAATATCCAATATAATTTATCAAAATCAACCATCTCTTATTCCAAAATCACTACCTCAATATCAGGACCATATTATGGTTTACCTTTCCTTCAACCATGTATTTCCCAAAAAATTTAACCTGAAACTAAGTCACTTTACTTGGTACCATACAATCTCAAATCCTTAATGAAATAGTACTGTAGTACAGTCCTTATTTATTTCCATAATTCATATAACCAGTACATCATTGATACAACACTCAAATGAAATAATTCTTTAATAACAACATAATAAAACTATTCATTCCTCTTCATATATGGTAGTATCATAACTTGATTATTATCTAATAGCATCATTTGGGGCATACTCTGATGATTTGGACATTGATTTGCGTAGTGTCCCAACTCCTTACAGATGAAGCATTGTAAATTTGAAACTTTTTTCTTACCCTTGCAATCACGTACTTGGTGTCCTTTTTCTCCACACTTATAACAAACTCTCATTCCCTTCAAGAATTTACCAAGGTGATTCTTTCCATAGTTATCACATATGGGAAAATCCTTCTTTCCCCTCTTCCCTTTATCCATCTTTCTCTCTACCATCCTTTTCTTCTCTTGCTTCCCTTCAAAGCCATAGGACTCAGAGAATTATTTACTTATCTTATTGACACATGATACTATTTCTTCATATGATAAGAATACATGTAAGACTATTTCCTTTTAAAATGTTTTCTTAATAACATGAAAGATATAATCCTTCTTAATATTTCGATCACACGTACTGCTGGAATTCTCATTCCTTATATTATGTTTCATTTCTAAAAAATGGCATACACTGGGTTAGTTTATAAATCGCAACGCATAATTCTAAACTTGTAAAATACCTAACTTAAATTGAAAATATTATGCATATAATATATAATCATAAAATGTTTTATTTGAGGAAGTATTTATTCTTAAATCCTTCATAATGTCTTGTAAAGAAAATGTAAATTATCATAAGCATATCCTCCAGGAATGTCATAACCAAGAGTGCATCAAGGCCCATTGTTGTGTACTAGGATACCCCGGGTCAAGCCCGAAACTCCTTGTCGGAGTTTTCACTCCTAGCTATATATGTGCTAGAGCTTCCTCTACATGTTTGTATCCAAACAGGGATGTATTGCTTGGAAAAATCACAAAAATCTCTACATGACCAAAATTATAGGAAGTTCTTCTATACTAATTCTCAAAGTCTATCTTAGGGTAATGTGCTCTAATTAGATTTTATCTAAATCTAGTTTCCAATGTTTGTAATAAACTTTCTCTGATACCAACCATAACGCCCTGACCCCAGTTACCCAGAGTCCGTGCATTATTTTAATACATTGGAATGATCACAAGGGATCAAATCCCGAAAGACCAATCAGTTTAGTAGCTTTGGAAGTACTAGATACATTCATAAGTTTTACATTACATTATAAAATGAAAAACAACATCAAAATTGTCTCTATTTACCACATTCATTTCCCTTAGACTATCCCTACAGGTCATTCATAATATACTTCTTCACATCCTGGGAAAAATAAAATATAGAAAGGGGTGATCTCAGATGCTCAGTAAGGAAAACAATACAGCAGAAAATTTCATAAATAAGCATAAACATTTAAGACAATGTGTAAGACTAAAACATAATCCTTTTAAACATAAAATTCTGCATAATATTTCCAATATAAATCAAATAATTCCATTTACTTATTCACATGGATATTCTACTAGTCGAATAATCACATGCAATATCAATATTCACTTTCATAATAATGGAATGCATAATGCCAGACTTCATACCCATATAGTCAAGGCCTTGTGCCAATACTACAAATAATATTTTTTAAAGGCCTTGTGCCAAGACACTATTTTGTCTCATGAGACCTACCGATGCATCGAGGAGCTATAGCGAGCACCATCCATCACTTACTAAGTCCAATGCATTCCTCATATGAAAGGTTGAAACATAACATAAACATTCGTATTAAAACTAGCATACGAAATATTAATACTTTAACCATAAACCATGAATGGTATAAAAATAACACATCCACAATAAAACATATCACAAAACCTTCAATAAAATATGGAATATTTGTATCATAATGAATCAACTTCAAGCAAGTGTAAAATCCATCAAAGGATGTTGACATAGATGAAATCAAAACTATTTGAGATAAATATCTCTTTATTTTATTTTATTTTTGAAATCATTTAAAAGTCACATAATTTATAAAGGAATACATTTAAAAACATTTTTGAATCAAAGTGTCTCATACCACTTTGAAACATTGAAAAGAATTAACATTTTAAAACAATTATGTCCATATAAATAAATCCTTAAAATCATTTTGAAAATATGGACATTAATTACAAATATTTAGAAAAATAAATATTTAAAACATTTAAAATGATGATATAGTTAAATAAACCCTTCAATAAAACCTTAAAATATTCCTTTTGAAAACATTTTTATGAAATATAGACATTGATGATAAATATGTCCCAGTAAATACTTACTCATAAACAATCTCGGATAATAATGAGATTGAGGAATTAACCCATACCTTGTACTTTTCCTTAGTCGATGGTATACTAACCTCCTGTATAATAGTTAAAACATTTTTATTAAATTTTACAAGAACTGTATACATAAAATGATAACATATATGATCCTCTAATATTGATTTTGTTAATAATATTTTAGTAGTATCATTATTTCGGGTGTTAACTGATTCGTTTTCCTTTATATGCTTGGTTATGTAAGACATGTTTGTTATGGATAATATGTATTTGATTCATATCCAGAATTATATTAAGTTATTAAACATTATTTTTAATCATAAAATGAAAATTATTCTTGAATGATTACGATGGGGAATGAATCTCATCACGTTCGTGGAGACGGTAGTCCGTACGTATGCACGAGCGATAATATCATTATATTGATAGTAAAATCGTATGTAATTGGATGGTATATCATATATAAAGAAACATTAACATGTTATATTTATTATTTACATCAGTTATACTCATTATTATACACATCCAAATAATGAAGTGTTTGAATAACAAACTACACCACGACGTGGAGACGGTAAGTTGTACATACGCACGTTTGGTGACTTTGTAATTTATAGGATGGATAGAATAATGAATATGGTTGTACCATATTTATAATAAAATCACAGTATGTATAAGGTATTTGAGTTATTATTTTGGTATGGAAACAACAAATAAAGAGAAAGTGGAAGAAGATGATAACTTGAAAGAGGGTGGTGAAATTATTACCTCTTCTTCGGGCGTTTCCTTTTGATTTGATCAAAAGGGATCCTTGGGTTGCTTTATGATCAAATTAAGGCCTCTAGGTTGAAGGGAGGGAAGTTGGGAGGAGATTTGGGTAGGGTTTGGCCGAGTCAAATGGATTTGGAGGTGTGAAATTAAGAGAAGGGGAAGTAGCCTTTTATAAGCGAGGTGAGGGTCACTTTAGGAAAATCATGTAATATTATTTTATAATAAAATAATTATCAGTTTCTAATGGTTCAAAAATGATTTATTTATAGGATAAGGTCGGTATGGGTCTAAAACCACTCAACCAATATGTTTTAGACAGGTTTTGTTCACCATATTAACCTTATCTTTTAGATTTAACTCTTAGTTAAATAGTTTGATATTTACCATGTATCTTTGTATTTTTATATTGTATGGTTAATAAACTTACTATAAACTTCAAAGAGGACCCCAAGTGGTTCATTATTAATATTTATAATTTTATATAAGTCCTTTGGATGAACCTTATATTTTTAGGAATATTATATCAATTAATAATATAGTATTTGTTTTAAAAACTCAATTATGTCAATTTTGACACTATTTAGTATTTGATTTTTTTGAAAGCAGTAAAAACTTTATCACTTTTAAATTTTGGCCTTGTTCTGAAAAACTTCAATTTTTGATGAATAGTGAAGCCACTAAGTGGTAGTTAAATAACTGATTTTTCGTTTAAATGAAATATTACCACTTCTGTGATTTGATTTTCAAAAATCCGACATACATGGTTGTCATTAAGAAGTAAAATGTGGTTCAATGAGATTAAAATAAATTTTTGGTGAATAGTAACTTTTAAGTTCTTAATCGCGATTAGAGGTAATTAGTGTAGTTTAAGGTACAAATAATGTTTTAATAATATGATATGAGCATGACACTTGTCCTACTCTTATTGGATGAGTCATGGCCGACCAAGATAACCCATGGGTCAACTTGGGGACCCCATGGAGCCACTTTAGTTGGAAAATGACATTAATATATATTTATTTAATGTTAAAATTAAATTGACACAAACATGAGTTGTTTTACTAAAACAGTTTTTAAGTTGGGTTACACAAGTCCAAATTTTGACTATAAATATTCATTAGAAATCTAAAACGATTTCCTACATCATAGTATTTTTTTCTATAATTTTTAGATACTAAATAAATTAAATTATTTATGACATCATGATGATGCAGCGATGACCTCATTATTTAACGATTTAAATAAAATGGAAAGATAATGTAATATCCAAGGCTTACACTTGTCCAAAACCTATTGGATGAAGAGATTTCGAACCCTTATCACCTTAGCCTCGAATTATACAAGTGTGGGACCTTTAGAATCCGAAAAGCATTGTATAATAGAATAACATTTCATTACTTTCCAAAAGTGACCCTCCTCTCCACTTATAAAAGGCCCCCACCACTCCCACCTTATTCACACATTCAAGCCATTTGGATCGGCCAACCTCTGCCCAAATACTCTCCCAAATTCCCCCTCTTACTCCTAGAAGCCTCACTTTGGGCAGAACTCTTCCCAAGGAAGCCTTTGGCTCAAATCAAAAAGAGTTACCCGATTTTGAGGTAATGTATTCTCTAATGTTGTTTTGTTTTATTTTTCTTCTCAAACCCCCTAAACTCTTTTTATTCATTTCTTTTGTAACAACACCAGTATCCTCAATATACTAGGATGTTGTTATAAGAAGTATTCGAGCTACACTTACACACACCTACATCTAATGGTTAAAGAACATATGGTTTCTGTGGATGGCGAATTTATACCTCACGAAACGATGATTGTTCAACACTCATATAACACCTTAAAAGGTGGCCATTAAGATGTCACTATATTTGTATATGATATATAATATGTTTATGTTTTACATATGCTTTTGTATTTCTCATTTATGGCATACTTTATGATTTCCATTATGGGTAAACGCGATAATTTCATTTTAGGAAGTGCGGACTACCGCCCCCTAAAAGTGATTTAAATCGTTAATACCATATGTGGGATGTATAAAGGATGGAGTAAATGGTATTATATGCTATATTATACTGGAATTATATTATACATTTATATAATTATGATTTCATTACATTAAATATGAAATAGAAATGAAAGTAGCGTTCATGCGTACGTACGGCTTACCGTCTCCATGAACGGTGCATTTCATTTCTTACCTCTAAATGTTACGTAATATTATGAATGAATGTATATACTGGATATATATGATATATATGATATCTACATCATGAATATAATTTTGGATATAATGGATATTTTACCACATGAACAACTTTTAATTATAAGAAGTTTATTGTTGACACAAGTACCAAAGATCGACAAAACGACTGTTATTAACTTAAATAATTACATAACGTTCATAACATTGTAATAAGTGAAATAAAAAGGATAATGAAATTGAAAATGGTTCTTAAATAGGTAGATATTAACTCTAGTTTATTATTCAGGAGGTTAAAGAACGGTTGAGTCAAGTCAGACACGAGGTAAGGGAACTTCTTAACCCAATTTCCATTCTTTGGGTTAATCTCCTACTTTCAAATTTTTTCATGATATTATTATGTCCTATTTTGTATTTATAATTCCTTTATGTGTAAATATAGTGAATACACATAATAGATCTATGTTATTTTAAAAATGATCTTGTAAGGACTTCGTCTCAATCTCCATTCATTGAGGCATATTTTGTTTTATACACAAATTTCTTTTATATAGTGTATAAACCCCTTTGACTTTTACGTTTATTAAAAAGGAATATTTTTATACAAAGCGTTTACTAAAAGACAAAAGGGAATGTTTTTGTCGTACCTATGCGGTGACAACGACTTCTCCGCCACCGTGACCATTATTTGAGTTTCAGCTTCCTCTACAAGCCATACCTTTTTTTAAAAGAAAAATAAATACCATGTTTTAACTTTATTTTATTTTGGTATTGAAAATGGTTTTGAAAGAGTTTTTATTATATCAATGTGTTGTATTGATATCTTGTGATTGAAATGTGGAAATGTTATGTTTCCTTTATGCATGTTTTATATGATACGATTATGTTATGGTTTATGATATGTTTAAACCTATTCATATGAGGAATGAATTGGACTTAATAAGTGACCGGTGGAGCCCGCTATAGCTCCTCGATGCATCGGCAGGTCTCATTAGACAAACTAGTGTCTTGGCACGAGGCCTTGACAAAATCTTATTTGTGGTCTTGGCACGAGGCCTTGGCTACGTGGTTATGATAGTCTGACATTATGCATTCCATCATTATGAAAGTGGTTATTGATATTGCATGTGATTATTCGACCAGTAGAATATCCATGTGAAGAAGTGAATGGAATTATCTCATTTTACTTTTGCCATATTATGTTGAAGTTCAAGTTTAAAAGGCTTTTGTTTTAGTTATACATTGCTTTAAATGTTAATGTTTATTTATGAAAGCTTCCGCTATATTGTTAACCTTACTGAGCATCCGAGATCACCCCTTTCAATGTTTTAATATTTTCCAGGATGTGAAGAAGTATTTTATGAATGACATGTAGGGATAGTCAGAAGAGGATATGAGTGTGGACTATGGAGACTTTGTTATTGTAGTTTTTCAATTTATGATGTAATGTAAGACTTATGAATTTATCTAGTGTTTCCAAGGCTACTAAACTAATCGGTATTTCGATACTTGATCTTTTGTGATCATGCCAATGTTACGAAGTAATGCACCGGCTCTGGGTAGCTGGGGTCGGGGCGTTACAGTTGGTATCAGAGGTAGTTTAGTACTAACCTTGGAAGCTAGATATAGATAAACTCTGATTATAGCATATAGCCCAAAGATAGACTTTAAGGATTAGTATAGAAGAACTTCCTAGAATTTTGGTATTATAGAGATTTTGTGAGTTTTCTGAGCAATACATCCCTGTCTGGATACGCGCAGGTAGAGGCGGCTCTGGCACAGATGTACCTAGGGGTAAAACCAAAAAACACCGCTTTGAGCTGGACTCGAACGGGAACTGGTGCACGACAACGGGCCTTGCTGCACTCTTGGTTACGACACTCCTGGGGGATATGCTTAGGATAATTCTCATTTTCTTTACAAACCACTATGAAGGGTTATGATTATATACATCCTCAAAGAAAAAAATTTTATGATTATGGATTATATCCATAAATAGTTCAATTTATTATAAGTGTTTTCAAGTTTGTTATTATGTATTTCAATTTATAAACTAACCTAGTTTATGGCATTGTATAGAAATGGCGCCCAGTAGAAGGAATGTGAACTCCATCAATACGTATGATCCAAAGAGTAAGAAGGATCATATCTTTCATGGTATTAAGCCAACATTTAGAAGGGAAATGTTCTCCCTTGTGTTATCAACATATGATGAAATAGTATCATGTGTTAATAAGATAAGTAGAGAATTCTCTGAGTCTTATGGATTTGAAGGGATGAAAGAGAAGAAAATGATGGAAGAGAGAATGATGGATAAAAGGACGAGGGAAAAGATGAATTTTCCAATATGTGATAACTGTGGGAAGAAACACCTTGGAATTTGCCTGAAGGGAATGGGAGTTTGTTATAAGTGTGGAGAAAAAGGACACCAAGTGCGTGACTGCAAGGGTAAGAAAAAGGTTTCAAATGTACAATGCTTCGTCTGCAAGGAGTGGGGACACTACGTAAACCAATGTTCAAATCATCAGAGTATGCCCCAAATGATGTTATTGGATAATAATCAAGTTATGATACTACCACAGATGAGGAGGAATGATTAGAGTTCTTATGTTGTTATTAAAGAATTTTGTAATTTGAGTGTTGTGTCAATGATGTATGGGTTATAATAATTATGGAGTATATAAGGATTGTACTGCAGTACTATTTCATCTAGGACTTGAGATTGTGTGGAACCAAGAAAAGTTACTCCATAGTAGGTTAAATTTTTGGAAAATATATGGTTGAGAGAAAGATAAACCATAATATGGTTCTAATACCGAGATAGTGATTTTGGAATAAGACATGATTGATTCGGATAAATTATGTTGGATATTCTTAACATCCTTGAAACTGATTAATGATTTGTATACATTTTTGGATAGAAGGAGTATATCTAGTTTTCTATAAGGAATAAGGGATCATGAATGTAATCAATAAGGATTTATGGTAATTCAGTATGTTGCAGTGTTTTAAAAGAATACATGATGAAGGTGTTCACATGTTGTTACGTAGGAAAAAAAGGAGCTTCATTATGTTTACCTTCCTCATAAAATTTGGACTGTGAGTTGGACAAAAGTATTTTGGATAACTATAAAGGTTGGAATGGATTATATTTTACATTGGATACTATTGTTAAGTTTATTTTTGGATATTTATAAAAAGGACAACACGCAGACTGAGTGACAACCCATCGCGTCGGACAAAGCTGTGGGTATCGAACCCACAACCATAGTGCGATTGGGATTAATCACCTACCACTGGACTACGTGAAGTCCCTGGTTATTACAAAATAGTTTTACTAATCTAAATGGTATGTGTTAACATTTGGAACCTTATACAATTAGGATAAATAGAATATTTTTGAGTTCCGTTACCATTTGGAGTAAAAGATGGGTTTGTGGTAAAAATTTATTAACAAATGAAAGTATACATAACAAGTATGTATATTCCCTTATGTTCTTAGTAAATCTCCTAAATAAATTCCTCAACATTATAAAAGGTAACTTAAAACAAAAATGTTGTCGGTTAACTTTTCCAACTGGGGATTCAATGACCGTTTAACCAATCACAAGTTTGTGATTTTCTTGTGGTTAAACTTTCTCCTAATCCTGTTTTCTATAACTCTCCATCAGAACTTGATGGTTTGTTTCTCCTCCATATCCATATTTTCATAGAATCCTAGAATGGGCTATATCGGGTGACCTTTGTACTTATCTTGCTTTCTTTTAATGTTATATATTTATTAACCTTATTTACGATGTGAGTTTTCCACAAAGGTATTTTTATTTTCAACCTTTTATTTACAAAGAAAAATTTCAAATTGCGAGGACGCAATTTATTGAAGGAGGGGAGAATGTAACACCCCGAGCTTCCATGATACGCTTCTCATTCAATAATGCAATAGCTTGCATTGTACGCAACTTCGAGTTCTAAAACACCGCGACTAATCAAAGTAGCCGTTATGAATAGTAATAACCACTTTTTAAAATTATAGAAATTTTATATTTCAAAATAGACTTCATTTTTGTATTTTTAATATCGAAATTATCCAAAGTTGAATTTTTTTTAATTTTCTGAGAACTTCCAATTTTTTATGAATAATGAAAAATACTTAAAAACAAATTTTTTAATAAAAATAATTTACAGTGATAAATTATACTATTGAGTGGTTTTAGAGTATAATTAGAATATATTTTTACCATTTTATCCAATGGTGGTCATTAGAATTAATTTAACATTGAAATTGGACATAAACAATTGCCAATATTTTGATATAAATTGTTTCTTAAAAACACGCTATTTGTTGTAACAGCGGGAATTAATTATAAAATTAATTAATGAAACTTATATGTTTCGAATTTTGTAAAATAGATATCATTTTTGAATTCGGAATATCAATTATAGCTTAGGGTGAAATTTTGGCCTTGTTCTGAAAAACTTCAATTTTTGATGAATAGTGAAACCACTAAGTGGTAGTTAAATAACTGATTTTTCGTTTAAATGAAATATTACCACTTCTGTGATTTGATTTTCAAAAATCCGACATACATGGTTGTCATTAAGAAGTAAAATGTGGTTCAATGAGATTAAAATAAATTTTTGGTGAATAGTAACTTTTAAGTTCTTAATCGCGATTAGAGGTAATTAGTGTAGTTTAAGGTACAAATAATGTTTTAATAATATGAGATGAGCATGACACTTGTCCTACTCTTATTGGATGAGTCATGGCCGACCAAGACAACCCATGGGTCAACTTGGGGACCCCATGGAGCCACTTTAGTTGGAAAATGACATTAATATATATTTATTTAATGTTAAAATTAAATTGACACAAACATGAGTTGTTTTACTAAAACAGTTTTTAAGTTGGGTTACACAAGTCCAAATTTTGACTATAAATATTCATTAGAAATCTAAAACGATTTCCTACATCATAGTATTTTTTTTATAATTTTTAGACATTAAATAAATTAAATTATTTATGACATCATGATGATGCAGCGATGACCTCATTATTTAACGATTTAAATAAAATGGAAAGATAATGTAATATCCAAGGCTTACACTTGTCCAAAACCTATTGGATGAAGATATTTCGAACCCTTATCACCTTATCCTCAAATTATACAAGTGTGGGACCTTTAGAATCCGAAAAGCATTGTATAATAGAATAACATTTCATTACTTTCCAAAAGTGACCCTCCTCTCCACTTATAAAAGGCCCCCACCACTCCCACCTTATTCACACATTCAAGCCATTTGGCTCGGCCAACCTCTACCCAAATACTCTCCCAACTTCCCCCTATTACTCCTAGAAGCCTCACTTTGGGCAGAACTCTTCCCAAGGAAGCCTTTGGCTCAAATCAAAAAGAGTTACCCGATTTTGAGGTAATGTCTTCTCTAATGTTGTTTTGTTTTATTTTTCTTCTCCAACCCCCTAAACTCTTTTTATTCATTTCTTTTGTAACAACACCAGTATCCTCAATATACTAGGATGTTGTTATAAGAAGTATTCGAGCTACACTTACACACACATACATCTAATGGTTAAAGAACATATGGTTTCTGTGGATGGCGAATTTCTACCTCACGAAACGATGATTGTTCAACACTCATATAACACCTTCAAAGGTGGCCATTAAGATGTCACTATATTTGTATATGATATATAATATGTTTATGTTTTACATATGCTTCTGTATTTCTCATTTATGGCATACTTTATTATTTCCATTATGGGTAAACGCGATAATTTCATTTTAGGAAGTGCGGACTACCGCCCCCTAAAAGTGATTTGAATCGTTAATACCATATGTGGGATGTATAAAGGATGTATTAAATGGTATTATATGCTATATTATACTGGAATTATATTATACATTTATATAATTATGATTTCATTACATTAAATATGAAATAGAAATGAAAGTAGCGTTCATGCGTACGTACGGCTTACCGTCTCCATGAACGGTGCATTTCATTTCTTACCTCTAAATGTTACGTAATATTATGAATGAATGTATATACTGGATATATATGATATATATGATATCTACATCATGAATATAATTTTGGATATAATGGATATTTCACCACATGAACAACTTTTAATTATAAGAAGTTTATTGTTGACACAAGTACCAAAGATCGACAAAACGACCGTTATTAACTTAAATAATTACATAACGTTCATAACATTGTAATAAGTGAAATAAAAGGATAATTAAATTGAAAATGGTTCTTAAATAGGTAGATATTAACTCTAGTTTATTATTCAGGAGGTTAAAGAACGGTTGAGTCAAGTCAGACACGAGGTAAGGGAACTTCTTAACCCAATTTCCATTCTTTGGGTTAATCTCCTACTTTCAAATTTTGTCATGATATTATTATGTCCTATTTTGTATTTATAATTCCTTTATGTGTACATATAGTGAATACACATAATAGATCTATGTTATTTTAAAAATGATCTTGTAAGGACTTCGTCTCAATCTCCATTCATTGAGGCATATTTTGTTTTATACACAAATTTCTTTTATATAGTGTATAAACCCCTTTGACTTTTACGTTTATTAAAAAGGAATATTTTTATACAAAGAGTTTACTAAAAGACAAAAGGGAATGTTTTTGTCGTACGTATGCGGCGACAACGACTTCTCCGCCACCGTGACCATTATTTGAGTTTCAGCTTCCTCTACAAGCCATACCTTTTTTTAAAAGAAAAATAAATACCATGTTTTAACTTTATTTTATTTTGGTATTGAAAATGGTTTTGAAAGAGTTTTTATTATATCAATGTGTTGTATTGATATCTTGTGATTGAAATGTGGAAATGTTATGTTTCCTTTATGCATGTTTTATGTGATACGATTATGTTATGGTTTATGATATGTTTAAACCTATTCATATGAGAAATGCATTGGACTTAATAAGTGACAGGTGGAGCCCGCTATAGCTCCTCGATGCATCGGCAGGTCTCATGAGACAAACTAGTGTCTTGGCACGAGGCCTTGACAAAATCTTATTTGTGGTCTTGGCACGAGGCCTTGGCTACGTGGTTATGATAGTCTGACATTATGCATTCCATCATTATGAAAGTGGTTATTGATATTGCATGTGATTATTCGACCAGTAGAATATCCATGTGAAGAAGTGAATGGCATTATCTCATTTTACTTTTGCCATATTATGTTGAAGTTCAAGTTTAAAAGGCTTTTGTTTTAGTTATACATTGCTTTAAATGTTAATGTTTATTTATGAAAGCTTCCGCTATATTGTTAACCTTACTGAGCATCCCAGCTCACCCCTTTCAATGTTTTAATATTTTCCAGGATGTGAAGAAGTATTTTATGAATGACCTGCAGGGATAGTCAGAAGAGGATACGAGTGTGGACTATGGAGACTTTGTTATTGTAGTTTTTCACTTTATGATGTAATGTAAGACTTATGAATTTATCTAGTGTTTCCAAGGCTACTAAACTAATCGGTCTTTCGAGACTTGATCTTTTGTGATCATGCCAATGTTACGAAGTAATGCACCGGCTCTGGGTAGCTGGGGTTGGGGCGTTACAGAGGGCATAGTTTCCCCACTATCACACCCAAATCCCTTACTTCTAGTTGGCAGCCTCTGGAATTTGGGGAAATGCGCTTGAGGCCATGTGACCAACTGGGTACGGGGCGCCTCTGGGTGGCTTCTGAAACTGGGACATTACAAAGTGGTATCAGAGGAATTCTTTTCTCTTGACTTACTGTTTGGAGCCTTTAGCCAGGGATAGGAAGGAATTGGTACTTGGTAATAAGTTTTGTCTGGGAGTAGCTAACCTATGTATAGGGAAAATCTAATCTACCTCGTTGTTGCAATTTTTCCGGTTTACAATTTTACAGTTGATTTGATTTCACCGTTGGGTGATTCACATGTTTTGTGTTGTTACCGTTGATGTTATTGAGGTTCTATTTTTGTCACAACCCGATGAGATGAGGGTATGTCATCTCATGAATCATATTGGCACTTTCTAGAAATCATATGTCATGCATTCTTTCCATGCCATCTAGGATTCATTAGCGATTTCATTTTGTTATGATAGATGTTGTATAGAATATGCATGTTGTTGTGATAGATGCTTTAATAAAAATACTTATTGTTTGATAGGGTATTGTTTGTGTAAGGTTTTGTTTGAATGAATGCCAAACTTTGGTTATTGATGTGTTATGGGCCCTTATGGACCGGAATTTGGTGGATCATTACCTTGTTTTCCATGTTATAACGTGTATAAGATTCCAAACTTTGATTCGTGGGGAGTATGGGCCCTCACGGATCGGAATTTGGCACTTTCAATGTTCATTTTAGTGTTTTTCTGGTTTCTAGAGTAGTTTCTAAGGATTATTGTCTGGAAAAACCTAGAATAAACACCGTGTAATGTTAAGTACATGCCATGTGTTCTTCTGTTCGGGAAGAAACTGTTTTTCTTAAGTACACGTTGTGTACTTTATATACACGTCGTGTAGTCTCTAACCTTGTCAAAGGCCATTTGGGTAGAGACACGGGATGGGGAAAGTCTGGTGGGAACACACTGTGTACCAGTTGAACACGCCGTGTAGTGTTGACCCTATGTCCACCCATGTAACTAACAATACGGACGGATAAACCTTAAGCTATACACGTCGTGTCAGGATAGAACACGTTGTGTAGTCTGACCCAGGTATCTGGCCGTGTCACTAACAACATGGGTCGGTGTTATCCTTTCACGTACACACAGTGTCCTCCTTGAACACACTGTGTAGTGTGAGCCATGTGTCAGGTCGTGTCACTAAAAACATGGGCCAGGTGAAGCTTTTCTAGTGCACGTCGTGTCTACCGTGAACACGTCGTGTAGTCTTGTCTTAAGAGATCCGTGTGGCTTAACTGTGTAGAAGGACTCGAGTAGGGGAAGAGGATTCAAGTACATGCCATGTAATAAGACAACACATCGTATGTTTGGGGTGTTACACGACCATCTTAGGCAGGAGTACACGCCCATGTAAATGAGTTAAGGGAACATGTCGTGTAAGAATTGTACACGCCATGTAGTCATGTTTTGTAAAACTTGAGTGATTTATTTCTCCTTTTCCCTTCTTACACTTCTAGTTTTCACTCCATTATAATCTTGATCTAAGATGTGTCCTTGACCTTGCAGAGTCATGCCACCGAGACGTCCTCCGGTTGTACGCCAGTTGCCAGGCGGTGATCAGACACCAGACATGGCTGATTAGGGACTACTTGTAGATCCTCCTATCATGCCAGTCTTGGCACCAGCCGTTATACCTGACATTGGTGTTGATGCACAGTTTAGAGAGGGTTTCATGAGGATGATGTAGACCTTTTAGGGAGCACCACCTCCTGCCCCGTCGATGGAAGAATTGGCATGGGTCTTTCAGCAGCAGCATCCTCCCACTTTCTCAGGGGATGAAGGACCCCAGGCTGCAGAGTCATGGATAGAAGTCAGGATGACGATTTTTGAGCATCTGGAGATACCTCCAAAGAATAGGGTGAAGCTCTCTATCTACATGATTCGAGACTCCACCAAGAGGTGGTGGGATGTGATCTCACAGGTGGGACACCAGCAGAATATGGATTGGGATGAGTTTAGGTGCATATTCTATGATTACTTCGATCTAGAGACCTTGAGGGCCGATTGAGCCTGAGATTTCATGAGTCTGGAGTAGGGTACTCTTACTATTATGAATTATTCCTCTCGCTTCACCGAGCTGTAGCGCTTTACACCCTTTATAGGGGGATATGATTTGTTACTTGCACGGAAGTTTGAGGATGGTTTGAGGCATGAAATTCGATCTCAGGTGAACATCTTCAGGTTGACTTTGATATCCTCTATAATCAACTAGTCACTGATCACATAGCGTAATCTGAGGGATTCTAGAGCTGTGATCCAGGGCGGTTCAGCATCCAGAGTTAGTATTCCTCCTATTGATAGCAGGAAGCACCGCCGGGAGACTGCATGAGGAGATCAGAGTAGGCGGGATGCATCTTCTGGTAGCCAGGTTGTGTACTACCAGTGCGGGAAGAGCAGGCATACGAGGCCACGTTGCCTGAGAGACCCAGTGGAGTGCCAATCTTGTGTCAAGATGGGTCACCTTCAACACTTCTGTCAGATCTTCTCACCAGCAGCTAGTAACAGGGGTTCTTCTATGAATCTGCGTTCAGGAGCAGTGCCACCAGTTTCTCACTAGTTAGGGAACTGGAGTTCTTCCGGTTGTTCGGGCTGAGGTGGAGGCCATTTCCATGGTGTTCAGTCACCGGACATTCAGTGACATCAGGGTGGATCATCTTAGAGTGGTCAGGCAGGGTCACAGGGTCGTAGTGCAGGCCAGAATTTTACAGTGGAGCAAACCCAACAGGAGCAGGATCCCAGACCCTCTACAGTTTGAGGTACGATCTTAGTAGCCTCGGTTTTAGCTTCTGATCTTTTAGATACAGGGTCTTCCCATAGATTTATATCTTTTTTTTTGTGGAGAGCCTTGGTCTCTACATCTTTTCCTATGTCAATATCTTTATGCTAGACACTCTGTTGGGGACTAGAACGGCTAGTGTACGTCAGTGCAGGGAGTGTCCTCTATAGGTTGGTGTGTGTCACTTCTTATGGGGCCTCTATGTCCTAGAGATTACATGTTATGATGTTATTCTCGGGATGGACTGGTTAGTTCCATTCCAGGCAGGCGTCGACTATTATTGCCGCAGGGTGAGTTTCATGTCACCAGAAGGTGAATCTTTTCTTCATAAGGGTGAATGGAGTGTCCAGGCGAGCAGAGCATGACCCGAGCATCATGGGTTGGGATTAGTTACATCCCAGATTTCTAGTATATATCTGGATGACCAGAGGACTTCACAGTTAGACTTTCCTCCAGTGGTGTATCGTTTTAGAGATGTCTTTCCAGAGGACTTTTCAGGTTTGCCTCTGGAGCGTGCGGTAGACTTTTCTATTGATCTTGTGACAGGGGCGGCACTAGTGTCCATTCCTCCTTATAGGATGGCTACACCTGAGTTGCAGGATCTCAAGAAGTAGTTGGAGGAGTTGCAAACAAAGGGTTTCATCTGACCCAGTACTTCTCCTTGGGATCCGCCTGTCCTGTTTGCAAAGAATGCAAACGGTACCTTCAGGCATTGTATGGATTATCGGAAGCTGAACCAGTTGATGGTCAAGAACTGATATCCCCTGCCTAGTATTGATGATCTCTTTGATTAGCTTCGAGGATCCTAGGTGTTCTTGAAGATTTAATTGAGGTCTGGTTACCACCAGTTGTGCGTTAGACCATCAGATATACCTCTTATATCCTTTTGGAGTAGGTATGGTCTATACGAGTATATGCTTATGTCGTTCGGTCTCACGAATGTGCCTGCAGTTTTCATGGCACTGATGAACCAAGTGTTCCATCCATACTTGGATTCCTTCATGGTGGTTTTCATGGACGATATCTTGGTGTACTCTCACACTCGACACGACCATGCTACCTATCTTTAGATCATTTTGAGTACACTGAGAGAGCATCAGTTATATGCTAAGATCTCAAATGCCACTTTTGGATGGATCAGATTCACTTCTTAGGTCATGTTATCTCAGAGACAGAAGTATCAGTAGACCCATAGAAAGTGAGAGCAGTAGTTTCCTGGGAGCAGTTGAAGAACGTCTTTGAGGTGTGGAGTTTTTTAGGTCTGGCTGGATATTACAGACGTTTCATACAGAAATTTTCACACTTAGAAGCACTATTGATGGGTTTGATTAAGAAGTTTGTAAGGTTCTTGTGGTTAAATTCTTGTGAGTCGGCCTTTCAGGAGCTGAAATGGAGGTTGACTTCAACACCGATACTAGTCTTGCCAGAGCCGAGCAAGAGCTATGCTGTTTACTGTGATGCATCAGGTATCGGTCTGGGAGCTATGCTTATGCAAGGAGATGGAGTCGTTGTGTATGGGTCTCGGCATTTGAGGCCACATGAGAGGAATTACCCAATGCACAATCTGGAGTTAGCTGATGTTGTCCATGCTTTACTCTGTTGGAGACATTATCTTCTAGGAGAGAATTTTGTGGTTTTCACCAACCACAAGAGTCTCAAGTATATATTCACTCAACGTGGTCTGAATTTGAGACAGTGAAGGTGGGTTGAGTACCTTCAGTACTTTGACTTTGATCTTTCTTATACGCCTAGGAAAGGCAATGCAGTGGTCGATGCATTGAGCAGGAGGACTCAGATACAGGCAGTTCAGGAGGCCAGCAGTGAGTGGTAGCTTATGGATCTGTTCTCTGAGATGCATTTGGAGGTGCACGACAGTCAGGGGAAGATGTTTCTTTCTTCTGTAGCAGTTACCTCTACTCTTCTTGATCGAGTGCAAATGAGGAAGCTATCAGATTCAGAAGGCCTAGTCCTATGGGAGAGTGTGTCAGGAGAGGACCCTATTCCTGGATGGATCATAGGCGAGGATGAGATCTTGTATTTCCAAGGGTGCGTATGGGTTACAGTAGATATACCTGAGAAGCTGATGCGGGATTTTCATTCCTTAGTTTGGGAAGTTCATCTCGGTGTCACCAAGATGTATCGTGATCTACACCGTCAGTATTGGTGGCCAGGTATGAATCGAGATGTTGTTGGTTTTATCATGAGTTGTTCCACCTGTCAGCAGGTGAAGTGGAGCATCAGCGACCAGCAGGGCTTTTACAGCAGTTACCCATTCCCGAGTGCAAGTGGAACGACATCGTGATGGACTTCGTAACAGGGTTTCCGAGGTCGCCTTTAGGGAATGATGCAGTTTGGGTTGTCATTGACAGACTCACTAAGGTTGCTCACTTATTGCCGATCAAGGAGACCTTCAGTATTGATGAGATGGGACGATTGTACATCCGAGAGATTGTATGTATGCATAGAGTTCCACACTCCATTGTTTCAAATAGGGATTCTCATTTTACTTCTCATGTATGGAAGGGGCTTTAGAAGGATTTTCGTATACAGGTAATTTTGAGTACAGCTTACCACCCCCAGACAGATGGTCAGTCCGAGTGTACGATTCAGGTGCTTGAGGACATGCTCCGTGCATGCATCCTGGATTTTGGAGGTTCTTGGGAGAAGCATATACCTATTGTGGAGTTTTACTACAAAAATAGTTTTCAAGCAACTATTCAGATGGAACCTTATGAGACTTTGTACGGTAGGTCATGTTGATCACCCTTATGTTGGCTGGAGGCAGGAGAGACAGTTTTGCTGGGACCTCGTCTTGTTCAGGAGACCACAGAGCAGATAGAGTTGATTCAGAAGAGTATGGCTACTGCACATTCTCGACAGAAGTCTTATGTTGATCAGTGGAGAAGACCTCTTGAGTTTGAGGTCGAGGATCAGGTTTTCCTGCGTGTCACGCCGAGGTTGGGACACAAGAGGATTAGGAGACAGGGTAAGCTTTCGTCGAGGTATGTCAGGCCGTTTGAGGTTGTGGAGAGAGTTGGGTCGGTTGCCAATCGGTTGAAGTTACCCCAGAGTTACCGGGCTATGCACAACGTTTTTCACGTTTCTCATCTCCGACGTTACTTTTTAGACCTGTCTCATGTCTTTCAACCTGAGGAGGTTGAGCTCGAAGTAGATGCGACATTTGAGGATCATCCTATCCAGATTGTTGATCGGAGTACAAAGGTTCTCTGTGGTCGGTATGTTCCTCTGATACGAATGCTATGGCAGCACAGGCGGGTATAGGACGAGACTTGGGAGAGGGAGGCCGATGTACGAGCACAGTGGCCGGAACTGTTTGAGGTTTCTTCTTCTACGCCAAGCTAGGGAAATTCGGGGACGAATTTCTTTTTTAGGGGGGAAGTTTTTAAGAACACGAATCTTCTTTTTAGGTATGTTTTTCCTTTTCTGGACGTTTTTTGAGAAAAAGAGGAAATTTTAGAAATTTTCGAAGTACACGTCGTGTACTTTATGAGTACACGTCGTGTACTCGGTTACCACAGGCAGTCAGGTGCTGGCCGTATAGCGGCCATGCACACGGCCATGTGGGGTGACCTAGAAGTCACCTAAAGCGGAGTATGGAAAAGGCGAGTACACATCGTGTGCTTTATTTTTTTTCATTAAACACACTGGGGTCACATCTAACTGCCAAAACGCTCTCCTTCTAGGTCTCGTTCGACAGAGAGCTCCGTACGGCCGTGGATCTTCGACGAACCCCCGAGCGAGCATCCGTCCTCCAAATCGAACATCATCGGTTGCGTTGGAATCACATCAATGAGTTCTCCTTTCTCCTAGAGCCCCATCTTCTGATTTCTCCTCTCTCGTGAGATATCATGGGTTGAACGTTTTAGATGTTTTTGTAGATCTACTGCGTTATAGGTCAATCCAAGGGTCGATGCCGGATTATATCGATCTCCCAACATTGAGGTAGGTGGTTTGTGCCTTTTTGTTGAAAGTCTTTGAGTACTATGTGCAATTTTGACCAATACCCTTGAACAGGGTATTGAGTGTTTACCGTTTTACCCCTATTGATTGTATGTCATGCTTGTATGCTTGTGTAAAGGTTAATTGTATATGAATAAGGTTGATTGTTATGCTTTGGATGTATTTCCCATGCATGTTCTGTTTATGATCGTTGGTATTCTTAGCCTATTTGGTCATCTTGCATGTTTTCTATTCCTAGTGTTGTAGGGTGGAGTGTTTGTATTCTGACATGCTTGATATGTTGTAGACTGATTATCCAAGTATTTCTTGAGGTTTACCTTGGCCGTTTTTTCCTTGCTATGCTCATTGACCTGCACAAGGCTATGAGAACCTGGTGTAGTAGACTATAAGGGGAATTGACCGAGTGAGCTTCCTCAGAGAGTTTGAGAATTTTAGACTATAAGTGGAATTGACCGAGTGAGCTTCCTCAGAGAGTCTTTGATCATTTTAGACTATAAGTGGAATTGACCGGGTGAGCTTCCTCAGAGAGTCTTTGAACCAATTGGGGCTATAAGGGGAATTGACCGAGTGAGATTACTCAGAGAGTCTTTGAACCACTTGGGGCTATAAGGGGAATTGACCGAGTGAGCTTCCTCAGAGAGTCCTTGACCTTGGGGATATAAGGGGAATTGACCATGTGAGCTTTCTCAGAGAGTCCTTAACATACCTTAGACTATAAGGGGAATTGACCGTGTGAGCTTCCTCAGAGAGTCTTGAATTACTTTTGACTATAAGGAGAATTGACTATGCGTGCTTCCTCAGAGAGTCTTTATATATTCTTATAACTGAAACAGAGGGGATAGGTCGTGTGCACTTCCCAGAGGGTTATGGTGCTTGATTAGTTGATTTTGATATGTGGAATTGTTTTCTACTGAGTACTTTCTTGTTTATTATTTATGTACTTTTACCTGCCATATATTCACTGACTGTTAGGAACAGATCTTTGGGTGGTTGCCTACTGGGATTTAGTCTCACACCCTATTTGGGTCATGCTTTTGGTCCCAAACAGATTATATTACTGCAGGTATAGACAAGGGAAAGCGCCCTTCTACTTCAGGTACTTGACTTGCTGTGGAGCTGGAGAGCATGGGACCAAGCTTAGGCTTGCGATGCTGATGAGCTATTTATTTGTTTATTTTGTACTTTGTTTTAGTACTGTTTGTATTCCAGTATTGTGACTTATTTGGCTGATTTCCTAGACACTTGTACCATGCATCATTTATATATGTGCTTCAGTTTGTTATTCCAGTCTTCTGCTATTACTGTTGTGGGTATATTTACTGCTTCTTCTATTTCGTATTTGCTTCCTTTTCGATGTGTTACTCTGTCAATGAGGGCATAGTTTCCCCACTATCACACCCAAGGCCCTCGCTGCTAGTCGGCAGCCTCTGGAATTTGGGGAAATGCGTTTGAGGCCATGTGACCAACTGGGTACGGGGCGCCTCTGGGTGGCTTCTGGAACTGGGACGTTACATGATGGATCTCGGATTGATCATTGTTAACGCTAAAATTAAAGTTTGGTTAACCCACCAACGCACTTCTACTGCACCCGGAACTTACAGCATGGGCCCCGGGGGACGGGTCGTGAAAAAACAAGGAAATCACATCCCAAAGGAATGAATAGTTTAGTAACTTTTTAAAACTAGATACAAACATAAGCATTAGATTATAACTTAAAAATAAATACAACATAGAAACTCCATTGGTAACCTCCCTATTCTCTTAGATTATCTCTGCATGTCAATCATAAAATACTTCTTGGCATCCTAGGAAAAATAAAACATAAGAAAGGGGTGAGCTCAGATGCTCGGTAAGGGTAAGCATACAGTGGAAGCTGTCATAAATAAACATAAACAATGAGGCAAGGTGAATAACTTAAATCACATGTTATTTAAACATAATCTTGAGAATAATATTGAAGGAATAAAATATGATCAAATAATGTCACATAATAATCTCATGATAATGAAACTTAACCATGGATAATTATACTAGTTGAATAATCACATGGATCATTAATAACTTATCTCATAATAAGGGAATGCATAATGGAGGACATTATAAACACATCATCAAGGCCTTGGCTAAGAAGTCTATATAAATGGGTAAGGTCTCGGCCAAAACTCGGTCTAGTTTGTCTCATGAGACCTACCGATGCATCGAGGGGCTATAGCGGGCCCCGCCCAACACTTACTCAGTCCAATGCGTTCTTTATATGAAAGGGGTGAAACATAATCAATATATACATTAATATTATCCTATAAAATGTAAATAATTTTCCTAATTAGTAAACATAATCATAAACTATCCAGAGTAATATGGAGAATGGTATCAAGATAGTACATTCCACAGTCAAAATGATCATAAATCATTCAATAAAATATGGTAGATGGTATCATAAGAGATCAACCTCAATTAATTATAATATTCATAAGAGGGTGTTGACATAGACGAAAATACTCTAACAAAATCATTGAAATTTTCTTGAGAGAAATCTCATTTTTTTACTTTGGAATCATTTATTTAAAAAGTCACGCAATTATAAAAGGATACATTTTCTTTGGAAATAACCTTGTAAACTTGAAAAGGATTCCTGAAAACATTAAGGTTTCATGAAAGTGGGAAAATCTACTCATGTTGTATAAGTTAAAAAAACATTTCCTTTAAACTTTGAAAAAATAAAAAATTAAAATAATATTTTTAAAAGAAAGCGTAAGTGTTAACCAAATGAATCGATTATGTGTATCAGCTATAAATCGACATAAAACAAGTTGAAATACAACATAATATAATCAAAAATCATTTCACGCATAATCATAGCATGAAATAATCATTGGAGTATAAGTTTAACCCAAAGAATGAAAATTGGGTTAAGAATTCCTTTACCACTTTGTAATCAGTCGAACCGTATGCCTCATAAAAGTAATAATTGAAAAATGATACATTAAATACCATATAGATAAAGGGATTCATGATATGATAAATAAAAGGAAAGTATACATACACCACACACGAGGAATAAGTGGTGAATAAGGCATATCTCACAGAAATAAAAGTGAGATGAGAAACTCTTACCTTATGTCTGAAAGTGTTCTCCACTTGTACTAAATATCCTGGATAATCAAATTAAATTCATTAATTACTTAATTCGGAATCTCTTCAACATATATTTGATTTATTATAATTTTATTAAGTTCATTTATGTCCATTCTGATGAGTTATAATGTTTAATTTCATTATTCTGAGAGCGTTCATTGCATGGTTTTATAGATGGTTCCCTTGTGTATAATTATGGGAGTTCTTGTCAAATGAGAATAACTTATTCAAAAGTGAAAGTGTTAATGAAATTTCAGAAGTTAAGGTGGTATCATATATCATTTTTTTATATGGTATAAGGATGATTCATTGGATAAAATATTGATGAAAATGTCTTAATTTATTTTGGCGGTTTTTATGACCGTCACGAACTAATATCATTTTATTTAATATTATGTTTATATATTGGATAGAGAACATTAAATAATTTGTAATAAACATATTATAATTTTATTTAACCATAAAAATGGTTTTATGACCATCCTTGAAGACGATAATGAAAAATGAAAACTCTTTGTCCACGAAGAAGGTGAATCGACACCTCATGGTCGATATTTTTATTTTTAGAATAAAAGGAGAAAAGAAGAGACTTGATGATGGATATTCCATTAACATAATAACATTTCAATATATGTATGATATTGGAATTACCATTCTACTTTGGATATGGGGTGTGAGGGGAAAATAAGAAAATTAAAGAAATTAAAAGTGAAAGAGGGGGGTTTACCTCTTGAGTGTCCTCTCTTTGAGAACCTCCTTTAGACACTTAAAAATGGTATTTTGGTGAGACTAGCAAAACCAGAACATGTGGAAGAGGTTTGGGAGAAGAATTGGGAAATGTATAAGCAATCTCCAAGGCTTAGAAGGTGTGAGGAGAAGAAGTGGTGAGGGGTGGTGTTTATAGCGGGGGAGAAGATGTTTTTTATTATTTTATTCATTAGTTTATTATTTTGGCTCAGACTATCAATAATATTGATTCTTATTATTAAATATAGTGACTAGATCATGTGAGTTCAAACCAATGGGTTCTTACCTCATAAATATATCATTCATAACTCAATAATTCATTTATTTACTTATAATGTTAAATACTGCAAATTATCATATTTCACTATTCACCAAAAATTCAACTATTTTAGAAAAATCCCAAAATTCACCCTAACCATTTTTCGGTGTAGATTTCAAAAATAGACTCCATTTTATGAAAATAATTCTCTAAATATAATAAATTTAATTTTTAAATAAAATTATTATTTATTCGAAAAATACTAATTTTAGTATTATAACCGATTTTACGACACTTTGAAAAATCGATTATGATTTCATAAAATTACCTTACAATTATAATGCAACAAAATATTAATTTATGAATCTGTTTTATGAAATTAAATTTTCTTTTAAATTATTATATTAATTATAAAATTGTAAATAAACATTCACATTTCACAAAAATACCAACAATTGATTTATCATTTTTAAAACATTTATTTATTTATTTTATGATATAAATATATCAGATTTTCATTTATGAGATACCTAAATTTTATTTATAATTGTATAGGTGAAATTATTCTAATGGCTAGATTACTATTTCAAACGTTCACATTACTATTTCAGTGGGCATGTTAATATTTAATAGCATAATATGATTCCTCGACAGAACCTGGTGCGGTTGACGGCGTCAGGGAGATCGATGGCAGGCTTCCTCGATGACGTGCATCGCCTCACGGCAGGTGGCGGGTCTCAGACGGCGTCAACGACTTCTCAAAGCGGTGACGAGATTCGCGGTGAAGGCGTGAAGCGACTGGAGATGGTTGCCGATGGCGGTTGGCTTCCCGAATGAAGTTGGTGGCAGCGATGGCGACTTCTCGAAGCGACGAAGTGTGTGGCGACACGCTGGACAGTTCAAAACATAAAATGGACCTACGGGTCACTTGTAATAGGATATCACTATGAGGCTTCAATGGTCATGTAATGAGATACCTCTACCTAAAATAATTAGATGATGATTTAGTTTCAATCAATTTAGGGGACTTCCCTCAAACCCATTAAAAAAACAATAGATCATAATATATTAAATATAATTTATTTATTAACTAGTAAATATATTTCTAAATACAAATTATTGTATTTATATCATTAAACAATAAATAATAGTGATAGTACTACTAATTAATTACTAACAAAATAATATATTATTATTTACTAATAAATAACACAATTGATAATTTTATGAATATATTAATTATTAATGGACTACTAATAATTATTTAAAAAAAGTTCATAAAGATTTATATAAAAAAAGTACAAATACAACTTATTAACTAATAAAGATTTATAATAATTTATAAATAATATATTCATTAATATAAATTATTACTTTTATAAATATAACATATTAATTTTGTAAATATAACTTATTTACTAAATTATATATGTGTGTGTGTGTTGGGAAATTTTGGTAGGAAGGGGTTTTTTTTTAGGAAAATGGGTTCCCCATTTTCTTAATAAAGAAAATGGGGCAGCCTAGCACCACTTCAATTGGCGCTAATGGCAAAAAACGCCATAGCGCCACTTGAAGTGGTGCTTGGCGGAATTGGGCATTCTGTTCATCAGCGCCACTTCAAGTGGCGTTGATCCGTTTTCTCAGTAACTGATCAGTGCCACTTCAAGTGGCGCCGATCTCCATCGCCCACTATAAAATCCCCTCACCCCCTCACCCCTCATTCATTCATCCGGATCACCCCCCTCAACCTCCTCTCTTTCAAGTGGCGTCGCTCTCCGACCGTTCTCCATCCCCGACCATTCTGCAAATTTGAGGTAAGTTTTCATTTACATTTCTTTAATATTTTAAATTGTATATTTAATTGTTTAGTTAATGTAATTAGATTATAGAATTTATTTATTAATTTAATTGTTTAGTTTATAGAATTAGTTTAAAAAATAATAAATTGTAAGTAGTTAAATAATTAATTTAATTTGGTTAATTTAGTAGTATGCATAATTAGGTACATAGTTAATTATAATTAGTCAATTAGTTCATTGTAATTAGTCAACTAATTAATTATTATTAGTCAATTAATTAATTAGAATTAGTCAATTAATTAATTACAATTAGTCAATTAATTAATTAGTATTAGTCAATTAATTAATTATTATTAGTCAATTAATTATTATTAGTCAATTAATTAATTATTATTAGTCAATTAATTAATTATTATTAGTGAATTAATTAATTATTATTAGTCAATTAATTAATTGTAATTAGTCAACTAATTAATTATAATTAGTCAATTAATTAATTAGAATTAGTCAATTAATTAATTAGTATTAGTCAATTAATTAATTATTATTAGTCAATTAATTATTATTATTATTAGTCAATTAATTAATTAGTATTAATTACAATTAGTCAATTAATGAATTACAATTAGTCAATTAATTAATTAAAATTAGTCAATTAATTAATTACAGTTAGTCAATTAATGAATTACAATTAGTCAATTAATTAATTACAGTTAGTCAATTAATTAATTACAGTTAGTCAATTAATGAATTACAGTTAGGCAATTAATGAATTACAATTAGGCAATTAGTGAATTACAGTTAGGCAATTAGTGAATTACAATTAGGCAATTAGTGAATTACAATTAGGCAATTAATGAATTACAATTAGGCAATTAGTGAATTACAATTAGGCAATTAATGGATTACAATTAGTCAATTAATTAATTACAATTAGTCAATTAATTAATTACAATTAGTCAATTAATTAATTACAATTAGTCAATTAATTAATTACAATTAGTCAATTAATTAATTACAATTAGTCAATTAATTAATTACAATTAGTCAATTAATTAATTACAATTAGTCAATTAATTAATTACAATTAGTCAATTAATTAATTACAATTAGTCAATTAATTAATTACAATTAGTCAATTAATTAATCACAATTAGTCAATTAATTAATTACAATTAGTCGATTAATTAATTACAATTAGTCGATTAATTAATTACAATTAGTCGATTAATTAATTACAATTAGTCGATTAATTAATTACAATTAGTCAATTAATTAATTACAATTAGACAATTAATGAATTACAATTATTCATAATTAGTCAATTAATTAACTCTAATTAGTCAATTAATTAAATCTAATTAGTCAATTTCTTAAATCTAATTAGTCAATTTCTTAAATCTAATTAGTCAATTTCTTAAATCTAATTAGTCAATTAATTAAATCTAATTAGTCAATTAATTAAATCTAATTAGCGAAGTAGTTACAATAATTAGTGAAGTAGTTACAATAATTAGCGAAGTAGTTACAATAATTAGCGAAGTAGTTACAATAATTAGCGAAGTAGTTACAATAATTAGCGAAGTAGTTATAATAATTACTGAAGTAGTTATATTATGAATTGTTTATATAATATATATTTGCATTACATTCTAAGTATGATTATGAATTTAGTTTGTCATCTACCTTGACCTCAGTTTTTAATTGTAGTTATGAACTTGAATTTAGTAATTGAATATATTTTTTGCATATTAAGTGTTAGAGTTGTCATGAACTGAAATGCTTGCTTGAGTAAAGTATCCCCGGATAGAGGGGCTTTGGGTCGGACCACCTACTTTCCTGGAGGCTTGCCTTGTCTAGGAAAGTGAATGGGGTTGGCTATCTGTCGCTCCGGGCTTATTCATGTCGAGTTTTTCAAGTTCATATAACTCTATTATTTTACATGACGTGTTCATGTACCTCATGCATATGATGCATGTGGATATGTATGAATATGTTTAACTTAATATTTTTGGGTAAATAACACAAACTTGTGGGTTGTGTAAAGAGAGTTACACATCAATATGGTTTGAACATATTGATTTGGTGGAGGGACTAGGATTCCACCATAAATTCTAGAAGCATGCAGACATAAATTGATTGTTTGATCATATTTGATTATTAACGAGGGTTTATTTTAGATAAAAAAGATGGCTGATTATATTTATTGCAACGGATAAATAATTGAGACCGAACAAGGATGTAGTTATAGTTTACAGCCAGAAGCTATTACAATGCTTGGAGGGTGTACAAATTTGGGAACTCTTTAGAGGAAAATTCATCGAAAGTTGAAACTGAGGAGCAACCAAGCGATAGAATCTATCACATACAGGAATCTACAATATGTTGATAGGTTTTGGCATGTGGCTTATCCAATAACTGATGATGAAGAATGGGAATACGTACTGTCATTGGTCAAATTCCTACCTCCCAATCAAATGATGAAGTTGTATGTGACCATAGCTACAATGGAGGTTCCATCGACATTGGAACCTGGGTCATCACAATGTCACGAGACAATGTCATATGCTCCTGTTAGAACACGCCAAGAAGTTCCATCTGCAATGGTACTGTCATTTCCCTTAGTTATAATTTCAATGGATAGCCCCCCGCATACTGTAGATGCGTTGGTCGATGATTTTGAGGATGATGATAATTTAGAAGATGAAGAGGAAGTGCATGCGGAAGAACAATCAGTTCCCACTCATGTGAGGTTTAACCGACTGTTGAACCATCCCCCACCATTGAGTTCATGGTCAACGGAAGGCATGAATCGCTTTCCATAATTCGATTGGTTAGTTATTACTCCTACTTCAGAATTTCTAGGAATCATTGGGGGCACAGATCGAGTGACAAATGAAGGTGTTCTGTATATTGGAAGAGAGTTTGAGAGTAAAGATGCAATGAAAAATTTGATAAAACAATATCACATTGAAAGACATTACTCTTATGTTGTAGAAGAGTAAAAAGATCTTATTATTTGATCCGTTGTGACAAATATGATTCGAACTGTCAAATGCGTCTGCGAGCTATAATTGATAACACTTTTCATAGCTGGCGCATCACAAGATTTACTCCACACACATGTGTGAACCCAAGCTTGTTACAAGAACACTCTTCATTAGATGTTGACTTTGTTTCATCATTTATTGTTGAAATGATTAGAGCATGTCAAGATGTTCCTATTGTTCTAGTGAAGGAGCGAATCAAACAACTTTTTGGGTATCAGATTTCTTACTGGAAGGCATGGGCAGCACGACAAAAGGCTATTGTAAAAGTGTACGGTGATTGGGACGATTCTTATCGAGTTTTACCACAACTTTTGGAGCTTTTACGCCACAATAATCAAGTGATCTATCGGTTACATACTACTGAATATGTTAACCAATACAACCAAGTTGACCGGTCAATGGTTGTTTTTGATAGATTGTTTTGGGCATTTTTACCATGTGTGGCGGCTTTCAGGCATTGCAAGCAGTTTATACAAATAGATGGCACATTTCTGTATGGAAATTATACAGGAAATTTATTGATTGCTGCCACTAGGGGTGTCCAGACCCAGCCCGACCCGACTGACCCGACCCGACCCGACCGGGTTGGGTCAGGTTGGGTCGGGTTCGAGATTTCATATTCACGGGTCGGGTCATTTCGGGTTGACCTGTGATCGGGTTGGGTCGGGTCACGGGTTGGGAGAAAAATTACCCAACCCGACCCAACCAACCCGTCACTACCCCCTGCGCATCTTTTGGACCCGCGCGCTACCTCCTCGCTCCACCGTCGTCTGCTGCGACCACCGCAGACCCACACGCCGGAGTGATCCGGGAGCACGGGACGCCGACGGGATTCCCTGGTGCGGAGGTTGAGCCGGATCTCCGAGAGCACGCTGCAAAGACTCTCCTCGTGCTCGTTGAAGATGGAGTCCGCCGGCGTCATGCAGGATCCGATCACGACCACCTCGTCGGAGCCGGCCTCCTCCCACGCGTTCCAGAAATGGAAACAGAAGCAATCCGGAACCTCGATCCACCTGATTCCGCCGTCGTCCGTCGCGTTCTTGCTCAAGATCCCGAACCGCGACGCCTTGTTTCCGTCGTACACCACCGGAGATCCGCCGCGAATCATCTCCCGCAGCCGGAACACCACCTGCTGGTCCGGAATCACGACGAAGTTCTCGGTGATGGCGAAGTCGTGCACCATTGTGGGCTCGGCCAGGGGGACCTCGACGTCTGGGGATTTCGCCGTCGCGGGAGAATCGGAAGTACCTGAGGTGCGGCTTCCGGAGAACGTCGTAGGTGAGCGAGAACAGCTCGCCGGAGGGCGAGACGTGGACGTGGTACGGGAGATCGTCCTCCGACAGGGCGAGGAGGCGGCGGTTGAAGAAGGCGAGGCCGGCATTGGCGACTCCGGTGCCGTGGCGGTGGTCGAGGAGACCGAGGAGGCCGCGAGCGTAGAAGAGGAGGAGGCGGTCGATGCCGGAGTGGCCGTGGAGCTCACCGATGGCCTTGGGGAAGACAGGGCGGCCCAGTGATTTCTCCTGGACCAGCCGTCGGGTCTGTGTGAACCGGCAGTAGTAGCCGACGGAGCCGTCGCCGTGAAAGCGGACCGCGTGGATCATCCCGTCACAGGGAGGATAATGGGAAGGAGGCGTGTGCGGTGGGATAATAATCAGCGGTGACGATTTTTTTTACATAACCGGATCGACCCGTCGACCCGATCAACCCAACCCAATGTGATACGGGTTGGGTCGGGTCGGGTCCAAAAAAAAATGAATATAACCCGACCCGACCCGACCCGACCAAAAATAGGTCGGGTCGGGTCCAAAAACCCCTCAAACCCGACCCGACCCGACCCATGGACACCCCTAGCTGCCAAACAAGATGGAAATCGAGCCCCTCTACCTTTGGCATTTGCAATTGTGGATAAAGAGAACTTTTCATCATGGAGTTGGTTTCTGACATGTCTTCGAGAGTTTGTTATGGGCGTGAAAGGGATTTGTCTTATCTCAGATCGTCACCGTGCAATCAAGGAGGTAGTACAGTCTGAGGGACTTTCATGGAGAGAACCATATGCCCATCATCGATAATGTATTCGACACATTGCTATCAATTTATGAAAGAGATTCAAGAATGAGTCGATGAAGAAAGCAATCTTAAAAATTGGTATGAATGTCCTTTTTTCTATTAAAAAATTCTGTCACAGTTATGATCCTATCTGTTCATATTATTTCTTGTATGATGGCATACGAGCCTCAACAACAAAGAATGGAGGAGCGTCTTCAAGATATTCATAGAGTTAATCCAGAAGTTTATGATTACATGATGCAAATTCCAAAACAGAAATGGTTGTTGGTGTATGATGATGGGAGGAGATATGGTCATATGACGACCAACATTGTATAATGCATAAATGGAGTTTTCAAGGGCGTTCGAAAATTACTAATCACAGGTAAATATGAATATTTGATTATATGTTGCTCATAAAATCAAAATTATAATATACTATTAGTATAATGACTTAAATCTAAATTATAGGTTTAGTACAAGAGACCTTCTATCGTAGTGTCAAGTATTTTCTGGAACGAGGAAAGCAAGCTGAAGAGGGCTTGAATAGAGGGATGCGCTATGGACACCATTTCCAGCGCGATCTAGATGCAGTTCTTCAGGAAGCTGCAACTTATCGTGTCACCGCATTTAATCATCCAGAGAAACGATTTGAGGTCGCTGAGCCCGGTGATGTTGTAGCTTGCAGTAATGGTCATATTAGAGTTGTTTTATTGGAGAAGCATTACTGTGAATGTGGAAAGTTCCAAGCATTGAGATATCCTTGTGGTCATGTGATTGCAGCATGTGTTTACGTACACGTATCTTGGGAGCAGTTTGTTGAACCAGTTTATCGACTCAACAGTATCAACTCCTGCTACAATACTTCGAGGATGCCGATCGGAAAATATCAAAATTTTCAGCTCTCTGATGACACACTCATGCTTCTACCAAACAACGGTAGACTTCGCCCTAAAGGGAGGCCAAAGTCGACTCGTATTTGGAATGAGATGGATTAGCCTAGTGAACAGGCACCTGGACGAAGGTGCAGCATATGCCGCCAAGAGGGTCATACGAAGACACATTTCCCTAGACACATAGGGCAATCATCTAATGGTTAAAATGTTTTTTGTACTCCATCAGTTACTGTAAACACATTGTACGTGTAATAAATATTTGTCCTTCGATGAGTTTTGAAACCACTCATAGTTAATATATCATCATCATTTTAATAAGTGGTTGTTGTTTTAGAAAAATAACAAGAAATTTTAAAAAATATAAAATGTAAGATCGAGCATTTAACAGAATATGAGAATCAATTAAAGTGAATAATAGTGACGAATAAATTGAAGATATAACAGAATCTGAGACTACTAGCCTAGAAAATGACAAATAAAGAAATCAGGACAACAAGGTTCAACCTGAAAAGCGTGATGAACCCACACCTAAAAAATCCGAAGATCCAAGGAAAATAAAGTGGGAATAGATAAAAAAAGGCAAGAGCAAAGCTACATTTTAGGAGAAGGTGAGCAATCAACCCGTTTCAAACATTATGCCCCTCTCATCCTTTTCTTCAAAAGTGCTAAATAGAGTGATGAACATAAATAATTGATATTCTTGACAATTATTAAAACATTATGCCCCTCGTTTTCAACCACGAGAATGAGTTTTCTCTAAAAAAAACATTGATTCATTCTGCAACATTGGCAATTCCCCTCTTTAGTCGACCCAGTGAAGAACCAACTGTCATATATTCATTCGGAGGTCGTGAATATGTGACAGTTGGTTTTTTACTGGGTCGACTAAAGCTACGATGCAGAAGGAGGATGTTTTTTCATGTCAACCGTACATGGATCAAAGGTTTTTCCATATTTCTTCTAAACGATGCTGACTGAGCATATTGAGTTGGCCAACTCTCTATTTTAGGTTTCAGAGGCAAGGGTGCAGTGATTTGCAGGCAGAAAAATGTACTTAAAATATGTTCAAATGCTTTAGGAAATTGATCCATGAGTCTTCTATGACATGTATGAATCAAAATATACAACGAAGAATATTTCCTATAATATCATCAGTATTCGATAGACATGGTAGTTTGGAGAATCAATCCAAAACTTTATATGTTGAACATATCATTAATTCCTTTAATAATTTTGGCCAATTATTGTGACATCGACATCTTTCAAAATCCAATGTCATCGTTGAATTTTGAAAGCATTCAAAGTGAATATATCATCAACTTTATATGTTGAACATATCATAAATTCCTTTATATATTGAACATATCCTAAATTACTTACACGCTTCTTTCATACATTACATGATAAATTTCATACCTTAAATGATAAATGTGATGACTAACATGAAATTAATATTTTACTATTTGTACAATCAGATGGAGCAGCCACTATTATCTGGTCAGGAGACGCATGTGTCGCGTCTTGTGTTGGCGCGACGACCTATTCGACAGCTTGCTGTTCGGAGAGCACATCATTTTCATCACGATGCGCCCCCGGCAGCTATTTCTCCATACCTTAAATGTGCGGGATTTTATGGAGTCGCTATGTGTGACTTCAAGACTATTGATCATCATTTGATTGCGGCATTGGTTGAGAGATGGCGGCTAGAGACACACACTTTTCATCTCCCGGATGGGGAGATGACCATTACTTTAGAAGACGTCATCTACATGTTTGGTTTGTCCATCCATGGACAGACAGTTACGGGTGCCACTAGAGGCAACTGGGCTGCCGTCATACAGCGACTATTAGGCATTGATGTCGCTGGCGTACGAGGTGTCCTTGTGGGTTCTCGATTGCGCATGACATGGCTTGATGAGCATTTCACTGTCATTCCTGATGACGCAGACGAGGAGACGCTTATTAGGCACACACGTGCATATATTCTGCGACTGATCGGAGGCATGTTATGCGTCGACTACTCCACCTTTTTGGTACACATGATGTACCTCCCATTACTTGAGGATTTTGATCAGACAGCTACATATAGTTGTGGATCCGTTGTATTAGCACATCTGTATAGATCCATTTGTACCAGTTGTCAAGCAGATGCACAGCAGATTGCAGGTTGTATGGTTTTAGTACAGATGTGGGTTTGGGAGCATTTTCCACGCATCGCTCCTCGAGCTATCGCACCACTTGCAGCAGAGTTATTTCAGGATTGTCCTCGGGGACGATGGTATGTTTACTTCATTACTTTCATTTATTTAATACTTTTGTTTTTGTTATTTATAAACTTACTGTATATTACTCTTTTGTAACCAGGTGGAGTCAGTCTCAGAAGCATGCACACACACCGAGACATAGTGTGCACAGCTTTCGACAGATATTTGATGCATTAGTGTCAGTTGATGTAAGTCAAGCAATACTTTTTTATAAAACAATAGGTTTTGTTATCACTATTTTAAGTTATTTTAATGTAATCTTACTAACATTATCTTGCTAATATGTCACTTACTTTTTGAGTTTACATTTCAGGTTTCATGAACTCCATATACAGGTTATGTCTATGCGTCACTTTCACCGTACTGCACAGGTATGATTGGAGATCGTGCTGCAGTGGTGTCACTCATCCACTTCCATATCATTGAGTGGCACCAGCCAGACCGGGTCATGTGTCAGTTCGGTTATATACAGCATATCTCGATGGCACCAGGACAGCCTGATGGGTTGCATTCTATTGTACTTACAGGTAGACAGTCGACGAACTGGCGGCAGTTTCATGCATCTCATATTGAGTTGTGGGACGCGCATGCCCGATATGGTGTTTCTCGATATGGATATCTCACAGCACAGTATCAGTTATCTGCCCAGACGGATTATGCAGACTGGTATCGACGTCATACCATCATGCATTTTACACGTCAGGGGATTGGCATTCAGCAGATGGTATGTTTATTAAGGTATATTATATTTGTTTAACTCTTTTGTGGTATTAATATGAATGTCATTTCATTTGCAGACAGGCAGCATTGATCATCTTGCACATATCACACATCCTCAGGAGGAGCCATATATTAGATGAGACGTAGTTCATCGAGATGTGTTAGCTCTCTACGACGATCTCCGGATGATACGGGACAGTTGTTATGACGAAGAGCCACAGGAATATCCTGATTCATATCCTCCATCTGGAGCCCCTGTGGGTGATGATGTCCCTGCTATGCGTGCTAATGATGATGCACCGCCACTATCGCCGCCAGCTGGGAGACGGAGACGAGTACCTCGGGAGGGGCAGAGGCGGCGAGATAGACATCCGAGAGCGCCTCCTGCAGATGTGGAAGCTCCACATAGAGATGATCCTGCCCAGCTTATTGATGAGCTTGCACAGCAGGGAGACGCTTATATACCACATCTATCGTCTCCGATGACTACTATGGACTACGAGCTGGATCAGGTGACACAGCTTGTGGCAGCCCCCTCTCCTCCCGGCGAGGACTTCTTCAGTATGCCCTTTCTACCATTTTTAGGAGCCCCAGGACCATCTGGCTCCACGCATGATTTCGGGCCGTCATCCACGTATGATTTTGGGCCATCATCCACACATGATTTTGGTCAGCCCTCTACACAGCATCATGAGGAGGCACCAGATGCACAAAAAACGGAGGATCCCACTGCTAGGACACCGGAGCGACGCATACGTCAGACGCGGGGAGGACGTGAGATTCAGACGCCACGTTGTGGTACCGGGGGCATCGACGTTGATTTATTCAGATGTCATGATTTATATGTTAAAAATCTTATTTATTTAGATAAATGATTGTTATTTAGACAAATAATTAGAAAATAAAATATATAGTATATACAAAATAATTTAAACAAAACTTCAAACATTGATTAAACATATAAGAAATACTCGAAGACAGAAAGAATTTCATTAAAAATGAGGGGTTGTCCAAATTTAATGAAACTGAATTGAACGATTAAACGAGATGTATGAAGTTGTGTTGGCGTTCCCCCCAAAATGAAGGGCGGCTTCAGCCTTTTTTTATATCCAGTATAAATTTTGACATCCAATTCACTGCAAGAAAGACCAGAAGGTCCAAATATGGTGTGTTTATGTGGACCTTATGGCCTTTCTTGCAGTGAATTGGATGTCAAAATTTCAGAAAACTCGTATGACAAGGATGCCCTTAACGAAAGGCGGCTTCGGCCTTTCTTCATATCCAGTTAACGTTTTATAGTCTTTCAAAGCCGCGTACTTTAAACATTTTTAAGTTGAAAGCTTATAGATTATTTTTCTTCAACTTTTTTGATTAAATTCCTTTTTTTCAACTATTTTTTATATTTTTAATCAATGTTTCAAGTTTCATTTATATCCGTGTTATAGTTTCTATTTTATAGTCTTTTAAATTCACGTACATGAAACATTTGTAAGTTTCAATTGGTGGTTTTGAAAACTTGTAAATTATTTTTCATCAACATTTTTTATGAAATTCATTTTGTTTTCAAATATTTATTATATGTTTAGTCAATGTTTAAAGTTTCATTTATATTCGTGCTATAATTTATGTTTTATAGTCTTTCAAATTGATGTGCATGAAACATTTGTAAGTTTCAAATAGCTGGTTTTGAAAGATTATAAAATATATTTCATTGATATTTTTCATTAAATTCATTTTGTTTTCAAATATTTATTATATGTTTAATCAATGATTAAAATTGTCTTTATATCGGTGTTATACTTTATCTATTATAATTTTTCAAAAACACGTATTTGAAACATTTTTAAGTTTCAAATAGGTGGTTTTAATTGCTTAAAAATTATTTTTCATCGACATTTTTTATGAAATTTCGTTTGTTTTCAGCTCTTTGTTATATATTTAAAATATAATTATTACAAATTATTATAATTATAAATAATTATATTTGTAAATTAATTATAATAGTAAATTAAATTATAATTTATTACAAATTAATATAATAATAAGTTATTATAATTGAAAATTAATTATAAATAATTAATTGTCATAAATTAAATTACAAATTATTTTTTATTAATATATGATTATTACAAATTATAATATCTTCATGTATACATTATATATTTATTCTATTTATATTTATATAATTATAATAAATATATAACTATAATAAACATATAATTATAATTATAAATATAATAAATATATAATTATAACTCTAAATATAATAAATATATAATTAAAATAAATGATTATTATAGCCTTATATTTATTATGATTACATATTTTTAATGTAAAAAAATATATAATGTATATATATAGAATTATACATTATATATACATTATATATAAATAGAATTGCATATTTACAAAGCAAAAATATATATATATTGTATACATAAATATATAATTACATTTACTACATTTATTATATTTATTACATTTATTATTTTTATTATAATTATATTATTTTTTATTTACTATATTTATAATTATATAATTATTATATTTTTGTTTTTACTATATTTATATATTTAATATATTTATATATTTATCATAATTATTATATTTATAATTATAAATTTATTATAATTCTCTATTTATAATTATAATAATTCTAATATTATAATGAATATAGAATTATCGAAATATAATTATAAATATAATAATTATAATAAATATAAAAATTACCTAATTATATTAAATGTAAAATAATAAATTTAATAATTTTTTAAAAAAAAAACAACAGCGCCACATGAAGTGGCGCTATTCGAAGAATTATATAGCGTCACCTCAAGTGGGGCTAAAGACACCAATATACCTAAATAATTTATACCTAAACCCATTAATTTTTTTTTGACCCCCTCCTCTAAATTCACGTGTGTTGTGGATGAGATACGTTTTTCATATATATATATATATATATATGTGTGTGTGTCATCACTGAAAATAATTATTTTATGAATTTATATAATTAAATAAAATTTGTTGGTATTATTCAAATATCTAAAATGTTTTTTCCCTGGTTTTATGTTCCATAATTTCAATTGTTGATTTTTTTGGGTAGAAAGGACCACTAAAATGACTATATATGTGCACACAAAAATAATAATATTTATGCACATTGACATATATACATAATAATAAATATTTAATATTTATACACATTTACATATACATATATAATAATAAATATTTATATATGTATGATATTTTTTATTTCACCCAGTTGTGCCATGTTCCTTTGCTTTGGTGGATTTTTCAGATATATATATATATATATATATATATATATATATATATATATATATATATATATATATATATATATATATACACTATTTTATAATTTGTGATAGGGTCATTAATTTACTGTTTGGTTTCTTATTTTAAAAATAAGAATATCATTTTCGAGTCCCTGAAAAGTGGTGATTTTTCAGATATACGTACGACCGAATCTCGGGGCGGCGGGGAAAAGGTTCGCTGAAAGGAACCGACGCAGATCCTGCGGTGGGCCCAGCACCATATATACTGGCGTGCGGAATTGGCTCAGCCCCGGTGGCGCGCAATTTCCCATTTTTAATTTTAATTTTTAAAAGTCATAAGTGATTATTGTTAGATGGAATTGGGAGGGCCGAGAAATCTGCTGTCGGTGGACCACCGGTATCCCTGTGTACCCTACCATATCACTTTTGCTTGGACGTTAAGTCACGACAGTTGACGGTGATCGGCAAAAATCAACGCAAAAAATCTTTCATTTTTTCAATGGAGAGTCCAGTACAGTTTATTATTATTATTATTATTTTTTGATAAAAAATTCAATTTAAATTTTCAAATCAAACTTTCTATTCAAATTTCCATCCAAAGCAAATTAAAAAACCAGTACAGAACTCCTCTGAAAAATTCCATTGAACCGGTTTTTGATCCAAAAAAATAAGGGATCAAAATACTCTACTAGAAAATTCCAAGGGAGGGTAGAGTGGGGTTTTTTAGTTTATTTTTTAAGAAAATTCCAGTGGAATTTTTATTTCAATGATTTCATTAAATAATGAAGTAAAAAAAATCCACTTGATCCTTCAATTAATGAAGAGCATTATTTGAAAAACACAATACCATCTACCATATCCCTTTGCACGGATCTAAGGTAAATTTTTGAAAAACTTGCCCATTCATTTAATTAATATTTTTTAAATTACTAAATTCTCATGAAATTAAAATAATTGAAAATTGTATTTATTTTCTTCCAAAATTCAAAAAAAAAAAAATATATCTTTTAATGAGTACCCCTACCTTTACCGCCTTCTTGTCTACACCATTTGTTGCAAGAACTCACATCATGTGCCTAGGGGACACCCATAACCACTTCAATCAATCACTAGTATAATATGAAGTAAAGTAATTAATAAAATGTGTAATTTAGGTGTATTTATCCTCCACTCGGTTTCAATAATCCATTATGAATGAATTAAATTCATTGAATATATATATATATTTGAAAATACAATGCTCAAAACTTAGATATCAGCCAAAGTCAAAGTATAACTCCGAAAGAAAATACAAAAGCCAACAATTAGACTCCTGATGATTCCCAAAGTCACCCATAAAATGAGTCACACAATTGTCTTCTCTCCCAACAAAGGAAAAACAACAACAAGAGAACAAAGACACCAATAATATGATAACGTCCATAATAGACCCAAAGGCTTGGTGTCCACCCTCATCCTCCTGCAATGCGTTGATAATAACTTGACAATCAGATTTGATCACGATATCCTTTTAGCCAAGAGACGAGATGAACTGCATACCCTTCCAAATGGCCATGACCTCTGCCATAGGAGACCAACCAACAATGTCTGAGGAATGACGAACCACAATAATAGAACCTGCATGGTCTCGAAGAATTGCCCCAAGGCCAACATAACCATCACTAGGAATCGCCGCGTCATTATTAAGTTTGAGAACGCCCAAAGAGGGAGGAAGTCATCTGACAAGAGGGGAATGAACATGTGTAGGTGGACGGACCCCCTCAGCATCAACCCATTGAGAGCCCCAATTATGAATCCGGGCAAGCCAAACCCTGTTGTCTTTAACAATGTTCTCGAAAATGAAGACGTTACGGTGAAACCAAATAATCCAGACACAAATACATAGACCCGCGACAGTTTGAGCAATCAAAGATTTGAACCATTCCCCCAAAATGAGCCTAACGTCCCCAAGATTTCTCCAAAGAATGAGATCCTGTGTCGCACATGTCGACCAAAGCCCGGTGACCCAAAGGCAGAAAAAATGGCATGAAAATCCATCTCTGTCGTAACCCCACAGAGCGGGCATAGAATGTTATATGAGAGGTGCCTATCGGCCAAGCGACCGTATTTGGGTAGGATACCCCTACACATTTGGCAACAGAAAAGCTTGACATTCGGCAGAGCATTTAAATTCTAAAGATGTTTCCAAAGGGGGTACCTTCACCACCCGTAACGCACGACCTATAACCCGAACACACAGTATAGCATCCAAACGAATCAAGAGACCAGCACAACTTGTCTAGGCCAACATTGTGGACCACTGATGCGTTTCATTAAATGAAATGTATCTAGATGGTTATATGGGATCTTGATTTTAGGTTGAATTTCTTGGTCTCTGACGCCTTCGTTCTTCGTTGACGAATCCCGTTACGAGTGTCGATTCTTGATCGCTGATTAAAGGTGGGTGGTTGTCATATAATTACAACTTTGATTTGCTTGATTTGTTTGAGATAGATTTCTATTGGTTTATGAAAACCCAATTTGATATGAATTGAAATTGGAATTTGAAATGACATGGATTTTGAGAAAAACCCTTCAATTCCAATGGAATTGGAATTTGGGGTGTATTTTGAAATTGATGGAATTGATGAAATGATTTGAGAATTATTTTGAGAAAAAATGGATTAAATTGAAATGATGAAAACCAATGTTTGGTTTTGTATTGAAAATGCATGAAATGATGAAAAACCCATGTTTTGATTTTGAAATTGAATTGACATATTGAAACTGAAAATTGAGCATTTGAATTGTAAATGATGATTGATTTGAAATGAGATGATTTGCCCATTATTGGTTGATTGATTTAGCACATGCGAGCTTGGGTAGTTAGTTAATTATTTGAGACAAACATGTTAGGATGTTGATTCCCTAGCATTGGATTTACGATGACAACTCTAACAAAAACCTACTTCGACATATATTATCCCCGATGGGATGTTGATAAGTCCTATTCAGCCTAAGCCTGAGGGACGTGTGTACGCATATTTGTCGTGATCATTGTTATGAGAAGTGTGAGGATCCTATAATCAGAAACTAACGTACTGCAGGGAAGATGACCACAGTGCTTGTTGTGATTGTTTTGATTATATATTTCATTGATTATAGAACTATTTTATTCATGCCAAATGATTTATATGAATGCATTTGTATAAAATGTTTATTTAATCCATATTTGAAATGTTTTTCTTCGTTTTGAAATGAAAGCATGTTTTTTTAATATACAAAATGTATAGTCGTGCCCTGTTTTATTTAAATTTGTAGTGCCCCGACCCGATTTTCCACTCGAATAGTGTTTCGGGCCTGAGTGCTACTGGGCCTTAAGCGCGCCTCTATGTACGTCAAAAGCTACCGACTAGCAGTAGAGGTGTAAAGATGTGATAGCGGGGAGACTATACCCTCTGATGATGATATAATAATGATCTATAGATAAATATAGCACAACGGAAGAAAAAACCATAAACAACTAGACCGATAACCTGTCGTAGCGGATGCAATAACATGCAATAACAGAAACATAAATAGACAACAACAGTAATAAATGATAACATTTGTTGAATAAAGCATCACATGATACCATTTATAAAACATGCACACAAGTCAGGTCATACAAGACAATATATAAGAAGGGTCGCCCATGGTCGACCATAGTACATACATATAATAAGCATGCTGATACATAAAAGAAGACTAAAAAAAGGTAAACTTCAACTGATGCAAGAACCTCCAAGTTCCCTTGCCATCCATCCCATGATAAACCGCCCAACATGATCACTAAGGTTCAGCTCCATATCCCGAACCCCTACTTGATCATAGAAGCATAAAATCTACACACGTCCTGAAGAGCCCATGTATGGTGCAAGAATAAATCTCAGTAGGCCACCACCAACGTGTGCCTAACTTATATCAGTAATCAAGCAAGCGTTCTAAATATAAATAAAATCGCACATGCACATCATATAAATAACATGCTTCCCTTGTGCTCATCAGCCATAAGGAAGCAATTACCTGCTTCGACCATCGTCGGTATAACAGTAGTGAAGAAGAACCATAATATAAATCCCAAGACATCCTTTGAAGAAAACCATCCCAGTTGAACCCTCAGGTTCTACCTCTAGAAGTGTCACCCAACACCTCATTCCATCAATCATGTATCGACGTCCAAAAAGGCACACCCAAATGATAAGTACCTGGTCCCTCAGACCCCTGCTCGAAAGCTCCCATTGGCTTAAAGTCCGACGTCCCGAGGCACATCAATGTCTGTCCTCCAATAGTAACACTGTCAGATCAACAGTTGACATCCCGAGGAACGACGGTGTCTGTCCTCCCAAATAATCCCGACCTAACGACCTTAATATACAGCGATCCTCATCCCCCAACCGATGGTCTCAAAACTGCCAACCAATGTCTCCTCACCATCCACACGACTTTCTATGGAAAGCACCCCCAACCTCACTGATGGTCAACACCATCCTAAGCCGCAACTAATAGAGGCCTCTACCCATACGAGTGGTCAACACCACCTCATAATGTGAGTCCTATCTATGTGCACATGACTTCAATGACATGTCTTCCAATCACAGTGAGCAGCAATCACCGACATAGTACCTAAGTCACATCATCCTGGCACCTTGTTCCCCTGCGATCGTGTCGCTCATCCTAATGGTCAACACCATCTCAAATCACCCGAGCCATGCTCACAACCTAATGACCTTATCACCTCAATCCGACCACCACATTGTCCAACCTGGTGATCAACATCACCCTATATGCCTCAGGCAAAGCTCGTCCTAATGAACTATGTCACCTCAGTCTAGGTGGTCATCACCACCTCAATCCTCGGGCCAAGCTCGACACGTTCTCATGGAACCATCACAAGCAATATATATAATTCAATTTAATTTACATAAACACACTCGACCTAATATGCCAAAGTGGTCTGAAGCCTCTCACCAGGCTTTACCATTTTCAGTTAGGGAGGAACACACCCATATGCATCTCAAATGATCAATTTAACAATTAAAAGAAAAATATTAAATTATTAGGGTCTCTCTCGGAAAACCCAACGAAGCGATCAAGAACGTACCCCCAAAACACTATCAAAATCAATGAGAAATCTAGGCACCACCTACCTCGTGTTGGTATACACTCGCTTGCCATGTATCAGCCTCTAACTCGAACTGGATTTGAAGAAATTGACATTTTAGATGAACTCCCTGAAAGTAGGGTAAAACAACTTGCATGGATTTATCACACCATATGGCGAGAGAAAAGAAGAAAATAAACAATAGGATTCGAAACCTTATCGATGTGGTTCCAATGAGACGGATGACTATCAATTCAGTATTCGGATCAAGGCGATAGGCTAAAGCCCATGGGAGGAAGAAACATGAGAGCACCCCCTGCTGTGCGTGAGAAATGGAGGAGAAATGAGGAAAAGAAATAGAGGGCAAGGGTATTTTGGTAATTTCACAATTTTAAATGACCCATATGGTTTGGATGCACTGTTTGGCTAACCGTGTGCCAACCGTGTGACACCCACTACCTAGGCACTACACCGCACATAGTTGGCCTGTATAGTTTTTCAAATCGTGCGCAAATCGTGTGACGCCTCTTCTAAAAACTATAGAATGCCCCACACGACCATGCACCCCCACCCACACGGGTTTTCAAACTGTGTTCAGTGAATAAGGGGGCTGCAAGGTTACACCTGTGAGGCCGCACAGTTTGTCCAAACCATGCGCCTCTGTCTGCGCACCCTGAAAAGTTGGGTTTTCGGCCTTTAACGCACCCAAAACCCACTCAAAACCCCAAGGCACTTCCCGAGCCTATAAACCCATCTAAGAAAATGGTCTTGGGTCAAATTAACTCTCAGAATTAAGTTATGAAGATAAAAAAAGAGTTAGTTAGACCACCAAACTCCAAAAATTCAAATAGGTTAAGGAATTTGACCCACTCCAAAAACCCAGGACATAACAAAATTGAAATCATGATTTGGTTTGTTATTATGAAATATGTTATGGAACACTTCATGAGACCCTACTGGGCTCTATATCGCACACCCTACCTTTGACTTCGTGCATTTGTGGCTTTTCTTCTACCAGGTCCGAGCAAAGGGAAAACATCACTTGGAGGTGGTGGATGTTCTTGATCCTTTGAGCTTGAAGTGATGTTTCCTTTGGGATGCCTGGGTTTTATCTTACTAGTTGTTAATTACTTTTATGATGTACTATTTTGGATTTTGTTATACCTGTTTGGTTTCTGGTACTTTCTCCTTCTGAAGTGTTGAGGATATTGGCTTGTATCTTTTTTTTCCGCTGTTTTCTGGAAAATTTGTTCCCTCTTTTATATTGTATGATGCTAGGTGATAGTCACCAACCCTCAGAGATCAATAATTCCTTTAGGTCTATGTTAGTGTCAGCTCAGGTATTAGGGTACCAATGTATTCAGGATGATTTTTGACAAAGTGGTATCAAAAGTGTAGGTTAAACATCTTTCCTTGATGTCAGTATGCAGTTTGGAACATCTTGTCAGGACTTAGGAGGTAGTTACGAGCGAGTGCCTGACTATCTCTCATCGCAATGAACCTTAAATCACCATGGGTGGTTTGGGAATGTAATATTGAAGAATAATTTGATCCAATTCTATCATTTTACCTACTTTTGATTTGGATATGTTGAAATCCAAATCTTGATATATTATCTATTGGGATTGATTTTCCGATTGCTCTTGTTCGAGTTGTTGATATGAGTTATCTTATGATGTATTCAATGTTGTTTTCTGATATTGTGTAGCATCATGCCTCTGAGAATACATGTGAATAGGTCCTAGGAGGAAGCTGTTGGTGAACCACAGTGAGAAGATCCTCCCATGGACCAGAATCTTGTTGAGATTATTGTGCGTGCCGTCCAAGCTCTGGGATAGGAACCTGCACCTGTTTCCCTTCAGGCTCTAGATGTGAAACCTCAAAGGGATGAATCTTTAAATCATTATTAGGAGTTCCTTCACCAAAATACACCAATGTTCCAAGTCCCTAATGATCCTCAAGAGGCTAAAGATTGGTTTATAAAGATAAAGCTTCTATTTGACTTCTTGGAAACATCTGATTCGATTAAGGTGGAATGTACCACCTTCATGAAGGTTTCGGGCGCAGCAGAAGTGCGTGGTTGGATGTGCCCACTTGGACTTTTTTCATTAACAATGATCAATACGGGATCAATATGACAATAAACGCCAGTCTCCACGGATTGAATCACATAAATAGACAAAGAAAAGGAAAGTCCCGGAACCACAAAGTAGGATCGTTACAGGTTGATTATAATTAATTTAATCAATTGAAAAGAAGTACCTTTTGGCGTTCTTTCTTTGTTGATATTTCTGATCACGTTCCGATGTGATACGTCATTGCGTCGTAGAAGCCAAGGGTAGACTTCCTCTAGTAGTGATCCACACGTGCACCTCGTATCTTTGGACGTCGCCAAAGGAGTATCCGAGTACTAGCGTGGAGAAACCTTTGCTTGCGTTGTCCACCTTAGATCTTCTTGATCCGATGGAAGAGGATCTCTCTCGGTCTTGAGAGTGTTCTTGGAGGAAGATATTTTTTCGGCCTTGAAAGAATTCTCCAGAATTGTTGTGCACAACGATTCTCTTGTGTGTAGGAAAATAGTTGGGGTTGTGAGGATATTTATAATCAGGTTTGAGGTTGTAGAGTTATGACAATAAATAAACACTTTACGCGTTTTATTTATTTTATTGACTCTTATTGAAAACCCCCATGTCGAATAATTAATTCCTTGACATGCGCCCACGCTGATTATAATAAATATCATTTAATAAAACAATATTATATCCTCAAAATCCCAAATGGAAAACTATATGGCGTGTAATCATTAATACACAATGTGTACTTGTTTTACATAAAACTACACGGCGTGTAATAATTAATACACGACGTGTACTTGTTTTTCATTTTCTTTCCAAAATGAAAACTACATGGCGTGTAATCATTAATACACGACGTATACTTGTTTTCCATGAAAAACTACACGGCATGTAATCATTAATACACGACGTGTATATCTTGTTTTTCATTCCATTCTTCCTCCATCATTAAAACGATTTAGGCTTACTTGAATACTTATTAAACCACGTATGGGAATAATCTTTATTCTAATTGAGATATTTGGATACACTTAGTGTGTGACCCTCTAGGCCTCTTTCTCGTTGGCATTAGGCAGACTTGCCTAAAGTCCAAGATTACTATCTAGCAACAGGTCAAGGCACCCAAGAGAAAGAAGTTGACACCGAATTGATGTGTCACCTCATACGAATGCTTACTGTGTAATTTAATCTCTTTGTCTCAATATCTCATCAAGAAGGTTTCATGGTAGTGTCATAAACCTATATGCTTGATATGTCATTCTTTGACTTCCAGAAATAAACTCGTCGTGACACCATGGCCATGGAATTTGTGTGACAGTTCTATTTCAATCAAAGGGCCCGATATATCTACTTCCATAAATATGGAAGGGAAAAATCCTTCATCGACAAATCCATTAACAACATGTCATTGGTGACGCACCCAACGTACCCTACTTCCTGCAAACTCTCTTCATGACGGTTTTCGTCAGCAAATCTAAGTAGGTGAGTCATGACACAAGTTAATGATAATCTTCCAGTCTAAGGACCATTACACATGCTCGTAGATAGCAATGTCTGATGACACCAAGACATGCGAAATTTCTACTGGCGGGTCTGTTCTCATAATCTCCCATCTTGGAGATTACAAAGTGCGAACTCCATGAGAGAGAGTCTCATCTTCTTATGAGTACTCACACACGACGGTCTGTATACTATGTGTCCTATCATAGTATGTCATCCAACCGTATAACTTTATTTAAGAATATTGTTATAGCATTTCAAGGTTCTCATCATAGCGGGGATCTGCCATGACCTTATTAATGCAACAAAAATTCCAGGACATTATTATATTATAGTCATGCAGAACAATGAACAATATATAATAAGAGTACATTCATGTAATCAAAGTACAAAACAATTGGTTCTCAGGACACCAACCCTTACAAAATCCCACTTGTACTAGAGCCAACTGCCTACGACTTTTAGTCCGCTAGACCTCACATGATGATCATGTTTCTGCTGAGTCTAGGCTTTAGTCAAGGGGTCTACCACGTTGTCTTCTATGGAAATATTGCTCACTGCAACTTCACCTCTCTGAGAAAAATTCCTCAAGAGATGATACTTCCGAAGTATGTGCTTTGTCCGCTGATGTGACCTTGGCTCTTTTGCAAGTGCCACCGCTGTAGTATTATCACAATAGAGTGTGATAGGATCTTTACTGCTAGGTAATACATCCAGCTCTTGGACGAAGCTTCGCATCCATACTGCTTCTTTAGCTACCTCAGAAGCTGCAATATACTCAGACTCCGCTGTAGAATCTGCCACCACACTTTACTTTGAGCTCTTCCAGCTCACTACACCTCCATTCAAACTGAAGTTGTACCCAGTCTGCGACTTCATGTCATCTTGATCAGTCTAGAAACTAGCATCTACATGTCCTATGATGACTAGTTCCTCATCTCCTCCATAAACCAGGAACATATCCTTAGTACACCTCAGATACTTAAGGATAGTCTTGACTGCCATCCAATGGAGGTCTCCTGGATCAGCTTGATATCTGCCTACCACACTTAATGCATAAGCAACATCTAGCCTTGTACATAGCATAACATACATGAATGACACAATCGTGGATGCGTAAGGGATCCTTGTCATTTTCTTTCTTTCTTCATGTGTCTGAGGACACATTTTCTTGGAAAGATGAATGCCATGTGACACTGGTAACAATCCCCTCTTGGATTGTTCCATACTGAATCTCTTCAGTATCTTGTCAATGTATGTACTTTGAATCAGGCCCATAATTCTCTTGGATCTATCACGATGGATCTTGATCCCAAGAATATATGCCAACTCTCCCAAGTCTTTCATGGATAAGAATTTATTTAACGATGCCTTAACTGACTATAAGATAGGTACTTCTTTTCCAATTAGTAATATGTCATCAACATATACTATTAGAAAAACAACTACACTTACACTAAACCTTTTGTATACACAAGGCTCACATTCGTTATTAACAAATCCAAATTACGTTAAGGCTTCATCAAAATGAATGTTCCATGACCTTGATGCTTTCTTTAATCTATAAATGGATATCTGCAACTTACATACCTTGTTGGCATCCTTTGGAGTCACAAAACCTTCAGGTTGTGTCATGTAGACATCTTCCTGGAGGTTCCTGTTAAGGAATGCTGTTTTGACATCCATTTTCCAAATTTCATATTCATGGTAAGCGGCAATGGCCAATAGGATTCTGTTGGATTTCAGCATCGCAACTGGTGAAAAGGTTTCATCATAGTCAATTCATTGACACTGTCTAAAACCTTTGGCAACCAGTCGTGCCTTATAGGTGCTGACTTGCCCCTCCATGTCCAATTTCTTCTTCAATACCCATTTATTACCAATAGGCTTTACATCAACTGGAAGATCTACCAAAATCCAGACTTGGTTTTGGTATATGGAATCCATTTCAGAATTCATGGCTTCTTTCCACTTGGCAGTGTCTGTGCCTTCAACTGCTTCCTTGTAGGTAAGAGGATCATAATTGTCAACCAATAATGAGTCACCATCCTTGGTGACAAGAAAACCATATCGTTTTGGTTCTCTCACCTCTCTCGTGCTCTTACACAGTTCTTGTGTCTCTGGAACATATTGTTCTTCCATGGGGATTTGTGGAATCTGTTCCTGTACCAACTCCTATGTATCTTGAGCCTCGACTTCATCGAAGTCTATCTCTCTCCCACTATCTCTTTTGAAGATGTGATCCCTCTCAAGGAATATGGCGTGTCTTGCCACTATAACCTTTTTGTCTGAGGGGTTGTATAGGTAATATCCTCTTGTTTCCTTGGGATATCCTATAAAGATACACTTTGTGCCTTGGGGTGCAAGTTTGTTACCTAAAGAGGCCTTAACAAATGCTTCTCTACCCCACACATGTAAATTCAATAACATGGATTTGCGTCCACTCCATAACTCGTATGGAATACCATTTATCGATTTAGTTGGTACTTGGTTTAGTATGTGTGCTGCTGTTTGTAATGAATATCCCCAAAAGGATAATGGAGGATTCACATGGCTCATCATTGATCTCACCATGTCCAACAGGGTGCGGTTCCTCCTTTCACTTACACCATTCCACTGAGGTGTGTAAGGAGGAGTGAGTTGAGATAAAATCTCAAACTCCCGTAAGAAATCAATGAAGTCTTGATTAAGATATTATCCTCCTCTGTTTGAGTGGAGTTTCTTAATCTTCTTACCAAGCTGGTTCTCAACTTCATTCTTGTATTATTTGAACCGATCAAAAGAATATGACTTATACCTCATTAAGTAAATATATCCATATCTACTAAAATCATCAGTAAAAGTTATGAAGTATGAGAACCCACCCCTTTCTTCAATTGGAAATGGTCCACACACATCTATGTGAACTAATTCTATAAGCTCTTTAGCCCTTTCACCTTTCCCACTAAATGGGGATTTGATCATTTTTCCTTGTAGACACGCATGACATACACGAATTGGTTTTAGTTCGAAAGAATCTAAATATCCATATTGATGTAATTTTGTCAAAAGTTTCTCATTGACATGACCTACCCGGTGATGCCAAAGTTGGGTGTGGTATGAGTCATGTGAATTAACTTTGTCATCGATTTCCATTACTTGGTTTGTGTAATCTAACACATAAAGGCCGTTATATAAATGTGCCCTAACAAAACAAATGCTATCTTTATAAAAGTAGCAACATCCACTTCCAAACTTGAAGATGAATCCATCAGTATCTAATCTGGATACTGAAATAATGTTTTTGGTTACAGAGGGTACATAATAACATACTTTCAAAACCAAGACCATCCCAGTAGGCAATGTGAGGTGGTAGTCTCCGACAGCTACAACAGCGAGTCTGGCTCCATTGGCTGCTCGTAGATCCACCTCACATCGATCAATATTTCTAAATCTACTTGGTTCCTGTATTTGGATACAGATGTGAGTACCACAAGTAGTATCTAATACCCAATTTGTATAAACAGATAGATTGCATTCGATAACAAACACACCTGAAGCTTCCCCTTGCTTCCTTGGCTGGGTGCAGTTTTTCTTCCAGTGGCCCTTCTTGCCATATACGAAACAAACAACCTCCTATTCTCTTGCCTCCCCTTTGATCTTCCTTTTCTTGGAAGGCCTTGAAGAAGCTTTGGGATTAAATCTCTTCACCTTCCCTTTCCTTTTATTCACCATGAGGACAGAAGGCTTTTCATGCTTCATGTCATTGTCCACTTGGCGAATGAGGATAAGAAGATCAGACATAGACTTCTCAATGTTGTTCATGTTGAAGTTCACAACAAAGTTAGAGAAGCTCTGGGGGAGTGATGCAAGAATGAGATCAGTACCTAGTTCTTTAGGGAGTTTAAACCCTAGAACCTCCAAGCGCTCAATGTATCCAATGAGCTTGACTACATGAGGCCCACCTGGGGCACCCTCTCCAAGATTGCTTTGGAATAGAGCTTTGGAGATCTCAAACTTTTCCTGTCTTGCTCTCTCCTGGTATAGACCACAGAGGTGATCGACCATGCTATAGGCATCCATGTATTCATGAGACTTCATGAGATCACTAGACATTGATGATAACATCAAACATTGAACGTCGAGTGCATCGTTTAAATGTTGATCATAGAACAGTAAATCTTCATCACTTGCCCCTTGGGCGGGAAAATCAGGAAGTGAGGACTCCAGCACGTAAAACTTTCGTTCATGGCGTATGATAACTCGAAGGCGCCTAAACCATTCCTGAAAGTTAATGTCAGTGAGGATATTGTCTTTATCCAGAATTGATCACAGAGAAAATGTGGTTGATGAGTTTGTCATTTCGATTCTACAAATTAAAAGATCAGATTTATCAGTACTTTATTGATTACATTTTATGAGAAATAATAAATTTTATTAAGTCTCCCACTATTTTATCAAGTCCCAATGGCCCTCACCATTGAAATCAGAATGTATAGTTGCTTTGAAATTCTAGTGTCAATGATCCATATTCAACTTCGCATAACCCCAACAAGGGTTGGTCAAGCTATTTGAAGGTATTTAGGTAGACAGGTCTTTGCCAACTATGAGCTTACAGTTCCTTGATCTGTTGAGTGGACTCCCTAATCCTGAAATTCTGACTTGGATTTCCTCAACTCTTGCCTCCAATATTACATCAAGTCTAGCAAGGGCTACTCCTCTTGATGTAATATGGTTAAGTCGACCTGAAACCTTTCATAAGGGCTTCCTTTATAAAAGTAAGTGTCCCAACAAGGGTTGGCCAAACACATAGTTTTATTGAGTCTTGCCCTTAATCAAGTAATGGAAGGCTTGGTCTAACTTAATATGGTATTTGAGGGATTTTAATCCTTTATGCATAGTTTTTCATTATCACATGCTTGTTAATATTAAGTGATGCTTGCTTAAGTGATTAACCATGTTCTGATAATGTTTACGCATAATACAGTTTTATTTTATTCCATTTTTGCATGCTTGTTTATTTCATTAATTATGTGATCGCGACAAAACATACATAATAAATAAACCATGCAATCAGACAGAAATAAAATAAGATGGTATGATCATGAGCTTTTATTGGTTAGCTTATCTAGTAGTTTGATAAGCTAACCCTGACCTAGGGAAAAAATACCTTGAAACGATGGTTCGTATTTTGCAGCTCCCACCTGTCCACCTTTGTATCTTCTTGGGTTGGTTTCCCCTTAGCTTCGAGTTTCGAACCGTCTCCTTCGGCTTGGGAGATCCTCTATTACACGAGGTTTACATTAAAGAAACCATGAGCACACATACCCTACATTTTATTGGAAGAAGGCTCACAGGCCAACGAATTTAAATTAAACAAATTTAAATGAAACCAAACACACATACAAAGGGTCTTTGGTCTAGCTCATGATCATCCATAGCATTCAACGACATTTATTCATATTTAGAATTCAAATTCTTTTAATCGTTCTATTATTTAAGATAAGTCGCACTTGAAATTAATTAATTATGATCTTATAATTAATCAATTATTTATCTTAAATTCCTTTCTGAATTTCCTTGAGATTCTTCTCATCCATATCCATTGTACAGGTCTTTGTACTTTTGGAGGAAACCTGGTGAAATTCCATTTCTGGAAAGTACACGACATGTAGTTTATATTTACACTGCGTGTATTTCTTTTCACCCTTTATCCAAAGTACACGCCGGGGGCTTTGGCGTGTTTTCTCTACTTTGGAAATTTTGGAGTACACGGTATGTAGATTAATCTAACACAACATGTACTTCCTTATTACACGGTTACTGGCATGGAAATCCCGTGTACGCGGAACACGACTTCTCCTTGTACATGGTTTTACTTGGGCCAGATCAGACTACACGGCGTGTTGATTCAACATACACGCCGTGTATTCTGGTTCCACACACCGTTCATTTCTGGTCAACACGGTGTAATAAAACTCAGGTATACTCAATTCACACAGCGTGGTTTGGTGGACCAATACCGATTCATTGAACCTAAGTACACGGCGTGTAGTTTTCATTACACGCCGTGTATTCCTGTGTTGTACAGACAGAAAGAGAGGCTCCTCCGGATGAGTTCCTCATTTTTTATTTTAATTAAAATTAAAATTAAAAAATTGTTTCTGTGATGTGAATCAAGAAACGAAAGAGAAAGAACGGATCTCGTTCATTCGGTTTTTGTAGAACGATTTATCTTGAATTGAATCAAATATAAATGCATAAATTATCAACGAAAATTAAATAATTATAATCAACGTTGTAACCTCCCTATGATACCAATTTAAGGTTCCGGGCGTAGCGGAAGCGCGTGGGTGGATGTGCCCACTTGGCTTTTTGTCATTAACAATGATCAATCCGGGATCAATACAACGATAAATGCCTGTCTCCATGGATTAAATCACAGAAATAGACAAAGAAAAGGAAAGTCACGGAACCACAAGTAGGATTGTTACAGGTTGATTATAATTAATTTAATTAATTGAAAAGAAGTACCTTTTGGTGTTCTTTCTTCGTTGATATTTTTGATCACGTTTCGATGTGATACGTCGTTGTGTCGCAGAATCCAAGGGTAGACTTCCTCTAGCGGTGATCCAAACGTGCACCTTGTATCTCTGGACGTCACCAAAGGAGTCTCCAAGTGCTAGCGTGGAGAAACCTTTGCTTGCATTGTCTGTCTTATATCGTCTTGATCCGATGAAAGAGGATCTCTCTCGGTCTTGAGAGCATTCTTGGAGGAAGAGATTCTTTCGGCCTTGAAAGAATTCTCCAGAATTGTTGTGCACAATGATTCTCTTGTGTGTAGGAAAAGAGTTGGGGTTGTGAGGATATTTATAATCGGGTTTGAGGTTGTAGAGTCATGACAATAAATAAATGCGTTACGCATTTCATTTATTTCATTGACTCTTATTGAAAACCCACATGTCGAATAATTAATTCCTTGACATGCACCCACGCTGATTATAATAAAAATCATTTAATAAAACAATATTATATCCTTAAAACCCCGACTGGAAAACTACACGGCGTGTAATCATTAATACATAGCGTGTACTTGTTTTCTATAAAACTACACGGCATGTAATCATTAATACATGTTGTGTACTTGTTTTTCATTTCCTTTCCAAAATTAAAACTACATGGCATGTAATCATTAATACATGACGTGTACTTGTTTTCCATGAAAAACCACACGGTGTGTAATCATTAATACACAGCGTGTATATCTTGTTTTTCATTTCCTTCTTCCTCCATCATTAAAACGATTTAGGCTTCCTTGAATAATTATTAAACCACGCACGGGAATAATATTTATTCTACTTGAGATACTTGGATACACTTAGTGTGTGACCCTCTAGGACTCTTTCTCGTTGGCATTAGGTGAGCTTGCCTAAAGTCCAAGATTACTGTCTAGCAACGGGTCAAGGCACCCAAGAGAAAGAAGTTGACGCCGAATTGATGTGTCACCTCATACAAACACTTACTATGTAATTTAATCCCTTTGTCTCAATATTTCATCAAGCAGGTTTCATGGCAGTGTCATAAAACTATATGCTTGATCTGTCATTCTTTGACTTCCAGAAATAAACTCGTCGTGACACCATGACCATGGAATTTTTGTGACATTTCTATTTCAATCAAAGGGCCCGAGATATCTACTTCCATAAATATGGAAGGGACAAATCCTTCCTCGACTTATCCATTAACAACATGTCATTCATGATGCACCCAATATACCTTACTTCCCGCGAACTCTCTTCATCACAGTTTTCTTCAGCAAATCTAAGTGCGTAAGTCATGACATGAGTTAATGATAATCTTCCAGTCTAAGGACCATTACACATGCTCATAGATAGCAATGTCCGATGACACCAAGACATGCAGAATTGCTACTGGTGGGTCTGTTTTCATAATCTTCCATCTTGGAGATTACCAAGTGCGAACTCCATGAGAGAGAGTCTCATCTTCTTACGAGTACTCGCACATGACGGTCTGTATACTATGTGTCCTATAATAGTATGTCATCCAACTATAGAACTTTATTTAAGAATATTTTTATATCATTTCAAAGTTCTCATTATATCGGGGATCTGTCATGAACTTATTAATACAAAAAATATTTCAGGACATTATTATATTATAGTCATGCAGAACAATGAAAAATATATAATAAGAGTACATTCATGTAATCAAAGTACAAAACAGTTGGTTTTCAGGACACCAACTCTTACACTTCATGCTAGAGGTACCTAGCATGAGATGGTGGGATTCAATAGTTATGATGAATAATCATGAAGGTTTAGAGTGAAAGGACTTTAGAGTTATTTTCATTGACCAGTTCTATCCAGAGTCTACGGTTCTATCTAAGGCTATGGAGTTTTAAAACTCGATCATATTGATAGGACCATGACGAAGTACGTAAAGTGCTTTACCAAGATTGTGTAGTTTGTACCTAAGATTGTATCAAATGAGAAGATGAAGAATCAATGGTTTAAGATGGGTATTTAACCTAATATTTATTCTCAGGTTTTCTTACTGAAGGTCGCTTCTTATGCCGATGTGCTAGATAGAGCACTGATGGTTGATCTTGACCTGACAGGTAATTTAGGGTCGGTAGGAGTTACTTCTTCTCCCAGTGGTAGTTATATGAGTTCCTTTAAAGGAAAGAGAAAGCGTGTTGAGTCTCATGGTGGTTCCTGATAGAAGGGTTCTTTCATACCTCCTTTAGTTCCCACCAAAGGCCCTTTGACTTGCTTCTAATGTGGAAAACCTGTGCATTTGAATCAAGTTTGCACTGAGGCACCCAAGATCTTTAGTTCCTACGAATGCTCAAGTCACTTACACAAATTCTGTTATATATTTTATCTCCCACATAGTGGAAATAGATCACTAATACCTAAAATTAATGTGGTGAAATTAGATACTTCACGAACAAAGGGGTTCTAGCCATAGGCATCCAGAATAAAGCTTCTTCACACAACGGAAGAGTATCCAGTGGAAGCTAATACTAGTCCATCAACTGTGAGAGGTACCATTACTATATATTCATCCTTAAAGAATGATTTATTTGATATTGGTGCATCTCACTCATTTATATCAACTTGTATTGTGAACCTGCAAAATATTCCTATAGAGATTTTGTCTTATGTGATGGATATTACTACGCCCCTTGAAACAAAGAGAGAGCAGGGTCTTCATTTCCCTACTTGTGTCTTTTCTTTATCAAAGATCGATCTTACCTGAGATTTTCTGGTTCTCGACATAAAACATATTGATGTCATTTTTGGGATGGATTGAATCATTGCTAATAAGGCCCAAATTGACTACTATTTTCGATGAGTCTCTTTTACTACGCCCGATGGGGTGTGCCATATCTTTCAGGGAGAATGAGACCTGAGGCCGAGTCAATACAAATCTTATTATCTAGAGTTGGGGAAAGTAATATCAGTGTTTTCTTTTGAACTAGAGTGGGAATCTTTGAGAGATGATCTTCCTCCAATTTTCTTCAAGTTTCCTGACATATTTCCTTATGATTTATCTGGTTTTCCACTGGTAAGAGAGGTAGAGTTTTATATTGATTTAGTTTCTGGTACTCAACCATTCTATTCACTCTTACCGCATGGAACCAACTGAAATGAAAGAGTTCAAGACTTAGATGGATAATCTGTTAGAGAAAATATTTATACGTACGAGTGTGTCACCTGGGCAGTGCCTGTTTTCTTTGCTAAGAAAACTGATGGAACACTTCACCTATGTATTTATTACCAAAAACTAAAATGAGTTATAGTAAAGAACAAGTATTTTTTGCCTTAGATTAATGATCTGTTTGACCAGTTGAAAGGGGTGAAGTGGTTTTCAAAGATTGATCTCCAATCTGGTTATCACCAGTTGAGAATAAAATAACCCGACATTCATAAAACCACCTTCTAAAGAAGGTATGACCATTATGAGTATCTTTTCATGAAATTTTCTTAAACTAATTCTCCTGTAGTGTTTTTGGATTTGATGAAAAGGATCTTTCATTATTATCTTGATACATTTGTGGTGGTCTTTGTGGATGAAATATTGATTTACTCTCAATCTAAGGTGAATCATGTGCGTCATCTGAGAGAAGTTCTATAACTATTCAGACATCACCGACTTTATGCCAAGCTATCAAAATGTCATTTATGGATTAGAGAAGTGAAGTTCTTGGGACACTTGGTCTCAGAAACTATATCTCAGTTGATCCTAAGAAGGTGAAAGCTATTATGATGTGGGAGAAATCATGAAATGTTTTTTAGATTTGAATCTTCATGGGTCTAGCGGGGTATTATCACCTGTTTGTAAAGTATTTCTCAAAGTTGGCTTCTCCGATGACCACTCTCACTCTAAAGGCGGTGAAGTTTTCTTGGGATGAGAAATTTTAGAGTTATTTTGTTGAGATGAAATGTCTTTTGACTTATGCACCGATGTTGAATATTCCAGAGGCTGTTCAAGGCTATGTTCTTTTTTACAACGCATCAAGTTCAGTTTTGGGTTGTGTTCTTATACAAGGTGATCACATGGTAGCCTATGGTTCTCAACAGCTTAGGCCACACAAGAAAAATTATCTAACCCATGACTTTGAACTCGCAGTCATGATGTATGCACTTAAGAGTTGACAACACTATATTTTTAGAAAAAGGTTTACCATGTATTCCAACTATAAGATCTTGATTTATATCTTCTATAAAAAATATTTGAATCTCTGCTCGAGGTATTAAGTTGAGTACATGTAGTCATTTGATTTCAACATTGCCTATACCTCAAGGAAAGGGAATATCATTGCTGATTCTTTGAGTAGGAAAAATCAGACCCTGGCCGTGAAAGCATCACCAGAAGATTGGAACTTGATGGATCTTTTTGCACAGTTTCGTATAGGAGTTCGAGAAACAGGGTCCAAGGTTGTCTTAGCTAGTGTTCAGTTGACCTCCCCTCTTCTCAATATGATTCTTCATGAAAAACATCTTGATGATGAGTTCTGTATCATTAGGGACTCTCTTTATGGTAGGGATACCATTGCTGAGTGGTAATTCTTTATAGAGGGTATCCTATGTTTCTAGAACCAAAACTTGTACCTTTTCTAGTGAGGAAAGCTATGATGGTGGATTTACATAATTCCCAATGGACTGTTCACCCAAGATTCACACAAATTTTTTATGATATATGATGATGATTATGATGTCCAGGTATGAGACGAGACATCATTGACTTTGTTTCACACTGTTATACTTACCAACGGGTCAAGGACAAGCACCAAAAACCTTCGAGTTTTCTTCAGCCACTTCTAGTGTTGACTTGGAACTAGGATGAGATTTCTTTTGACTTTGTGATTAGGTTGCTGCATATCCTTAGAAATAATAATGTGATATGAGTTGTGATATACAGGCTGACCAAATCATCTTACTTTATACCCATTCCTGATACAACCAAAGTTTAGAAGTTGGGAAATCTCTATGTGAAAGAAATTGTTCAGTTGAATGGGGTTCCATATACTATAGTCTCTGATAGAGATCCCCATTTTACCTATCATTTTTGGTGATACATTTAGGAGGTGATGGGATCTCAGGTTCATTTGAGTAAGGCATACCATCTATAGGCGGATGGCCAGACAGAGAGGGCTATATATATTTTTGAGTATGTGCTTCATTCTTGCGTCCTTGATTTTGGTGGATCTTGGGATGACCATTTGGGACTGGTTGAGTTTTCATATAACAATAGCTACCAGTCCATGATCATAATGACTCCTTTTGAGGCCTTGTATGGTAGGCCATGTAAATTTCCGTTGTGTTGGTTGGAGATTGGAGAAACTTCCTTGGTTGGGCCGAATTTGGTCAAAGAGAAAATGATAAATATTCAGTTGATTCATCAAATAATGTTGACATCACAGATTTGGTATAAATCTTATGTTAATCACTATCATAGACTGTTGGAATTTTATATTAGTGGCCATGTATTCTTGAGAGTTTCACCTCATTTCGGTCATCGATGACTTGGGAGGAAAGGAAAGCTTGCTCCTCATTTTGTGGGACCTTTTTAGGTTGTTGAGAAAGTGGGGGAAATGTCTTACCATTTATCACATCCTCTGAAGTTGATGTCAATACATAATGTGTTGCATGCATCACAACTTCAGAAGTATCTTTTTGACCCATCTCTTGTCTTAAGCAGTGAGGATCTTGATGTTGAGCATGAATTATCCATGAGTGAGCATCCAGTCAGGAATATTGGTTATGAGACAATGGTACTTCATGGGAGGAAGATACCTTTTGTTCGCATCCTATGACATCATGATTCTGATGCGCATGAGACTTGGGAGCATGAGGCACTGATGAGAGAGCAATGACCTCATCTCTTTGATATGGAAACTTCTTGATAGGATTTTTGGGGACATAAATTTATTATGGTGTGAAGGTTGTAACATCCCATTACTTTTTTTTAGGTACCCATCAACCCTTATTTTAATCATGATTTGATTGGGGTTTCTTGGGTTGTTTTGGGTCAAATTTGGATAATTTTGGAGGTTCTATGGGTTGTGAATGGTTGGCACATGGTTTTCCCAAACCATGCGCCCCATAGTGAAAATCATGAAACCATGGATAGTGGGGGTTTGCATAGTTGGTGCATGGTTTAACAAGTCATGCACCTACCTAGGATAAATCGTGCACCTTGGAAAGTGAGTCCAGAGGGAGCAAATGGTTAGGATGTGTGGTTTTTCTATCCGTGCGACCCTCTCTAGGAAACCGTTCGTGTGACTTTTTTTATTCTAAAAATTCTTTTAAAAATTCATGATTCCCCTTTTTAAGTGTCTAACCTACCCGTTCGACCCTATTATGAATTATAGGGTTGATAAGGCTCCCTAGAATCAATTTTGGCTTCTCTAAACACCTTCTTTAGTGAATCAAAAAGACGATGGAAGATCTGATCCCTCTCTGGTAAGTGGATCACCTCCATTTTAATCTCTCCCAATATCTCCTTCCTTAATCCTTAGAGATTAATGGATCATAACACGTTATATAGATATAAACTATGTTTGATGGGATCTTGATTCTAGGTTTGGTTTCTTGATCTCTGACACCATTTTTCTTCATTGAAGAATCCCGTTGCAGGTGTTGATTCTTGATCGTTGATTAAAGGTAGGTGGTTCCATTTGAGATTTGTCATATAATTAAAATCTTGATTTGGTTGATTTTTTTGAAATAAATTTCAATCGATTTATGAAAACCCAATTTTATATGAATTGGAATTGGAATTTAAAATGGAATGGATTTTTGTGGAAAACCCCCAATTCCAATGTAATTGGAATTTAGGGAATATTTTAAAATTGATGGAATTGATGAAATGATTTGAGAATTGTTTTGAGAAAAATATATTAAATTAAAGCAATGAAAACTTATGATTTGTTTTGTATTGAAAAGGCATGAAATGATGAAAAAACCATGTTTTGGTGTTGAAATTGAATTTTCATACTGAAAATAAAAAATGGGAAATTGAATTGTAAATGATGACTGATTTTAAATGAGATGATTTTTCCATAATTGATTGATTGATTGAGAACATTTGATCCTGAGTAGTTAATGGGTTATTTGGGATATGAATGCTAGGATGTTGATTACCTAACATTGGATCAATGATGATAACTCTAAAAAAAACCTAGTTTGGCATATCTTATCCCTAATGGGATACTGGTGAGTCCTATTTGACCCAAGCTTGAGGGACATGTGTACACATACTTTCCGTGATCACTAATATGAGAAGTGTGAGGATCCTATAACTGGAAATTAATGTACTATAGGGAATATGACCATGGTGATTGTTGTGATTATTTTGATTATATATTCCATTGATTATAGAACTATTTTATTCATGCCAAATGATTTTTATAAATGATTTTATATAAAATGTTTATTTAATCCATGTTTGAAATGTTTTCCATCATTTTGAAATGAAAGAATGTTTTGTTTTAAATATAAAAAATGTATAACCATGCCTGGTTTTATTTAAATTGGAATCATTATTTGGTTTATTATTATGGAATATATTATGGAATACTTGGTGAGACCCTACTAGGATTTATAGCTCACACCCAAAATTTTTCTTTGGGTATTTGTATATTTTATTTTACCTGGTTCGAGAAAAGGGAACGCGCCACTTGGAGGTGGTGGATGTTCTTGATCCTTTGGAATTGGAGTGATGTTTCCTTTGGGATGTCTGAATTTTATCTTTCTAGTTGTTGAGTACTTTGATGATTTACTATTTTAGGTTTTGTTATAGCTGTTTTGTTTTTGGTAGTTTCTCCTTATGAAGTGTTGAGAATACTGACTTGTATCCTTTTCTTATACTATTTTTTTGGAAAATTCATTCTCTCTTCTATCTTGTATGATTCTAGGTTATAGTCACCAACTTGTGAGTATCAGGAATGCCCTTTGGGCTATGTTAGTGTCGGTTCAGGTATCGGGGTACCAGGGTATCCGGGATGGTTTGTGATAGCAGGGAACCTCCTCTTATCATTATCAGATTTGATTAAGGAAGAGTGATGGTGGGAGGTGTTTCTAGTATCATGATACTCAGTGATTCATCTCTTGAAATCCCTTATGTTGATGTCATCTACTGATAAGAAATATAAAGATGAAACAAAAAGTGATGAAAATAAATGAAGGAATCCTAATTCCAATATATAAATTCCAAGATCTCAAAGATTCAAAGAAAAGGGTCCATTTTCATTCATGATATAAAATAAAATTCACCTAAAAAATAACCCTATTGAAAGTGCATCCTTTCACATGTATTCATTATATTAAATGAATTTAGAAAAGTGAAAGAAAAGTCTTAATAAAGGACCCAAAAATGATGATTTATTTACTATTTTCTAATTCATAAATATATATAAATGAAACCCAGTGAGACATTTAAAAAAAATAATGTCACAAAGGATGCATCAACAAAACCGCAGAAACATAAAAGTATTGAGATGGAAAGATGCAAATGGAAAATCTGACTCACCATAACAAAAGAGTTCTTCTTGAATCATGTCAATGTATTTCAACAAAATAAAGTGTAAGATAGTTAGTTTTAGAATCTTCCATATATTCTAAGGCAAGATATGTCTCATTATAATTAATTGAGATATTAGTTTGTAAGTTATACACTTCTGGTATGATATTTTCTTCCATTTCAAATAAATCTCTTAGTATAGCGGTGAAAACAACTTGCCAATTTTTTGATTTATATTTTGTTATATAAAACACCTTTAAATCCTAACACGCAAGAAAAAGAATCTCATTTTTTCACAATCCCCTTAAAAATTTCAAGAGTTAATCCAAACATATATTCTTTGACACATTTAATAGGATTTACCCAAATCACACTGAAATAAAACAACACTTCTCCCAACTAGATAACAAAACTAATTTTATTCAAATCACCATAATATTATACATTACTAGTATTTTTTTGTTGTGTTGAAAACACCAGAATTTTGAGTCACACTATTCTTAGAAATATATTTCACAAAACATCCATGTCACGAACCAGCCTAGGTACCATGGTAACCCGATAACTGAGCCTGTCCAGAGATGTCCTGAAAGGAGTTCTCGATCCCCACAGGTTGGAGAATAGCACCCGCCATCATAAAAAATGAAAGTGGAAATTATTTTTCCACAAACATTAGGGAATAAGATAAATAAGACAGTATGAATAAAAAATAAACTCCACAAGGAGAAGTTTACTATAAGTCAAATAGGTATAAACCACCCAAAGTACTACAACAAAGTACCAGAAAACTCAAAGAATATCCCAAGTCCCATAGGACACAACTCTCTAAGTACACAGATCAATATCTATAATCACATCCAAGTGGCACTTTACCCCTGCTCGAACCTGAAATGTGACAATCTACAAACACCCAAAGGGACAGGTAGGGTGTGAGCTAAAATCCTAGTAGGGTCTCACCAAGGATTCCAAAATAAGATGCCAACATTAATTAACCAAACAAAGAGATTTCAATTTTCAAATAAATAGGTTTGGTATTTCAAAAGAACATTTAAATAAATCAAGATTTACATTTCAAAAGATGGATATACTTTAATAAAATGGATTAAATAAAAACTTTTATATAAAAAAATTTATATAAATTAGAAGGCATGTAAAACATTTTAAAAACATTGACATACATTTATATCTCATATATAAAAAAGAGAGCAATATGGTCATCTACCAAGAGGTATAATAGTTCTAGGTTATGGGATCCTCACACATTTATGTGATAATAACCACAATGTGTACACATATCCCTCGACATTGGAAAGAGAGGACCCATCTATGTCCCATTGGGGAATAAGATGTTCTAAAAAGTGTTTTTAGTGTTGTAAAATGTCATTCTGGTGCTAGGGAATTCCCATCCTAGCGTGTTTTTCCCAAATAACTCACTAACTATCCAATATTGCATGTTCTCTAGTACAAATCAATGATGGGTAATTTATTTTAAGAATGATCAAAATAAAATTAAATTCCATTCTCCTATTTCAAAAATTATAATTTTCTATTAAAAAACTAAATGTATTTTTCATAAAAACATGCCTTTTCCAAGATAAAACCCAAAGTTTTCTATCAAAACCATTTTAAGCCATATTTCAAAAATAAAAATTTAAAATCAATTCACAATTAAATATCATAATTCAATTTTCACAATTAAATTCAAAAATTTAATTGAAATAATATCCATCAATTTGACAATTTAAATTTGAAAATTTAAATCTCCACAATTTCCCATCAATTTCACAATCACACCCCAATTCAATGGTATTGAAGGGTTTTCCAATTTTATGCCAAAATTCAATTTCAAAAAACTATAATTCAATAGAAATTGGGTTTTTAATCATTCCATTGAAATAAATTTAATTTAAAATAGTAAATTAATTTAAAACAATAATCAATCAATTTAGGGTTAATAAAAATTGGGCATCATGATGGAACAACCTACCTTGGGATCACAGGATCTCAAATCACCAAACCCTAATCTGGATTTTCCAATGACGAACAAAAAAAATGGAAAAACAAGAATAAAACCTAGGTTTAGATCCAAAACAACAGGTATTAGATCCAAAAATCAACATGGGGATCTAAAAACCCTAGGGAGAAAAAGAGGAGAGAGCGAGAGATGGATAACGAGAAGGGGAAACCTACCAAGTGGAGATCGAATGTTGTTCTCCAAGATTTGATTCACTTACGGGAGGGTGTAGAGGGGAAAAAAATGAATCTTGGATACTCTTGAGGAAGAAGAAACCATAGGGGATCATGCTAGGTCTATTGAGCACCTAAATGGGAGGTTTTAGGATTTTAAAATTAGATTTTCAGATTAATTAAAAGCTATGCACAGTTTCCTGGGTAGAGCTGCACAATTAGTCCAAACTATACGCCCTGGCCATGAACCTGTTTTAAATGGGTTGTATGGTTTCTTCTAAGTGGATGAATAGTTTTAAAAACTATGCACCAACCATGAAAAACTCTACTACCTGTGTTTTCATAGTTTTCTGTCAGAGGGTGCGCGGTTTGGGAAAACAGTGCACCAACCGTGTACTAGCTCAGAATTTTCAAAACTTTTATAAATTTCATATGATTCACCCTAAAAAAAAACCCAACCAAAGCATGGTAAAAAGATGGGTTCAGGAATACCTGAAACTAGTAACAGGATGTTAAAACCTCCCCACCATAGAAACTTTATGTCCCCATAAAACCTACTCATAATCTTTCATGCCAAAAAGATGATGCCATTGCTCTCTCATTATGTCTCCCTCTCCCAGGTCTCATGATTATCAGAATCGTGATGCCATAGAACATGAAACAAATGTATCATCTTCCCTTGAAGTACCTTGGTTTCAGAATCAACTATCGTGACTGGCCGTTCAATCATGGATAAATTTGGTTCAACCTCAAGATCACTCCAGATCTTCACATGATATGGATCAGATAGATATTTTTGTAGCTGAGATATATGGAACACGTTATGTATTGACATCAGCTACGATGGAAGCGCTAAATGGTAAGTAAATTTTTTTACCTGCTCAACAACATTAAAAGATCCAACAAAATGTGGAGCAAACTCTCCTTGCCTCCCAAGCCGCTAATGACCCGACTGAGGTGAAACTTTCAAGAATACCTAGTCACCAACTGAGAATTCCAATGGCCTAAGATAATGATCAACATATGACTTATACCAACTCCATGTCGTCAACATTATCTGATGAATCAAATGAATCTTTTTTGTCATCTCTTGAACCAAGCTTGGTCCAATGATTATTATAAGGACCCAGCCTTAAACAATACATAATAGAGGACTGTTTACCGGTCTAGGTTATGGAGAATTAGATACAACCTTACAAATTATCAGAGTTGAAACAGAATAAAAAAATGAACAAAAACATGGTGCGTGCTAACTCTGTAAGCGAAGAGAACACCTTCATAAATTTTGCTGGTCCTGTGAAAAATCATTTAAAACAAAGGGGTGAGCATTAAATATGCTTAGTAAGAGGTTTTAAAACCTCCGATAAATCCTTTTTAAAATATTATTTTGAAAATTATAACTATAAAATATAGTTGGATATATATATATATATATATATATATATCCTTTGGAAACATCATTTGTAATTTATTACGCCTTAAAAATAATAAGGAAAGCTTTGAAAATTAATTATGCTCAAAACTGCATTAAACATAATCCAGTGTTTTTATGAAACAATACACAAGCTTCTGAAAACAAAACACTATTCTAAGGTCACTTGATTCATTGAAGGCTATCTAGGCCCACCCAATTAGCGAAGGATGGGTTCACTCCCCAATGACCATCCATATTTACAACGATCAAGCACTGAGTTTTCTGAAAAAACATTTTAATCTTTCTTTACCTATATATATATATTTACTAGGGTTTTAAATTTTGATAAAACAGGTCACTGCATTAAAATACATGTTCCCACTTATGTTTATATATATATATATGTATGTATGTATGTATATTATCTTTAATTTTGAAGCACTTGCGGGTTTGGTTACAACCAAAAGTCCTATTATAAACTGTCCATGTATTCAACACACTTCCCATTCTTATAAATAATTGATCTTATTAAAATAATCTTAATAATTAATTATGTAACTCACATAAAACTTGAAGTGAGTTATTTAAAACATAACACTTCCAATGCAATACATGTACTTATTAAATTCGAAGTTTAAACCTTAGAATTTGAATTGGAACCATGATTTTATTAAGGATACAATGGATGTTGATATAAATGCATAAACTCTTGGCCATGTATATATGCAAACGCGATGCCCAAAATGTCGATAAAAAGTGATGAAATATTTTGCACTCTTTTTTTAGAAACATGATGATAAATTGGGAATAAATTTATAAACATGATAATAACCATTTCATCCATATATACATCTATATAAAACACACATTTGAACATGAAAGTAAATAATAAATATATTACACATATTTAAATTAAACTTGAATGGATAAATATGAATAATTATTTAAAATCAACGCTCAAAACTAAAGAATAGTCTTCCTTACGGAAGAACAAATTCAAGTATGGTTTTGATAAAATCAAATAAATATATATTTTTATAAATTCATAACACACACACTTCAAATAGTTGATTATTCAATCAAAAGGTAATTAGAAAATTTAAAAAAAAGAACTTCAATTAACATAAATACACCATTTCAAAATATAATTGAAAATAATAATAATTCCCTCACAAAATATAGTTCATAATAAATCCATTACATGGAACTAGAAAATCGAAGAGGGAATACAACTTCTACCTTGAAAAACTTGAACCAAAAGAGTCATTTTGATTGGGTCTTCCTTTAATGAGAGAGGGATTCTCTCATACTTTTATAAAAAAATAGTGGTAATCTTCTCAATAAAGGTGATTTATTATTATTATATATTTTTTAAAATCAAAAATAAAAAACAAAACTCAATCACATGTCAAACTATTCTTATATCTATCAAAACATTGCAATCATAATATATTTTATTTATCTTTTTTTATTTAACTTTTTTATGGGTCAACATTGATGTTTTTTTTCTTATAAATCATGGATCACACCTTTTTCCAAAATTCTTTCATCATATTAAATATTATTATAATTTTTTAATATTATTTTATCAATTTGTTTTATTATTATTTTTTTAAAGTCTTGGGAATTTCTTTCTTAAAAATTGAAGTGACGTGTTTGTTTGAACATATTAAAAAAAGTCACGTTTTTCTTTTTTAATAAAAATGATAGTGTAATTAGTTTTTTTAACTCTTTCTATATTCACGTTTTCCTTTTTGAATTTGTTGAGTTACTTTTGCCTTTTGCCTTTTGCCTTTTGCCTTTTCTTTTACACATTTTCTACTCTATTATAATAGGTTAATATATTATAAGGTTTTTTCAAGTTATCATAATATATTATTATATAATTATTTTATTTAACCAAAACATTAAACTTTCTCTTTTTTTAAACTATTAGGGTTTTACATTTTTTTTAACATTTTCAAATCACCATTTTTAAACCAATCGTTTATCTTATATATATATATATACAATATATATATATATATATATATATATATATATATATTCATTTTTATTATATATATATAAATAAAAACTTTTAAATTTTATATATATACATATAGAAATTTGTTTTTATTAAACACATATAAAAGTGTGTTTTTGGGCCACTTCGGTGGTGGTGCGGTGGTGAAGGAGAGTTGCCAAAACACGATCGTTCTTTGGGAGGTTCAGAGTTCGAAACTTGGGAAGTCCGCTTTTGGGGGCTGAGCCTCTCCCTCGGGATCCACCCGCCTTGCCGGGTCGCCCAGATTCTTCTGGGCGGGCAAAATGAGGCGTGACCCAATTGATGACAGATTGCTGTGTCGATCCATCGCTGCCGGGTTGTTACCCTCGGGACGCTCTTCCATCTCGGCTGGTAACGGCTCCTTCCCCGGCTGGGGAGCTACCTGCGGGTACTACCCCTTCGTGGGGGAGGGGGGTTCCTCTGTGTGGAGGGTTTGAAAAGGCCACACTGGGGAATTCCCTTTTCAATATAGAAGTGTGTTTTTGGAATTAAAATAATTATATATATTTATAATTTTTCATTTTATTAAATGAAAACATAAGTTATTTCCATATATTTTTAAAATATATTATCTTAAAAATAGTAATAATAATTTTCATAAAAAAATGTCTTACCATTAATTATAATTATTATCATTAGTATTATTATCATTACCATTAAAATATTAATATAGATTATATTTATCAGATTATATTTTTGTCAAAATAAGTGTAAAATTAGTATCATAAATATTTATATTTCATTATATACATGTAAAATATAATCATTTTATATTTTAATACAATTTTATTATTCATAATATATATGAAAAAAAATCAAATCAAGTAAATATATTTATATCAAAAATACTTTTTTACAAAATAATTTAGTTACGTAAATGTATTAATTAGAAATACTTCAAAATAAATATTTAATTAATATAAATGTACTATTTGAAATTCTTGGGGTGTTACATTATTCTTATCTTAAAAGAATTGCATTCTCGCAATTCATTCGTAAACATAGGGAAAATAATTTTACATAGAAGTCGTATTTAAAATTATTAATCTCGTTCTAATTTTCCAAAATTATCTAGACCATTCCTCTGATACCAATTATAAGGACCTAGCCTTAACAAATACATAACAGAGGACCTTTTACCGGTCTAGGGTCTGGAGAATTAGATACAACCTTAGAAATTATCAGAGTTGCAACAGTAAAAAAAAAGAACAAAAACATGGTGCACGCTAACTTCGTAAGCGAAGCGAATGCCTTCATAAATTCTTCTGGTCCTATGAAAAATCATTTAAAACAAAGGGGTGAGCTTAAATATGCTCAGTAAGAGGTTTTAAAACCTTCGATAAATACTTTTTAAAATATTATTTTGAAAATTATATCTATAAAATATAGTTGGATATATATATATATATCCTTTGGAAACATCATTTGAAATTTATTATAGCTTAAAAATAATAAGGCAAATCTTTGAAAATTAATTACGCTCAAAACCGCATTAAACGTAATCTAGTGTTTTTATGAAACAATACGCAAGATTATGAAAATAAAACACTTTTCTAAGGTCACTTGATTTGTTGAAAGTTGTCTGGGCCTACCCACTTAGCGAAGGATGAGTTGACTCCCCAATGACCTTCCATATTTACAATGATCAAGTGCCGAGTTTTCTAAAAAAACATTTTTAGCTTGCTTTACCTATATATATATATTCAATAGGGTTTTCAATTCTTATAAAACACGTCACTACATTAAAATACACATTCCCACTAATGTTTATAAATTTACACATATATATATGGTTGTATGTATATTAGCTTTAATTTCGAAGTACTTGCAGGTTTGGTTACAACAAAAAATCCTATTATAAACTATCCATGTATTCAACATAGTTCCCATTCTTATAAATAATTGATCTTATTAAAATAATCGTAATAATTAATTATGTAACTCACATAAAACTTGAAGTGAATTATTTAAAACATAACACTTCCAATGCAATACATGTACTTATTAAATTCAGAGTTTAAACCTTAGAATTTGAATTAGAACTATGATTTTATTAAAGATGCAATGGCTATTGATATAAATTCATAAACACGTGGCCATGTATATATGCAAACGTAATGCCCAAAATGTGGATAAAAAGTGATGATATATTTTTCACTATTTTTTTAGAAACATGATGATAAATTGGGAATAAATTTATAAACATGATAATAACCATTTCATCTATATATACATCTATACAAAACACAAATTTGAACATGAAAGTAAATAATAAATCTCTTACACATATTTAAATTAAACTTGAATGGATAAATATGAATAATTATTTAAAATCAATGCTCAAAACTAAAGAATAATCTCCCTTATGGCAGAACAAATTCAAGTATGGTTTTGATAAAATCAAATAAATATATCTTCTTATAAGTTCATAACACACACACTTCAAATAGTTGATGCTTCAATGAAAAGGTAATTAATTTTTTTTAAAAATAATTGTAATTAACATAAACACACCCTTTCAAAATATAACTGAAAATAATAATAATTCCTTCACAAAATATAGTTCATAATAGATCCCTTACATGACACTGGAAAACTCAAGAGGGGAGATAACTTCTACCTTGAAGAACTTGAACCAAAAGAGTCGTTTTTCTCAGGTCTTCCTTTAACGAGGGAGGGGTTCTCTCATACATTTATAAAAAAATAGTGGTAAGCTTCTCAATGAAGCTGAGTTATTATTATGATATTTTTTTAAATAAAAACTAAACAACAAAACTCAATCATGGGTCAAACTGTTCTTATATATATATCAGAAATTGCAATAATAATATATTTTATTTATCTTTTTTATTTAACTTTTTTATGGGTCAACATTGATGTTTTTTTTCTAAATCACGGATCACCCCTTTTTCCACAATTCTTTCATCATATTAAATATTATTATAATTTTTTAATATTATTTTATCAATTTGTTTTATTATTTTTTTAATTTCTTGGGCATTTCTTTCTTAAAAATTGAAGTGTAATCTTTTTTTGAACATATTAAAAGAGTCATATTTTTATTTTTTAATAAAAATGATAATTGAATTCGTTTTTTTAACTTTCTCCATTCACATTTTTTTCTTTTTGACTTTGTTGAGTTACTTCTGCCTTTTTCCTTTTGCCTTTTCTTTTACATGTTTTCTACTCTATTATAATAGGTTAGTATATTATAAAGTTTTTTCAGGTTATCATAATATATTATTATATAATTATTTTATTTAACCAAAACATTAAACTTTCTCCTTTTTTAAACCATTAGGGTTTTATATTTTTTTAACTTTTTCAAATCACCATTTTTTAAACCAATCGTTCATCTTATATATATATATATATTCATTTTTATTATATATATATAAATAAAAACTTTTAAAAAAAATATATATATATATACATATATAAATTCATTTTTATTAAACACATATATAAAAGTGTGTTTTTGGTATTAAAATAATTATATATATTTATAATTTTTCATTTTATTAAATGAAAATATAAGATACTTTCATATATTTGTAAAATATATTATCTTAAAAATACTAATAATAGTTTTCATAAAAGAAATGTCTTACCCTTAATTATAATTTTTATCATTAGTATTATTATCATTACCATTAAAATATTAATATAGATTATATTTATTAGATTATATTTTTGTCAAAATAAGGGTAAAATTAGTATCATAAATATTTATATTTGATTATATAAATGTAAAAGACAATCATTTTATATTTTAATACATGTTTATTATTCATAATTTATATTAAAAAAATCAAATCAAGTAAATATATTTATATAAAAAATACTTGTTTACAAAATAATTTAGTTACATAATTGTATTAATTAAAAATACTTCAAAATAAATATTTAATTAATATAAATGTACTATTTGAAATTCTTGGGGGTGTTACAATTATACATTTTTTGAATATTTTTTTGATATTAATTGATATAACTTTCCCACATTAATTTTTTTTAGATGATTTAATGAAAAAAAGTGTTTTGGGCTTGAATTTGGAAATTACATGAAAATTCTGTTTTTTCTATTTTAATATTACCTTAGTATTTTTATCATAACTTTTTCTGTGTACTAATATTTGACTTGAAATTTTATAGTAATATTAAACACTAAATTTCATAATTTTTTTTATTCAGACTATGATAGCTGGATCACACATTTTGAGGGTAAAAAATAGGCATTAATGAAGGGCTAGATAGAATTCAACAGAATGGACCCCACATCACTAAATTGGTCATAAAATTTTCATTATTGCTTGGATTTGGCCAAAATTTTGGGAGGAGTTAAAAGAATCAATTTTTAAAATTTCATTAAACTGGTGTGACACTTTGTTCACAAGGGAATGTGGTTGAAATCTCGGATCAATATGAAGTAATTTTTGGATACCAAATTACGCATGTACCCTTATTAGAATTTGAAACCCTAGCCCTATGTAACTCTATTTAAACGAGATTTTAACTTTTTGGGAGGATTGGTAGAGGGTTTGGGAAGGTTTTTAAAAAAGTGTGGATCCTGGATACATCTCAAACCCCCTTGTAAGAAGTAAGGCTTTGTGCAAAGATTTCTTCCAAGAAGGCTCTCCCCTCCCACATCCACCCGTGTTTCTTTTTTTTCATGATTTTAAAATGATTTATTTTTCAATAAATATTCTATGTTATTCTATTTTAATCTTCTTATTTTTTTTATTAGTGATGTAATATAATAGTGGAGAAAATATTGGGTGTTTCCTTTTCAATCCATTGTTTATGCAAAACGTATCCACAATGACAACTCCGCCCATAGAAGAGTGATTTTTTTCATAGTTGATTTAATCACTACTCCCTTAATTTATTTATTTTGAATACATAAAAATATTTTAATTCATAAATTGTGATTAATTAATTAAGTTTGAATTTCTAAGGAAATCGATCGATTTTCACTTGACCACAAGGTTAGACTTGTGTGAATCGTGTAAGTGAAACTTCAATTGCAAAATCCAATCAACTTGGGATAGAATTATAAAGTTCTGGTTTCATCCCCAAACTCAATTAATTCTAAAATATAGGGAGTATATGATTCTCTAGTTTTCCATTGACCATAATCTGGCTATTGGATCACAATCAAAGTAGGGTGTTGTGATTGGAAGCCCCGAAGTTGACCTAGGGCTCATTTTCCTATATTTGTAGCCGTGTTAATTTCTGTAGGGTTCAGGGGTTAACAAGGTTAGGGTTTCAAAATTGAATGAATTATAATCACATGAGATAATGATAAATAAATGGTAAAGGGGGTATATTAGATCGAATATGTCTTCTAATATTAGTTTTTTTTAAAGAAATGACGTCCTTGATTGTTTTTTCTCGTTTGTTTTTTTTATTGTATGAAAATCAAAACCAAACCCCCAAGTTTTTGTAATTTGTTTTCACTTATTTTCTTGGTTTCTTCAATATTTTTAAGGGTTGTTTAATTCAATTCCTCATCGAGAGAACAACCTATGTCACGAACCAAGCCGAGATTCCATCCAACCTGATACCCGACCTGGTTCATGGCATGGCCCGAAGAGCATTCCCAATCCCCACAGGCTGACAACTAGTGTCTGGGTGTCAACAACATAATTTGGGAATTATTTTACCAATTTTTATAATCATAATAAAATGACAAAATAAAACAAAAAATGATAACTGATAACATAAACAATCAAGGAGATTTTTTTCCTTCAGATTCAAGGTTTACAACTTTAAACAAAACTCAAAATACTATAACGAAAGGAAAACTACAAAACATCCCAAAGACCTTCGTGCAACATGAGGGGAATTACTCTCAAGCCACCATCACTAACACATAAAACAAGAGGATCTCTAGCAACCCAGATCCACCAATATCACCATGACATATCTTTCCTTTACTTGGGTCATACATAACAAATTCTACATACACCCAAAGGTTTACGTTGGGTGTGAACAACATTATAATAAAAATTAACATTCACACTTATAAAAAATCCTTTAAGGCATTTTCTAGAAAATATTTTAAGAAAAACTATTCTCAAGGAAACACTCTAAAGGAAAAAAATTTCTAAACAAATTACTTTGAAGGAAATATAATATGCAAAAGTTCCACCATATTCCAACTGATAACACTTCTCATAAGTATCATGTCTTTAGAGAGAACTATGGGAAAATCCCTAAGGTAACTAGCTCTAGTGGGACACTAGAAACCTCATACCTCGGTGAAAAGTGCTATAGAAACCACAACCAACAACTTTATCGTGTGCGGGCCACTAAGAGGGAACATACCATGATCCTAGTGGTCTCCTATTATATCACATGTTTAATTAGTGTTCTAATCTTCAATCATGTTAAGTGAATATGGGCTTTTCCACTTCCGAGTCAACTAGTGTCCATCCACTAGAAGAATCCTGGATTTCCAATTCCAAATCACTAGCGTACTAGATCTAGTTCTCCCACCAAGATACCTGGGATTCCATTTGTGATCAATACCAATTCACATATCACACAAATTAACACTTTCACATATACATGTCAAGAATTACAAACACACAAGGAAATCACTGCTTTATTAAATCATTACATAGAAACCACAATTTTTCATAAGCAACCCACTTTCCATTTTACACACAACAAAACCATTTGGAAACACCTTTTTTCACCACTTTCACAACCATAGAAACCCATTTGGAAAGATCATAATAAAATCACACAATTAATTCCAACAATTTCATTAGGCCAACCCCCTTTCAATTTCATGCATAAACCAAGTTCACTTTAAAAAATTCTTCACAACATTTACATAATTTAAAATTCACATTTAAATGTGCACAAAAAAATCCAAAATGCCAAAATAATCCATTTTCCATTAAAAACCCACTTTAAAACATGTTCGCACCATAGGTGCCTTTGAAAACCCATTTTTCACCTTCCACACAAGGCATAAAACACTTTCAAGAAACACTACCATAAAGCTTACACAAAACATAACCATTATCCTTTATAAATTCCACTTTCATTATATGTGCATCATAAAACCCTTAAAAAAATGTTTCGCACCATATTGTCAATTTATAAAACACATTTATGGGGATAAACAAGCATATCAAAATCATCTAAAAATTTTAGAGCATGGAACCAACTACCTCACACTCGGAAACTTTCAGAAAATGATGCGAAACTGCAACCACACCACCACAAGACTCTATAAAGTCAAGATTGAACACTAAAAATCAAGATCTTACTAAAAAACACAAGTAAAAACCCTTCTTAGGTCATACAACCCACTGTGAAATAGGAACTCAAGAATAGAGGAAGAGAAACCCTAGAGAGAGGGAAGAAACCAAGATAGAAACCACTTAATTGAAGTTTCCTTGAAGAATCGGGGTAAAAACCACCTAAATATTAAATCCCAAGAGGTCCAAGGAAACGTGGAGGGAGTTCAAATGGCTGAAAATTTCATATGGGGTGGATGTGAGGGGTTTAGGGTTAAATCTTGAGAGGACACAAAGGTAATTTTCAGATTTTTAATGACCTAGACAAGTCCATGGTTTTCCAAACCATGCGGAAACCGTGTTCCCCTTACCTCCCACGAGAAACATGCCACACGGTTATCCCACATGGTTTAAAAACCATGCACTAACTGTGTGGTTATACACTATCCAAAAATGGCCATAGGCCGCATGGTTTCCTGTAGAAGGGAACATGGTTTGAAAAATCATGCATCGGCCGGGCGCCTCATGCTGCCAACCCAAAAACTTACATTTTTCACCAAATTCTCCAAGTGGAAACTAATGAATGACCTCATTACCAAAGATAAACAAAATATAATCTTAAAATTGAAACTAATCACACCTAAAACTTGAGAGAAAAACTGAGATACAAAAATAAACCGGAACAAAGGGTGAAATCAAAACACGGGTGTGGAAATTCTCTACACCATGAAAACTTTCGGCCCTAGGAAATTCATTCCAAGGTTTGATCTAAAAACAAAAATCATACTCCTCCATTAACCAAGGAAACTCCTACAAAAATAAAAATGGGGAGAAAGAAATAGAACCACGAATAGAGATATAGATTCACAAGATTTAACTTGAGAGGCTTGAATGGACTCCCCACCACACTCCTTCCTCCCCCAGAAAGTCACAAAACATACAGTTAATCGATCAAAAGAAAAGAAATTCTCAAAACTACATAACCCAACCTATCAATCCAAAATCACCTCAAACATTACCAAATGAAACTCATACCTCTTACCTCAAATGAACAAACAAACTCAAACCACTTGTCGAAGAACATTAGAAAACTCAAACCAAAACTTTTTCAATTCTTGACTCAAACAAGACTACTGGGAACACTCCAAAAACACCACGTTTACTCAGAAAAGAAACTCAGATCCAACATATATAAAAGAAACTTCTCAATGCTAGGCTACACTAGATACTGAACTGGATTATCAAAATGGGAGGCCCAAATGGACTCCACACCATTAGAAATGAACCAGAACCAATTTACCCCAGAAGAAATTTTCGGCGAGACCCGCAGTATGTATCCCCACCATAAGAACCAACCAACTTAAAAAACTTTCATAGACCAAAATGGGAACCCGACATGTGAAAAATTAGGAACTTCCCTCATAGACCAAAAAACATGATCCAACAAAACCCTCCATCAGGGGAAGAAAACATGATGAAGGAAACACCCACCCATGAGACGAGCTATAACCGAAACCAATTCACGAAGGAAAACTGCACAGGGATTACCAAATAGGGATCCCCATCCAGAAAGATCAAATAATGGAATTCCAATGATGTGGTACCACCCTTTCTTATCAAAATAAAAGTGGATCTTTCAAACCTTGTGGGTTATAATGAAAAAATGAGGCCTCCATATCTCTTCCCACAAAACGAGACCATTCAAGAAGAAATAGATATACAAGAATCTTAAACTGTCTCTATCTCCCTCACTAAATAAAAAAGCTAGACCATGGTCCCTTACACCCCTAGGGTTCCTGACTATGTGTGAGCTTCACTTTGGGTCCTATGGCTAGAGCCCTGATGTTTGAAGCATCTCCTGCCTCACAGCTAGAAGCTGACAATTCTTAATTGAAACACTCCTTTGTTTTCATGAGTGACCACATAACATTCTAGGTAGAACCAAAAGAACACAACTCCACAAGATACTCAACTAACTCCAACATGACACTTTCAACAAGACATGGACTTAGAATATGCACAAACATCATCCTCTTTCATCCTAATGAGGAACAATCAGAATGAAGAACACACAGAATATATCTTCATTTAGAACAGATGAATCGCTATTAGAAAATGGTCTTTAAAGTTGTCTTTTTTAATTTTAACACAAGTTTTAACTGAATTTTAATCTTATAACATGAAAAATGGGACTTTTAACATCGGTGTTTATAAACTAACATCACAAAGTAAAATGTTTACCTTTTGACGTCGTTTTTTTGGAAAACCGACGTTGAAAGTCTGATTACATATGTTTTTTAATGTCTGTTTTTGATATAAACCATTGTTAAAGGTCCTAATGGAAGTATTTTAATGTTTTTTATTTATTAAACAACATTAAAAACATTCTTTTAATATCGGTTCATGAAAATCCGATGCTAAAATCCTTCATATAATACTTTTAATGTCGATTTGTTTTAGAAACCGATGTTAAAATTCATTTTTGACACCATTTTCTCAAATAAAAAATATTAAATATGTTTACCAAGTTTTAGATAATTTCTTAATCTTCGATTTTAAGGGTTTTAGAGATAAAACTGAGTTACAAATCAAAAGTTATGACTGTCATAATTTGTACTTCTCTAAGTTTTGATTGGAACAACTCGTTTCAAAGAAAACAAGAGAAACATAAATGAAAATTACATACACCATATGAAAAAATAAACTTAAGGATTTGAAAAATTTTCAATCACTTTAGGAGTTTCTTTCAAATCGATATATTTTTTATCATCATTTCTCTTATTTTTAGGGTAGAACTCATGCGATAATGAAAACAATGATTTATAATGAATTTTGAACCTTGATTGGTAAATCTCATCCGAATTTTTTATCTTCATAACTCAATCAAAATAATAATTCATCCTTATAAAAAAATTATCAATATTTTTAGAAATGAATGAAAATAATAATAAAGAAATTACATGATTAGAATAGATTCCTAGTTTAAATCATCGATTGAAGATGCGTTGAAAATTTGATTGAATCAAAGTGGTTGAAAATGTTGAAAGATATAGAATATGGATTTATATAAAGTAAAAGAAAATATTTTCAACCAAATTGTATTAAAATTTAGGCAAGATAGTAAAAAATGAAATTCATGTTGTGAAAAAATTGAAATACTGATCCCACATATTTAAAATTTTACTTTTAATGTCGTTTACTGAAAAAAATTGACGTTAAAAGTATTATAATGTTCAACTTCTGACGTCCATAAATTTTGATCCGTAATTTATTTTTAGCTATACGAATTGTAAAATCAAATCTTGAGAAATGACCTAAAACGTGGTAATTTTTTTGATGTCATTTATTAAAAAAATTGACACTAAAAAGTGAATTTTAACATTGGTTCTTGAAAAAAACCGACGTTAAAAGTCAAGTCTTATAGTGTTCAACTTCTAATGTCCATAAATTTTTGATTTTTAAGTCCATTTTAGCTCCAAAACTAGTAAAATAGAATATTGATAAATTATCTACAACTTGGTAGTGATTTTTAATATTGGTTATTTTAAAAACCAACACAAAAAAGTGACTTTTAAAATCAGTTCCTGAAAAAACTAACGTTAAAAGTCAAGTCTTATAATGTTCAACTTCAGATGTCTATAACTTTTGATCTATAAGTCTGTTTTAACTCCAAAACTAGTCAAATAAAAGATTGGGAAATTATATAAATCTTATTAGTAATTTTTAACATTAGTTTATTTGAGAAACCAATGCTAAAAAGTGACTTTTAACATCAATTATTGAAAAAAAACCAACATTAAAAATCTTCTATGAGGACTTTTAACGTTAGTTTTTCTGGAACTGACATTAAAAGTGAGATGTTAATATCAGTTATGGAATAAATGATGTTGAAATTCCTTGTTGAAGACTTTTAATGTCGTTCTTGAATAACTACCATTGAAATTCCAACATTAAAAGACCATTTTTCTACTAGTGAATTCAGAATTCATGAAATAAAAACACACTTCCTCAAAACACTCCGAAAAAACCATTGCAAGTGACCTAGGAATCTATAGGAATGGTAGGTCTTCAAATCATTCAGACACAATGGATTCTTATAACCAGAATTGACACACTAATGAAACAACATGATCCTATACTCGAAAGAAACCAATGAAAGATTCAAAGGTCTTTTTAATACCATGACCACTACCAACATCTTCAGGACACTTCCCATTACTAGAATTCCCTTCACCATTTCCAAGATAGAACTTCAAGAATAAAGGTGTAAAACTTAAGCTTTAACAACTCAGGAAACTTAGGAAAATGAATTTTCCTTTCAATTACCCTCATCCACTCTTCTGCTTCCAGAGGATCCACTTGACTGAAAAGGAAAGATGGATTCAATTTCCAAAATTCAAGAAGAAATTCCTTACTTTGATCAAACAGAGGGTCTACCAATAGTGAACCACTCATGGCCGCACTTCGATTATGCATCAAATCTTGTGGAGGTATACACTAGCCAATAAGAAAACTAATAACCCAACCAAACTAACCCATCAAGCAAAACTTACCACAAATAATCATCAAACACATGGGGACCAACTCAAAATATTACCAAAACATTTCTAAAAAGAACCCACTAACCATTATCTCAAAACCAAATCATCGACAAGAACTCAAACTTGAAGTACCATTCAAACATGAAGAGTTATCAAACTCAAAACACCTCATGGGAAACATTCCCAAATCAGAAGGAGACACACCACATGACTATTTGTTATCAAAACATCACATTTTCTCTTAAAACCATTTTTTAAAATAAAATATACTTGGTGGGTTGTACACTCACCAATGGTATTCCATAGAGCCTCGCACATGAAAATTCTCATGCCATAATAGGCACCCATCACTTCATATCATCACCCATTCACATTATCACATATGTCCATGAATGTGGTCACTCATGAAAACACCAAATGTCAAAACAAAACTTTTCCACTTTTCAAAATAAAACATTCAACCCACACTTTCAAATTTTATATTCACTTCCCATTTCATAATTTCATAAAACTTTTGAAAAGTTCACTAACCATCAAATCAAAACCATTTTCAAGCTCCACACATTAATCCATTTCATCTTTCTCAAAATAAAATCCCACAGATTTCATCCAAAAATTACAACTCATATCTTTCAAAATATTTTTGATAGCTCAACAAATCCCATTTGAAATAGATTTCCAAAACCCACCTTTAAATAGTTCATGTTTTCTAAACAACCAATTTTGATGAATTGTAGATTTTGATTATAGAAATACAATATCGATAAAATCATCCCCATTTATTAAAAAATCATTTGGTTAACAAAAAATTACAAACCCTATTAAAATTAGGTTTCTACTTTCCAAGAAAACTATTTCATAAGCTATATATTTTTTATTATAAAAACTTAATTTTCAATAAACTCATTCCCACTTTACCCAAAATCCCATTTCATAAAAATTTATTTTTCTAATTTCTTCCTCAAATTTAATTCTGAAAATCCATTTTCCCCTATTCAAAAATCAAACCATTACCAATTTAAATCCATTTTTCACAATTTCCAAAACAGGGGTTTACAAAATAGTTTTCAGAACTAAGGAAGACCTAAACAATTTACAAGGGGAAACTAGTTTTGATGGGTGACCCAGCCATATGATTTGAAACCATACTCCAATTGAACCACCATCATAGAGAGTATTCTAGGACCATGTCCCTAACTCCACATGGATTTCTAGGCCCTATGATCACACTGAGACCTTTAGCTCAACTCCCATTTTGTATCCCAATCACAAAACCATCCAAAAGATCCAAGAAACCAAATGAAACTCAAATTCCCATGGAAACTCGAGTCCCGTCATGTGGCATGCTGGCTAGATACCCTACTTATAACCAGAACATCAAGTCCCAATAACCCTAAATCCAGTCTACCCAGACTCTTCCCCAAATAACATAACCAAAAAATTGTGTGACCTCCTATGATACTATTTTTTCATGAACCAAGCCGTGATTTCATCCAACTCGACACTCGACCTAGTCTATGGCATGTCCCAAAGAGTGTTCCCGATCCCCACAGCCTAGAAACTAGTTCCTAGGTATCAAAAACATACTTTGAGAACAATTTCACCCATGAGTATAACCATAATCAAATGAAAAAAAAACAAAACATAACTAATAACATAACCAAACAAGAAACAATAATTTTTCATATTCAAGGTTTACAACTTAAAAAAAAAATCAAAATACTATAATGAAATGGAAAATACAAAACATCCAAAATACCTTCCTGCAACATGAGAGGAATTACCCTCAAGCCACCATCACCAACACCTTCAATAATAGGAACTCTAACAACCTAGATCCACCAATATCACCACGACATATCTTGCCTTTAATTAGGTCATACATAACAAAGTCTACATACACCCAAAGGTGTATGTTGGGTGTGATCCAAATCCCAGTAGGATTCCACCCAAAATAAAGGATTCCATGCTATAACATTATAAGAAAAATTAACATGCACACTTATAAAAAATCCTTTAAAACATTTTCCAAAAAACATTTTAAGAAAAATTATTCTCAAGGAAACACTCTCAAGGAAGACCATTTCTAAAAAAATTGATTTGAAGGAAATATAATATGAAAAAGGTCCACCATATGCCTATGGATAACACCAAGTCTCATAATTATCATGTCTTGAGATATCACTATGGGTAAATCCCTAAGGTAACTAGCTCTAGTGTGACCCTAGATTCCTCATACCTTGGTGAAAAGTGGTATAACAACCAAAAAAAAATCTTTCTCATGCATGAGCCAATAGGAGGGAACATACCATAGGCCTAGTGTTCTTCGATCATATCACATGTTTAGTTAGTGTTGTAATCATCAATCATGATAAGTTAATATGGGGTTTTCCACTTCCGATTCAACTAATGTCCATCCACTAGAATAATCTGGGCTTGTCACTTTTGAATCACTAGTGTACTAGTTCTAGTTCTCCCACATAGATACCCGAGATTCCCTTTTTGGTCAATACCAATTCACATATCACACAAACCACCACTTTCACATATACATGTCAATCATTACAAACACATAAGGAAATAACCACTTTAGCAAATCATTACACAGAAACCACCATTTTCCATTAGAAAACCCACTTTCCATTTTACACACACCAAAACCATTTGGAAACACATTTTTCACCACTTTCACAACCAAAGAAACCCATTTGGAAAGATCACAAGAAAAAAACATAATTAATTCCAACCATTTTCTTGGGCCAATCCCCTTTCAATTTCACACATAAACAAAGTTCACTTTAAAAAATTCTTCACAACATTTACATTTAAAGGTGCACAAAAAATAAAAAATGCATAAATAATCCTTTTTCCATTGAAAACCCATTTTCAAACATGTTCGCACCATAAGTGCCTTTGAAAACCCATTTCTCACTTTCCACATAAGGCATAAAACACTTTCAAGAAACACCACCATAAAGATTACACAAAACAAAACCATTTTCCTTTATAAATTATACTTTCATTATATGTGCATCATAAAACCCTTCCAGAACATGTTTTATACCACATAGGTAATTCATAGAACACATTTATGGGGCCCAAAAATCATATCAAAATCATCTAAAAATGTTAGAGCATGGAACGAAATACCTCACACTCAAAAACTTCTGGAAAATGATGTGAAACCGCAACCGCACCACCACAAGACCCTATAATGGAAATATCGAATACTAAACATCAAGATCTTACTCAAAAACAAAATAAAAAACCCTTCTTAGGTCATACAACCCATTGGAAAATAAAAACTCAATAAGTGAGGTATAAAAACCCTAGAAAGAGGGAAGAAACCAAGAGATAAACCACTTAATTGAAGTTTCCTTGAAGAATTAGGGTCAATACCACCCAAACATTGAAGCCCATATGGTCCAAAGAAGATTGTAGGGATCTTCAATGGTTGAAAATAATGTATGGAGTAATGAGAGGGGTTTAGGGTTAAATCATGGGAGGACACAAAGGGAATTTTTATATATTTTAATGACACAGACAAGTTTCATGGTTTTCCTACATGGTTCTCCAAACAATGTGGAAAATTTGCACCCCTTACTGCCCAATATGAACACGCCACACAGTTATCCCACACAGTTTACAAACTATGTGCTAACCATGTGGTTAGTAACTATCCAAAAATGGTCATAGACTAAATGGTTTCCTGGAGAAGGGCGCACTGTTTTTGAAACTATGCGCCAATCATGTGCCTCATGCTGTCAACCCAAAAACTTATATTTTTTCACTAGACTCCTAGAGGATACTAATAAATGACCTCAGGACTAGATATAAACTAAATATCATATTAAAATTCAAACCTATCACACCCAAAATTCAAGAGAAAAATTGAGTTCCAAAAATAAATCAGAAGACGGGTGAAATCAAAACCCCAATGTGACAACCTAGGTAAGCCATTGTGTTGTACTTAGTAAAACCACAAATATTTTTGAGAGTGAGTGAAACAATCTCATCAAATTGTAACTGTTGCTAGGGAAGAAAGTGCTTTATTCAACCTCTTTTAGGTAAGTTCTTTATTATTTTTTCTTATTTTTTTCTTCTCTTCTCTTCCCTTTTATTTTCTATTCTTCCTTCCCCACCTATTATTTTTCAAACCATCAATTGAAAACTAATTTAATGATATTTTTTTCCACTACTTTTGTTTCACTCTAATTGATGACATGATCTAACCCTAATGTTCATTTCGAACTAGGCCCTGGGGTTGAATGAATCTTTAGGGATCAAATCAAACAATCTTGAAATTCAGAAAGTTTCAAAATTCTCACATGTCATTATTTCCATCATTATTATAGTAGTGATCCCAGTATCTCATCTCAAATAAAATATAATTTTCAAAAAATTGATGTAAACAACAATGAACATGAAAGAACCATTCAAAAGTTGGATGCACCAAAGGATAATTATCAACCAACATGCATTGCATATCCAAATATTGAATCAAACTTTGAGCAAAAATATGGGAAAATTCACCTTCTCCTACAATTTAATGGCCACTCTGGTGAAGATCGAAATAAGCATCTAAAGGAATTCAATACGGTTTTTAGAACTTGTATACTAAGGAATGTATCTATAGACCAAATTAAATTAAGGGCATTACAATTCTCACTTAATGGAACTGAAAAATATTAGATGTATTACCTACAACCTAAAAATGTTACATCTTGGAATGATTTGAAATGTATTTTATTATAGTGATTCTTTCAATCATCAATGAAAACAACAATTCAAAAGGATATCTCTGGAATCAAGAAAACACAGGGAGAGTCAATGTATGAGTACTCAGAGTGGTTTAAGAAGTTATGTGCAAGTTTCCCACATCACCAAATCAGTGAGATACTCCTCATATAATACTTCTAATAAGGTCTCACTCCCATGGAGAGGATTATGGTGGATGCGATAGCTAGAGGATCATTAGTTGAAAAAACCACGATGGATGATCAAGCATTGATCAACAAGATGACACAAAACTCTCAACAATTTGGTGATCATGGTACAATGGATATAAGGGGAGTACATCAGGTAAGTCCTTATTCTATTGAGAATAATTTAATTGATACTACGTTCTATGAGATAACCTCTATGATGAGACCAATATCATTAGCCCAGAAAGGCCCCTCACTCCAGTGAATCTTTGTGGCATTTGTACTGCACCAGACCATCCAATAGATTGTTTCCCACAACTATAAGAGACAGATGATTGTGTAGTAGTGTTCCCAGGGAGACCATTTCAAAAAAAAAAAAAGGAACCCCCACAAAAGGATTATGATTCCTTCGCACCAAATTACAATCAAGGATAGAAGGATCACTTGGATATGAGGTATGGTTGTGAACAAAAACAAAGGGACACTTTTCAAAAAAACTTCCAGTAGCCTCCACCTTACCAATAGGGTTTTCAACAACCCCAAAAGATATTTGAATCCCAAGCATAAACAAGTCAACAAAAAGGTAATATCCAACCAAAGGTATATTCTAACACTAATTATCTCTTGAAAAAATTTGTTCTTAATCAACAAAATGAGATTAAGAGTCAAGGTGTAGAGTTGAGGGATCTAAAGATGAAAATGATCCGGATTGCCACCATCCTCCATGAAATGGTGAAAAAGAACTCCAGAAACTTTCCATCCCAACCCCCTCATAATACAAAGGGTAATGTTAGTGCCATAACATTGAGGAGTGGAAAGAAAACAAGTGAGTGAATTGTTCCTAGCAGTCCATAGGGATTCACCCAACTGGAGGATATTCCCCCATCATCACCGGTCATTGAGAAACCAATGGAGAAAGAAAAAGGTATGATTAAAATTGATGATATTCCTCATAAAACCTTTCCATTTAAAAATAGAGTTATAAAAACAAAAAATATGGCTGAAGAGCCAATGAAAAAAGAGGTTTTAGATATATTCAATCTTGTTGAGATAAACACCCCCTTCTTGAGGCCATTAAGAAAATCCCAAGGAATACCAAATTCTTAAAATAACTTTGTTCCAATTTAATAGGGCTCAAGGGAAATGGGATGATTAATGTTTTAAGGAATGTTTCAACACTAATTACACCAACTCTAGCAATTCCAAAAAATTGCAAGGATCAGAGGACTTTCACCATACCATGTACCATAGGGGAATTGCACTTTTCTAATGCTTTATGTGATTTTGGAGCTTCAATAAATGTGATGCCAAAATCTGTATTCTCTTCCTTACAGGATGCTTAGTTGACGCCAATGAGGTTAGTGGTGAAATTGGCAAATAGAGCTACAACCTATCTAGTGGGAGTCCTTGAGGATGTACTTGTTTGGGTAAGAGATATGATCTTTCCAGGAGATTTAAATGTTCTTAACATGGATAATGATCATGTAAGTCCTCATGATACCATTATCTTAGGTAGGACCTTCCTCAAAACTATAAAAATATCATAAATGTCCATGGGGGTACACTTTCAATGGATTTTGGAGATGAAGTTGTGATATTTAATGTTATGGACTCTATGAAGTACCCCTCAGAGGACCATTATACATTTTTTATCTCCCATTTCGAACCTCTAAGTAAAAACCCCATAGAATTTGATTATCCTATGATTAGAGAGATTATGAGCATTGGTTCTATTTTTATGTCTAAGAGAACTTTCACACCTGTTTCTAATGCACAGAACTCTCTTGAATGTGATTTTGATGTGGACTCATATTATGATTTTGATCATGGTCACTCTAATTATAACTTGACTTTTGAGTATGCTATTGGATTTGATGCATTATTCTCTGATTTTTATAATATATATTTTAATACTAATGTTCATTGTGCAAATATTTTTTTTCCTTCAATGTATCCATCCATACAACAACCCCCTTCATTGTAACTCAATCCATTTCCAATAGATCTCAAATAATCATACTTATTTAGTGGCGAGATATTACCTATTATAATTGATAACAATATCCCTTTTGAACATGAAGAAAAACTTTTTAATCTTTTGAGAGATAAAATTAGGGAAATCGGGTTGACCTTGGATGACATATCTGATATAGCCCCTCCATTTTCATGCATATGATTCTTTTGAAGGATTGGGATAAATTGATAAGGTACCCCAAAATTAGACTTAATCCAACTCTTTTAGAAGTCATGAAAAAAGATGTTGAAATTGATTCCGAACAAATATAGGGAGATGATATTTTCTTAAACACATTATCTTCTAATTTTATTGAAACTGAATTTTGTATCAGCTCCCCTTGCTTGATTTTTTTTTCTGATTTGGCCAACACTTGTATTACCTTGGTGGATGATGAATAAAAAGAAGATTCACTGGATGAGGAACATCTGGAGATCCCTAAACATGTTGAACACTTATTAGATAGAGTTCAAGAGGATATCCAAGTGGCTTTTCATGAGGAAAAAGAGACATAAGATTATTACTTTAAAGGTGAAGAATTTTATATTGATTCTTCATGCTTTAATTTCATTCAAATAGAATTAAACTTTGAAATTACCTTTTATTATTCCATTGATGCAACATACCTTGATAAAACACTAGATAATGAAGAAGAAATTATGAAAGCGGAAACCAAGAAATAGGAGGACTCATTCTTTTTCCTAACCCCACCATGCAAGAATCATATCATTTTCATGGGGGCGGATTTTCTATACTATTTATATGAATTCATCAACATAAAGGAAGAGGAAGTGCAAGTTGGAAATAAGAAGTACTGGTGGCTCATCACCAAGAAACTCCACCCACCATCATATTTGGGATAACCAACTGGAACTTCCGATTCAGAGGTAGTCAAAACTTAGGGCCCACTTGGGGGATGAAACTAAGTTATATCCTTCTATTCTATTTTTATTTCCATTTTATTTTTTTCTAATAAATTTATTGTGTTTTATTTTTGTTCTTTTTCTTGTAGGTTTTTAGTGTGAAACACTTAGGAGCTTAACTCAGAATTGCATTGCGAATAAGTCAGGTTGTACCTCTCCTTAACACCTGGTTATTATTATGCAATTATAATTATTTTTACATGTTAAATCCACTTGAATGAATTGAGGACAATGTAACATTTTAAGTGTGGGGAGGGGATATAATTTTGGGTAGATTCCTTAAGATTTTTCTTTTTGAGTGTTTCCTATTTTAATTGTTAAAGAAAATCATTTCACAATCCCATTACATCCATGGAACTGATTGAGATAACATGTTTTATTTTCCAAACCTCATGGGATCTATGTTAAGCATGGGGATTTTTTCATATTTGATTGTCAATTTTTGTGAAAATGTAGGTTAGTCGATGATATGCTTGATTATATCTTTATTAATCCTTTTAGATTTTTGACATCATTCATTATGGAACATTTGTGGGAAAACTGTGTCAGTTAATCTCTCCATTCACATCACACACAATCATGACTTGTGAGTTTCTCTTACCCAATTAAAGGTATAGTCCAGCTATGTAATATTTTTCATCTTATAACATGGTCTTTCCATATATTCATCTCTATTTTGATCATTTCCATTACAATACCATATTTACCTATGTTTTTGTACCTAATATCTGACTATTGTACGTACTTAAAAAAAATCAAAAAAATAATCAAGAAATAGGGGAGTGAAGACATGTACAATGTGTGGGGATATCTAGGTCAAGAGATCAATGTTACACTTTTGGGAATGCTTATCTTAGTGGGTTTTAAAGGATGTTGAACATGTTTGGTTGGATAGAATCAGGTAAGAAGAAATTTTTTTATTGACCTAAATATATTGGATAAAGGGCGGAAAGACAACCTTGAAATGATAGGCACACACACACACACATAATTTGTGGAATGGTTGTATCATAAGATGTTTTCACCTGATTAGTGTTATTGATTTAATTGTATTTTTTGATACAATTTTTGGGACATTTACTTCCTGATTTGTTTTTGGTGAATATTTTTATTCTCATATTGCCATCATGGGTTTAGAAATTTCAACATGCACCATTTCCTGGATTACATGACATGAGGATTTTCCTGAGAGTGAAAAAGGGTAAGTGAGGGGGAGTTGAAAATACATGTTTTTATTGAATATTTTGTTGATATTAATTGATATAATTTCACCACATTAATCTTTATTGGATGATTTAATGTAAAAATGTGTTTTGGGCTTGAATTAGGAAATTTTATGAAAATTATGTTTTTATCATTTTAATATAACCATAGTATTTTTATCACAATTTTTTATGTGAAAGTAAATTTGACTTGAAAGTTTACAGTAATATTCACACTTAAATTTTCTAAATTTTTTATTCAAAACATTATAACTGGATTTCACATTTTAAGGGAAAAGATAGGCATTAATGAAGGGCTGGACATAATTTGATAGAATGGACCCCACATTACTAAATCAACCATAAATTTTTCATTACTACTTGGATTTAGATGAAAATTTGGGAGGATTTAAATGAATAAAATTTGAATATTTAATTAAAATAGAGTGATACTTGGTTCTCCAGGGAAGGTGGTCTAAATATCGGATCAATATGAAGTAAATTTTGGAGACTAAATGATGCATGTACCTTTTTTGGAATTTAAAACCCTAGACCTCCATAAATATACTTAAATGATATTTTAAATATTTTTTAGGGTTTATAGAGGCTTTGGGAAGGTTTTTTAGAAAGGTTGGCTCCTGGATAAATCTCAAACCCCTTAGAATAAGTAAGGCTTTGTGAAAAGATCTCTTCCAAGAAGGCTCTCCTTTCCCACCTCCACTTGCGTTTCTTTGTTCTCATGCTTATAATGAGAATTTTTCTTCAATAAATACTATTTTTTATTCTATTTTAATATTATTATTTTTATTCTTGGTTCTATAATCTAAGAGTAGAGACAATATTGTGTATTTCCCTTTGAATCCATTGCTTATGCAAAATGTCTACACAATGACAACTCCGCCCATGGAAGAGTGATTTCGTTCATTGTTGATATAATACCTAATACATTAATTTATTTATTTTAAATACCTAAAAATACTATAATTAATAAATTTTTATCAATTAATTTAGTTTTATTTCTTTAGGAACTTGATCAATTTTGACTTGAATGCCGGGTCAGACTTGTGTGAATCATGTGAGTGAAACTTTAATCGCAAAATCCAATCAACTTGGGATAGAATTATAGGGTTAAATACTAATATAAAAACTAAATTAGTTCTCAAATATATGGATTATATTATTTCTTAATTTTACATTGACCATAAGTTGAGATTTTGGATCCAAAACAAAGAAGGGTGCTGCAATTGGGAGTCCAGAAGTTGACATAGGGCTCATTTTCCCAATATTTGTAGCTGTGTTAATTTCCATAGGGTTAGGGGGTTGAAAAGATTATAAGATAAAAATTTAATGAATTATAATCATACTAGATTATTATAAATTAATGGTTAATGGGTTAGATTATATCGACCACGTCTTCTCATATTAGTGTTATTAAAGAAATTGTGTCCTTGATTGTCTCTTCTCGTTTGTTTGTTTTGTTTATTATCTAAAAATAAAAACTAAACCCCCATCTTGTGTAATTTGTTTTAAATTATTTTATTGGTTTTTTTAATCCTATTAAGGGGTTTTAATTCACTTTATCCTTGATATAATGACCGGTACAACCACTGTGTTTCACTTGGTAAATTCACTAATATTTTTGAGAGCGTGTGCAACAACGCTCGTCATCCAACCAAGGAACTTTCACCAATATCCATACAACACAAAGAAGATATATATTATGTATATAAAAGGACTAAAAATGATCCATTATGATCTCATATTGGTAATTGTTTTCATAATAAAACTCAACCATCCCCAAATGATCATCCCAAGCTCCACCAAAGTCGAGAACACAAGTGTGAAGCATATCCTCAAGAATCTGTATTGCTCTTTCTGATTGGCCATCCAACTGTGTATGATAAATCTTAATCAAATGAAAATAATATTCTAGTGACTCCTAAAGTAATCTCCAAAAATGATAAGTGAACCAATGATCTCTTTCAGAAACTATAGTAGAAGGAACTCCGTGCAGAAGAACAATCTATTTTACATAGAGATTTTTCAACTTCTTTATTTCGGTTATATCACGAATGGGTATAAATGTAATGACCCAATGTTTTTAAATGAAAATTAACTTCTCATAAGTATGTAATAAAATCACATGAAAACTCAATATAATGAACTACTAAGTGCTAAGTGACCTCTAAACATAAGTTTGACACTTCTGTGTTTGGAATTTCGAAAATTCGGAATACACGGTTGTAATCAATAAGTTATTTGGAGTCCAATAAGTAAAACTTAATTTTTGGTGAATAGTAACATACCCTAATGAATAGTAACATACCCTTATGAATATTAACATCACCTATGATATTATAAAAATAATATTCACATTTTAAGTACAATATACCTGTATTTTAGAATAAGTTAATGAATGTTTTAAAACTAGTTTTCATACAAAATTATTATTTCAATTAAATATTAAAATAATCATATTTAGGAAATTATTTTTGAAAAATGGACTTCATTTTTGGATTCTACACATTGAAAAATGGTTAGGGTAAATTTTTGGGATTTTTCTGAAATACTTGAATTTTTGATGAATAGTAAAATACGATAAATTACAATAAATGCTAAATACTGCATCATAGGTGATGTATGGCTGATGTAAGATGATAATCTAGGACCATACTTGATTATTTTAGTTTATTTTATGATAATTCTCAATTATTCATAGTCTTGGACTTAAATAATAAACTAATACTTAAAATAATGGGAAAAACCTCCCCTCCCTCACTATAAATACCCCCTCTCCTTACCTCTTTCCCTCACACCTCTCAAGCCTTTTTCCTAGCCCAAATTCTGCTCAAGTATCCTCCCAAGCTCCTTTCCCACGTCCAATTCCTATTGTTCTTACCAAAAGGCCAAAATCAAATGCCTTAATAGGGATCTCAAAGAGAGAAGATCAAAGGGTAAGGATCCCCTTTCATTTTTAAGTGTTTTGTTTTCAATTCCCTTCTTTTCTTATACCCTCTTACCCTTACCTTATCCAAAAGGAATAAAAGCTCCAGAATATCATATATTCTGGATTTTAATCATGTTTATGGAAAAAATTTAAGTATCATGCTTCTTCTCCTCTCCCTCATGTTCTAAAATTAAAACATCGTTCGCGAAGTGTCGAATTATCGACATCGTAGATAATGTATTTTCAATTTATTTTATCATCTTTGTTTATGGTCATGAAACCATTTATGTTATATTTGAACCAGATTATTATAAATTTTATATATCCTATTTATGGTTCTGTAATCATTATACACTCATGATATTAAATAATAATACAAAACAAGTTAATTATGGGTAAAATCGCTAACATTAATTCAAGCGTTTATCATTAATGTCTTATGTCATGGTTATCTTTCACTCCAATTAACCAAATGAATTTTGTAACCATGTAACCTTCTTTATTTTCACTAATTATATATAACATCAATTCTATAGGACCACTTTCATCTTACATTTTAGCCGAACCTAAATACAAGTGAACTGATCATTAAAACCAAGGAAACAAACGGACCCAAACCACAAAATTGAACCTTATAATCAATCAAAATGGGTATAAATGAACTTAAAAAGGTTATAATAAATATTTTACATGTATATAAGGTTCTGGAACTATTGATTGATAAACCTAATTTGACTATTCAGGTCATTAATATCAAGTGGAGAACACCAACAGACTTAAGCTAAGGGATCCTCCCCTTTTTACTCTTAATCAAGATTGTTCTCTATGCTATGCCTTTTTGTGTAATACCAAGTGACGGGGTACATTTATAAACCTTCAACATACTTACATAATGTTTTATAAGTGATTATAAACCCCTTATCTCTCTCATCAAGCCCTCTTAATTATACACGATACCATGCCAATAAACCACGATGGATTCTACCCGAACTTCCCTTCGGGTCGCTCTATCTTTCTTTTTTTGTTGTCTTTTCTTTTATGTAGAACTTAAAAATTCTATTTATATGCTCCAATATCATGTTCTAGGATCCAAATATCACTCTCTTTCGTGGTTATACATGCTTATAAGTTAATCTCTCTTTGATACTTCCCAATAAGCACACTTGTTTTAAAGGAACTTCCCAAACTTTTACCCAATTTCAAGTGCACTCTATCTTCTTTTTAAGACACCATTATCTTTTTAAATTCTGTATTTTTATTATGAAAACCTTCTTGGTTCAATTATGGTTTTATATAAATGAATGTCTTCTCTACTATTTTAAAAAGCTCTATAGTATTTTCCTTAAAACCGCACAAAAATGTTTTAATGCTAATATTTCTAAAATACATTTCTCATATGTTGTCACTTATGTTTGACACAACTTAACATGTTATATTCATATTTTACCCTATTAACGTCCATTTATTTATAATTCTTTTTTTATATGGACACTTTCATGATACACCCATTGGTTATGATTGATGTCATGATTGTGGTACCCAATTCTTTTCATGGGTACCGTTATGTTTGTGTATGGTTGAATATGTATGATTGTATATGTGGTGAGAATATTTATGTGGCCAGGATATTCATGAATATGTTGAGATGGGTGCGCCCAGATAGTGCTCCAATGCATTGGGTAAGGTTAAGTCTCATGAGATGCGATGTGAAACGGGATTGGCGGTTAGCCTTGACTCGTACTGAAATGGGAAACGGGATTGGCGGTTAGCCTTAACCTGTACTAAAGAAATGCTTTATGATTCTGCCACATTTATATGATTCCATGTTTATATGATCCCATGCTTATATCAAATGATTTTATAAGTTTAATGCTTTGGATATCATTATGTCATGCCTCCGAACTCATGTGCTTGAGATGTATCCTTATGTTCTTTCCCTTACTAGGCTTTTTAGCTCATCCCTTTGTTCATGTGTTCCCCAGGGTACCCTATGCAGGTGTAAGGGCTCAAATGAAGTTTGGATCTCATTATGGAGATTAAATAAAGAAGTGTTTTTTAGCCCCATGTTTTGTGTTATATGTACCTAGTCTTCCAAGACAATAGACTTAACAAGCCTTGGCTTGTACTCTGATGATGAATTATATTTAAAATATGTAAAAGGATCGGGTCACTATAGTTGGTATCAGAGGATGGTATAGTTATTTTTAGGGATTAGGAATATAGAACCTTAGTATTAACCTTAAGGATGAGACTAAGTCTAAGAAAATAGTCCTAAATTTTGGGGAGTATAGAGTAAGTTGTTTATCAAGAAAATACATCCCTATCTGGATATGAGCAGGTAGAGGTGGCTCTGGCACAGATGTATCTAGGGGTAAAACCAAAAAACACTACTTTGAGCTAGACTCGAACGGGAACTGGTGCACGATAATGGGCCTTGCTGCACTCTTGGTTACGACACTCCCCTGGGATATGCTTTAGTAGATTCATGCGCTTAGTACAAACCATTATTAAGGAAAAAATCCCATAAAAATATAATTCAAGAAATAGATCGAGGATAAACTAGGTTTTAACCTAAGGAATCACAAGTTAGGATGTACTTATTCCTTATAAGTTTACCATTTTATGTTGAAATTTTCCTTTTATTCCCAATAAATAAGTATTCAAGACCTATAATTATATGTTCTTTTTCTTAGTTAATGGCGGGAAATATAAGAACACGTTCCAACAACCAATGTGATAGGAAATGTGAAGATTTCCCTAACGATGTGCCTAATATGACGGGAGCGAGTGCTCAAAACTTCTTGGCAGTACTTGCTCAGCTGGATCGAGTTATGAATAATAATTTTAATCAGGCGGAACTCCATTCTCCTCCAAGGAAAGAGAAAGTTGCCGTAGAATCCTTCATGCGGATAAGGCCTCCCATGTTTAGCAGGTCTTCTGATCCCCTCCTTGCAGAACAATGGATTAACTCCATTGAAAAGATATTATCTGTTCTGCAGTTCTCGAAAGAAGAGAAGGTTTTAATGGCGGTCTATCATTTTGATGGGGAAGCTAATCAGTGGTGGACACTGATCAAGAATACAAAGTACCGAGAGGAAATTGATTCCATGGATTGGGAGGATTTCAAGAGGACGTTTTTCAACAAATATTTTCCTTGAACCCTTTGTCTCAAGATGGAAAGAGAGTTCCTCGGACTCAGGCAGAAGGAAGATGAGTCCATCGGGGCGTATGAAGCAAACTTTACAAGTCTTTCAAGGTATGCCTCAGGCTTTTTCATGAACACCGAAAGCAAGGTGGATCGCTTCTCTAGTGGACTAAAACCAAGTCTATGAAAAGTGTTGGTAATTCGAGACTTTGACAGTTATGAGGATATTGTACATTGTGCCCCCAAGGTGGAAATGGAGATTGGAGACTCTCAGTGGTCTCATGGGCCTAGTGACAAGAAGCATAAAATGGATAAAAACATGGGTGGTTCATCAAACAAATCCCATGATGGAAAGAAGCCACACTTTCCCCTTTACAAAAATTGTGGGAAGAAGCATCCTGGTGACTGTCTCAAGGGAACCAAAAATTGATTCAAATGTAGAAAGTTTGATCATCTGGCCAAGAACTACCAAAGGGATATGAAAAATCTCACTAATGTTGAAGAAGAAAGGAAGTTTCAGAACAACACTCAGCCTACAGTGCAGTGTTTCAACTGCAAGGAGCTTGAGCATTATGCAAACAATTTCCCTAAGATGAGGGTCGTTAGAGGCAATCAATAAAAACCTCTAAGGAAACAAGGAAGGACTTATGCTATCACTACTTCTAAGATGGACCCGGACAATGATGCGGTGATAGGTATGCTAGTTATTCATTCAAGAATACCAGACATACTATTTGATTCTGGTTATACGCATTCTTTCATATCTTGCAAGTTTAGTAGAACTATTCAAACAACACCTCAAAATTTGGAGGAAAAGTTATTTGTAAAAATAGAAAATGGGGCGATCACCGCATCCATGGTTTATAACTCCTCCCCAGTTAATGTTTGTGGACTGAACCTCCCAGAAAATCTCGTCATACTTCCTTTAGTGGAGTTTGATGCAATATTGGGCATGGATTGGCTATCTTTGTACAAGGTCAACATCAATTGTCGGGAAAGGGAGATCACTTTTTACATCTCAAAGCATCCTCTGATTCTTTACAAATGTAAGGAGGAACATGAGTCTCCTTTAGAATCTTCATCTCAAGTGTGGATATTGTTGCCTTATGAGCAAGCATATCTAACTCAAATGATCGATACAAAGGAGAGAATCAGGCTTGAAGACATGCCCATCTTGAGGGATTACACTGACGTATTCCCTGAAGAGTTTCCTGGTCTTCCTCCGGACCGAGAGGTTGATTTCTTAATTGAACTTATCCCTGGATCTCTACCTATCTCAAAGACACCTTACAGAATGGCCACCGTAGAGCTGGAAGAGCTGAAGAAGCAGTTATAGGAGAATATGAAGAAAGGTTTTATATGCCCGAGTGCTTCGCCGTGGGGTGCTCCAGTCCTCTTCGTCAAGAAGAAGGATGGATCAATGCGCCTTTGCATTGATTATCGTGATCTCAATAAAATCACGATAAAGAACAAGTATCCCCTTCCACGGATAGATGACTTGTTCGATCAACTTTGTGGGGCCAATTATTTTTCTAAGGTGGACCTTCAGTCAGGATATCACCAAATAAAGGTGAGGAAGGAAGATATAACAAATATTTCCTTTCGAACAAGGTATGGACACTATGAGTTCATAGTGATTCCCTTAAGACTAACTAATTCTCCATCAATTTTCATGGATTTAATGAATAGAGTATTTAGAGATTACCTTGAAATTTTTTTGGTAGTCTTTATTAATGATATTATGATATACTCCAAGAGCAAGGAGGAACATGAGGATCATTTAAAAACTATGTTAAATACTTTATGAAGGGAGAAGTTGTATGAAAAGTATAGTAAATGTGAGTTATGGATGAAAGAAGTATCATTCTTGGGGCATGTTATCACTAGAAAAGGGATATCTGTGGACCCTTCCAAGGAAAAGGCAATTGAAGAGTGTCCCATGCCTACTTCTGTAACAGATATCTGTAGCTTTTTGGGTCTATCAGTGTATTATCGACGATTCATGAAGAACTTTTCATGATTGTAAAACCCAATGACCAAGATGACATGAAAGGGGGTAAAGTTCATCTGGACCGAAGAATGTGAGGTAAGCTTCAAGGAGATAAAGAAAAGGCTTATCACTGCACCTGTACTCACATTACCAAAAAGTGGAGAAAGTTTTGTGATATACAGCGTTGCTTCAAAGAAAGGCTTGGGTTGTGTACTCATGCAAAATGATAATGTGATAGCCTATGCCTCACGGCAGTTGAATATCCTTGAGTAGAACTACCCTACGGATGATCTAGAGTTGGCGGCCGTGATTTTTGCCTTGAAAATCTGGTGGCACTACCTTTATGGTGAGATGTGTGATATATACACTGACCACAAGAGCCTAAAGTATATATTCACACAAAATGAGCTCAACATGCATCAAATGAGATGGTTAGAGCTAATCAAGGATTACGATTGCTCTATTCACTACCATCCTGGAAAGGAGAACAAGGTAGCTGATGCTCTAAGTAGAAAAGAAATAGCTACTCTATCCATGATACAGCTTAAGAAAGACCCTATCTTCTTGGATATGCAAAGGATGGATTTAGAAATCATAAGGGTAGGGGATACATCCTACCTTTCCCAAATGATTGCACAACCATCCATCCAAGGGAAGATTAAGGAAGCACAAAGGGATGATGTGGAGTTACAAAAGAATTTCAATGCAGTAAAGGAAGGAAATATACAAGAGTTCCATATCAACAATGATGGAGTGATTTGGTTTGGAATGCGGCTTTGTTTGACTTCATCACATGAGATAAAGAAAGAGATATTGAACAATGCACATAGCTCAACATTCTCTATCCATCCTAGAAGTACCAAGATGTATTGTGATCTCCATGAACACTTATGGTGGGACAACATGAAGAAGGTGATTGAGGAATATATATCAAGGTGCTTAGTATGTCAGCAAGTTAAATCAGAGCGACAAAAGTCCAAAGGGATGATACAACCATTGCCTATACCCATGTTGAAATGGGAGAATGTCACAATGAACTTTGTCACGGGACTCCCGAAGACTTCAAAGGGAAATAATGAGATATGGGTTGTGGTTGAACGACTCACCAAGACCGCCCATTTTATTGCTATTCGGGAAGACCTCTCACTTGAAAGACTTGCAAAAATGTATGTAAAGGATGTGGTGAGACTGCATGGCGTTCCACTCTCAATTGTCTCTGATCATGATCCAAGGTTCACATCTAAATTCTGGAAGATTCTTTAACATGATTTGGGTACTGAATTAAATTTCAGCATGACCTATCACCCCCAAACCGATGGCCAATCTGAAAGGACTATTCATACGCTTGAATATGTACTGAGAGCCTTCTCTCTAGAATTCAAAGGTGGATGGGATCAGCATCTCCCATTGGTTGAGTTATCATACAACAATAGCTTCCACTCGAGTATTAAGATGGCTCCGTATGAAGCTCTGTATGGAAAGCGAGGTAGAACTACAACCTTTAGGGATGAAGTTGGAGAACAAAAGCTAATTGGACCCGATCTTGTGCAAGAGATGACAGAGAAGGTCCAAGTCATCCAGAAAAACATCAAAGCTGCTCAGAGTCTGCAAAATAGGTATGCTGACAACCGTCTAAGGGACTTGGGAGTTCGACGTTGGGGATAAAGTCTTCCTTCGAATATCACCATGGAAGAGAGTCATGCGATTTGCAAAGAAAGGGAAGCTAAGCCCAAGGTACATTGGACCCTTTGAGATCCTTGAACGCATCAGAGTGGTTGACTACTGACTAACACTCCCACCTAACCTATCTCTAGTACACAATGTATTCCATGTACCCCTCTTGAGAAAGTACATACCAGACCCCTCACATGTACTCAATCCAGAGGTGATACCATTGGAGAATGATCTTTCTTATGAGGAACAACCAGTAAAGATATTAGATCATAGAGACAAGGTTCTAAGAAATAAGACAATGCACCTGGTCAAAGTGTTATGTAGAAACCAAAAGTTTGAAGAAGCAACATGGGAACTGGAGGAGGCGATGAGGCAAAGTTACCCTCATCCGTTCTAATATGGGATATGAAAATTTTGAGGGCGAAATTTCATAAGGGGGGAAGAATGTAACGACCCAATGTTTTAAATGAAAATTACCTTCTCATAAGTATGTTATAAAATCACATTAAAACTCAACATAATGAACTACTAAGTGCTAAGTGACCTATAAACATAAGTTTGACACTTATGTGTTTGGAATTTTGAAAATTCGGAATACATGGTTGTAATCAGAAAGTTATTTGGAGTTCGATAAGGAAAACTTAATTTTTGGTGAATTGTAACCTACCCTAATGAATAGTAACACACCCTTATGAATAGTGATATAACCTAATGAATAGTAACATCACCTATGATAGTATAAAAATAATATTCATGTTTTAAGTACAATATACCTGTATTTTAGAATAAGTTAATGAATGTTTTAAAACTGGTTTTCATACAAAATTATTATTTTAATTAAATATTACAATAATAAAATTTAGGTAATTATTTTTGAAAAATGAACTTTATTTTTGGATTCTACATGTCGAAAAATGGTTAGGGTGAATTTTTGGGATTTTTCTGAAATACTTGATTTTTTGATGAATAGTAAAATACGATAAATTACAATAAATGCTAAATACTGCATCATAGGTGATGTATGGATAATTTAAGATGATAATCTCGAATCATCCTTGATTATTTTAGTATATTTTATTATAATTCCCAACTATTCACAGTCTTGGCCTTAAATAATAAACTAATACTTAAAATAATGGAAAAAACCTCCCCTCCCTCACTATAAATACCCCCTCTCCTTACCTCTTTCCCTAACACCTCTCAAGCCTTGTGCCTAGCCCAAATTCTGCTCAATTATCCTCCCAATATCCTTCCCCACTTCCAAGGCCTGCTTTTCTTACCAAAAGGCCAAAATCAAAGGCCTTAAGAGGGATCTCAAAGAGAAGAGATCAAAGGGTAAGGATTCCCTTTCATTTTCAAGTGTTTTGTTTTCAATTCCCTTCTTTTCTTATACCCTCTTCCCCTTACCATATCCAAAAGGCATGAAAGATCCAGAATATCATATATTCTAGATGTTAATCATGTTTATGGAAAAAATTCAAGTATCATGCTTCTTCTCGTCTCCCCCGCGTTCTAAAATTAAAACATCGTCCGTGAAGTGTCGAATTGTCGACATCATGGATAATGTATTTTTAATTTCTTTTATCATATTTGTTTCTGGTCATGAAACCATTTATGTTATAGTTGAACAAGATTATTATAAATGTTATATATCCTATTTAGGGTTCTGGAATCTTTATACACTCATGATATCAAATAATAATACAAAACAAGTTAATTATGGGTAAAATCGCTAACATTAATTCAAGCGTTTATCATTAATGTCTTATGTCAGGGTTCTATTTTACTCCAATTAACCAAATGAATTTTGTAACCATGTAACCTTCTGTATGTTAACTAATTATATATAATATCAATTCTGGACGACCACTTTCATCTTACATTTTATCCGAACCTAAATACAAGTGAACTGATCATTAAAACCAAGGAAACAAACGGACCCGAACCATGAAATTGAACCTTATAATCAATCAAAATGGGTATAAATGAACTTAAAAAAATTATAATAAATATTTTACATTTATATAAGGTTATGTACCTTTTTATTAATAAACCTAATTTGACTATTCAGGTCATTAATATCAAGTGGAGAACACCAACAAACTTAAGGTAAGGGATCCTCCCCTTTTTACTCTTAATCAAGATTGTTCTCTATGATATGACTTTTTGTGTAATACCAAGTGATGGGGTAGATTTATACACCTTCCCCATACTTCCCTAATATTTTATAAGTGATTAGAAACCCCTTATCTCTCTCATCAAGCCCTCTTAATTATACACGATACCATGCCAATAAACCATGATGGATTCTACCCGAACTTCCTTTATTCCTTCGGGTTACTCTATATTTCTTTTGTTTTTGTCTTTTATTTTATGTATAACTTCAAAAATATGTTTATATGATCCAATATCATGTTCCAAGATCCACCTCTCACTCTCTTTAGTGGTTATACATGCTTATAAGTGAACCGCTCTTCGATACTTCCCAATAAGCACACTTGTTTTAAAGGAACTTCCCGAACTTTTACCCAATTTCAAGTGCACTATATCTTCTTTTTAAGACAACATTATCTTTTTAAATTCTGTATTTTTATTATTAAAACCTTATTGGTTCAATTATAGTTTTATATAAATGAATTACTTCTCTACTATTTTAAAAATATCTATAGTATTTTCCTTAAAACCGCACAAAAATGTTTTAATGCCAATATTTATAAAATACATTTCCCATATGTTGTCACTTATGTTTGACACCACTTACCATGTTATATGCATATTTTACCCTATGAACTTCCATGTATTTATAATTCTTTCCTTATATGGACACTTTCATGATACGCCCATTGGTTATGATTGATGTCATGATTGTGGTACCCAATTCTTTTAATGGGTACCCTTATGTTTGTGCATGGTTGAATATGTATGATTGTATATGTGGTAAGAATATTTATGTGGCAAGGATATTTATGAATATGTTGAGATGGGTGCACCCAGATAGCACTCCAATGCATTGGGTAAGGTTAAGTCTTAGGATATGCGATGTGAAACGGGATTGGAGGTTAGCCTTGACCCGTACTGAAATGGGAAACAGGATTGGTGGTTAGTCTTGACCTGTACTAAAGAAATGATTTATGATTCTGCCACATTTATATGATTCCATGTTTATATGATCCCATGCTTATATCAAATGATTTTATAATTTTCATACTTTGGATATCATTATGTCATGCCTCCCAACTCATGTGATTGAGATGTATCCTTATGTTCTTTCCCTTATTGGGATTTTTATCTCATCCCTTTGTTCATGTGTTCCCAAGGGTACCCTATGCAGTTGTAAGGGCTCAAAGGAAGTTATGAGCTCATTATGGAGATTAAATAAAGAAGTTTTTTTTAGCCCCATATTTTGTGTTATATGTACCTAGTCTTCCAAGACACTAGACTTAATGATCCTTGCATTGTACTCTAATGATGAATTATGTTTAAAATCATGAAATGTTATATGTAAAAGGATCGGGTCACTATAATAAAGTGTTCTGACTTAGTCAACCAATCAATAACAACCCATATCTCATTTTTCTTTCTTTGGGTACACAGAAACCTAACCAAAAAGTTCATAGAGATCTCATCCCACTTCCAAGTAAGGATCGAAAGTGGTTGAACTAAACCCAAAGGTTTCTGGTGCTTGGCCTTAACCTGTTGGCACATATAACAATGAGAGACAAATTCATCAATTCCCCATCTCATACCTAGACACCAAAAATTCCACCACATTTCATAGAATATCTTTGTGGTTCCTGGGTGCACAACCCACTATGAGTTATGGAAATCCCATATAATAGCTTTCCTCACCACTAAAGACACAAAAAAGTGATTCTGATAGCATAGAATGACCTCTTTAAAGAAAAACCACTCAAAAACTATCTCCACACCATAAAGAGAGTATCTAATGATATATAACTCATCTTCAAGATGTTGTTTCTAAAGAATCAATTTGATAAGAGAAGATTTCAACTAAACACTGGCCAAAGCAACCTCATTACCTAAGTCCTGGACTTCAATATGAAATTTTGCAAAGGGAGTCATCAAGTTCCACTCTTCTAATGATTATTTCACTTCCTAGGTTAGAAGTTCCCTACTCAAATTATCTTCAATGACATTAACTTTCCCTAGAGTATATGTGATATCAAATTTGAAAGATTGTAGATATTCCAACCAACACCTATAGAGGATATTCAAATCTTTTTGAGAGAAGATATAACTCAAGCTCTTATGGTCTGAAAACATGGTAAACCTTTCTATAGAAAGGTAATGCCTCCATCTCTTAGGTTCATGCATCATAGATTCAAGTTCAAGGTTATGGTTTGGATAATTCTTATCATGTGGCCTAAGCTGACTAGATCCATAATCAATGACATGTTTACCTAGCATAATAACACAACCTAAACCTGAACCCGATGCAACAAAAAAGACCACATATCCCTACCTGACCTATGGAAGAGTCAACACTAGAGTAGTAGTCAAAATATGTTTCAGCACAACAAATGAATTCTAACATTTCTCATCCCAAGAAAACCTTAATCCCTTTAGAGTTAGAGCATTAATATGATAAGCTAAATTTGAGGATTTCTTAACGAACTGATGATAATACCTAACTAGACCCAAGAATCTCTGAATCTCAAAAACACTCCATGGTTATTGACATGTCATTAAAGCTTTTACCTTCTTGGGATTGAATGATATACCATGTTCTGACACCACATGTCCCAATAACTTCACTTCCTAAATCCATAAACCACATTTCAAAAGCTTGGTATGAAGTAAATAATTTCTTAATAATTTCAGAACTGCTCTTAAATGACACACATGATCCTCCCCAGACTTAGAGTAAAAAAGGATGTCATCCAAAAATACTACTATAAAGGTATCAAGATGCTCATGGAAAATCACGTTCATTAAATCCATAAATATTTTAGAAGAATTGGTTAGACCAAAGGGAATTACATGGTACTCATAATAGATTTACCTGATCTGAAAGGTGGTTTTATGAATTTTAGATTATTTTATCCTCAACTGATGGTAGCCAAAACAAAGATCAATATTAGAGAACCATTTCTCCCCTTTCAACTGATCAAACATATCATCAATCTGTGGCAATGAATACTTGTTCTTTATCATAACTCAATTGAGTTTTTGATAACTAAAAAAAAGGAAAAGAGAACTACCAACCTTATTTAAAAAGAGAACCAGCGCAACCCAAGGTGAAAAAATCAAGCGTATAAAGCTTTTCTCTAGAAGATCATACAACTGAGTCTTTAGATATTTTATTTCAGCTGGTGCCATATAGTAATAAAGAATAGAAACTGGTTGTGTACCAATAACTAAGTCAATAGAAACCTTGACCTACCTTACTGGTTTAAAAATAGAGAACTCAGAAGGAAACACATAGGAAAAATTGATGATAAATGAAGGGAGTTCACTAATAAAATATTACCACTCCAGATCAAAATAAAACATTGATATTACTTTCCTCAACTCCAGATAATAAGGTTCGACCCTGCCCGACCTTGGGTCCCATTCTCCTTGAAATACATGGCACACACCATTAGGTGTATTAAAGGAGACCCATCATAGATAATATTCAATCCAGGATTTATTAACAATGAGCCAATCTATAATAAATATGACATCAATAGATTTCATGTATAGAACCAAAAAACTCCAACAAAGATCAACATATGATAGATAGAAAACCCAACTGGGACTACAGAGAACCTGATCTCTCTCTTCATTCCATGGGGTGTAGTAATATCCATTACATAGGATAAAAGATCCATATGAGGATTTAACATATTAATAATACTGGTTGAAATAAATGAATGAGATGCACCGATATCAAATAGAGTATTAACTAATGATGAACCTATAGTAATGGTACCTCTGATGGTCGTTGGACCCATATGTGATTCCTCTGGAGAATCTTCCTTTATGTGAAGAAGCTTCATTCCAGATGCTTATGAATGGAACCCTTTTTTATGTGAAACATCTGATTTCCCTGTATTTTTAGAAGGAACTGGTGATCCCGTGCCACTACGAGGAGTGGAATAAATATGGAAGAACTTCTGCATGTGACCCGAACATCCGTAGGAGACACATATCTTGGGTGCCTCAGTGAAAACACTATTTAAATTCCCTAGATTTCCATACTAATAGAAAATCAAAGGGCCTATGATAGGCACCGCAGGAGGTATAAATTGAATCTAATGTCAAGGACCACCATAAGAATCATAATGATTCTTCTTTCATTTGAAGGAACTTTCACCGCCACTAGGAGAGAAAGAGACTCCTAACAACCCTGACTTGACAAACAGGTCCATTTCAACCATTAGATCTATATCCATCACATCAGAATAATAGGGAAGCTTTAGAAAGAAAACTTGAGAACAAATTTCCTATTGGAGTCCCAACTCAAACCTTCATGCATTAATCTTCTAATTAGATACTATCTTCGGTGAAAACCGCACAAGCTTAGCAAAGAAGTTTGCATACTATATCCTTCAAGCATGAAGGTGGAACACTTCACCTTGATTTCATCAGGTGTCTCCAATAACCCAAAAAAATTCTCCATCCTTCTCAACCATTCCTTAGCCTCTTGAGGATCATTTGAACCCTTGACCACTACTATATTTTGGCAAAGAAAATACTAAGAATGATCCCAGGGAATTCCCCTATGAGGTTCCATAGCTAGAGTCTGAATGAGAACTAGTGGTGGTGACTATTCTAGAGTTTGGAAAATACACACAATCACCTCAAACAGGTTCGGGTCTACTAGAGGTTTTGATTGCTATGGTTCAGCAATAAATTCCTTCTTGATCTGATTCACGCATATTCTCAGAGGCATGATGATATACAATATCAATAGACAACAAGAAAGACATCAAATAAAACTAAAACAAAGAAATAAAGGAAAATTAATTCCAATAGATAGACAATAATATTTTTATTTCAATCTAACCAAATAAAAATTAGGGAAAACACTAGAACTAATACTCAAGATGTCTTTACCAAACCACCCAAGGTGACTTAAGGTTCATTGTGGCGGGATATGGCTAGGCACTCAATTGAAACTAGCCACTAAGTCCTAATAAGAACATACAACTACATACTGACATCAAGGTAAGATGAAAAACCTGCCTCTGATACCACTTTGTGACGAACCAGACTAGTTACCTTGGTAACCCAATAACCAAGCTAGTCCTCACATGGCCCTAAGAGCATTCCCAATCCCCATGGTTTGACGACTAACACCTATCATCATACATAATGAAAGTGAGAATGATTTTTCAACAAAAATTGCAGAAGAAGACAAATAAGACAGTATGAATACAAAATATACTCCATAGGGAGAAGTGTATGAGAAGTTAAATAGGTATAAAAAACCTAAAGTACCACAGCAAAGTACTAGAAAACTGAAATAACATCCCAATTTCCAAAGGACACAACTCTCCAAGTGAAAAAATCAACACCTATAACCACCCCCAAGTGGCGCTTTACCTCTACTCAAAACTGGAAAAAGATAATCTACAAACACCCAAAGACACAGGTAGGGTGTGAGCTAAAAGATTAGTATGGTATCACTAAGTATTCCATAATAAGATTCCAAAATTAACAAACCAAATAAAGATATTTCAATTTTCAAATAAATAGGTTTGGAATTTCAAAATCATATTTAAACAAATCATGCTTTACATTCCAAAAGATGGAATATATTTCAAATGATGGATATACTTTAAAAAAATGGATTAAATAAACACTTTTATATTAAAAAATTTATATAAATTAGAAGGCATGTAAAATAGGTTATAAACATTGGATTACATTTATATCTCATATATAAATAAGCAAGAAACATGTTCATTTTCCAAGAGGTTTGATAGTTCCAGGTTATGTAATCCTCACACACTTATGTGATAATAACTGCAATGTGTACACATGTCCCTTGACACTGGAAAGAGAGGACTCATCTATGTCCCACTAGGGAATAATATGTGCTAAAAAGTGTTTTTTTAGTGTTATAAAATGTTAATCCGATGCTTGGGAATTACCATACTAGCGTGTTTGTCCCAAATAACTCACTAACTACCTAGGATTGCATGCTCTCTAGTATAAATCATTGATGGGAAATTTATTTTAAGAATGACCAAAATACAAAAAAATCCCATTCTCTCATTTCAGAAATTCTAATTTTTTATTTAAAAACTAAATGGGGTTTTAATAAAAATCATACCTTTTTCCAAGACAAAACCCAAAGGTTTCTATCAAAACCATTTAAGATATTTTTTACAAATAAGAATTTTAAATTAATTCACAACTAAATTTTACAATTCAATTCCCACAATTAAATTCAATAATTCCCATCAATTTCAAAATTTAAATTTGATAATTTAAATCTCTAGAATTTTCCATCAATTTCACAATCACACCATAATTCAACAGAATTGGGGTTTTTTATAATTTCCTTCCAAAATTAAATTTCCAAAAAACTCCAATTTTATGGAAATTTGATTTTTAATCATTAAATTTAAAGTAATTTAATTTATAATAGTAAATGAATTTAAAACAATAATCAAGAAAACCTTAGGACCATGAGATCTTGAATCACAAAACCCTAATTGGGATTCACCAACAACGAATAATGATAATAGAAAACCAAGAATCAAACCTAGGTTTAGATCCAAAACATCGGGTTTTAGATCCAGAAATCAACATGGGGATCTAAAAAACCCTAGGGAGGAAAAGAGGAGAGAGTAAGAGATGGAGAACGGGAAGAGGAAACCTACCAGGTAGAGATCGAACATTGTTCCCCAAGATTTGATCCATTTCAAAGAGGGCGTAGAGGGTCCAAGAACACATCTTGGATACTCCCAAGGAAGAATAAATTTTAGGGGGTCATGCTAGGTTTTTCAGGCACCTAAATGGAAGGTTTCCGGATTTTAAAATTAGATTTTCAAATTAATTAAAATCCGTGCATGGTTTCTTGGTTAAAGCAGTATGGTTAGACCAAACCGTGTGCCCTGGCCATGTGCCTATTTTAAATGGGTTTCACAGTTTCTCTTATGTGGGTGCACGGTTTGAAAAACCATGTTCTAACCATGAAAAACCCCACTGCTAGGGTTTTCATGGTTTGCATTGAGAGGCCACACAGTTTGGGTAAACTATGCACCAATCGTACACTTGCCCAGAATTTTCAAAACTTTTAAAAATTTCACCCGATTCACCCTTAAATGAAACCCAAAAAAAGAATATTAAAAATAGGGGTTCAGGTATACCTGAAAATAGTAACAAGATGTTATAATCCATCAATAACCATTACAATCAACTTTGGTCATCACTTTAATTTACAGGTAAGTAAACTTAATTAAATGTGTCAAATCATTTTCTATATAAATTTCATGTGGTAAATGAGTTGAGACCCAAAAAATTAATGACAAAAAGGAATGTTTGAAACAAAAAAACAATAAAATTTTAAATTCAATTTATGTTATAAAATGAAAAATATCTTCAAACCATTTACAAAAAACATTTGTGCTTCATTAGTAATACCTAGTGAGGTGTTATTTGGTTTCTCCAATTAAAAGGCACCCCAATGTCTTTGGCATATTATTTTTATAAGAATTTTCATGTTAAATGATGAAAAGGTTATTATCATCAATGACCCTCAACTCCCAATTAAAATTAAACATACAATTTTGATAATCAATATCCATTTATTTCATAATGAGGTTGGATTTGACAACATCTAGATATAAATAATGTCAATTAGAACAATTTCAACATGGTAATGTAATCATGTCATCACTTACTGAGGTTTAAAAAGGACAATAAAAGAATATATCTAAATATGTTAAACAATCTTGGCTTATTCTCTTTAAACTCAATATAATATTATCATTAAATATATTCATCAAAGAATTTCATATATATTAATCAATTTAAAAGTGATTAAGCATACTAAATAAAAAAATTATGAATAAATGTTGTTATTATTTAATATAAATTATATAATTATTTAACATAAAAATTAAAGTTAACAATTACCAATTAATAATGAAAATAAACTAAAAATTAATATTATCTATGAATTAACAAATAAAATAACTTAAATATAATACATAAAAAAATTAATTTTAAATTCTAAAGTAAAATATAAACCATTAAAATAAAACCAAAATAATTTATAATCATGAAGATGTATCATTATGATGTTCAAAATATTAATGAAATTCAATACAGATGTCAACTTTTATTCATAGGTCAACTAAGTAAATATTTGGGCATAAATCATACATTGTGAAAACTCATAGAAGTACAAAGTCCCAATATCAAATTCAATTATACACCACATGATTAGCATTTTGAAGCATCACACAATATGAATCATACATTAATTAAGAGAAAACGCGACATTCCACACATAAAATCAATTAAAAAATCACAATAAAATACAAAATGGCCAAACACAATTTGCAAAAGTACCAATGAATCCCCCTTTAATTGGATGAATAGGGGTCAATTCATGTGTAAAACATTAAATCCCCACAAATTAAAGGTTTATAATTTCTAAGATAATTTTATATTTTATTACATCATATAGAATGGAATCATTTTAGAACCATTAAAAAAAATTCATACCTAAATTGAGAAATGAAAAAGTGTATAGTCAAATATGAATTCAATATAAGTACTCATACATTAGCATGTCCCTCTTACTCTTGTTTGAAAAAAAGATGATATAAAAAATATCTTTAAAGGGTAATGAATCAATTTATTTTCCAATTGACTGATATATTAGTAAAAAAATGTTAAATTCACCCCTTAATTGCTACTAATAAGGATAAAATATTCTTAAAATCATAAATTAATGTGAAATAACGATTCAAGTGTAAAGGGTAAAAGGTGTTCATCACTTTTATGAATGATGACACACTATTTTTATATGTGAGTGAATAAATGTAAAATGGGCTAGTAAACCATGATACAATTCTCATATTTTTTATCTTTCCAACACATTATTCATAAACCAATCTATTTATTATTACATAAAATTTACTTTTATAGAAATTTCATCAATTTCATAGGATAGTGTAAGAAAATGATCATTGAAATAGAAATTACTTCTCATACGGTATAAGAGGGGGCAAGCAAGGGTTATACAAGTTGAAGATGAACTAATATGGAGAAAGTGAGGTGACAACGAACCGCAGAGGCGGGATATGAAAAAAATACAAGGTAACAACAAAGATAACAGTATACTAAATACATGATAGAACAAAACCATGATCCAAGATTTGCCTTAGAAATTTTTCCGTGCAATTCAACCCCACTAGAAACACCCAGAACCTCAAAAATGCCTTCTATGCTTCCCAAACTCTGTACTACCACTGTCCATATCATGAATTACACTAACACATTATAATATTGTTCGGTTTTGATATATATGAGGTATAAAAACTCAATCCAAGAACCACTGTGAGGTAAATCATGTAAAACTTCATGTAAAATAATAGAATTATAGAAAATCTGCTGCCAAATTCCACGTGAAGCCAACTTATTCCACCTAAAAAATGCATTACTCCCAGAGAATGATCAAAAAACACAAATCCCCCTATACCTAATACTAAACATATTATATAATTGAATTCTAAGAAATAAACAGACATAAAATTTATATTGAACCGAGAAAAGAAAATTAAACCCTTCACGGGAACTCTATGGTGAAACAAGTAAAGGAGTTTTAGAAGGGTATCGGGGCCTTGTAATTTGGAATGAAATGGACACCTTTGTAGGACTGGTGAATCCTCATCGAAAAAGGAGAATTGGAAAAAAATAAGCGATTGGGGATTGGCAAAATTGCAGGGTAGGGAGGGTTGTTTGAGAGGAGGAAAAGACGAAAGCACTGAGGAGTTAGATTAAAGGATGTAGATATTGCAAAGAATGATGGGAGCTCCCAGTCTCTATTCGAAACTTTGATTTTCCTATCCATAGAAGTGGTGTCGTTCATAAACCTTTTTAATGGAAAATATTTCACGGGGGCAAGGGTTTCAGTGGTGCAGTAGGGATTTGTGCTTGGAGGAGATTTCCATGGTGTGACTGGATTTCGATGGGGGGATTCCAATGTGGGGAGAGGTTGGGTAGCATACCAAATTAACAAAATTGTTAATAAAAATTAAACTAAAATATATTAATTTAAAAATGAATTAATAAGTAAATTATATATTTAGTTTTTATTCTAGAAATGTTAAATAAATGAAATAAAAAATTTCATTCAATACATTAAATTATTTATAAATATTTCAAATATAAGCATATATTGTATACTTTTTTATACGAATTCTTATTTTTTTTCTATAATTTAAAGTAAAATTTCAATATATAAATATAATTATTAATAAAATAAAATTACTTAATCATTTTTTATATTTTTTTATTTTCTAAATTTATATTAATATTTTATTGGATTTATATTGATTAGTTTTTTATGTTTAATAAATTTAAATATAAAAATAAAACTTCAATATAAAACATGATATTTTAACAAAACATCCAAAAATGATAAATTGAATGTTATTGTTGGTCTTATAAATGATATTATAATAAATTAGATTTCTTAATTTTCCAATGATAAAGTATTTTTTTCTTCAACGGTTTTTTGCAACATGTTTTTGTGATGTTAAAGGATTTGTTGGTAATGATGGTTATTAATAATAGATTGATGCGTTGGTAAAAAAATGTTGGTATTGATATAATAAAGTAGTAGATTTAACTTTTATTAAAATAATTGTTGGTATTTAACAGTTATTAATAACAAATATACCTATTGGTAATAACATATGTTGCTATATTAAATTAATCTCAACAAAACCTAATATCTATTGACAATACTCAGTTTTACCAACAAATATATTATCTATCATTGAATTTATGTTAGTATAAGTCACTTTTTTTGTAGTGAGAGTACACATAATTTTGGTGAAGCAATGACTTTCATTGTATATTTTTTGGAAATTTTTAGAGAATCTTTTAGAAACTTATTCTGAAACTTGGACTAAAATAAATAAATGAAACTTACACTGAATATTACTCTGAAAGTTTAATTGAAACTTTCCATAAAACTTTTATAGAAAACATCACTGAAAATTTATGTCAAATATTCAACAAAACTTACATTGAAACTTTCAGTGATGTGTTGATAAAAGATATTCTTTATTAACACTAATGGACAACATTGAAAAATGATGAGTTTTATCAATGCTAACTAAAAGTGAAAATAAATTCATTCTTTATTAGTGCTAAAAAAATATGGATAAAAGTCATCCTTTATCAGCATGAGATTTTGGAACTGATAAAGAATATCTTTATAAGCACTTTTAGTTAGTGGTGATGTACGTTTTTGTAAATTATTATTATCACACACACACACATATTGTTATATAATATATCTTTTTTTTGTTTCAATTTACATATATCAAACTTGTTATACATAATTAATGCGATTTATATAGAAACACACATACACATATTCATAATATTTTTTAATTTTTATGTTTTCTAATTTCTAATATTTATTCATTTTATATCTATGCAATTTTATCAATTTTAATATTTATTTATATTTATTTATTTTTTAATGATTAACATTTCTAATATGTTTATATTAATATTTCTTCATTTTTATTTTCATATTTTTGTATTTAAAAATTTATTAAATTATTATATATTCATTTTTAATTATTAATTTATTATACATTTTGTATATTTAAATGTAATTTTCAATATGTATTCATTTTCATATTAATATATATTTATTTTTAATTTTTTTAAACAATTTATATAATTATAATTATAAATTTAATTCACATATTTTTAGTATTTCTTCAAATTATTTGTTTTTTATTTACTAAATTTCACTAATTTTTACATTCATTCTTTTAATATTATTTATTTATTAATAATATTAATTAATTTTTTTTAAATTTATTCATTTTTAATATTTAGTTATTTAATATTTTCTGTAATTTAATCTTTTTTAGTATATATATATATACATATTTATTCATTAATATTTTTAATATGGCTGAAATAATTAATAATTAATGTTTATTCATTTTAATTTTAAAATATATTCATCTAAATTTTTTATTAATTTATAGAGTTAATAATATTAATTCATTTTTAAATTTTTTTTACAATCTATTCAATTTTTAATTTATTAAATTTAACTCATTTTTAACATTTCATTCATTTAATATTAGGTATTCATTAATAGTATTAAATATATATATTTTCTTTTTTATAATTTATTCATTTTTAATATTTATTCATTTAATGTATTTTTTAATATATTTTTCTTTAATATTTATTTATACACATTTATTCATTAATATTTAATGGTTTTAATATAGTTTTAATCTACACTATTAACATGTGTTCATTTTCATTTCAATATTTATCATTTTTTAATTTTTTAATAATTAATATAATTAATATTTCTTATTCATTTTTTAATATTTTTATAATCTATTCATTTTTTAATTAATAAATTTCACTCATTTTAAATATTTCATTCCTTTAATGTTATTCTTTCATTAATAATATATTTTTTTAAAAAAAATTCATTTTTAATATTTTCAGTTGATATTTTTATAATTTATTAATTTTTAATATTTAATTATGAATATTTATTCATTAATATTTTATACTTTTAATATGGTTAAAATTTACATAATTAATATATATTTATTTTAATTTTAATATATATTCATCATTTATTTTTTAATAATTTATATAACTAATAATACTTTTTGTTTTTTTTAATTTTTTTTGAAATTTATTCAATTTTTAATTATTAATGTTCCCACATTTTTAAAATTTAGTCAATTAATGTTATTTATTCATCAATAATATTAATTATTTTTTAATTTTTTTCAATTTATTATTTTTCAATATTTATTCATTTAATATTTTTGTAATTTATTCAATTTTAATATTTATCCATATATATTTATTCATTAACATTTATTTTTTAATATTTTTATATTAATATTTATTCATTTTTATTTTAATATTTTTTATCTTAATCTTTATAAAATTATTATATATACATTTTTATATTTATTAATATACAAAATTTATATTATTTAATATTTATTATACATTTCTAATATATTTTAATGAGTTTTATCAGCACTAAATTATAAAATATTGATAAAACATATCATTAACATGGATAAATTAGAAATTGTTCAAAAAAATATCTTTATTTGCGTTAAAATTTTAGGGCTGGTAAATTTTCATCTTTATCAGTGATAAATTTTATTGGTGATAAAGATATGTTGTATCAACACTTTTTAATTTAGTGCTGATAAAGGCATATTTTATCATCACTTTGGTTAGAAGCATTGAAAAAAAATCCTTTACCCTCTTTAAAATGAACCCAAACAAAAACCCCCTCACTCGCACTATTTTAGCTCTCATGGAACTAAAAATATGTTGCTGCGCCCCCTCAAATTTCTTGAATGAATCGAATTTCCCAAAACTAAAGGTATACAATTATTTATACTCTTTCTTAGTTGGTCTTTCATTGTTTGGAATTTTTTAGTTCTTATTATCTTGTATTTGATATGTGAAACCCTATATTCAAATCCTTCATTTCCTTAACATTTTGCAATGTGTATTGCGAAAATTTTGTCCAACATCCATGGGGTTTTCACTTGTTTACAACCTCAACCACTCCAAGTACTTGGATATCTAGAGTTCTCTCTCCTTAGGTCCAAGTAGTTTGGAATGCATGGTTATTCTTGATCATGTTCGATTTGAAAATATATAATGAGTTAAATTATATATATATGTGTGTGTGTGTGTTTATGAGTGTGTGTATATATATATATATATTAAAAAATAAATAATAAAATAAAATAAAATAAAATTAATCTATATATATTTAAATATATATTTAAATATATATTTATTATATATATAAATTAATATAAAATAAAAAAGTAAATATATTATGAACTATGTGTGTGATCCAATATATGTTTATGTATTTTAGTATTTAAATTTTCTAGCCTTTAGGGATATGTTTTTAGTACTTTGTAGATTCTTATTACAAATCGTGTTTAAAAGATGAAATAAATTCATTAAGGGAAGACTAATTATATAACATGTAATTATACTACACCATCAAAAAAATTATTTATTATAATGATATGAAACTATTTTTCATATACGTTTATGTTTTTTAGTATGTAAATTTCTTTTCATGCAATATTTTTGATATGATTTCTAGAACAAAAATTTTATGTAACAATGGGTGTATCCCCTTTTCTCAATAAAACTATAAGTTTCTTTCTTTTTTTATCACTACAACTTGTTCTTTCGTTTCTTCCTTTAATGCCCAAAGTGATTGACTTTTTTCTCTAGAAAATAATCAAATTTATTAAAATCATCAATAACTTTTTCCTTTTATTTTAAAGATTTTGTAACTTATTTAACAATTTTTTTTAACTTAGACTGAAATAAAACAATAACTTCATGCAATGTATTATAAAAAATGGACTTTATATATTTACATATTGAAATGTTTCGATACACACATATACACAATTATATATATATATATATATATATATATTAATGTAAAAGGGAATTCCTCAGTGTGGCCTTTTCGAACCCTCCACACAGAGAAACCCCCCTCCCCAACGAAGGGGTAGTACCCGCAGGCAGCTCCCCAGCCAAGGAAGGAGCCGTTGCCAGCCGAGATGGTAAAGCATCCCGGAGGGTAACGACCCGACAACGATGGTTCCTCACAAAAATCTGTCAGCAATGGGCCGCGCCTCATTTTTACCACCTAGAGGAGTCCGGGCGACCCGGCAAGGCGGGTGTATCTCGGGGGAGAGGCTCACCCCGAGAGCGGACTCCCAGGATTTGAACCCTGAACCACCCAAAGAACGACCTTGTTTTGGCAACTCACCTTCACCGCCACACCACCACCGAAGTGGAAAATGTGTTTAACAGTTAACACGTGTATAGGTGCAGCCTTACACCACCCGTGCACCACACCTCCCCAGCTAGGCCCAAGGTGGCCAACCCTTGGGCTTGGGCCAGTTCCCACGGAGTCGAGGGGATGAGAGGATCGCTGGAAAATGGTGCATGTTGCCTTTGCGAGGACTCCCCAAATTATGATACTTTATTTGTAAAGACCTCAACCCTAGTAGCCCAGAGCCATTACATTGGCACTAGATACAATGAATCACATCCCGAAGGACCGAATAGTTTAGTTATCTTAGTAAAATAGATAAATACTTGAATCCCACATCGCATTTGAAAATCTAAAATACAAAACATAGTGAAAGTAAATATTTTTCATCCTTGAAATCATCCAAATATTTCTTCTTTGTATCCCAAGGAAAGGAAAAAAAATAAGGGTGAACAAAAATTCCCAGTAATGGTTATGTATAGAGGAATCTATCACGAGTAAATAAGGCATAATATACATGGAAATGTAAATAACTAAAAACACATGATATATAATCAATAACCTAAGCATGATGAATAATATAGAAGAAGTAAATGAATATTAAAAAATAATATATAAATAATCACTTGATCTTGAAACTTATCTATAGATATCATAATCATTCAAATAATCACATGGACATCAATAAATAATTTCATAATGATGGGATGCATAATGCCGAACATCATAAACTAACTGTCAAGGCCTTGTGCCAAGGCAATATATATAAATATGTAAGGCCTTGAAAAAATACCCAAACTAGTATGTCTTATGAGACCTACTGATTCATCGATGGGCTGTAGAAGGCCTCACAAATTACTTACTAAGTTTAATGAATTCATCATATAAAAGGGGAGAATAACAATCCAATACATAATCAAAATAAACATTCACATTGAAAATATGTCATATGAAATGTTAATATTTATCCAGTAAAAATAATCATAAACCATCCAGAGAAATAATAAGGATGATATCGTTACAACATATTCGCAGTGAAGTATAAGTAAAATAAAGGGTTATTTTCATTGATCAATAAAAATACTATAAAAAGATCATTAATAACATTCTTGGGGAAAATCAATTTCAAAAACAAAAAATTTCGAAGATATTAGGAAAAAAATTTCTTTGAAAAGAATCATGAAAACTTGTAAAGGTAGCATAAAATCATTGAGAATTCATGACAATGGTAAATTCCATTTAGGTTGAGTACATTAAAACAATGATTACTTTCACATTTTGATAAAAGTCAAAAAGTACCTCATTCAAAAAAATAGAAGAAGATTCCATTTAAAACATTTTGAAAAAAATTCAAACGTGTGTAAAAATTACATTAATGAATTGTTGGATAATAGTGTAAACATTTTCTTAATTTTTTTAAGGAAAATATAGACAAAGAATAAAAATATTCCCGACTGAAGAAAAAATAAAATCATTTTTCCTTAAAGAAATTATTTCTATCTATTGAGTACTTAAAAGAGGAAAATGAAATGAAAACTTATAATGTTAAGAAATAACCAGAGGAGAATAAATCATATCTATTTTAAGATATAAAGGCCATATAATTCCTCTAGTGGAGACTTAATCATAAACAATCCCAAATAATGATGAGATTTTAAAATAAACCGTTACCACTTTGGTAACTTTTGAATCATAATATACAAGAAATAAATAACTTCAAAATAATCTTTAAATACCATGATTATAAAGGGAGTCAAGATATATCATATCAAAGGGGTAGTATATATATCACATGAACGAAGAAAGTGGTGAATAAGGCATATGTCTCACGAAAACAAAAATGGGACAAGAAACCCTTACAAAGATTGTATCATAAAATTTATAATTAATCGATGAAGTGATTATGTGTGAAAAATGTAAAAACAAAAAAAAATAGAAGTACAAAACAATAAAATCATAGGTAATTTTACATATAATCATGTAAAAACATAGTCAATGAAGTAGAAGTATAACCCAATGAATGTAAATTGAGTTAAGAAACTTTTTACCACTTGATAACTTTCAAGTCAAATACCATTGGATAAAATTATTTGAATTAAAACATAAATTAACATAAAGTATTAATAATTCATTATATAATATTTTGAAGGGTATTATATACACCAGATAAAATAAATTGGTTCATAACATTAAAATATGCCTCAATGAAAGGATATTGAGAGACAATCCCTTACCTCAAGCCTGATTCATTACATACATTCTTTATCTTCCTGAATAATAAAATTATATTAATTATTTACATGATTAATAAAAAATTTCATGTTTATTATTCATTTTATTTTATTTATTACCATGTTATTTTTAATTACTTAATTAATTAAGTTCATGTCAGACATTTTTGGCGATATTCAGTTCATATGTCTAAAATGACTTCGGTAGGTTCACTATGGTAAAAGAGGACATGTCACGACCTAACCCATACTGGGGCTCAAGCCGCAACTACCCCAATCCTGCCTCCATAGGCCAGAGGATGGCGACTAGCACCGAAGGCACAACAAACTAGGGGAGGCCTTTTCTTAAGAAACTGTACACACACATGCAGCCAACTCAATGCAAAAGTGCAGAGAAAGGAAAGCAAGATACAACACTGCTACCAAAAAAAGAAACCAACATACATGAATCAACCTTTAACCAGTACAAGAAAAGTGCGGAAAAGTATACTAACAAGTAAACTGAATAGTAAAAGGGGAAAAACAGACGCCCAACCAGAAAGGTGCCACAACCCGGAAACAGGTAAAACGAAAGTAAACCGCTGGTGAGTCTCTCGCCTGAAAGTCCTACTACGAAAAATAAATGTGGCCCAATATCTTGTATCCTCTACGCTCCTCCATAGTCTCGATCGACCTGTTCGTCATATGCAAGGTCACACCAAGTGCGGGAAAATCCCAAGCAGGGGTGAGTATAAAGATGCACAGTAGGATGCCCCGAAAGCTTGAGGGAGCAACAAAGGAGGTAGTGAAACTGTGAGCAGTAGATAGAATAAAGAATAGTGCAAGAGTAAAAAAGAGAGAGTGCAACTCGACCCAACCAAAAGGAAGAAAGTAGACTCGTCCAATCCAAGAGGACCTAGACACGGAAAGCACGTGGCATACCTCGCGTGTCTTCACCCCTCCTAGAAGGAGAGTAACCAAACCCAAGGAGTGGTAAAAAAAGTAGGGTGTATGTATATATTATCAATAAGAAACCCAAATGAGTGCGTAAGGGGATCTCTATCTCCAAGCTCAGCCTAAAAAGAGTTGCCAACAGTTCAAAGGATATCCATCACTATTGCCCAACAAACCCATACGTCAAAGCTGTCTCATCACTGAACCGTACCACCAAGGGTCCCGCTTCGGTAATCACAGAGAAAAGTCACTGACTAGCCTCATAGAAAAGACCGAGTCTAAAATAAGTCACCGGGTAACCCACTGCCCAGCCCTGCTAGAGGGTAAACCCCAATAAGTCAACAGTGAACCACTACCCAGCCCCGCTAGAGGGTGAACCGTAATAAATCATCGGGTGAACCACTGCCCAACCCTGCTGGAGGGTATACCCCAATAAGTCGATGGTGACCCACTGCCTAGCCCCGCTGGAGGGTAGACCGTAATAAGTCATCGGGTGACCCACTACCCAGCCCTGCTGGAGGGTAAACCCTAAATAAGTCGACGGTGACCCACTGCCCAGCCCCGCTGGAGGGTAAACCATAAGAAGTCATCGGGTGACCCACTGCCCAGCCCTGCTGGAGGGTAAACCCCAATAAGTTAATGACGACCAACTTCCCAACCCCACTGGAGGGTATACCGCAATAAATCATCTGGTGACCCACTGCCCAGCCCTTCTGAAGGGTAAAGCCAAAATAAGTCAACAGTGACCCACTGCCCAGCCCCGATGGAGGGTAAACTGTAAGGTCAACGGGTATCCCACTGCCCAGCCTCGCTGGAGGGTAAACCCAGAACTAGTAAGATATCTCTACACTACCCGTGCCATCACTGGGTGTCACAAACACCGCTATCGTGCATAGGTTCAGAGTACGTCAAAGGAACCTCCAACCAACACCCTTTCATGTTTCCATATTTAATAAGATCACGTAAGAGGCCCCGCTTTCCCAAACAGAGTACACCGCTATAATCCTCGCGGAAAAACACGCGAGATAGACTAATTACACGCTGGAAATGGACTCCCGGTAGAAAATTCATTCAACACCGCTTTATGCCCGTACAACGTCTCGTGGGGCCCCCACCCCGGTCCTGAAAGAGGTCGGGCGAACCACGCCACTGCGATTCTCTCAGGAAAACACGCCGAAATGACTATTCATAAGCCCCAAACGGACGCCTGATGAAAAAGTCGTAGTACGCTGCACACAACTTAGGAGACGACCCATGGGGCCCACACCTCAACTCCGGATTCAACGCCTAAAACCACCCCGGTCAATTTCTCCTTGATGACAGAGTCACAACACCGCTGAAGGCACCTAAAACGTATTCTGGATGTAGAAGCTGCAACTCCCTGCGTTATATGCAAATGGGGCCCTATGGGGCCCACACCTTGACCCCGAAACACGTCATGCAAATTATACCATTGCGTTCCTTACTGATAACCACACGAGATAGGATATTCATTTTCCCTAAACGTACTTATGTAGAATAAGTCTTAAAAACGTAGCATACGTCCGAAATCTGCCTCATGGGGCCCATGCCTCGGGCCCAAATTTAGGCGGGCAGATTTCACCATTACAATCCCCTCGAAAAAACACTCAGAAACAAGTACTCAAACACCCCAAACGGATAACGGGTGAAAAAGTTTTGTTTCACCATAAAACGTGCGAACCAGGATCTGTGGGGCCCGCATATTTTCTCCAACCCTAATGCTTCAGAAAACATCTCAAAAAGTCCACACGAGGACTGGGGTCACGCTACCGCTGATGGCACGTCAAACGGACATCCCAAACAGGAGTTAGGTCCGATGCAACAATTAATTAATTAATTAATTAATTACTCACATTTAGCATTTCATGCCACCGAGCAACGAAACCAACCCACAAAGGTTTTGAACCAACTTTGGAAGGACCTTCTTAGCTCCGGGTCCACCGCACCTCTGACGGCACGTCAAACGGACGTCCGGCTCGCGAGCCACGTTCGTCGCAACTTTAATAATAATTTATTATTATTAAATTAACGCATTTTGGGTCCCCCGCCTTCAAGAATGGAACCAAAAAAACCCTGTAAACCACTTTAAAAAGTCCGTTTTGAAGAGACCGATCCACTGCCGCAGACGGCACATCAAACAGATGCGTCGTTTAGAAGTTACACCCCGCAAACGCAAGGGGGCCTAACCGGGCCAGTTCACCCCGGCCGGCCCGATCCGAACCGCCGGCCCGTTCTAGCAGCCCCGGACCCTCATTGGGTCCGATTTTCTTTTTTTTATTCTTTATTCTTTTTGAATTAGACCGGACAATTGGACGGTCTCCGTCGCGTCACGCAGCAAGACTCGCGGAACGTAGGTCCTTACCTCCTCCGCACACCGGAGGTGCTGACCTTGGGGTGCCCCTTCGACCGCGACGGGCCGTCAGCCTCAGGGCTCTCCTCCTCCTGCAGCGCATCGCCACGCTGCCCTGGCTCGCGCTGACCGACACCGCCCGACGCCGCCTACGCCCGCTGCTCCGTCGTCCCGACTTCACCAGACGACCGCTCCTCCGCCGGGACCTCGCCGCGCCCCACCTCCTCCGGATCAGCCTCGCCGTGCTCCGCCGTGACGACCGGATCCCCCTAGCCGCACCCGAGCCAGCCGCACACCGGCCGCCCAAACACCTCCGGCTCAACCGCCGGCTGTCGCGTGCCGGCCCTCCTTCGCTGGATCCTGAGCCTCTGCCGTGTTCCAAGACGCGGCCGCCGTGCTTCGCCGCCGGTTCGTCCTCCGGCCTCCGCCCCACGCCAGAGCCAAACCTTCAGCCAGTCCCCCCGAAAACTCCGGTGCTCGAAAAAATTATCCGAAACCGGTTTTGGGATCCCCGAGACCAGATCTTCACGACGCCGCCCCTTGCTCATCGATCCGTTGAGGTTCGCACACATCTGAAAATTTGGGATGAAGAACGCCCAAGAACGGGGAATTAAACGGGGCTCGGGCGTTGGCCGTGTTCGTTTGGCCAATGCCCCAAATTCTAAAAACTATAAAATTCAAAGATGAAATTGATTAAGAAATTTAAGAAATTGACGAGGGTGCGAAATTCAGCAAGAATCCCACCTTGTTGGATCTGTTCGTCGTTGGCGATGCCTTCGTTGTGCTCCACCTTCGATCTGCTGAGGTTTCGGCGAAGATCGCTCCTCGATCCGACGAAGAATGATGAAGAACACTGAGGAACGGATGTGAGAGAGAGAAGGAGAGAGAGAGAGAGAGACATGAAAGATAAGGGAGAACCCCCAACTCCCATTTTCCTATTTATAGGAAAACCCACTTAGCGCGGAATCCGAAATCACGACGCCCTCTCATTTTACGCCGCACCTAGGAAAAACGCCCCATTTCGAACTCAAAAAAAGTCTCAGATTTTCATTCTGAGGCTTCATTCTAAAGTTATTCAAAAATATCGTCAGTGATAAAAATTACTAAGTCATTATTTCAAAAGACAGTTTTGCCCCTGGGTGACATCTCTCACAGTAGGGCCGTGCCCGCAACTTTTACACCCCGCCTAGGGTAAACGGCACGCTCCGAACGCAACCGTGCCCTTTTATTTTCAATCTGAGTTACTGTTTAAGAGTTATTCAGGTTTGAGCTATTAAATGAATAATTTGATAATTTAATTATCCATTTAACAAACCGCCAACGAGCGAGGGGTCCGAACATCCCGCGCCGACTCATTTTATGTCGCGCCTCAGGCAAAAACTGCGTTCCGGACCCAATCATGGTCTTGGATTTCCGATCTGATCAACTGTCTAAGAGATATCACATTTTTTTAGTTTACCACGTTTTCATAATATAAAAACACTTAATATTTTTATATAATTAATTTCGGGCACATCGGGCCTCATAATTGCACGCCGTCTGAACGCCCTACATTGGAATGACATCAAGAATTTTTTTCAATATCTTAGAGTCCCAAAACCTGGTTTCTTACATCATTAACCCCTTCAAGCATTTTTCCCCTGAAAAGCAATACTAGGAAAACAACTCGAGATACAGATCTCACACCTAGCTCTCCCACTCCCAAGGAAACTTGTAGATCACCAAGTTGGAAAATCACATGAACCGAAGATATGGTTCTTACTTTGTCGTGAATGAAATCACGGTTTTCTCCTGGAACATGGCCTTCTGATTCCCTCCATAAGAATAACCATCTGGTGAAATACCCAAGGATATCTGGTCACACAAGTTTTCACAGTCGGTGCATCAAAACCGAGACTCTCTTACACACTCAACAAATGAAGAAGTCAGAATCATCGATCGGAGAAAAGCCGTACCCTCCTGCAGAAACTCCAGCCAACACCGTCATCTCAGGTTCAAGTCTCTCTGGGTGGGGATGCACCTGATAAAATGGTGGTATAAGAAAACCACAATGCAATCTCCCAGAAGATAGCGTCTCCAAATTTTCAGCGCAAGGACCACCACTAGCACCACATAGTGAAAAATGTAGTTCTGTTTATGGGGTTTCCATCAACTCAACCTGTACTTGATAACAATATCAAGATTGATGTTGATCACGCAAGGTACCAACGAACATGGCAGGTGAGAAAACTCATCCAACCGTCATAGGCGAGACACCGAAAGCACGTGGCATACCCCGTGTGTCTTTGCCCCTCTTGGAAGGAGAGTAATCCCCAAAACAGGATCTCTGCCAAACCCACTAGTGGAATCTCAAGCAAAGGGAGGTCAAGCAGAAAGGCCCCACTGGCAAAACTAGAACCTGCTCTAACGCTCCACCGCACAACCCTTCCATGAATGTACAAGTCATAGGGACTCATACACCGCACCTCAATACTATCCACTTTGGGTGGTAATTACTCTCCCTCATGGTTTTGATCACTTCACAAAAACGCTTCTCAGTGGGAGAAGAACCCCTCTTTCCCGTGCATTCAAAGCTATATCGGACAACACCAACACATGGTTACAATGATGCCCTGCATTACCCTCGGTAACCCCTCAAACAAGGAGTTAGAAAAAAAGAGTCCCTCACGCAGTGTCTAACAAGTTCTACTAAGAAAAGTATAAAAAGACATAGAGTGTACCTCTTATCAAATCCTGCGTTGCAGGACTGTAGACATCCATAGCACACAGCCGCCTGCGGCCCCGCCCGTCAGCACCCTGATCCTGACATGGCTGCCTAGTGATGGTGGAAGGACCTCGAAATGTCATCCACCAACCACAGTTCTTCTTTCATTTTTTCTAACACCGCCTCCCTGGGGACCTCCCTGTCCTCACCTGAGAGTTCTCTGATCACGAAACTACCTCTTTCATGGCAGTGCATCTACCAACTACCTGGAAAACCAACACATTTGGTCGAGTAGTCTCATGGAACATGACCTCACACATCACAACCATAGCACTAGTACTCCTTGGTCTATCTCGGTGCTTTACGTTGTCCCCGACCATGTGCCTGAGTCTCAACAAGGGGAGACCTCGGACGTCAAGGCCCTGCCAATCAGCGTCCTTCTGACAGAAATTTCTCTATCACCAGTGCCTGCTCCAGCACCCCGAGATGGGTGAGGATGCACAAGAGCACTATGCTGGAACGAATCTCCAATATAGAGACCTCGCTCAAAAATCTGGGCTCGGAAGTTACCATCATGTACCAAGTCCAAAGAGTACCGAGTAAGGTCTGCGAACCCAGTCGCGTACCCATCTACTGCCATCACTCCCCACTAAAGCTCCAGAAGCTCCCAAAACCGCAAAAAGTGTAAGTAGGAGGGGTATTACTCCTCACGAAACAGATTCTAGAAGTCATCCCATGAGAGTACCGACTCATCGTGTACCTGAGTAATCCTGGCTCTACTACGCCAAACTACATGGTGGAAAAAGACTGGCTGTCAAAGCCACCAGCTAACCTGTTAGTGTCAAAACAATCCTGAAGAGGCGGAACTCTCGTAGCATGCCCAGACTGTTCTCGTCATCGTCCCTCGCTGTCGGTACTATATGCTAATCCACAAGTGGAGGTGCTACTATCTGTCCTCCTAGAGAAAGGGTAATCATATGATGGATCTCGAACTGAGGCCTCTTTGCTTGCGGAGTCATCGTCACGAACCGAAGCTATTATCCTGGCTGGATATCATCATGGAGACATCCTGAATCCGATCAAGGAGTACCATGGTCAAATGAGAATATATATATCAACAACGATGGGGAGATGACTCAAGAAGGACAGTCAAAGAATCAATCCTATATGATGCACGAACCAAATTCCCTGTGACAAGTGTCTCAGTGTTCCAAGTTGACAAGTGGGTTATGAGGGTCCTGGTGAATGGATACGTCGGACGCCGCACCATCACTGGATTCCCTGGCATGAGAGCCGCTCTCGAGACACATTGGCACTATTTCCCAAACTCAACCAGTTCATTTTTAGGGACGTTCTAACAATTCTCTAAGGAACGAACCACCTTTGATACCACTTTGTCACGACCCAACCCGTACCGGGGCTCGAGCCGCAACTACCCCAAGCCCGCCTCCATAGGCCAGGGGCTAGCGACTAGCAATGAAGGCACAACAAACTAGGTGAGGCCTTTGCCTAAGAAACTGTACACCCACACTTAGCCAACTCAATGAAAAAGTGAAGAGAAAGGAAAGAAATATACAACACTGCTACCAAAAAGGGAAACCAACATACATGAATCGACCTCTAACCAGTACTAGCAAAGTGCTGAAAAGTAGACTAACAAGTAAATTGAACAGTAAAAGGGAAAAAATATGCGCCCAACCAGAAAGGTGCCACAACCCGGCAACAGGTAAAATGAATGTAAACCGCTGGTGAGTCTCTCACCTGAAAGTCCTACTGCGACCACTGAACGTGGCCTAAGCTCCTGTATCCTCTACGCTCTTCCACAGTCTCGATCGACCTGTCCTTCGTCTACAAAGGAACACCAAGTGCGGGAAAAGCCTAAGTAGGGGTGAGTATAAAGATACTCATTAAGATTCTCCGAAAGCTCGAGGGAGTAAAAAAGGAGGTACTGAAACGGTGAGCAGTAGATAGAACAAAGAACAATGCAAGAGTACAAAAGAGAGAGTGCAGCTCAACCCAACCAAAAGGAAGGAAGTAGACTCGTCCAATCCAAGAGGAGTTAGACATGTAAAGCATGTGACATACCCCATGTGTCTTTGCCTTTCATAGAAGGAGAGTAACCAAACCCAAGGAGTGGGAAAAAAAGTAGGGTGTATGCATATTTGCTGAATAAGAAACCTGAACCAGTGCGTGAGGGGATATCTATATCCAAGCTCAGCCCAAGAAGAGTCGCCAATAGTTCAAAGGATATCCATCACTATTGCCCAACAAACCCATACGTCAAAGATGTGTCATCACTGAACCATACCAACAAGGGCCCCGCTTCGGTAATCACGGAGAAAAGTCATTGACTAGCCTCATAGAAAAGACCGAGTCTAAAATAAGTCGTCGGGTAACCCACTGCCTAGCCCTGCTAGAGGGTAAACCCCATTAAGTCAATGGTGACCCACTGCCCAACCCCGCTGGAGGGTAAACCATAATAAATCATTGGGTGACCCACTGCCCAACCCTACTGGAGGGTAAACCCCAATAAGTCGATGGTGAATCACTTCCCAGCCCTGCTGGAGGGTAGACCATAATAAGTCATTGGGTGACCCACTTCCCATCACTACTGGAGGGTAAACCCTAAATAAGTTGACAGTGACCCACTGCCCAGCCCTGCTGGAAGGTAAACCGTAATAAGTCATTGGGTGACCCACTGTGCAGCCCTACTGGAGGGTAAACCCCAATAAGTCAACGACGACCCACTGCCCAACCCCACTAGAGGGTAGACCGTAATAAATCATTGGGTGAACCACTGCGCAGCCCTGCTGGAGGGTAAAACCTAAATAAGTCAATGGTGACCCACTGCCCAGCCCCGCTGGAGGGTAAACTATAAGGTCAACGGGTATCCCACTGCCTAGCCTCACTGGAGGGTAAACCCGGAACTGGTCTGATATCTCCACACTACCCATACCATCACTGGGTGTCATAAACACTGCTACCATGCATAGGTTTGGAGTATGTCAAAGGAAACTCTGACCAATGCCCTTTCATGTTTCCATATTTAATATGTAAGAACCCAGATCTTCTTTTCAGGTATGTTTTTTCTTTTTCTGGTAGTTTTTGAGAAAAAGAGGAAAATCTGGAAATTTTTGGAGTACACGCCATGTAATTTATGAGTACACACCGTGTACTTCGATTCCACTAGAAGCCCTGTTCTGGCCGTGTCATGGCCACACACACAGCCGTGTAAGGGTGACTTGGAGGCCGCCTAAAGCGGAGTATGGAAAAGGAAATTACACGCCGTGTCCTCTAGAAGCACACGCCGTGTACTTTTTTTCCATTAAATGGATCAGGGTCACATCTAATCCTTATTTCCGTATTCTTCTTAGCCTATTTCCATTTAGAGTGTCCGTGGAGGCCGAATCTTCTCCAAGCCACTGATCTATCATCGGTTATCCAAATAGAACACCGTTGGTTGCAATAAAATCACAATGATCTACTCCGTTCTAGGCCGATTCACAGGATGAGGTTCAAGTATATCGATCTCCTAGGATCAAGGTAGGTGGTTTGTTGCCTTACGTTGAATGTCTTTGAGTTTTTGTGCAAAAGTGCCGGATTCCCATGTTTCGGGTATCTCGGGTTATGGATTTTGGTCTTATTGTTTAATTTCCTTATATTTCTTGTTAGATTAAGGTTAATTGATTATAATATATGCTTTTTTGCACGTTTGAGGATGACCCCATGGGTGTTATCGCTGTTTGGCTGTTTATCGTTGTTTGGCACAGTTTGCCTGCAAGGAAAACCCTATTGCAAATGCTAGTTTGCTTGTTATAACTGATTGCATGTGTTACCTGCGGTTTTAATTCTTTTCATGCACTGTATCTTTTAGCCAAGTAGTTTCTAAACTTACTTAGGTCTACTGATAGTCGATTACGCATGACTGGACTGCTCAGGGCTATGAGAACCTGGTGCGGGAGACGAAAGTGGGAATAAATGATTTAGTGCTTCCCTAGGGGGTCTGTTGGAATTAGTTTTTTATGTAGGACCTACAGGAATTGGACTTTGTGCTTCCTAAGAGTGTCCTTATTTTATGCACGTGTCGAGACCACATGAGGAATTAGACGTAAGATCTTTCTCAGAGAGTCTGTAGCTATCTTTGCAAGACCACATGGGAATCAATGTGAGTGATTCCTAGAGTGTGTGTGCCTTTGTATGTTTACTTGACTATAGGGGTCTGCTAGTTGATCCACCCAAAGATTTAGTGTGAATGTAGATTGTTTGGTTGGTTTAGATGAGTCTACCAAGCCAAAGCACATGCTTGGATCTATTAGCCTACTTGTTTGTTTAGGTAGTCTTTTGATGCCTGCTGTGTTACCTATTTACCTTGGAATAAAGAGATTTTCCAGATTCCTTGGTTGTTTAATTAAATGAATGAATTAATTTTTAAATGAATGTGAATGGTAATTGGTAGGATTGTTTACTTGTGTACTCCTAGTTTATTACTACATTTACTTTCATTACTTCTACTATATTACTCACTGATAGTAGGGCACAAATCTTGTGGTGGTTGCCTACTGGGATTAGTCTCACACCCTATTTGGGTCCTGCTTTTTGTCCCAAATAGGTTTTATGGTTGCAGGTGTGGATAGGGACTCTGGCCGCTCTACTTCTGGTACATGATTTCTGGTTGGAGCTGGAGAGCATAGGACAGAGCTTAGGCTTGCGATGCTGCTGGAGTTAATGTTTACTTTTCATACTTTATTTATCAGTTTTATTTCAGCACGTTGTTGTTTTTGCTGCTTTCCTTAGATACTTGTACCTGCTGCTTCATTATCATCATTACTATATATTCATTGCTTCCACTGTTTAGTTTTAGTTATTGTATACTGTTTAATTCTTTCGCTATTGACTGTTATTTCCTTTCCCTTGTATACCTTACCAAATTAGGGAATAGTTTTCCCAATGAATCACCAAGGCCCTCACTTCTAGTCAGAAACCTCTGGTGTTTAGGGGAAATGCGCTTGAGGTCATGTGGCGAACCGGGTAAGGGGCACCAGTTGAGTGGCTCCAGATTCGAGTCGTTACAAAGTGGTATCAGAGGTGGTTCTTTTCTTTATATTGACTTACTGTTTAGTGATGTTAGATAGAGATAGGACGAAATAAGTAAATGGTAAATAGATGTGCCGGGGAGTTGTAGAACTCGTGTACATGGAAAAAGCCAGGTTACCTCGAATATTGCAATTTTGGAGTTTTTAAAATGTTACAGTTTAATTGACTTCACCATTGGGTGGTGCACTTGTGTTGTGCTGTTACTGTTTATATGATTGTGGTTCTATTTTTTTGCAACCTAATGAGATGAGGGTATTCCATCTCATGCATCATATATGAACTTGTTAGAAAGTCACATGTCATGAATTTTTCCATGCCATCTGAATTGCATTAGACGTTGCATGCTGTTGTGATAGACTATGCATGCTGTTGTGATAACTGTTGTGATAGAATACCTGCTATGTTGATAGGGTATCGTTTGTTTAGAGATTCTTTATCATGGATGCCAAACTTTGGACTTAGAGGTGTTATGGGCCCTCTAGGATCATAATTTTGTGGATCATGAGTTTTTTATACTGTTTACTTGTTATATGCATAGTTAAAGATACCAAACTTTGATTCGCGGGGAGTATGGTCCTTCATAGATCGGAATTTGGTACCTTAATGCTTATTTTTTTTTCTGTGTTTCTGGGATCCAGTGCAGTTATGAGGCTACTTTTTGGAAAAAACCAGAATACATAGCTTGTTCTGTATGAATACACGCCATGTAGTGTATTGCCGTGTCACTGACCGTGCGAGCAAGGACACATCATGGTGAAAAATCTTGTAGGAACACACCTTGTACTAGTTTAGCATGTCGTGTAGTATGAGATAGGTACCCTAGCCATGTCACAAACAAGACGGGTTGGTGTCATCCTTTCTCTTACACGCCGTGTCCTCCTGAAACACACCGTGTAGTGTCAGCCGTGTCGCCAGCTGTGTAGCTAACCACACAGTCTATTAGGACTTCTTAGTACACACCGTGTCCTTCCAGAACATGCCGTGTAGTGCAACCAGGGAACATAGGCTATTCCACTAGAAACACGAGCCATGTGAATCTTGTTATGTACACGTTGTGTATACCTTGAACACGTTGTGTAGTTTTGTCTTAGTAGAGACGTGTGGATTAACTATGTAGAAGGACTCAGGCAGGGAAGGGAATTCAAGTACACGCCGTGTGTTGGGACAACACGCCGTGTATTTGGGGTGTTACACAACTAGTTAGGTAAGAGTACACAACCATGTAAATGACTTAATGGAACACACCGTGTAGTCTTTCTACACGCCGTGTAGTCATGTTTTTTTTTCTTTTGAATGTTTTTCCCCTGTTCCCTTCTTACACTCCTATTTTTCAGTCCCTAGTAATGTGATCTAAAGTGTTCTTTGAACTTTCAGAGTCATGGAACTGAGACATTCTCCCGTTGCACGTTAGGAACTAGTCAGTGACCGTATGCCTGATATGGCAGATCAGGGACTACCAGTAGTTCCGCATATCATTCCGGACATGGAACCTACAGTGATTCCAGACACTGGTGCTGACACTCAGTTCAGAGAGGGTTTCATGAGATTCATGCAGACCTTCCAGGGAGCTCAGCATCCTGCCCCATATATAGAAGAGCTGATGCAGGTTTTTCAGTAGCAGCATCCTCCCACGTTCACAGGGGATGGAGGACCATAGGCTGCAGAGTCATGGATAGAAGCCATGCTATTCATATTCGAGCACCTGGAGATGCCTCCAGAGAGGAGAGTGAATCTCGCGACTTATATGCTATGAGATTCCGCCAAAATATGGTAGGATGTGGTTTTGAAGGTAGAGCGCCAACTAGCTATGGCTTGGGATGAGTTTCAGTGTACGTTTTACGACTACTTCTACCCGGCGACACTGAGGGATGACAGAGCTAGAGAGTTCATGAACCTACAGTAGGGTACTATCATAGTTATGGAGTATTCCTCTTGCTTCACATAGTTACAGCGTTTCACTCCCGTTCTATGGAATGAAGAGCTATTTCTAGCAAGGAAGTTTGAGGAAGGCCTCAGACCGGACATCACATCACAAGTGAATGTCTTTCAGTTGAATTATATTACCCTGATATTCAACTAGGCGCTTATCATGGAGAGAAATATGAGGGATACTGGAGTGGTGGACCAGGGTGGTTCAGCACCCAGGGCTGATTCATTTCAGATAGACTGCAGGAAGCGCCACTGAGAGTCTACACGAGGTGACTCGAGGAAGCGAGGTATTCCTTATGGTAGATGGGATCTTCCTTCTGAAAACCAATTGGTGTGCTATCAGTGTGGAAAAAGTGGGAATAAGAAGCCTCAGTTCCCAAGAGACACATTATAGTGTTGATCTTGCAGAAAGATGGGTTATCTGTAGCGTTTCTACAGGGTTTTTATTCCAGCAGCTAGTGAAGGAGGATCAGTTTCGACTCCGCGTACAGGAGAGGGATTAGCAGTTCCATAGCAGATTGGGGGATGGAGTTCTTCAGGTTGTTCAGGACAAGGTATAGGCCGTGGATACATTGGTCAGGCTCAGGGAGGGTCAGCTCAGGGATCTCAGGCTGCTACACAGGGTCGCGATGCAAGCCAGACTTTTGCGGTAGAGAATATTCATCAGGAGCAGGATCCTGGACCTTTTATAGTTCGAGGTACGATTTTAGTAGCCTCAGTTTTATCCTCTGTACTTTTCGATACAGGAGCTTCTCATAGCTTTATTTCGGTGCATACTGTGGAAATCCTTAGACTTACTGTTTATACTTCTGAGGATATGCTGACGCTAGACACTCCCTTGGGAATTAGAACTGCTAGCGTGCGTCAGTGCTTAGAATTCCCCTTGAGGTTGGTGGGTGTCGTTTTTTCGTGGAATCTCTATGTTTTGGAGATGAAAGGCTATGATTTCATTCTTGGGATAGACTGGTTAGTTCCCTTCCAGGCCTTTGTCGATTTCTATCACCGTAGGGTGAGTTTCACATCACCATACGACAGATCATTTCTTCACAAGGGAGAATGGGATGTCCGGGCGAGCAGAGCTGGATCAGAGCATCATGGTTTGGGTGGTGTTATGACCCAGATTTCTAGCTTATATATGGATGAACATGGGACTTCTCAAATAGATTTTCCTCCAATGGTTGATCGCTTTCCAGTTGTATTTCCAGAAGACTTTTCAGGTTTGACCCCGAAGCGAAAGGTAGACTTCTCTATTGATCTTGTTCCAGGAGTAGCACTGGTATCCATACCTCCTTATAGGATGTATACACCTGAGTTATAGGAGCTCAAGCAGCAGTTGGAGGAGTTTCATGAAAAGGGTTTTATCCGACCTAGTACTTCTCCTTGGGGTTCGCCCATTCTGTTTTCAAAGAAGGTGGATGGTACTTTACGACTTTGTGTGGATTATCAGAAACTAAACCAGTTGAAGGTCAAGAACCGATATCCATTTACATAGATAGATGATCTATTTGATCAGTTACGAGGAGCCAGAGTGTTCTTGAAAATCAACTTGAGATCCGGCTATCATTAGTTGCGTGTCAGATCATCTGATATACCTCTTACAACCTTCCGGAGTAGGTATGGTCTGTATGAGTATTTGGTTATGCCATTCGGTCTCACGAATGCACCAGAAGTTTTCATGGCGCTGATGACCAGAGTTTTCCATCCTTACTTGGATTCTTTCATGGTGGTTTTCATGGACGATATCTTGGTGTACTCTCACACTCGACACGACCATGATACCCATCTTGAGATCATTTTGAGTACATTAAGGGAGCATAAATTATATGCTAAGATCTAAAAATTCCACTTTTGGATAGACTGGATTCACTTCCTAGGTCATGTCATCTCAGAGGCAAGAGTATCAGTAGACCCAGAGAAAGTGAGAGCAGTAGTTACCTGGGAGCAGCCAAAGAATGTCTTCGAGGTACGAAGTTTCTTAGGGATGTATGGTTACTACAGGTGGTTTATACAGGACTTATCACACTTAGAAGAACCGTTTATGGGATTGAAAAAGAAGGGGGTGAAGTATGTTTGTTCAGAAGCATGCGATTCAGCCTTTCTGGAGCTGAAGGGGAGATTGACTTCAACACCGATTCTAGTTTTGCCGGAGCCGGGCAAGAGTTATATAGTTTTCTGTGATGCATTTGGCATCGGGATTGAAGCAGTGCTTATGAAGGAGGATCGTGTTGTTGCATATGGATCTCGGCAGTTGAGGCCACATGAGAGGAACTATCCTACACACAACCTGGAGTTGGCTGCAGTTGTTCCTGCTTTGCGTTGTTGGATACATTATCTTATGGGAGAGCATTTTTTGGTATATACTGACCACAAGAGCCTCAAGTATATCTTCACGCAGTGTGACTTGAATCTGAGATAGCAGAGGTGGATTGAGTACCTACAGTCTTTCGATTTTGAGCTTGCTTATACACCTGGGAAAGGCAACACTGTGGCAGACGCACTAAGTAGGAGGACGTAAATACAGGCAGTTCAGGAGGCCAGCAGCGAGTGGTAGCTTATGGCTCTGTTCTTTGAAATGCATTTGGGGGTGAAAAACAGGTAGGGTCAGACTTTTCTTTCTTCTGTAGCTGTTACCTCTACCCTTCTTGACCTAGTTTGAATGAGGCAACTATCAGGTTCTGAAGGCCTAGTCATATGGGAAAGCGTGTCAGGAGAGGACCCTCTTCCCAGATGAACCGTAGGTGAGGATGAGATCTTGAATTTCTAGGGACGCGTATGGGTGCCAGCAGATATACCCGAGAAGCTAATGTGAGACTTTCATTCCTCAGTTTGGGCAGTTCATCCTGGCGTCACCAAGATGTATCGTCATCTACACCAGCAGTATTGGTAGCCAGGTATGAAGAGAGATGTTGCTGGTTTTTTCATGAGGTGTTCCACCTGTCAGGAGGTGAAGGCGGAGCACCAGAGAACAGAATGGCTTTTACAGTATCTACCCATTTCCGAGTGGAAGTGGAATGATGTCGCGATGGACTTTGTGATAGGGTTACCGAGATAGCCTCGAGGGAATGATGCAGTATGGGTTGTCATTGACAGGATCACAAAGGTTGCTCACTTATTTCCGATAAAGGAGACCTTTGGTGTTGATGAGCTTGGATGGTTGTACATATGTGATATTGTACACTTGTATGGGGTTCTGAGTACTATCATTTCAGATAGGGACGCCCACATTACGTCGCATTTCTGGCAAGGGCTACAGAATGCTTTGGGTACATAGGTACTTCTGAGTACAACTTACCATCCCCAGACATATGGCCAGTCAGAGCGCATGATTCAGTTGCTAAAATACATGCTACGAGCATGCGTCCTTGATTTTGGAGGTTCTTGGTAGATACATATACCTCTATTGGAGTTTTTCTACAATAATAGTTTTCAAGCAACTATTCAGATGACACCTTACGAGGCTTTGTACAGTAAGCCATGTCGATCACCCTTGTGTTAGCTGTAGGAAGGAGAGGTAGCTATGCTGGGACCTCGTCTTGTTCAGGAGACCACTGAACAAGTGTAGTTGATTTGGAAAAGGATGGATACTGCATAGTCTCAGCAGAAATCTTATGCTGATCAGTGGAGACAAACTTTGAAGTTCAAGGTCAGAGACCAGGTTTTCCTACGTGTTACCCCGAGGTGGGTACACAAGAAGATCAAGAGATAGGTTAAGATTTCACTGAGATACGTCAGGACATTTGAGGTTCTGGAGAGAGTCGGGCTGGTTTCTTATAGGTTGCAGTTACCTCAGAGGTACCAGGCTATGCACAACGTCTTCCATGTTTCTCAGCTTCGACAATATTTCTCAGACCCGCCTCATGTTTTTCAACCCGAGGAGGTTGATCTGGAGCAGGATGCATCATTCTAGGAGAATCCTATCAGTATTGTTGATTGTAGTTCAAAGGTACTTCATGGTCGGTCTGTTCCTCTGGTGCGTGTGCTATGGAAACACGACCGTGTACAGGGCGAGACTTGGGAGAGGGAGGCCAATATGCAATCACAGTGGCCAAAGTCGTTTGAGGTTTCTTCTTCTCCACCTTGCAAGGAAAATTCAGGGACGAAGTTCTTTAATGGGGGAAGTTTGTAAGAACCCAGATCTTCTTTTCAGGTATGTTTTTCATTTTCTAGTAGTTTTTTAGAAAAAGAGGAAAATATATAAATTTTCTGAGTACACGCTATGTACTTTATGAGTACACGCCATGTACTTCGATGACACTGGAAGCCGTGTGCTGGTTGTGTCGTGGACACACACACACGGCCGTGTAAGGGTGACTTGGAGGCCTCCTAAAGTGGAGTACGGGAAAGGCAAGTACACACTATGTACTCTAGAAGTACACGCCGTTTACTTTCTTTTTTTTCATTAAATGGACCAGGGTCGTGTCTAATCCTTATTTCCGTCTTCTTCTTCACCTATTTCCATCTAGAGAATCTGTGGAGGTCAAATCTTCTCCGAGCCGCCGATCCGTCACCAATTATCCGAATCGAACACCATCGGTTGCAAGAGAATTGCAGCGATATACTTTATTCTAGGACGATTCACGGGCCGAGGTTCAAGTATATCGATCTCCTAGGATCAAGGTAGGTGTTTTTTTCCTTACGTTGAATGTCTTTGAGTTTTTGTGCAAAAGTTTTGGATTCCCATGTTTTGGGTATCTCGGGTTAGGGATTTTGGTTCTATTGTTTAATTGACTTAGATTGGTTGTTAGCATAAGGTTAATTGATTATAATATATGATTGTTTTCATGTTTGAGGATCACCCCATGGGTGTTATCCCTTTTTGGATGTTTATCGCTGTTTGGCATGGTTTGCCTACAAGGAAAACCCTATTGCAAAGGCTAGTTTTCTTGTTATAACTGATTGCATGCGTTGCCTGCTATTTTAATGCTTTTCATGCATTATAGCTTTTATCCAAGTAGTTTCTAAACTTACTTAGGGCTGCTGATAGTCGATTATGCACGACTGAACTACTCAGGGCTGTGAGAACCTGATGTGGGAGACCAAAGAGGGAATAAACGAATTAGTGCTTCCCTAGGGGGTCTATTGGAATTATTTTTGTATGCAGGACCTACAGGAATTGGAATTTGTGCTTCCTAAGGGTGTACTTAGTTTATGCACGTATCGAGACCATATGAGTAATTAGACGTAAGAGTTTCCTCAGAGAGTCTGTAGCTATCGTTGCAAGACCACAAGGGAATCGACGTGAGTTCTTCCTAGAGTGTGTGTGCCTTTGTATGTTTACTTGACTATAGGGGTCTTCTAGTTGATCCACCAAGAGATTCAGTGTGAATGTGGATTTATTGGTTGGTTTAGATGAGTCTACCAAGCCAAAGCACATGCTTGGATCTATTAGCCTGCTTGTTTGTTTAGGTAGTCTTTTGATGCTTTTTTTGTTACCTGTTTACCTTGGAATATAGAGCTTTGCTAGATTCCTTGGTTGTTTAATTAAATGAATGAATTAATTGTTAAATGAATGTGAATGTTAATTGGTAGGATTGTTTACTTGTGTACTTCTAGTTCATTACTACATTTAGTTTCATTACTTCTGCTATATTACTCACTGACAGAAGGGAACAGATCTTGTGGTGGTTGCCTACTGGGATTAGTCTCACACCCTATTTGGGTCCTACTTTTCAGCCCAAACAGGTTATATGGTTGCAGGTGTGGATAGGGACTGTGGCCCCTCTACTTTAGGTACATTATTGCTGGTTGGAGCTGGAGAGCATAGGACCGAGCTTAGGCTTGCGATGCTGCTGGAGTTACTGTTTACTTTTCATACTTTGTTTCTTAGTTGTATTTCAGCACGTTGTTGTGTTTGCTTCTTTACTTAGATACTTGTACCTACTGCTTCATTATCATCATTACTATATATTCATTGCTTCTTCTATATAGTTTCAGTTATTGTATACTGTTTACTACTTCCTCTATTGACTGTTATTTCCTTTCCCTTGTATACCTTACCAAATGAGGGCATAGTTTCCCCAATGACTCACCAAGGCCCTCACTACTAGTCGGAAGCCTCTGGCATTTGGGGAAAAGTGATTGAGGTCATGTGGAAAACCGGGTATGGGGCAACAGTTGAGTGGCTCTAGATTCGGGTCGTTACAAAATAAAATCACGTAATAGGATCTGCTTGCCCAAACAGAGTACACCGCTGTAATCCTCGTGGAAAAACATGCGAGATAGACTACTTACTCGCTGGAAACAGACTCCCGGTGGAAAATTCATTCAACACCGCTTTATGCCCGTATAACGTCTCATGGGGCCCACATACCGGTCCTAAAAGAGGTCGGGCGAACTGCGCCAATGTGATGCTCTCAGGAAAACACACCGAAACGACTATTCATACGCCCCAAATAGACGCCTAATGAAAAAGTCGCGGTACGCTACACACAACTTAGGAGACGGCCCATGGGGCCCACACCCCAACACCGGATTCAATGCCTAAAACCACCCCGGTCAATTTTGCCTCGATGCCAGGGTCACAACGCCGCTGACGACGCATAAAACAGACTCTGGATGCAGAAGCTGCAACTCCCCGCGTTATACGCAAACGGGGCCCTGTGGGGCCCACACCTCGACCCCAAAACACATCACACAAATCGTACCATTGCGTTCCTTGCTGATAACCATGCGGGATATGCTATTCATTTTCCCTGAACATACTTATGCAGCATAAGTCGTAAAAACGCAGCATACATCCAAAAGCTGCCTCATGGGGCCCATGCCTCGGGCCCGAATTTAGTCGGGCAGATTGCACCGTTACAATCCTCTCAGAAAAACACTCCGAAACGAGTACTCAAACACCCCAAACGGATGACGGGTGAAAAAGTGTCGTTTCACCGTAAAACGTGTGAACCAGGCCCTGTGGGGTGCGCACCTTGTATCTAACCCGAACGCTTCGGAAAGCATCTCAAAAAGTCCGCACAAGGATTGGGGTCATGCTGCCATTGACAGCGCGTCAAACGGACATCCCAAACAGGATTTAGGTCCGACGCAACAATTAATTAATTAATTAAATAATTAATTAATTACTCACATTTAGCGTTTCGTGCCACCGAGCAATGAAACCAACTCAAAAAGGTTTCGAACCAACTTTGGAAGGACCGTCTCAGCTCCGGGGCCACCGCACCTCTGACGGCACGTCAAACGGATGTTCGGCTCACGAGCCACATCCGTCGCAACTTTAATAACAATTTATTATTATTAAATTAATGCGGTTTGGGTCAGCTGCCTTTGGGCACAGAACCCAAAACCCCTGTAACCCATCTTAAAAAGTCCGTCTCAAAGAGACTGATCCACTTCCATAGACGGCACGTCAAACGGACGCGCCGTTTAGAAGTTACGACCCCCCAAACGCAAGGGGGACCAACCGGGCCGGTTCACCCCGGCTTGCCCGGTCCGAACCCCCGGCCCGTTCCAACATCCCTGGACCCACCTCAAGTCCGGTTTTTTTTTTTGAATCAGACCGGCCAATTGGCCGGTCTCCACTCCGTCGTGAAGCCGGACCCGCAGAACGCGGGTCCTTTCCTCCTCCGCACGCCCGAGGCGCTGACCTCGGGGTGCCCCTTCCACCGTGAAGGGTCGTCTCCCTCAGGGCTCTCCTCCTCCCGCAGCACATCGCCGTGATGCCCCGGCTCGCTCCGAACTAAGACGCTCGACGCCGCCAGCGCCTGCTGCTCTGCTGTCCCTGATTTACCGGCCGACCGCTCCTCTGCCGGGACCTCACCGCACCCCGCCGCCTCCGGCTTGGCCTCGCCGTGCTCCGCCGTGATGATCATCACCCCCTGGCCTCACTCGAGCCAGCCGTACACAGGCCGCCTGAACACCTCCGGTTCGACCGCTGGCCATCACGCGCCGGCCCTCCTCCGCCGGATCCCGAGCCTCCGGTGTGTTCCAAGACGCGACTGCTGTGATCCGCCACCGGTTCGTCCTCCGGCCGCAGCCCCTCACCGGATCCGAACCTTCATCCGATCCCCCCGACCGCTCCGGTGCTCGGAAAAATTATCCGACACTGGTTTTCGGATCCTCAGGACCGGATCTTCACAACGCCTCCCCTTGCTCATCGATCCGTCGAGGTTCGCGCGCGTCCGAAAATTTGGGATGAAGAACGCCCAAGAACGAGGAATTAAACAGGGCTCGGGCGTTGGCCGTGTTCGTTCGACCAACGCCCCAAATTCTAAAAATTATAAAATTCAAAGATGAAATTGGTGAAGAAATTTAAGAAATCTACGAGGGCGTGGAATTCAATAAGAATCCTATCTTGTTGGATCCGTTCGTCGTTGGCGATGCCTTCATTGTGCTCTACCTTCGATCTACCAAGGTTTCGGTGAAGATCGATCCTCAATCCGACGAAGAACGATGAAGAACACCGAAGAACGGATGTGAGAGAGAGAGGGAGAGAGAGATAGATAGAGAAAGGAGAGAGAAGGGAGAACCCCCAACTCCCATTTTCCTATTTATAGGAAAACCTGCTTAGCGCAGAATCCAAAATCACCACGCCCTCCCATTTTACGTCACGCCTAGGAAAAACACCCCGTTTCGAACTCAACAGAAGTATCAGATTTCCATTCCGAGGCTTCATTTGAAAGTTATTCGAAAATATTTTCAGTGATAAAAATCACAAAGTCATTATTTCAAAAAGGCATTTTTCCCCTGGGTGACATCTCTCACAGCAGGGCCGCGCCCATACCTTTTTTACCCTGCTTAGGGTAAACGGCACGCGTTGGAAACAACCGTGCCCTCAGATTTAAGATCTGATTTACCATTTAGGAGTTATTTAGGTTTGATCTATTAAATGAAAAATTTGATAATTTAATTATCCATTTAACATACCGCCAATGAGCGAGGGGTCCGAACGTCCCGCGCCGACTCATTTTATGTCGCGCCTAGGGTAAACACCACATTCCGGACCCAACCATGGTCTTAGATTTCTAATCCGATCAACCTTATAAGATATATCACATTTTATTTAGTTAACCACACGTGCGTAATATTAAAACACTTAATATTTTTATATAATTAATTCCGGGCGCACCGGGCCTCGGAATTGCATGCTGTCTGAATGACCTGCTCTGGAATGACATCAAGAAATTTTTTAAAAGTCTTAGAGTCCCAAAACCTGGGTTCTTACAGGTCATTGTTTAACAATATACATAATAATAATCATAACTTAATTATAATTTTTACATATCAAATATAATTTGAAAAACAACCATGAAATATGTTAGTGAAAAATGAACCACGTCACAATCATGAAGATGGTAAGTTATACGCACACATGAACAAAATTTCCATTTTTCAACAACCATGATGAAAATAAGTTCAGTATAATTTTATCTTTCTAAAATAATCATTATTTTATAAATAATATATGATTTCTTTAAATAAACTTATATACATTATCCATGTGTTGTGGTGATGGAAAACAAATTACATCACTTTGTGGAGGTGGAAGTCCACACGTATGTAAGAACGATGTTGTCATTTTTCAATGGAAAAGATTGTAAGAAATTAGATGATATATTGTATTTTAATAATGATAAATATGTCATAAATATTATATATAAACCTTAAATATATCATTATAACCATCCATGAGAGGTAGTGATGGAAAATGAATTACATCGTTTCGTGAGGTGACATTCCGCCATAAACATGAACAATGGTTTCGTTTCCCAATTTATGGAAGAAGAGATGGATCTAGGGTGTTAAATTAAGATAAAAACATATTATTATTTTTAATATATTGATTTTACTATATAATCATGGTTAAAAAATATTTTAAGGAGTTAGGATAAGAAATAAAATGAAAACAATTGGTTAAGAGCTATACCTGTTCTTCAGAAAACTGCATTTTCTTTACACCTTAATGTCCCGACCTAATCATGGGGGTCATGTCCTACACCAGCAAGAACATCAAATCTGCGATTAATCTGGTTTGTCCCTATCGAAGAGATGGGAGTCGCCCCGAAAAAATGGATGATGGTGCATGTCAGTCTTGACACTACTGGTTGGGAGTAGGGGCCACTCTCCAGATGAGTCCATGGCAGGACGAAACCAGTGAACCTCACATCATATAAAGAGCTGGACAGTTTAACCCCGCACGCCTTGGAGGGGGTTGGTGTGCCACACGATTGAACTACTGTGCTGAGATTCTCAGAATGAGACAAGTGGCATCAAAGGGAATGTGCCTCGTGGTGTTTCAGAATGCTGCCGGACAGACCTTGGTGGTGAGCGCGAAGTCCCGGGGTGTCATGCATAGGTGACATGACAGAGAAGGTCGCGCTCAAGAGATGTCAGAGGTAGAGACTCCACTATGAAGGTTGGGTCTTGTGGAGGTGGTTTGAGAACTAGAGAGTGGGTGGACCATGGTAGTTTGTGACCCAAAGAGTGGGTGGGCCATTGATTCAAATGAAAAGGAAGGAGCATCCCCTGAGGCCATGCTTGGTAGCCAGTTAGTTTGAAATAGACCATTTCCCGGACACACAGAAGGACACGATCCTGCATGCATGAGGAAGTGCATGGAATAGTGGTGGGATAATGTCATGACCCAATCATGGGGGTCCTTTCCCACACTAGTAAGAACATCAAAGCTGCGATTAATCTGGTTTGTCCCTATTGAAGAGATGGGAGTCACCCCGACAAAGTGGAGGATGATGCGTGTCAGTCTTGACACCACTGGTTGGGAGTTGGGGACACTCTCCTGATGAGTCCATGGCAGGACAAAACCAGTGAACCTGACATCATATGAAGAGCTGGATGACTAAACCCCACTCACCTTGGAGGGGGTTGGGGTGCCACACGGGCGAACTGCGGTGCTGAGACGCTCAGCCCGTGACATTAAGCCATCTAAGGTTTGTATTCTGCCTAAACTAAAACCTCTAGAATGTGGGGGATAGATGTTAGTTAGGAATTTGGTATATATTTTCTTAATCAAAAGGCTTATTAAGTGTGAATAAAAGAGGAGAGGGGGTTCCTTTTTATTGGGGAGGGGAGGGGCACTCTTGAAATTACTTAAAATATTAAATTAATATTATTTAATTTTCATGTAAAAAAGGATCCAAACTAATATAATTAAAAAATAGGATGAGTATGTATTGAAATAATATCATACAATAAAATTTGACAAGTTTATATGAGTTTTTTATCCTTATATTCTTATTTTAACCTGCATTAACCCTTTTAGACAATTATTTCAACAGTAAAGTTTTTACTCTTTAAGGGCCAATATAGTTACTATAAAAGAAATATTATCCCACAAATGGACTATAGTTTATATTTTTAAACATATAACAATAAAATTTTCGAAGATAGGGTTTTTAGGAATTTTAAATCATTTAATAAAATATTCTTTATTATAAAATAACATCAATTTCATTTTTGGAACTATTCATTTAATTTGACTTAGGAAATAACATGAAAATAAAGTAATTTATATCTAATCCATTAAAAACTCCATAATATGTTATTTTTATCTATAATTTTTTTTGAAAATAAAAAATAATTCATATTATATTACTTTTAATATTTTTAGGATCATTTATTTTATTTTTTTATTTAATTGAATAAATATCATGTCGACGTTTTGTAATCATTTACGGTAATTATTTCATCACTAAAAAATAAAATAAAATTACCATGATAAAAAATAAATTATATTTCAAATTAATATTTATAATCTAATGTAATTTTTTTTATCCTTGTCGCAAAATATAATAAAATTACAGTAAGAAAATAACATTTTTGACTTTATCTTTAATTAATTATTATAATGGTCAAAATCACAACTAAATAGAGACAAAAGGTCATATATTCAAATCTTGAATGAGTATAGATGAAATATATTCATATAATTATATCAAGGAAAGTGTTAAGATCATTTTTTAGTTCTCATCATATTATTTTTAACCTTAATTTCCTGATTTACCCTCATCACGGTGATAATTATTTATTATAGTTACTATTCATAATTACAAAAAAATAAAAGGGTCTTGTTTAAAAAACTTTAACCCCATTATTAAAAATATGAAATATATTTTTCAAGATTTAATTCATATACTTTGAAAATTTTAATTTAAAATTAAACTTGAAAAGCATGACAAAAAAGGGTTTTCAGTAAAATGTATTTTCAAGGAAAAATGATTTTGCATTAATCCCATGACTAGTAATAATTATTATATGAATTTAAATTAATATATATGAATTTATAATCTATAAATTTAATTTAAAAAATTACTAATTAGGGTTTATTTTAATTAATTAAAATGGAAAAACATTATGCACTTAAAAATAATTTTCAGAAAAATGCGTTTTAAGCATAAAAATAGATTTATACCAAAATCATGAAAATTGATGATTTAAAATAAACTAATTAGATTATTATAAATAAAATGGATCACTTTTCATTAAAATAAAAAATTCAAAATATAACGGGACTTTTGAATTACTTTATTTAATGAAAGGAAATGGAATTTTTATGAAAATGAGTATTTTTTTTACGATTCATTAAAAAACCAATCATTTCAGAAAAATAAAAAAAATTCAATCTAATATAATTTTGATATTATTATTTCAAAAATTATATAATTTTTACAAAATAGAATTTCTAAAAGTAGTAAAAATTAATTATACTATCTATGCACAAAAACCAATAAACATAATTTTTAAAGAAAACATATTTTCTAAAGAATAAAACGACTTTGCTAAAAATTGAGTTCTTATTCCTATGAATGAATAAATAAATTTTTATTTAGTATGAAATTAATATATTTTTCATAATGTGATTAATCCTATTTGTACTAACTAATTCAAAAACTAGTTTATAACTATAAAATTTAAATAATAATATTTTGTGGTTCATTTAGGCCTGGTGTTGCGTGCATATATGCTAATGAACATAATATTCTTTTAAAATCTTAGGATGTTAAATTCTCTCCTACTTAAATAAATTAAATCCTCATAATTTTAACTTTATCTCGGTAATCAAGGATTTTATATTTGAAAATACCTTTATTGAAAACCCACATTGTAAAAAGGGTTAATAAAACTTTCTCTTTAAAAGAGGGAAAGGAAAGCACAAAGGTTATATATAATAACAAAAAATTAGGTTTACAAATAGGATAAAATTAGAGCGAAGTGAAAATATGGACATAGTGGAGAAAAGTAACACCTAAGGACTAATAGATTGTAATAGAGAAAATGGTCTGAGGAAAGTTAACAACCATAAAACCATAAATTTGGGAGGTGTGAAAAAGACCATTGATTCATCAGAAATTAAGGTTGTAGGGTAATATTTTTGGTTCAAGATCCTTTTATTATATTTGAGTAATTATTTTACCATATAGACTATTAACATAAGGAAATATTCTTAATTGATAAATAAAATTTCACCCTTTAATCAATTTCCACTACAATCTCATCTTTTTATCCAAACAACTAGAATTTAAGATGATTTTTTTCATGAATGAATATATAAAATCAACTTATAATTGGTTACATAATTCTATAAAAGGATATAAATATATTACTCCTTTATTTAGACATTAATCAAAACAAAAATGGTTGACACATGGTAAGGTAATTCCCAAAATAAGTAAACCTTCATATGAAGAAATAATACATTTATCTCTAAAATTCAATAATAAAACCAAAATTTTAACATAGACAATTCCTTAAATAAATAACCCTATATTCCAAATAACCCTAATAAACTCAACATTAAATAGTGTTTTAACCTCAAAGGTTATCAAATACCCTTCATCTTAAACCTCTGAAAACATAATAGCATTATTCCCAAAAAATAATTCATGTTAAATAGAATTGTCATACAAACCTCAACCCAAAAAAAAATATCCTAAAATATCACTAATCACCTCAAAATAAAAAATATTTGATCCTATAATATGTTTCTCAAAATATACTTAATATTTTTCCATTAATCCAGGACATCATGTAAGTTAGTAGTAATTACTATAACCTTGTCACCCTACAGTTGTGGGTTCAAGATTTACAACCTTTCCGGGGGTTGTGAGTTTCCACTTGGAACATGGTTTGTACTTTTTATAAAACTACATCAATATAATTCCTATAAAATTCCCAAAAATATGATGAAAATCCTCAAACATAACATTAATTTTCAAATCACTTTTCAATCCCATGGTTATCTATTCGATAAAACATATGTTCTGAATTTTTATTAAACCATAATTACCTCATCATCAAGGATCATATAATCCTTTAAAATTACCAATACCTTTAAACTTATATATATACAATAAAAATAATTATTCTTCAAATAACCTTCTCACTAAAACTTATACTAAACCAAATGGTTGTATTCCTATAAATGTATCCAAAAATATCTTTTGTTATGTTATACTCCCATCACATAAAACTTAAATATGTGTATCAATGACTTTAAAATTATGATCAACCTTAGACATATTAACCCAAGACACTTTAGGTTTATCCCATATCACTAAGGCATATCATAGGTTTCCATATGTTTTATTATCTCATTCATCATAATGGTTCATAAAGAAAATATGGATTAACCCAATAATATTTCTTGAGTGTCAAATTAGGTTCATAGTAGGGGAACACTCATCATGAACTAGAATTATGGAAAAGATATACTCAACCAACTCTTTTTTGGGGTTATTATCCCTAGATGCATATGCGTCCAAACCACATCCACTTGTATTATCTAGAAAAAATGTATTATTAGGAAAACCACATAATCTTTAACTTACTAAAAACTTTATGAAGTTTTCATATAATTAGACATATCCTCAGAGTTTGTCATAGGTTTAGGTTCTCTAATATATGTTTTACTAAATCTAGTTCCCAAGTTTTCTTTTAAACTTTCAACTATACCAACTGTAATGGCCTCAAACCTAGTAGCCCAGAGTTGGTGGTTACTTAAATACATTGACACTAGATTTAAGTAATCACATCCCAAAGGACTAAATAGTTTATTAGTCTGGATAAACTAGACACATACTTGAATTTGACATTACATTTGAAAACATAAAATAAAAAATATAGTGAAAGTAAATATTCTACATCCTTGAAATCATTCAATGATTCATTTTTCATATCCCAAGAAAAGGAAACAAAATAAGAGAGATATTAGATGATTAGTAAGGGTAATATATAGTAGAATTTATAATGAGTAAATAAAGCATAATCAATAAGACAAGGAAAATAACTGAAAACACAAGCTATTTAATTAATAACTTGCATATGAATAATAATATGACAGGAGTAAATAAAGATAAAATAATTCCATATAAATAATAACATGTGCTTAAAAAGTATACAAGGATATCATAACTATTAAAATAATCACATGTAAATCAATAAAAAATTTCATAAGGATAGAATGCATAATTTCATACATAATAAACTAATCGTTAAGGCATTATGCCAAGACATAATATATAAATAAGTAAGGTCTCATCCAAATACCAAAACTAGTTTGTCTCAAGACACCTACTGATGCATAGAGGAACTATAGATGTCCCATCCCATCCCTTACTATGTCTAATTCATTCAACATATGAAAGGGGAGAATAAAAATTCAATACATAATAAATATAAACATTCATATTGAAAATATATCATACGAAATGTTATTATTTATCTAGTGAAAATGATCATAAACTTTCCAAAGAAAGAATAAGGATGGTATCACTAAAACATATTCCCAATAGAGTATAAGTAAAATAAAGGTTAATTTTCATTAATGAATAAAAATACCATGAAAATATAATTAAAATAATTCTTATGGAAAATAACTTTTAAAAACTAAATATTTACAAGATATCTGGAAAAAAAAAATTATTTGGAAAAAATCATGGAAACTTGTAAAGGATGCTTAAATTAATTGAGCAATCATAATGATGTTAAATTCTATTAGTTTTAAGTATGTTAAAAAAAATATTCCTTTAACATTTTTGGTATAAGTAAAAAATTATCTCATTCGGAAAATAAAAAGAATATTTTATTTAAAGAATTTTGTAAAAAGTAAAACATGGATAAAAAAGTATTTAATAAATCATTGGATAATAATAATTTTTTTTAAAAAACATTTAAATAAAAATATTGATATTTAATAAAAAGAATCCCAATTGAACAAAAAACAAAGTCAGTTTTACATAAAAACATTATTTTGATCTATTGAGTACTTAAAAGAGGAAAATGAAATGAAAACTTATAATTTTAAAAAATAACTAGATTAGAATAAAATATATTTGGTTTAAGATATAGGGATCATATAATTTCCTCAATGGAGACTTAAATATAAACAACCCCGAATAATGATGAGATTATGAAATAAACCCTTATTGCTTTGGTAACTTTTGAATCACAATACCCATGAAATAAATAAACTCAAATTAATATTTAAATACAATTAATATAAAGGGAATAATTATATATAATATCAATGTGTTAGTATATATACCACATGAATGAAGTAATTGGTGAATACAATATATGTTTCATGAATATAAAAGTGAGATGAGAAATCCTTATAAAGATTGTATCATCGAAGTAAGAATTAATCAATGAAGTAATCATGTGTGAAATATGTAAATCCCAAAAAAACAAGTTGAAACAAAAAGTAATAAAATTATAGGTAATTTCACACATAATTTTGGAAAAATATAGATAATTAAGTAGAAGTATAACCCAATGAATAAAAGTTGAGTTAAGAAACCCCTTACCACTTTGAAACTTTCAAGTCAAAACCCATTGGATGAAATGATTTGAATTGAAAATTATAATAACATTAATTATGAATAATTAATAATATGACATATAAATGGGTATTATATACACCATATAAAATAAATTTGTGCATAACATTAAAGTATGCCTTAGTGAAAGGAAATTGAGACAGAATCCCTTATCTCGGGTATGACCCATCACGTATGTTCTTTATCTCACTGAATAATAAAATTATGTCCATTATTTAATTATTTAATTTTATTATGTTTGTTTTTACATATATTTTATTTATTACCATGTTATATTTAATTACTCAATCAATTAAGTTCAATTCGGACGTTTTGACGATATTCAGTTTATATGTTCAAAATAACTTCTGTAGGTTGACCATGGTAAAAGAGGTCAATGTTACATCATATCCAAAATAATTATAATGAAATAATTATAATTTTTATACATCAATTATACTTTTAAAATTAACCATGAAATATGGATATGAAAAATTAATTACATTATAATCATGGAGATAATAAGCTTTACTTACACATGAGTAACATTTCCATTTTTCAAAAATCATGATAACAAGGAGGTAGGTATAATTTTATCTTAAATTAATCTTAATTATATAATAAATACCATATTATTTCTTTAAGTAAACATATATACATCATCCATGTGATGTACTGACGGAAAACGAATCACATCGCTTCGTGGAGGTGGTAGTCCACATGTACATAAGAATGACATTGACTTTTTCAATGGATGGAATGGTAAGATTTTTTTTGAAATATGAAATTTTAATAATGATAAATATTTCATTAATATAATATATAAACATTAAATACATCATTATAACCATCTGTGAGAGGTAGTGATGGAAAATTAATTATATCGGTCCGCGAGACGGTAGTCTACTGTAAACATGAACAATGGTTTTGTTTCCCATTTGATTGAAAAGGAGATGAATATAGGGAATTTAATTAAAATAAAAACATATAAATATATGGAATATATTAAATTTATTATATCAAATTGGTTGAATAATATTTTTAGGAGTTGGAATAAGAAATAAAATATAAATTCTTGGTTAAGACCTATACCTCTTCTTCACACAACCGCCTTGGATTGACACCTTATTCCCTCTAAGGTTTGTGTTTTACCCAAACTAAGACCTCTAAAATTATGGAGTTATTCTAGTAAGGTATTTGGGATGATATTTTCTAAACCAAAAGGCATTTTAACGATGAATAAATGAGAAGAGAATGTTCCTTTTTATAGGGGAGGGGAGGGGCACTCTTGGAATTAATTAAAATATTAAATTTATATAAATTAAATTTCATGGAAAAATGATCCAAACTGATATAATTAAAAAATAGAATGAGGATGATTCTAAATACTATCATCGAGTAAAAATTTGAACAAGCTTTATATTAGTTTTTTACCCTCATCTCTTTGTTTTAACATGTGATAACCCTTTTTGATAATTACCATGATAATGAAGTTTTTACTATTTATGGGTAAATATAGTTACTATAAAAGAAAAATTAGAACATAAATGGCTAGTAGTTGATATATTTAAACATACACCATTCACTTGTCGAAATATAGGAATTTTAGGAATTTAAAATCATTTAATAAAATATTATTTATTATAAAATAACATTTATTTCATTTGTGGAACTATTCATTTAATTCGACTTTGAAGATAACATTATAATAATGAAATTAAAATATAATACATTAAAACCTTCATAATATGTTATTTTTATCTAATTTTTTTTTGAAACTCAATAATCCATTCATATTATATTACTTTTAATATTTTTAGAATCATTTATTTTATTTTTATACTAATTGAATAAATATTGTATCAGTGTTGCGTAAACATTTAAAGTAATTATTTCATCACAAAAAATTAAAAATAAATTATCATGATAAAAAAATTATATTTAAAATGAGTATTTACAATTGAACATAATTTTTATTTATAATTATTACAAAATATTATAGAAATTAAATTAAGAAAGTGACATTTTTTACTTAATATTTTAATAATTATTATAAAGGTCAAAATCACATCCAAATAGAAAAAGGTCATATATAAAAATCTTATATGAGTATAGATGAAATAGACTAATCCAATGAAATTAAGGGAAGTGTTAGGATCATTTTTGATGCACACCTCTTATGGGGTGCTCAATAAAACGATTTTTAAACCTGAGAGATATGTAATAATAGTTGGAATTGGATTTTTTCCAGAGAAGAAAATGTTGTGTGTGTGTTTAAATCTTATTTTTAGGTTTATTTTTTTTCTTTGTAAAGTGGAATCCCTAGGTGTAGCATTTTATAATCCTTCACATCAAGAAACAACCATCCCCTTGAAGGGATCACTCCAGTGAGAGCCCTATCTAGGAAGGAGCCATTTCCAGCCAAGATGGTAGAGCGTATCTGAGGATGATGACCCGATTGACAATGGTTAAACACAAGAATGCATCAACATGTGTTGAATCATTATTTAATAAGTAAAATTGGTTGGTTTTAAAATCAATTAGGGAAGTAATGGTCCAAAATTGGATTATATTGTCATCCTCCTATTGAATCCTTATTCAATTAGTTTATAACGATTCCCTCATAAATTGAATCCAACTAACTACTTTCATTAGGAAAATTCACTTCAGATAGAAAAAATACAATGATCACTGTATTTCCGACCCATTCCTAACCTGGTGTTTGGATACCCCCATTTACCCTTGAATTACCCTACTATCTTCTATCGCATGTAGTGGAATTAATCCTAGTGTCTTATGTATGCAATTACGAAAACAAGAATAAGAACTTAAATTCTAAAATAATAATAAATTTATACTAGAAACACCATTAAATCCTATAAAGGAGTTAGTAAAATAATTGAAAGATCAAAATTCACCCTCACCAGAGGTGAATTTATTCTCCTTGGATAAACCACATAGGGTCTAGTGTGCCATCATCAAATTTTTACAAAAAGTGAAATTAAATAACACAAGAGTTGTGATTAGTGGTGCTTGAGATCCCCCTTACAGAACAAGTTATCCCCCTTATACAGTGCTCAACTGACCAGTTTATGTTCATGTGAGAGGCATGTGTTTCTTTATTGAACTTTGGAATGTATACAGGTATTAGGTTTACTTTTTTCTTAATGGTTGACATGTGTTTAGAAGTAAGGGTCTGGATGAATTCTATATGGAAACAATACTCTTCCACAGTCCAACCCTATATCCTTTTAAAGGTGGAGGGATCTAATGATTTTTAGAAGTGGGTATAGGTAAAATGGGTTTGGTATTTTAGTTAAAAGAATTTTTATTTTAAATAGAACCTAGTAATAATTGTTTTAACCATGAGATGTCATGTATGATAGTATCTGCAACTCATATTATCCCATCATTGGCCGATGAAGGACAATCGTTTCTTTGTTAGTGGTGCTGAAAATTCTCACCAGATTGGTTTTTCCTTTTTACCTCATGATCAAAACATACTCCCGCCAATGGATCTATTTAATGGTGAAGGGGATTTCTTATATATAATGGAATTAAGGTAAAAAATTATAGCAACCCTTACTTTTATTACATTAATATTACATCATTATAAATATAAAAAACATAATTGTATTACACTATGAGGATCCAGAGGTTTAGTATCTTGGGAAAACTAGGACCAAACATAACATTTACATCATCGAACATAAAAATTTACTTAATTCCTTCTTCTATAGATTATTATTGGAACTTGGCCTATCCTTAATACATGTATTCACTTGAGGATATACATCAAAAAGGGGTGATCTAAAATCCCAGTAAGAGGGTAGATAAGAACAATATAACAATGGGTGAGAAAAATCTTAACATAGGCAAAGGATCATGAACATGAGAGGAATCATTAATAAAAGACTTGAAATGTGGAAATGCATAAAAAAATGAAACATCATGTCTCATTGGTTACCTAACACACATATTTGTGAAAAAATATATCACCTTGTTCACACATCATTTCACTTTAACTCATGAGATTCATCACTTTACCAAATGCATTGGAGCTCTGTATAATTCTGGGAACACCCATCACATCATAACATTCTCATTATCATGCATGACACTTGGAACATATATAAAAAATGAACATAAATAGATCATGGAAATTAATGGATTTCATCACATAAGAAAACATTCATAAAATTTGGATTCCCAAAAGAAAGAGGGAATAACATACTTGAAACAAGAACCATCAACCTTGAGTGATATGTAAAATGTGTGCTTTTGAAAGAGGAGTTCTTTTAGAAAAAATTTGTTTGAAATAAACTCCTTTGAAAAAAATTTATATCCCATAAAAGGTTATATAATTATGAAAAAATTATTTTTAAGGAGTTACCATACAAAAAATGGAGTGAAAGAGGGAGAACCTAAAGAAAGAAAGTTGGGTTCGGGAATTTCCCCTTACCTTGTACCCAAACGCTTCCGTAACTTTAATGTCCTATATAATAACATTAGATTCATTAATTAAAAATTAAATAACCTTTTGTGCATGAATATGGTTCATTATGGTTTCATTAAGTAATTTTATGGTTCTTTGAATGAGTTATAGAGTTTAAAAACATTGTTTGGGAATGTTCGTTTTTATGGTTTTCTTGAGTGGTTCACTTGTATTCATGAATGGAAGTTTGGGTAGAACATGGATAGACATAAAGAACTTATATTACATGTTATTAATGATATTACAGGAGTTTAAATGATGTTACAATGAATTATTTTACATACCATGTGGATGAATCATTATATAGGAATTTAATGATGATTGTTTTGGTTAATTCATGCGGTTTTTCGACCACAATGAATTTGTTTTGTTTAATCATTTAGTAATATGTACATAAGTGAGATACATAACATTAAATAGGATATAATAAATATAACATATTTTGTTTCAACTATAAAAATGGTTTCATGACCATATCTGAAGGTATAAATAGAAAAAAATAAAACATGTCGTTCTTGAAGGTGATAAATTAACACCTCATGAACAACGTTTTCTTTTATAAAATAAAAAGAAGAGGAGAAGGGGGTTGGATGATATAATATCCCATTGGTATCCTAAAATTACAGTAAATGTATAATAATGGAGTTACCATACCATGCAGATGAGGATAGGTGGGGATAGATTAAGAAATGAACTTGAAATTGAAAGGAATTTAAAGGAAATAGAGAGAGAGAGGAATTACCTCTTGAATCTTCCTCTTGAATCCTCCTCTTGAGATCCTCCTTAAGGAAGTTAGGATTGTTATTTTAATAATGCTAGAAGCTCTTGGATGTGAGGGAGGGTCTAGAAAATATTCTTGGGAAGATTTTAGACAAGGCTCAAAACTTGAGTGGTGTGGTTTGGCAAGGGGAGGGAGAGGGGTTATTTATACATGAGAAGGGGGTGTTTTTAGAATAAAATATTAAATAAAATAATATATAAAATGTTAGACTTGTAATAGTATTTTGTTGTCATAATAAATTATATATTAATATAATATAATTCATTTTATAATTTAAATCATCTTTATAATTGGAATTAATTAATTTATTAAAAGTAAAGTGAAAGAAAGAGAAGAAGATACTTTGAGGAATCACCTTTTGACTTTAGGCTTTGGAAAGTTCTTTTTAGGTTTGGAAATTGAGTTTATTGTATTTTAAGGAAACATTTATGAAATTAAATATAACATGGACAAATATAAAGTTCTATAATGTTTATGTAATCATTACATCATAAATGATGCAATTTAAGATACACCGGTTAAGTGAAAAACTGTATTTTTACTATTCACCCAAAAATTGAAGTATTTCAGAAAAATCCCAAAAATTAACCCTAACCATTTTTATAAGTGTAGAATCAAAAAATGGAGTAATATTTTTCAAAAATAAATTTATAAATGTGATTACTTTAATTTTTAATTAAAATCACAGTTTACTTGAAAAATACAGCTTTTAAAATTAAAACAGATTTTCTAATGCTTTCAAAAATTACATAAGGTCTTATAAAATTATCTTAAAACCATAAGACATATAAATTTTAATTTATTAAAAAATTTTATGGAAATAAACTTTAATTTTAATTAATTATAATTAATTATTTATGATTTACAATGTACCAATATATTTACTAAGGTCAAATTGTCACTTATAAGATGCCTAAAGTTTATTTAATATTTCAAGGGTAAGGTTACTTTTAATTTTTATTATTTAATATTAATAAGGGTAATACTAATATTAATAAGGGAAAGTTACTATTCATAGGGGTATGTTATTATTCACAAAAAAATAATTTTGTCCTATCAGACTCCAAACATCGTACTGATCTCAACCGTGTATGTCATATTTTTGAAATTCAAAACATAGAAGTGACAAAAATTATATTTAGTTATCACATTTTATTTAGTATCATGAAATGTCACTATTCTTTCTAATGTGATTATACTATAAGGAATAATTATAAGAAGGTAATTTTAAGGATAAGACTTTGATTCGTTACAAAATTGCTACCTCATTTCCTTTGGATTCTCATGGGAGCTTGGTCCCTTGTCACACAACTTTGGTGTTAACAAGCATTAGTCTCCTTCAAGAATGGATGGAATTATAGATCAATGTCGAAATCTATATAGGCATGGAGGCTTTGTTCTTGTCATGATCATATAGATCTCACCCTGAGTCTTTGTGGAGCTCGGATTGGGGAAGAGTACTACTATGAGTTTCATGGTATAATAGCTTCACTCTGTTGTCATCTCAAATCCAGGGTTAGTAACAGAAGTTTTTGCTAATATGGTAGGTGGAATCTTAATTTTTCTCAGGTTGGTAGACAAATGGTGGTGGAAACATTTGGAACAACACCCAGTCCTCGTATCTTCTTCAAGAATTAGTCAAGAGGGATCTTGCACTTAAGGGGGAGTGGAGGATTGGGGTCTGTAATAGAAGATTAAAAGCTAAAATCATTATAAGATAGGTGGAAAAAGCTTGCGGTAAGTATTCTTACCATTAAGGTAATGTTCAGTGTGATTACCATGAGATGGTGGATGAAAAGGAAGGGTGCACGGTAGGTATCCCTATCGTGAGAATAGTTGCACGGTAAATGAATTTTGTTCCTATGATCAATTGTTTTTTCTTTGCAAAATTTTCAAGCACATAGTCAATTGATGGAACTCATGGTAGGTAAAATTACCATGAGAATATGGTTCAGTATGGTGGGAAGGTGACCATTAGTAGTTCTTGTGGTAATTTGAAGACACGGTCACCATGTCTTCCATGTGATAGTAGGTTCATACAAGGATGACATAACCAGTACCTATGATAAGAATAGTGACCATGGTTGTCATTTTCAATTCTATATTTTTTAATTTTCCAAATTTAAAAAGTTAATATTTTTTTAGTAGTGAAATATTTATATATAATAAAATTCCACCCTAAAAATTCCAAAAGAAACACCATTTTTAAAGCCTATTTCTAATTAAGTTCTAATTTTAGAATGTTAATAGAAACTACTATTAAAATAGGAATTGAAAAAATGTGGGATATTTACAAAGAATTAAAGTTAGTAAATGTTGAAAATTACACATCACACTAATTTTTTAGTCCTTATCATATTATTTTTAAACTTAATTATGCGATTTACCCTTATTACGGTGATAATTATTTACCATGGTTACTATTCATAATAACAAAAAAATAAAAGTAAATAGTTTAACAAATTTGGAACTCCTAATTAAAAATCTGAAATACATTTTTTAATATTCAATTAATTTATGTGGATGAATATAATTTAAAATTAAACTCACAAAATGCGATGAAAATGGCTTTTCATAAAAATGAATTTTTCAAGGAAATAATGATTTTGCATTAACTCGATGACTTTTAGCATTAATTATATGAATTGAAATTCATATATATAGATATTTAATCTATAAATTTAATTAAAATTTTTCCTACTTAGGGGTTATTTTAATTAATTAAAATGGAAAACCATTATGCACTTAATTGTTTTTTTCAGAAAAATGTATTTTAAGCATAAAAATAAATTTATACCAAAATCATGAAAATTATTAAATTAAATGAAATTAATTAGATTATTATAAATAAAATGGATCATATTTAACTTTAAGACCAAATCAAAAATGTAATAGTACTTTTAAATTACTTAATTAAATGAAAATAAATGACAATTTTATAGAAATTTATATTTTTTACTATTCACAGAAAAACTATTCTTTTTCTGAAAAATCAAAAAAATACCTCCTGAGATAATTTTGATATGAATATTTCAAAAGTTATATAATTTTTATAAAGAAACATTTTTAAAATTGAAAGAAATTAATTATATTATACATGAAAAGAAAAAATAAAAATAATTTTTGAAGAAAACACATTTTTTGAAGAATAAAATGACTTTGCTAAAAATTTTATACTTATTAATAAGAATCATAAATAAATTTTTATTTAGTAGGACCTTTATATAATTTTCATAATGTGTTTAATCCTATACATACTCTCTAATTCTATGGCTGGGTTATAACAATAACATTTAAACAATAATATGTTTTGGTTTGTTTATGCTGAGTGTCACGTGTCGTGTATGCTATTGAACACAATGTCCTTTTAAAATCTCAGGATGTCACATTTTTTTGCATATCAATGTATGTATACATTGTGTGAATTTATTTAGTTTTTTACAAAATTAATATTTTTTGACTGAGTAGTATGGATATGAATCAGAAATGGATTGATGCTAATCATATGATAAAGGAGTTTGAGGATAGAATTAAAGAGTTCATCAATTTTTCAATAGAGAATGAATAATACCCCTCTAAAATCCTTTGTTCATATTTTCATTATTGTTATTCAAGACGAATTCATACAGAAGAGTTGGAAGAACATTTTATTTTTCAAATAATAAATAAAATCTATAAACATTGGACTAACACATGAGCCTTAGCCCAGTTGTTGAGGACTCCTTAAGTGTATCCAAGAGACCCGGGATCAAATCCCGGAAGAGGCTAATTTCTAGGTTACTAGAGCAGTATTGTAGCAGGCACTGTTTGACACTGTAGCATCTGGGAATATTCCCCCGTTTGGGCCTTCGGGACACCGATTTGGTCTCCTAGTCCTTTAAGGACTTCAGGCCACCCAGGACTTCGGGTCAGTAAGGCCTTCAGGCCACCTCAAGGCCTTAGGGCCACGTTAAGTGAAGATTCAAACCAGGAAGCCTACAAGGAAAATGTTTCAAAAGGAGGAGGAGCAAGAAGCTTTCACCACAGCAGAAGCTAAACGTATTGCAAGAATGAGAGGGTATGGCACCTGTTATTGGGACAATGCTGTGCATGCACGTGAAAGCCTAGCCGAATTGCCATGTGAAGGTGGAGTGATGATTTCATGGTGAAGATGCTGGGGAGGAGCAGTTCCAATTAGTTAGTCTGGGTTGTATGTGATGTTTGAAGCCTACGAGCAATGAATTCCTCTAAGGCCTACGGGACATGTAATACTTACGCCTACGGGACTTGTAAGGGTTCCACCTCACCCCTTGAAAGGTGTATTATCAAAAATCAATAAAAAATGAAGGCCTTCGGGCCATTGGAGGATAAATATTGGACTAAACACTAGGAAAAACTAAATTCATACACCTAATGAGATGATACTGAGATTTATAGATCATTTGATATGAATAATAGTGAAATGATGATAGAGATCATATGGAATAAATGATAATGAAAATTTAGGATGACCTTTGTGATTTTCAAAAGTTATTCAAGAAGTTAAAGAGCTTTGAAAAAAGACTATTCTATAATGGTTGTACTAAATATATGTCATTGTCAGCCATATTAAAGATGTACAATTTGAAATTTGTCTGTTGATGAAGCTACACTGTATTTAAATAACTACTCACTCTATTAAATGATATACTACCAAAAGAAAATTATCTCACTTGTTGAACACATAACACTAAATGAATACTACATTCAATGAGCATGATCTATAAAAAATGACATGCCTTTCCAAAGGATTTTAAATTATTTCATAGGAACCATTATTCAATCAAAAAATTCCCTAAGTGTGGTGTAGCTCAATACAATAAAGATGAATAAAGTCCTTCAAACTTTGTATGGTAATTTCATATCATTATAAGGTTTAGATGACTATTTGGATGTTAAGTAAACCTCTAAAAAATTTATATAGCAACAAAATACAAAAAATTAAGATAGGAAGCTCTGTCACCTAACAGACTCTCCTTGGAGGAAGAAAAATGATTATGAGTATCTTGAATTTGGAAACAAGAAGATAAATCTTCATCTTTCATTGTTTATAAATAGAATGAATCATTTTGGTATAAAAATCAGTACTCATAGTATATAACCAATTATGTTGGTAAATAATAACTTTCTATTATGGTTATGAATGAAGTAAAAATATATTATATTGCCTATGCTTATATGTGGACCAAAAAAACCCGGTAATGATATTGATGTCTATTTTTCTCTATTGATCAAGGATCTAAAATTGATATAGGATATTGGTGTTACATTGTATGATTCACATAAAAGTTAAGGTTTCACATTAAGATCCATGTTGTATGAAATGAAAAATGACTTTACTTGTTATAAAAATTTATCATGCTATAATACTAAAGGAATATTAGGGTGTCCCAATTGTAAAGAAAGTACACACTTAGTTAGGTTGAAACATTACTCAATGGATATGTTTTTAGGACACCACAAATTTTTACCCATTGAAATAAATTCCAATCCCAGAATACATCATTCAATGGAAATACAGAACAAGTTATAACACCATCTCCACTAATGGGTGATCATTAATTCGGAAAAGTAAATGGCATTGACACAGTTTTTGGTAATTTTTTTGAAGAACCTTACAAAACAATGTTGGAAAAAGAGTTTAGTTTTCTTATAATTACCATACTTCTTTGTATGTTAAATTTTTTCTTGATGTCATTAATATAGAAAAAAAATATTTTTGACAGTTTTATCGACATGTTACTAAATGAAATAGAAAAAAAATTATTACATTACGTCTAGGTTAGAAATTATTGATATAGGGGTAAAAGAAGATTTGGCCCTGGTGAAGGGTGAAAGATGAAGGAATAAGATGGTATATATTCTATATGAAAAAATTTGATGAACATAATATGACATAGTACGATGTTTATACATTTTATACAAGGAAACAAGATGAATGCAGTATGCTAAAAAATAGTGGATTTACACTTATGAAAAAATCAATGCATGTATCGATTCCATGGATATGAATCCTATTTATGTGAATATGTCATATTTCAGTATCATCAAAAAAATATATGATTTTTATTATACAAAATTTTAAGTATCAATTTTCCATTACAAATGGGTTAATAATATGAGTGCAGTTAAAGTCAATGAATTGGGATTTATGAAGGTAGATTTCAGTATCAAAAGGTATAAGGATAAACCTTTCATCACTAGTAGTGAAAGTATATTATATCATAGAACCAAAAATAGAAATTGGTCAATTATTCCATTGGTGACTAAAAAAATTACAAGGTTAGATAAAAAATTCAATTATGGATGACCATTTCATTGGGAGATCACAGTCATTTCATGGCGGTCCCAATTTAGAAAGTGTCTTGTATATTAGAGGGGAATACCAGGGGGATTTGGATTCTTGATAAAGGATCTAAATACATTCAATAATTAAAGAAAAAAAGAGATTTAAATGAAAAAGTTAAATATTTTTTTAATATAATACGATTTTCCTCATAATATTATGTGTTCTCTGCTATATTTATGTAATATAAATTAAATATATAACAAGTCATGCAGATAATTATTTCTCCACATGTCGATGTTACTAATCCTGAGGAAGAACACACTATCAATGATGAAACTGAGGAATTTTTTGGTGATAAAAACATGTGTATGAAAAAAAATATTTACATAACATCATTAAGATAACTAAAGATATTAATTCAAGAAGAAAATATATAAAATTTGAGGTTGGATAGAATCAACATGACAATCTTATTGAGACTAAAAATTCAATTTTCATTAGTTATATTGGGTTCATAACTCAAATTCAGGTTCTAATTGATATAATTATGTGAAACAATGTCATGCCCGCATTAAGGATAATCATTTGGGAAGATATTAGGGTATTTTATGATATAATTTCTTTATTTTACTAAAAAATTATACAATGAAATGTTTATTTACTTATTATTATCCCTTTCAAAGTTGGTTTGTTTTAGATGACTAATGTAAGAAATTTGTATTAATGGTTTCTAGAAAAGATCCTAGAGCCTTTCAGACACTTCTAAGAAAGTGAAATCTCAAGGATACTGAGGGAAAAGTAAACCCCCACCCACCAGCTATGTATACACACATTATAAACCAATAAAAATGAAAATATTTTATTTTTCACTGTGATGAGGAATCATTTCAATTGCATTGTAATTGATAACATTTTATTTGAAATTATTTATTTTAACCAATTTAATTCAAAATTATTAATTTATGAAATAACAATGGAGTGTTGAAATAAACCACATGCATTGAAAGAAATACACCCATATCATAAAGTAAGGATGGGGTATGATTCACTTGAAAAGAAAATGGTTTGTATTTTAAATCTACAACAAAAGTTTTATGTGATATGAAAAAAATATAATCCTTTATTTATATAAATATTGATGAATCAGAATCTAAAATCACTTCCATCACATGTCATTTGATATGGAAGGAGGCTAGTGTAAATATAAAAGGGAAAATAGTAGATAAAAACACCCAAAAATTATGAGAATCCTATATAAGTATGACATAATAGAGCATGCTTAATACCCTTCTCAAATCCTTTGTTCATATTTTCATTGTTGTTATTCAAGACGAATTCATACATAAGAGTTGGAAGAACATTTTATTTTTCAAATAATAAATCAAATCTATAAATCTTGGACTAAGCACTAGGAAAAACTAAATGTATATACCGAATGAGATGATAATGAGATTTATAGATCATTTGATATGAATAATAGTGTAAATTATGACAGAGATCATATGGAAAAAATGATAATGCCAATTTAAGATGACTTTTGTGATTTTACAAAGTTGTTCGATAAGTTAAAGGGCTAAGAAAAAAGACTATTTTATACTGGTTTTGCTAAACATACAACATTGTCAGCTATATTGAATATGTATAATTTGAAATTTTATAGTTGATGAAGCTACACTAGCTTTAAATAACTACTCACTCTTTTAAATGATACGATACCAAAAGAAAACGATCTTCCATGTTGAACACATGACACTAATTGAATGATACATTCAGTGAGTATGATCTATGAAAAATGACATGCCTATCCATATGATTGTATATTATTTCATAAGAACCATGATTCAATAAAAAAAATTCTCTAAGTGCGGTGAAAATCAATACAATAAAGATGAATCAATTCCTTCAAAAATTGTATGGTACTTTCATATCAGTATAAGGTTTAAATGACTATATGGATGTTAAGGAAACCTATAGAGAATTTATATGGCACACAAATACAAAAAATGAATATAGGAAGCTGTGTCACCTAACCGACTCTCCTCGGTGGAAGAAAAATGACTATGAGTGTCTTGAATTTGGAAACGAGCAGATAAATCTTCATCTTTCATTATTTATATATAGAATGAATCATTTTGGTGTAAAAAGTAGTACTCATATTACATTACCAATTATGTTGGTAAATAATAACTTGCTACTGTGGTTATGCATGAAATGAAAATATATTATATTGCCTCTGCTTATATCTAGACCAAAAAAACCAGGTAATGATATTGATGTCTATTTTTATATGTTGATCAAAGATCTAAAATTTATGTAGGATATGGGTGTTACATTTTATTATTCTCATAAAAGTGAAGGTTTCACATTAAGATCCATGTTGTATGGGATGAAAAATGACTTTTCTTCTTATAAAAATTTATGAAGCTATAGCATTAATGGAATAATGGGGTGTCTATATTGTAAAGAAAGTACACACTCAGTTAGGTTGAAACATTACTCAATGGATATGTTTATAGGACACCACAAATTTATACCCAATGAAATAAATTCCAATCCTAGAAGACATCATTCAATTGAAATATAGAACAAGGAATAACACTATATCCACTAATGGGTGATCAACAATTATGAAAAATAAATGACATTGACAGAGTTTTGTTAAACCTTTTTTGAAAAACCTTACAAAACACTATTTGAAAAAGAGATTAGTTTTATTATAATTACTATACTTATTTGTATGTTGATGTTAAGCATATATAAAAAAATGTATGTGACAGTGCTGTTGACATGTTTTTAAATGAAATAGAAAAATAATTATTATATTAAGGCTAGGTTGGACATGATTAATATTGCTGTAAAGGAGGAGTTGACCCTGGTGAAGGGTAAAAGATGAAGGAATAATATGGTGTAGATTCTATATGAATAAATAAGATGAACACAATATGACATAGTATGATGGTTATACATTTTATAAAAAGGAAAAAGATGAATGTAGTATGTGAAAAAATAGTGGATTTACACTTGTTGAAAAAGAAATGCATGTATCGATTCCATTGATATAAATTCAATTTATGTGAATATGTTATATTTCCACATCATCAAAATAATATATGAGTTTGATTATAAAACATTTTAAGTTTCAATTTTCCATTTCAAATGGGTAAATAACATGAGTGCAGTTAAAGTCAATGAATTGGGCTTTATGATGGTGGATTTTAGTATCGAAAGGTATAAGGAAGAACCATTCGTCACAAGAAGGGAAATTATTTTATATCCTAGAACCTACAAATATAAATTGATCAATTATTCCATTGGTGACTAAAATAATTACAAGTTAAAATAAAAAATTCAATTAAGGATGACCATTTCATTGGGAGATTACAATCATTTCATGGTGGTCCCTATTTAGAAAGTGTCTTGTATATTAGAGGGGACCACCAGAGGGATTTGGATACTTGATAAAGGATCCAAATACATTCAACATTTAAAGAAAAAAAAGAGATTTCAATGAATAGGTTAAATATTTTTTAAATATACTATGATTTTCCTCATAATATTATGTGTTCTATACTATATTTATGTAATATAAATTAAATATCTAACAAATCATACAGATAATGATTTCTCTACATGCCAATGTTACTAATCCTGAGGGAGAACACATATCAATGATGAAACTAAGGAATTTTTAGTGGATAAAAAAAACGTGGATGAAAAAAATACATAACATCACTAAGTTAACTAAAGATATTAAGGCAAGAAGAAAATATATAAAATCTGAGCTTGGATAGAATCAATGTGACAAGATTATTGAGACTAATAAATCAATTTTCATTTGTTACAATGGGTTTATAACTAAAATTCAGGTTCCAATTTATATTATTATGTGAAACAATGTCATTACCTCATTGAAGATAATAATTTGGGAAGATATTAGGGTATCTTATGATATAATTTCTCCATTTTACTGAACAATTATATAATGAAATGTTTATTTACTTATTATTATCCCTTTCAAAGTTTGTTTATTTTAGATGACTGATGTAATAATTTGTATTAATGGTTTCTAGAAAAGATCATAGAGACTTTTAGACACTTCTAAGAAAGTGAAATCTCAGGGATTTTATGGAGAAAGTAAACCCCCACCCACCAGCTATGTATACACACATTATAAATTGAGAAAAATGAAAATATTTTATTTTTAACCATGATGAGGAATCATTTAAAGTGTATTGTAATTGATAATATTTTATTTGAAATTATTTATTTTATCCAATTTGATTCAAAATTATTAATTTATGAAATAAAAATGGAGTGTTGAAATAAAACACATGCATCAAAACCAATACACCCCATCATAAAGTAAGGATGGGGGTATGATACACTTGAAAATAAAATGTTATGTATTTTAAATCTACAACAAAAGTTTTGGGTGATATGAAACAATATATGTATCTTTGTTTATATGCAGATTGATGAATCAGAATCTAAAATCACTTCCAACCCATTTTATCTGATATGGAAGGAGGATAGTGTAAATAAAAAAGTAAAATAGTAGATGAAAACACACAAAAATTATGAGAATCATGTACACGTATGACATAATAGAGCATGCATAATACCCTTCTCAAATCCTTTGTTCATATTTTTATTGTTGTTATTCAATATGAATTCATAGAGAAGAGTTGTAAAAATATTTTATTTTTTAATTAATAAATCAAATCTATAATTTTTGTACTAAACACTAGAAAAAACTAAATGTACATACCAAATGAGATGATACTATGATTTATATGTCATTTGATATGAATAATAGTGTAAATGACGATGGAGATCATATGGAATAAATGATAATGACAATTTAAGATTAACTTTGTGATTTTCTAAATTTGTTCGAGAAGATAAAGAGCTATGAAAAAAGACTATTCTATACTAGTTGTACTAAATATGCAACATTATCGTCCATATTGAAGATGTATAATTTGAAATTTGATAGTTGATGAAGCTACACTAGATTTAAATAACTACTCACTCATTTAAATGATATGCTACAAAAAGAAGATGATCTCCCTTGTTTAACACATTACACTAAATGAATGCTACATTAAATGAGTATGATCTATGAAAAATGACATGCCTATCCAAATGATTGTATATTATTTCATAGGAACCATGATTCAATAAAAAAATTCCCTAAGTGAGGTGCAACTCAATACAATAAAGATGAATCAAGTCCTTCAAATTTTTATGGTAATTTCATATAATTATAAGGTTTAGATGACTATATGGATGTTAAGGAAACCTATAGACAATTTATATGGAACACAAATACAAAAAATGAAGATATGAGGCTCAATAACCTAACAAAATCTCCCCGGTTTAAGAAAAATGACTATGAGTATCTTGAATTTGGAAACAAGCAGAGAAATCTCTACCTTTCATTATTTACATATAGAATGAATCATTTTGGTGTAAAAATTAGTACTCATAGTACATAACCAATTATGTTGGTAAATAATAACTTGCTTCTATGGTTATGCATGAGGCGAAAATATATTATATTTCTACTGCTTATATCTGGACCAAAAAACTCGGTAATGATATTGATGTATATTTTTCTCTATTGATCAAAGATCTAAAATTTATGTAGTATGTTGGTTTTACATTGTATTATTCTCATAAAAGGTAAGGTTTCACATTTAGATACATGTTTTATGGGATGAAAAATGACTTTTCTTCTTATAAAAATTTATCAGGCTATAGAATTAAAGGAATATTGTGGTGTCCTGGCTGTAAAGAAAGTACACACTCAGTTAGGTTGAAACATTACTCAATGGATATGTTTTTAGGACACCACAAATTTTTACCCAACAAAATAAATGTGAATCCCAGAAGAAATCATTCAATGGAAATATAGAACAATGTATAAAACCATATGCACTAATGGGTGATCAATAATTTGAAAAAGTAAATGACATTGACACAGTTTTTGGTAAACCTTTTTTTGAAAAACATTACAAAATAATGTTTGAAAAATAGATTAGTTTTCTTGTAAATACCGTTCTTCTTTGTATGTTAAAAGTTTTCTTCATGTCATGCAAATAGAAAAAATTCTATGTGACAGTGCTATTGACATGTTACTAAATGAAATATAAGAAACAAATTATTACATTTAGGTTAGGTTGGACATGATTGATATAGGGGTAAAGGAATAGTTGACCATAGTGAAGGGTGAAATATGATGGAATAAGATGGTATATATTCTATATGAAGAAATAATATTTACTATAAGGCCCCGACCTTAAAAATTACTTAATATTGAATTAAATGAATAATTCACATTGAGGATCTTTTCAGGTTTAGAGTTTTAGATAATTAGAACATAACTACTACATCTCAAAAGATTACAAAGTAGACACTTCTACTAAGTTTCCATATAATAAAAAAAAACTCTTAAAATGAAACATGTCTAGTTCCAAGTTTTATATAGCATGACTTACCCTTGATCCCATCCTTGACCCTATTCGACATTAGGTCCTGTGAAAAACATTTCAAAAATTTGGGGTGAGCATAAAGAGCTCAGTAAGGGATACGCAAAGAATGAAAACTGTTAGTTTATCAAAACAACAAGTAAACCATGTATACTTTATCAAAGTAATACTTTTCACCTTTATGAAGTAGTAAAAACTCTTCACTGAAAAAAGATCATTACTTACCCCGTTGTAACCAAAAGATTACCATAAAACCCATAAAAAGATCACATAACATATAAAGGTTACTTGGGACATAAACATACTTAAGTGGAGTAACCATACGGTCGACTTCCACACATATCACTTAATGGAATAGCCATACGACCAACTTCCATACATACTTAATAGAATAGCCATACGGCTGACTTCCATACCCAATGCATTGGAGGTTATAACGTAACCACCCGTCCTGGTATTCACGGCACCACCCGTCATATGTTTTATCATGTAACCACCCGTCAAATGTCCAAGTACCAATATAAAATCATAAAACATAAAACAAATATAATAGAAAGAAAACATTTCCACACTTTGATCACAATATATCACATAAATATATTGACATAACAAATCCATTATAAAAACCAATTTCAATACCAAAATACATAAAAGAGTATATGGTATTTATTTCATTTTAAAAACATTACGGCTTTTTGAGGAAGCCAAAGACCAAATAATACTCGCGGCGGCGGAAAAGGTCGTTGTCACTGTGTTTGTTAAAAGAAACATTCCTTTTTGTCGTTTTGTAAAACGCTTCGTAGAAAAAGATTCCTTTTGTATAAAAGTAAAAGTCAAATGGGTTTATACACCGTATAAAAGAAAGTTGTGTACAAAACGAAATATGCCTCAATGAAAGGAGATTGAGACGAAGTCCCTTACCTCGGGTCTGACTTGACTCGATCGTTCTTCAATGTCCTGAATAATAAACTTGAGTTAATTTATACTTGCTTAAGAACCTTTTTCAAGATTATTATTCCTTTTATATCACTTATTTCCATGTTATAAATATTATGTAATCATTAAGTTAATAATGTTTGTTTTGTCGGTATTTGGTTCTTAAATCGAAAGTGGACTTCTTAAAATTACATGATGTTCATGTGGTCAAAGGTTCTTTATATTCAGAACGAAATTCCTGATTTGGATATCATATATATCATATATATCCAGAATATACATGTATTTATAATATTACATAATCATTTAGAGGTAAGAAATGAAATGCACCGTTCATGGAGACAGTAAGCCGTACGTACGCATGAACGCTACTTTCATTTCTTTGTCATATTAATGGAATTAAAACTAAATGAGAGGTATGTATATTTTAATTCCAGAATTATATTAATCATTTAGATGTAACATACATCATATATATCCATTATATATATGTACTTATAATATTACATTACATTTGGGTATAAGAAATGAAATGCACCGTTCATGGAGACGGTAAGCCGTACGTACGCATGAACGCTACTTTCATTTCTATCTCATACTTTAATGGAAAGAAATAATATTGATATATAGGTGTATTATAATTCCAGTATAAAATCATATATAATAACTTTAAATCCATCCTTTATACGTCCCACATATGGCATTAACGAATCACATCACTTTGAGGGGGCGATAGTCCACACTTCCTTAAATGATGATATCGCGTTTACCCATAATGGAAACCATAAAGGTATGACCAAAATGAAAAATACAGAAGCTTAAGGAAAACATAAAAATATTATATATCATATATAAATATAGTGTCATCTTAATGTCCACCTTTTAAGGTGTTAAATGAATGTTGAACAATCATCGTTTCGGGAGGCCGAAATTCACCATCCACGGAAACAGTATGTTCTTTAACCATTAGATGTAGGTGTGTGTAAGTGTAGCTCGAATAATTCTTATAACAACATCCTAGTATATTGATGATACTGGAGTTGTTACAAAATAAATGAATAAAAAGAGTTTAGGGGGTTGGAGAAGCAAAATAAAACAAAAGGACTCAAGTGAAGACATTACCTTAAAATCGGGTAACTCCCTTTGGTTTGATCTAAAAGGCTTCCTTGGGAAGACTTCTGCCTAAAGTGAGGCTTCAAGGAGTAAGAGAGGGAAGTGGACAGATAAAATGGGCAGGGGTTGGCCGAGCCAATGGCTTTGGATGTGTGGGTAAGGAGGTAGATGTGGGGGCCTTTTATAAGAGGAGAGGAGGGGCACTCTTGGAAAGTAAAGAAAAGTCACTTTATTTTAAAATGATATTAGGATTTAAGAGGTCCCAAATTGATATAATTCTAGGATAAGGTGATAAAGTTTCTAAATCCACCCATCTAATAGGTTTTGGACATGTGTAGGTCTTATATTTTACATTATCTTTCCATTTTATTTAAATCGTTAAATAATGAGGTCATCGCTCCATCATCATGATGTCATAAATAATTTAATTTATTTAATGTCTAATTATTATAAAAAAATATATTATGATGTAGGAAATTTTTTTATATTTCCATTGATTATTTATAGTCAAAAATATGACTTGTATAACCCCATGTAAAAATTGTTTTAGTAAAACAACTCATGTTTGTGTCATTTTTTACTTTAACATTAAATAAAAAGTTATTTATGTCATTTCCCAACCAAAGTGGCTCCATGGGGTCCCCAAGTTGACCCATGGCTTGTCTTGGTCGGCCATCACATATCCAATAGGGTTAGGACATGTGTCTAGGTATTTTCATTTTATTATAATATCATTTTTGCCTTAAACTACATTAATTACCTCTAATCGCGATTAAAAACTTAATAAGTTACTATTCACCAAAAAATTATTTTAATCTCATTGAACCACATTTTACTTCTTAATGACAACCATGTATGTCGGATTTTTGAAAATCAAATCACAGAAGTGACAAATTTTCATTTAAACGAAAAATCGGTTTCTTTAACTACCACTTAATGGTTTCACTATTCATCAAAAATTGAAGTTTTTCAGAAAAATACCAAAAATTCACCCTTAGATATATTTGATATTCTGAATTAAAAAATGATGTCTATTTTACAAAATTACAAACATATAAGTTGAATTAATTAATTTAATAATTAATTTCCGCTGTCAGAGCAAATAGCGTGTTTTTATGAAACAATAAGTATCAAAAGATTGACACTAGTTTAAGTCCAATTTCAAAGTGAAATTGATTCCAATGACCACCATTGGATTAAATGGTAAAAATATATTCTAATATCACTTTAAAACCAATTCAAAATATAATCTAATCATATAAATAAATTAGATTAAAAAGAGGTTTTGAATTAAAATACAACATTTTTTCACTATTCATTAAAAAATGAACTTTATCGGACAGATACCAAAAATTTACACAAAGTAAATTTTGATGTCCCGATTCTAAGTAAGAGTTTTATTTGGTCTAATAGAATGTATAATAGTGAAAAAAACTATATTTAATGACGATTCGCCATCAAAAGGCGATAAGTGAACCTTTAGTGAAAACTAGGGCATATACGCCTAAAATTGAATTCTTTCCATATTTTAAGACTTTATCTTTTATTGGATAAATGTAAAAACATTTAAAAACATATATAATCATATTCTAGTTATTTCTATCCATTCCCCCCAATACAACGGCTACATGTTAACTACCATTTAAAATAATATTATTATATTACTAGTGTTCAATGTAAGTTTTCAAAAAAACTCATCGTTGCATATCGAGTACGCTATCGAACATAGCAACCCCTTTTAATTAAAATTAATATTTAATTCGCAAATAGTAATAAATACGAAAATGTTTTATTCATTATTTACCTGGGATGTTACATCCTTCCCCCCTTTTTGGAATTGCATCCTCACAATTTTATTCACTTATCAAAATAAGTGGGGGTATTTATCCCTCATAGCATTTTCAGATTCACACGTTGCCTCTTCAACCATATGGTTTTTCCACAAAACCTTTACCTGGTGGATTACCTTATTTTGCAACACTTGCTCTCTTCGGTCAAGAATCTGGACTGGTTGTTCTTCATAAGAGAGATTATCTTCCAACTGAACTACCTCTGGGTTCAAAACATGAGATGGATCTGGCATATACTTCCTCAACATCGAAACATGAAAAACATTGTGTACCTGAGATAAACTCGGAGGTAAAGCAACTCGGTAAGCAACTGATGCAACTTTCTCCAAAATTTCATATGGCCCAATGAACCTTGGACTCAGCTTTCCTTTCTTACCAAATCTCATCACACTTTTCCATGGAGAAACCTTGAGAAAAACATGATCACCTACATCGAAAGATAGATCCTTCCTCCGGTTATCTGCATAACTCTTCTGCCTGCTCTGAGCTATTTTCATGTATTTCTGAGTCAATTGAACTTTTTCTGCCAACTCTTCTATCAATTCTGGTCCCATCAGCTTCCTTTCACCCACTTCATCCCAAAATGCTGGAGTTCGACACCACTTCCCATATAATGCCTCAAATGGTGCCATCTGTATACTGGAATGAAAACTGTTATTATAAGAAAACTCAACCAAAGAAAGATGTTGATCCCAACTTCCCTTATAATCCATCGAACAAGCTCGTAGCATATCCTCCAAGGTCTGAATTGTTCGTTCTGACTGCTCATCTGATTGAGGATGAAAAGCTGTACTAAAATTTAATTCAGTACCCAATGACTTCTGAAGGCCTTTCCAAAAGTTAGAAGTGAACCTGAGATCACGATCGGACACAATGGAGAGAGGAACTCCATGTAACCTGACTATCTCTTTAAGATACAAATGGGAAAGTTTATCTAGTGAAAAAGTATCTCGTATAGCAAGTAAATGAGCAGATTTAGTCAAGCGATCAATAATAACCCAGATTGCATTATTACCTCGAGATGTCATCGGTAATACCACAACAAAGTCCGTGGATATGTTTTCCTATTTCCACTCTGGCACTGGTAGAGGCTGAAGCATCCCTTTCGTTAACTGCCGCTCTGCTTTAACCTGCTGACAAGTCAAACACTTCACAGTAAAATCAGCAATATCTCTTTTCATTCCATCCCACCAGTAATACTCCCGCAGATCTCTGTACATCTTAGTACTGCCAGGATGAACTGAAAACGGGGAACTATGAGCTTCACATAACAACTCTTTCTTCAACTGTGAATCACAAGGCACACACAATATCTTCCCAAATCTCAATACACAATCATTATCAATGTTGAATTCAGGCAAGTTACCCTTCTGAACCAGCTCTACCTTTTTCTGCAACTCACTGTCTTGCTTCTATTCTTGCTTGATTCTATTTGATAGGGATTATCTCACTGATACCTGAAACAAAACAGAATAACTTCCTGCACCAACAAATTCTATGGAAAAGTTCATCAAATCAAAAACCAAAGTATCTCGTTCCAAACGTAGCATGGTTAATGAAGCATTACTTTTTCGACTCAAAGCATCGACCACTTTATTTTCTTTTTCCAGATGGTAGTGAATTGTATAATCATAATCCTTGATTAATTCCAACCATCTCCTCTGTCTCATGTTCAATTATTTCTGAGTGAATATATACTTTAAACTTTTGTGATCAGTATATATTTCACACTTTACTCCATACAAATGATGCCTCCAAATTTTTAAAGCAAAAAAAATAGCAGCTAATTCCAAATCATGTGTAGGGTAATTTAACTCATGGGTTTTCAACTGACGTGAAGCATAAGCAATTACCTGATCATTCTGCATAAGGACACAACCAAGTCCTTTCAATGAAGCATCATTGTAGATAAAAAACTCACCATTCCTGGAAGGAAGTGCCAAAACTGGAGCATTCACCAATATTCTTTTCAACTCCTGAAAACAATCATCACATTCTTTTGTCCAGATGTACTTAACACCCTTCCGAGTTAGCTTAGTCATTGGACTAGATAACCGTGAAAATTTTTCAACAAACCATCAGTAGTAACCTGCCAAACCAAGAAAACTACGGATCTCGGTTACATTTTTGGGTCTTGGCCATTCTTCAATAACTTTTGTTTTAGCAGGATCAACAGTTATTCCATCTTTTGAAACAATGTGACCAAGGAAAGAAATTTGTTGCAACCAAAACTCACACTTGCTGAATTTCCCATACAATTTCTTTTCATTCAAGGTTTGAAAGATAACCCTAAAATGTCTTTCATGCTCCTCTTTACTTTTAGAAAACACCAAAATATCATCAATGAACACAATCACGATTTATCACCTGAGTCAACTAAGCCATCACTACAACAAACTGTTTATTTCTGATTCTGACCATCTCAGGATACTAATTTGAAAGGTCATTTCCCTCTGTATGCCTTCCCAGAAAATCTGTTCTATTTCCTCTATGAAAAGCCATTATTAACAGAAATATCTTAGGCGAAGCAACATAGTAATCTTTAAATGCTATATCATTTTAGTCATACCATAAATTAACTTATAATTTAACAATTTTCTAACTCCTAAAGTTGTCTAAACCGACCTCTGATACCAACTATAAGGACCCAGCCTTAAAAATTACTTAATATTGAATTAAATGAATAATTCATATTGAGGATCTTTTCAGGTTTATATTTTTAGAGAATTAGAAAATAACTACTACATCTCAAAAGATTACAAAGTAGACACTTCTACTAAGTTTCCATATAATAAAAAAAACTCTTAAAAAGAAACATGTCTTGTTCCAAGTTTTATATAGCATGACTTTCCCTTGATCCCATCCTTGACCCTATTCCACATTAGGTCCTGTGAAAAACATTTCAAAAAAACTTGTGGTGAGCATAAAGAGCTCAGTAAGGGATACACAAAGAATGAAAACTGTTAGTTTATCAAAACAACAAGTAAACCATGTATACTTTATCAAAGTATTACTTTTCACCTTTATGAAGTAGTAAAAACTCTTCACTGAATAAAAGATCATTACTTACCCTGTTGTAACCAAAAGATTACCATAAAACCCATAAAAAGATCACATAACATATAAAGGAAACTTGGGACATAAACATACTTAAGTGGAGTAACCATACGGTCGACTTCCACACATATCACTTAATGGAATAGCCATACGGCCAACTTCCATACATAATTAATGGAATATCCATACGGCCGACTTCCATACCCAATGCATTGGAGATTATAACGTAACCACCCGTCCTGGTATTCACAGCACCACCCGTCATATGGTTTATCACGTAACCACCCGTCAAATGTCCAAGTACCAATATAAAATCATAAAACATAAAACAAATATAATGGAAAGAAAACATTTCCACACTTTGATCACAATATATCACATAAATATATTGACATAACAAATCCATTATAAAAACCATTTTCAATAACAAAATACATAAAAGAGTATATGGTATTTATTTCATTTTAAAAACATTACGGCTTGTTGAGGAAGACAAAGACCAAATAATACTCGCGGCGGCGGAAAAGGTCGTTGTCACCGTGTATGTTAAAAGAAACATTCCTTTTTGTAGTTTTGTAAAACGCTTCGTAGAAAAAGATTCTTTTTGTATAAAAGTAAAAGTTAAAGGGGTTTATACACCGTATAAAACAAAGTTTTGTATAAAACGAAATATGCCTCATTGAAAGGAGATTGAGACGAAGTCCCTTACCCCGGGTCCGACTTGAGTCGATCATTCTTTAACGTCCTGAATAATAAACTTGAGTTAATTTCTACTTGATTAAGAACATTTTTCAAGCTTATTATTCCTTTTATATCACTTATTTCCATGTTATAAACATTATGTAATCATTAAGTTAATAATGTTTGTTTTGTCGGTATTTGGTTCTTAAGTCGAAAGTGGACTTCTTACAATTACATGTTGTTCGTATGGTCAAATGTTCTTTATATCCAGAAGGACATTCCTGATTTGGATATCAGATATATCATATATATCCAGCATATACATGTATTTATAATATTACATAATCATTTAGAGGTAAGAAATGAAATTCACCGTTCATGGAGACGGTAAGCCGTACGTACGCATGAACGCTACTTTCATTTCTATGTCATATTAATGGAATTAAAACTAAATGAGAGGTATGTATATTTTAATTACAGAATTATATTAATCATTTATATGTAACATACATCATATATATCCATTATATATATGTACTTATAATAGTACATTACATTTGGGGATAAGCAATGAAATGCACCGTTCATGGAGACGGTAAGCCGTACGTACGCATGAACGCTACTTTCATTTCTATCTCATACTTTAATGGAAAGAAATAATATTTATATATAGGTATATTATAATTCCAGTATAACATAATATATAATAACTTTAAATCCATCCTTTATACATCCCACATATGGCATTAACGAATCACATCACTTTGAGGGGGCGGTAGTCCGCACTTCCTTAAATGAAGATATCACGTTTACCCATAATGGAAACCATAAAGGTATGCCAAAAATGAAAAATACAGAAGCTTAAGGAAACCATAAAAATATTATATATCATATATAAATATAGTGTCATCTTAATGGCCACCTTTGAAGGTGTTAAAGGAATGTTGAACAATCATCGTTTCGGGAGGCCGAAATTCGCCATCCATGGAAACAGTATGTTATTTAACCATTAGATGTAGGTGTGTGTAAGTGTAGCTCGAATAATTATTATAAAAATATCATAGTATATTGATGATACTGTAGTTGTTACAAAAGAAATGAATAAAAAGAGTTTAGGGGGTTGGAGAAGCAAAATAAAACAAAAGGACTCAAGTGAAGACATTACCTTAAAATCGGGTAACTCCCTTTGGTTTGAGCTCAAAAGGCTTCCACATTGATATAATTCGAGGATAAGGTGATAAAGTTTCTAAATACACCCATACAATAGGTTTTGGACATGTGTAGGTCTTATATTTTACATTATCTTTTCATTTTATTTAAATCGTTAAATAATGAGGTCATCGCTGCATCATCATGATGTCATAAATAATTTATTTTATTTAATGTCTAAAAATTATAAAAAAAATACTATGATGTAGGAAATCTTTATATATTTCCATTTAATATTTATAGTCAAAAATCTGACTTGTATAACCCCATGTAAAAATTGTTTTATTAAAACATCTCATGTTTGTGTCATTTTTACTTTACATTAAATAAAAGGTTTTTTATGTCATTTCCCAAACAAAGTGGCTCCATGGGGTCCCCAAGTTGACCCATGGCTTGTCTTGGTCGTCCATGACACATCCAATAAGGGTAGGACATGTGTGAAGGTATTTTCATTTTATTATAATATCATTTTTGCCTTAAACTACACTAATTACCTCTAATCGCGATTAAAAACTTAATAAGTTACTATTCACAAAAAATTATTTTAATCTCATTGAACCAAATTTTACTTCTTAATGACAACCATGTATATCGGATTTTTTAAAATCAAATCACAGAAGTGACAAAGTTTCATTTAAACGAAAAATCAGTTTCTTTAACTACCACTTAGTGGTTTCACTATTCATCAAAAATTGAAGTTTTTCAGAAAAATACCAAAACTTCACCCTAAGATATATTTGATATTCTGAATTCAAAAATGATGTCTATTTTAAAAAATTACAAACATATAAGTTTCATTAATTAATTTAATAATTAATTCCCGCTGTCAGAGCAAATAGCGTGTTTTTATGAAACAATAAGTATCAAAAGATTGACACTAGTTTAAGTCCAATTTCAAAGTGAAATTGATTCCAATGACGACCATTGGATTAAATGGTAAAAATATATTCTAATATCACTTTAAAACCAATTCAAAATATAATCTAATCATATAAATAAATTAGATTAAAAAGATATTTTGAATTAAAATACAACATTTTTCACTATTCATTAAAAAATGAACTTTATCGGACAGATACCAAAAATTTACACAAAGTAAATTTTGATGTCCTGATTCTAAGGAAGAGTTTTATTTGGTTCAATAGAATGTATAAGAGTGAACAAAACTATATTTAATGACGGTTCACCATCAAAAGGTGATAAGTGAACCTTTAGTGAAAACTAGGGCATATACGCCTAAAATTGAATTCTTTCCAAATTTTAAGCCTTTATATTTTATTGGATAAATGTAAAAACATTTAAAAACATATATAATCATATTCTAGTTATTTCTATCCATTCACGCCAATACAACGACTACATGTTAACTACCATTTAAAATAATATTATTATATTACTAGTGTTCAACGTAAGTTTTCAAAGAAACTCATCGTTGCGTATCGAGTACGCTATCGAAAATAGCAACCCCTTTTAATTAAAATTAATATTTAATTCTAAAATATTAATAAATACGAAAATGTTTTATTCATTATTTAACTGGGATGTTACATGAACATTGTATGACATAATATGACGGTTATAAATTTTATACAAAGGAACAAGATGAATGCAGTATGCTGAAAAATAGCGGATTTACACTTACAGAAAAAGCAATTCATGTATGGATTACATGGATATAAATACAATTTATGTGAATATGTTAAATTTCATCATCATAAAAAAAACATGAGTTTTATTATACAACATTTTTACTATCAATTTTTCATTACAAATGGGTTAATAATACGTGTGCAGTTAAAGTAAATTAATTGGGCTTTATGAAGGTGGATTTAAGTATTGAAAGGTATAAGGAAGAACCTTTCATCACAAGCTATGAAATTATTTTATATCCTAGAACCTACAAATAAAAATTGGTTAATTATTCCATTGGTGACTAAAAAAATTACAAGGCCAGATAAAAAAATTCAATTAAGGATGACCATTTCATTGGAATATCACAATCATTTCTTGGCGGTCCTAATTTAGAAAATGTCTTGTATATTATAGGGGACCACCAGGGGGATTTGGATACTTGATAAAGGATCCAAATCCATTCAACATTTCAATAAAAAAAGATATTTCAATTAATAGGTTAATTTTTTAATATACTATGATTTTCCTCACAATATTATGGGTTATTTACTATATTTATGTAATATAAATTAAATATATAACAAATCATGCAGATAATGATTTCTCCACATGATGATGTTACTAATTCGGAAGAATAACACACTATCAATGATGAAACTGAGGAATTTTTAGGGGATAAAAAACATGTAGGTAAAAAAAATGACATAACATCACTAAGTTAACTAAAGATATTATAGTAAGAAGAAAATATATAAAATTTGAAGTTGGACGGAATCAATGTGACAAGATTATTGAGACTAATAATTGAATTTTCATTATTTAAATTGGGTTCATAACTCGAATTCAGGTTCCGATTGATATAATTATGTGTAACAGTGTTATGCCCATATTGAGGACAATCAGTTTGGAAGATATTACGATATTTTATGATATAATTTCTCCATTTTACTAAAAAATTATACTGTTAAATGTTTATTTACTTCTTATTATCCCTTTAAAAGTTTGTTTATTTTAGAGGGCTAATGTAAGAAATTTTTATTAATGGTTGCTAGAAAATATCATAGAGACTTTCAGACACTTATAAGAAAGTAAAATCTCAGAGATGCTAAGGGGAAAGTAAACCCCCACCCACCAGCTATGTATTCAAACATTATAAACCAAGAAAAATGAAAATATTTTATTTTTCATCGTCACGAGGAATCATTTCAAGTGAATTGTGATTGATAATATTTTATTTGAAATTAATTATTTTATCCAATTTGATTCAAAATTATTAATTTATGAAATAAAAATGGAGTGTTGAAGTAAACCACATGCATCAATACCAATACACCCCTATCATAAAGTAAGTATGGGGTATGATTCACTTGAAAAGAAAATGGTATGTATTTTAAATATACAAAAAATGTTTTATGTGATATGAAACAATATATGTTCCTTTATTTATATGCATATTGATGAATCAGAATCTAAAATCACTTCCATCCCATGTTATCTGATATGGAAGGAGGCCAGTGTAAATAAAAAATTAAAAATAGTAGATGAAAACACACAAAAATTACAAGAATCATGTACAAGTATGACAAAATATAAATTATTATGATTTATAAAATTTTATATAAAAATATTTTTTTATGTTCGTATGTTTTTATATGGGTTAGACACAAGAATTGTTATTAGATAATCCTGAAGAATAAATACTTTCAGTATCTTTGAAGCAACTAAAAAATATGTTCAAGTTATAAGTGTAGGTTTTAGAGTGTGAGGTTGAGAATATTTTTAGAAGAAAAAGTCACAAGGAGATATAAATGAGATAGTAAAGGACATGAAAGAACAAATAGATTATTTAAAGGATATTATTATATGAGGTTTGGTGCACTAGTATATGTGAAAGTTATAAGAAATCCAATAGTATAACAATGAGAAGTACAAGAAGTGCCACACCCCACTAGATTTAAGTCTATTCATTCCCCTCAATAACCTACCTTACCTGAGGTAGTCAATTTTTTCATAACACTTTGTACTAAATGTGAATCAAATAACTACTAATAAATTTTTGTTACTAAAATTCTATAGGGTGAATTTTTTTTATTTATATTTATAAGTGCCCACCCAAGGCCTTATTGTGATATGTACAATGTACAATATTTAAGGAGACATGCTACACAATAGAAAACTCCCAAAATATCATTTAAGAGTGAGGATTGAAGTATCACACAATCCAAGTGCTGTATTCTCTGTTCCCATTGATTATCTAGATTTCAACACAGTAAAAGTTTTTATTACAACTTTCATATTGTGGAAATTTAATCTTATAATGATACATAATGATAATGAGGTATGTACTTTACAATTTTTTATTCAGGTTGAAAACCTTTAATAGTTGATGAAAATATGTATGAAATGAGGTATGTATTACATAAAAGAAAATGAAGGTAAAATGGTAGGTTGGATCAATGAAATCTAATGGATCAACTAAGAAATACAAAGGACCTTTCGAGAGTACCTTCACGCCACCTATTCCACTTATTTATATATTAACATTACAAGTTCATACAAATACAACTTTCAAAGAAGGAAATGTATCCTATATTGAATAATAGGAATACATATTTAGAGTGTCCATTAAATATGTGATTGGTATCAAGATTATAAATGAAATTATCAAGTTTGAATGGTTGGGTTCATAGTTGTGAAATCATTCATGAGGTCCATTTTCATAATACGTTTTTCCAAAAAATGATCTACTATGTTCATTAAAGTAAATAACTATTCATATTTTCTATATGAGTATATATTATTACTATATAAAGAGAAAACACTATGATTTTTTTGGCATCATTAATCTTTAAATAATTTCTAAACTAGAAGATAAATTTGAAATGAAAGAAATTAAAAATAAAAGAAGAAATAATCACAACATTTGAAAATAAAATAACACACAACAAAATCTTCTTGATTCCTACAATATAGAGGTAAAACTATAGAACTAATCATATAAAATATATATTTATTTTTTCACTATTTATGTGTTTTTATTTTTCAAGAAGAACTAGATGCCCATCTTACTTAATTTGGATACCCCTAATGTTTATATTTTGGTTAAAAAGCATGGATTTCCTAAAAATTTCTCAGTCATGATGTCCATTGTGATTTTTTAATGCACTAAAATCAATATTTTACTAATATACTTGAAATTTTACATTTTAGTTTAATTTTTAATGATAATTGTTTTATGGTAGGTAAATATATAAATATTATTTAAATCATGGTATGGGGTTAGTGACTAAACACAAAATCCTTTGTATTTCTACAAATGGAGAGAGATTAAGGTATATATAGTAATATTTAACCATAAAAACACATTTCAAAAAAATTAACATATTTTGTTCAATGCTTTTTAATTTTCTAAAACAAAAATAAAGACAATTATTGTGCATATTACGTTTTTAAATTTATGAAATATATCATATACCATCAGCAAACCAACATCCCTATACAAGTGTTTCTGAATGTAATCACAATTTCATTTAATTTTTTTAATCCTTTGTTTATAAATATTTTCTCAATACTAATGGTACTATTTATAGTCTATGTACTCAAAAGAATAAATAGATGTTAGACTCAACATATGAAAAAAATTCTCAAGTGATAATTTATTTGGGTCTAGGCCATTTATTAGAGAGAGAGATTTATTAATGGGGAGATTTTTCTCAACATGAATAGAGTAGTTTATCTCAACATTAATGAAGATTTAATTCTCAATATTTAGGGATAGAGAAATCAATACTGGTTGGATTTATTATATATATAGAATTAGTGGCTATATAAATGTATGTAGTGACATTTTTTAGTACGACTAGTGAGAGATGATAGGTACTAGAAAGGGTAGAGGTGGATCCCCATCTGGGGAAGCCAATGTAGGTGTAAAAAAAGTGAAAGAAGCACAAGATCTAATGGAAAAGGTTGATACCTACAAGGGAAGAGAATATAAAGAGGGATCTAGAAGATGATAAAACCAAACAGTGTTGGTAGAACATCATCCAGTGACCTAGGTAGAGTTATAGAAGATGGTAATTCTTGTAACTTAGATGTTTATCCTTATTGAATGAAAGTGATTCTTACATTCTCCCATGTATGTAGTATGAAAGTCAAAATCATGTAATCCTTTTATGTATTGTTTTGTATTTTTGTTATTGCAAGCATGTTTTATTTTCATGTTTATTGTTCACTTTTGTTCATTTATTTGAATAAAGAACTTGGGGGTACTATAAATAGATGAAAATATGACTAAGTATGGTATCTTGGGTGGATGGAATTCCTAGTTCTGAACTCTAAAGTCATGGGGGATCCTCTAAAGTAATGTTCCATATTTGTTGCTTCCATACCTGATCTGAAACATATAGTGTCAAGGATTAGTTGAACTATTTAGTTATAGAACATAGTGGTAGGAATATGGAAGGGTAGTTTTTTAAGGACTTGGAAGGGCGTTACTTGAAGAAAACGGTGGTACCATAGGTGTTTTTGGGATATCATAAGTTTGATAGAACCAAAAGAGTAATGAGATGTGTTCTATTATTGGAAAAAATTAGAGGTTTTTGGAAGAATTATTGGGTCCCTTAGGTTAGGTGGTCTATCAATAATTAAGAAGAATTCCATAAAAAGTTGGCAGTGGTATTAGTGGTGTTGTTAGAATATCAAAAGTATTCTTGGCTGTAGGTGTTGTACGACGTGTTATGTTCATTGGATGAAATTTAGATCTTGGTGAAAGGATACTGAAATTCATAAAGTTAAGTGAATTGGAATTACATGATCAAAATCACACAGGGATTATTACAAAAGTTGATGTCACGTGATAGATAACTCAGGCTCCTGGAAGGGGATTGTTAGATGAAGTCATCAGTTGTCAATTCAAGTCAATGTGAGATTTGAATGGTGCCCTTGTTTTGTATGAAACTGCATATGGAAAAGGGATATCAAAAATTTTTACTCTATGGAAATGATTATTTAAAGGATCAATAGTGAACTGTAAGGACCTTCTATAATAAAGGTGGGATCTCAAAGAGTGAAAACTAGGAAGGAAGAAGTGGGAGAAAATGACCCTTTTTCCATGGTTAAACTAAAGGAAATTTTATTGGGAGTTCATTTTTCCAATGACATCATACTTTATAGAAGCTAAATTTACCAGATAAAGGTCACTTCTTATGGTTTCTCCAGAGTTCAGTGTACTAAAATGATCTTGTCTATTGTGAAAACTTGATCGTGGAGTGTTATGAAATGCATGGGAGTCCAATAAAGTGAGGCCATGGACATGGTGCATGACGCAACTTGTTTTTCTGAATTTCAAAAAAAAAAAATTAGATGATGGAAACTCATTCCAAATTTCTTTGAAGAAAATTTCCATGGAGGTATTTATATGAGTTTCAGAGAGTTAGTGGAACAACTATATAGTTGTTTTGGAAGACCGAGGAGGGATTGCTTTAGTGGGATCCTATAAGATTGAAGAATCATGGAGTGGAGAACCATGAAGGTACTATATATAAATGGTTAATGGATGTTGGATCGGTTTTTAGCACGAGTGATGAAAACTGAAAAGGCTTGGCAAAGGAAAAGGTGGCTCCCCATATAATAAATCCAACCCGAGAACACGCAGAGTGATAGAGGCACCAAATCCAACATTGGAGTTCAAGAACCAAAAGGGCGAGGATCAGAATGAGGGAGCCAGAAGATGTGATGGCCGAACAGTGTTGGTGGAACATCATTTCATGATCTAGGTATAATTATAGGAGATAGAAATTCTTATAGCATAGATATTTTTCCTCATTGAATAAATGTGATGTTACTATTATTCCATGGATATAAGATGAAATTCTGAACCATTTAATCTTGTTGTGAATTGTTTTATACTTTGTGCTTGCATGCGTGTTTACTTGTAATGTTGCTTGTTCAGTTTTGTTAATTTATTAGAATGAAGACCTTGGTAGGAAAAGAACTAAATGAAGGGATGACTCAGTGTGGTTGATGGGGTGCCTAGACTTACAAATTCAATATAAAAAACTTATGGGGGGATCTTCTGGTGCAATATTCTATATTTATTTCTTCTAGACCTGAACCACAATAGTAGTTTTGGTTAGAAATGAGTGTGTAGAGTATGTGGTGTTATAATATTTGCTGAAATCCGGTTGATGTGATTACCTATTTTGTTTTTTTAATTTTTTATATATATATCATGATGAGTTTACAACATGTCAATCTAATGTACAATGTGGCTGATAGAACTCCAAGTTCTTGTTTACAATAAAAAATCCCATTTTAGTCTAAAACATGATCTATATAGTCAAAACCCAATAAATGGTCTATATTTTCATCATAATTTAATACAATGAACCATAATAAATTTGTGATATGTATGAATTAACCACATGTCAATCATACACACAACATGTCCAGTATGACTCAAAGTACTTGATTTCAATATAAATTGTCATTTTTGTTTAAAACACGATTAGCATATCCAAACCCAAAAAATAGCTCATATTGTCTTGATAATTTATAAAAAAAATCTATAATTCATTTTTAGATATAGTAATCAACTTCATGTCATTCTGACACATGATGTGGCCGATATGACTCAAAGTGCTTGTTTTCAATATAAAAAAGTAATTTTAGTCTAAAATGTGATCCACAGAGCCAAACATAAGAAAAAAAATCCTATATTGTCTTAATACAATATTAAAATGATCCATAAGACATTTTTAATGTGTAGGAATTTACCTCACATAAATCTGATACACGATGTGGTTGGTATGACTCAAAGTGCATGGTTTTAATATAAAAGTGTCATTTTAGACCCAAACATGATTCATATAGAAAAAACCAAGAAAATGAGCTTGTATTGTCTGGATAATTTAAGAAAATGATCCATAATTCATTTTTGTGGTGCAGTAATTTACTTCACATCAATCTGATACATGATGTGGCCGATATGACTCAAAGTGCATGTTTTCACATTAAAAAGTGTCATTATACCCAAAAAACACATCACATATCCAAAATTGAGAAAACAAGATTTTATTGTCTTAATAATTTAGGAAAACAATGCATAATTAATTTATGGTATGTAGGAATTTACTATACATTAATACGACATATGATGTGGTCAGTATGACTAAAAGTGCATGTTTTCAAATTAAAAGTTTCATTTAACTCTAAAACATGCGTCATGTAACGAACCAAACTTTTATCAAAGGAATTTTCTCCTCTTATAATTATATAATATTTCATAAAACACAAATATAACATATATAAACTAATAAAATCATTATTATCGTAGATGAATAATGAAATAAGTGGTATTTATAGAAATTAAGGAACCTATACTAATGAAATAGTAACCAGACTGTTGGAATAGTAATATGACCATTAAGAATAGTAATCTGGACAATAGAATTTTAAACTAACCTATGAATGTATAAATAAAATTTAGATATATTATAAATCAAAACACGATATAATTATATCATGAAAATAAGTAAATAAATGTCTTAAAAATGATAAATTATGTGTTTGGTATTTTTGTAAAACATAAAATTTTATTTATAATTTTATATCTACTATAATAATTTAAAATAAAATTTATTTTCATAAAATAGATTAAAAAATTAATGTTTTTATGTGTTATAATTTTAATATAATTTTACGCGACATTAATTATTTTTTCAGAGTGTCATAAAATTAGTTATAATATTAAATTCAGAATTTTTAGAATAAATGATGGTTTTAACTAGAAATTAAAATTATCATATTTAGAAAATTATTTTCATAAAATTGAGTTCATTTTTTAAATATACACATCAAAAAATGGTTATGGTGATGTTTTGGGATTTTTCTAAAATAGTTGATTTTTTTATGAATAGTGAAATATAGTAATTTTCCATATTCAACATTATAAGTAAATAAATGAATTTTTGAGTCTTGTTTGAGTCATGGATGATTTTAGGAACCATTAAATCAAACTCACATGATCTAGTTATTATATTTATTTAAGATAATCAACACTATTGATAGTCTTGAGCCAAAATAATAAACCAATGAATTTAATAATCAAAACACCCCTTCTCCTCAAACCTCCAAAGAATTGAATATTGTCTAAATTCTGCCTAATAACTTTACCAAGACTCTTCCCTATATCCAGGTTCTTCTAGTTTTAAAAAAACCAAACCGAAGTGCCTTAAGGCAGTTCTTAAGGAGACAACATTCAAGAGGTAAAACCCTCAGTGCTTCACTTTCACTTTCTTTTCTTTTATTATCCTCTTCTCACGTACCCTGTAAAAAGGGGCATGATAAATATATTGTCTTATATATACTAGAATATTATTTTGTTAATATAAAATCCATCATCAAATCTTTTATCATCTCCTTTTATTCTAAAAATGAAAACATCATCCATGGTGTATCGACTCACCACCTTCGTTGATGACGAGATTTTGTTTTCCATTACCGCATTCAATGCTTTTCGTAAATCCATTATTATAGTTAAATCAGATTTTGATATAAATATTATAAATTTTATCATGTAATGTAACCAATATATAAACATTATATTAAATAAAAATATACAAGTTCATGATGTTCATAAAAACACCAAAATAAATCAAAACATTTTCATCAAATTTTTATCTAATGAATCATCCTCATACCATATAATAAAATGATATATGGGAAAATTTAAAATTATGAAAGTTAATTAATATTTAATAATTTCACTTCTAGTAATGTTATTCCCATTTGAACATAACCCCCATATTTATACCCAAGTAAACTGACCATGAAACCAAGAAAATGAACGCTCCGAGAATGATGAAATTGAACTCTCAAACTCATCAAAATGGTCATAAGTGAACTTAATAAAATTATAATAAATAAAATACATGTATAATAGTTTCTTAATTATTTAATTAATTAATATAATTTGATTATTCCGGATATTAAGTGCAAGTTCAGAACACATACTAATATAAGGTAAGGGGATTCTCAAACCCAACTCCATTTCTTTAGGTTATTCCTCTTTCAAGCCAAATTTTAGTGTGGATATTCTTTTAATATTCCTAAAATATAAATTCATTTTTATTGAATTTTATTTTTAGGGATATAAATTTTTTCAATTTTATTTTATGTAAATTATAAAGATTTTACAAAATAACTCTTCTTTTCAATTCACATCTTGTCTCCTCTTGAGATTGTTTCATCTTCACTCAAGTGTGATGGTTTCTATACCAAGTATGTTTTTACATTTTTCATTTTGGAAACCAAAATTTAATTCATGATTGTATTCTTTCATAAATCCTTATTAAACCCATTCCTTTTCAAGGGTTATTTCATGATTATAATTAATATATGTTCTATGTGACATGAAAGATTATGTAAATGTTTTGATATGGCTGGTGGGCCTAAAATTATGTAATCCTCAAATTCATTGGGTAATGTGATGTATCTCATGATATGATGTGTATTATTATTGAACATGATTCTATCTTTTTTCATAATAACTATGTTATGATTATGCACATACGTTATGTGTGAACATGATGCTAGATTTGTTCACAACAGTGTGTGGTATATGACTACTAAGACACAATGTTTCATTTTTATGCATTTCCACATTCCATTGCATTATCTAATTCTTCCTACCATGATTATGATTATGATCCAATTCTTATGTTATGGTGATGATGATTATTATCACCCTTTCAATATTGATTCATGTCCTTATTTATCCTCTTACTGGGCTTTTAGCTCACCCCTTTCTTTGATTTATATCCTTATTTGATTATGTGTACTAAGGAGGACATGATATTTAAAGGGACAAAGAAGAAGATTTTAAATAAATGATTATGTTTTATTATTGTTCAAGTTATGAATGTGCCAAATTTTCCTAAGACACTAGACCTTTAGATTCTGATTTTGCAAAGGTTGTTTATATTTAAAATGATGTAAAGGTCATGTAAGAAAATCATGGTTTCTATAGTTGGTATTAGAACATAGTTTAGTTAATTTGGGAATTAGGATTATAAAATATTGGTAAAAACCCTTAGGATGAGACTAATTATATGAAGATTTTTTTAGAAAAATTATTAACATACAGATCCCATAAGACATTCCTTTAGTGTTAATTACGTAAAAGGATAAATTATTCATGCTTTTTTGACATACATTTTTTCAAAAATTTTCTATTTTATAAAATATTGGGAACCAGAAGAAACCAGGCCAACAATCCATGTGAGGGAAAATGAAAAAAATTTATGAATGGCATCCCCAATTCCATGAGATATGGAGTTTAAAACTTTATAGAGATTCTTACCCAGCTGTCTCAGGCTATGGATAATAACTTGAACTAGATGGAACATGCACCTTCACCCAAGAAGAAGCAACTAGACATTGATTCCTTTATGAGGAAACAACCACCAATGTTTAGTGGATCTTACAATCCACTCATTACGGAATAATGGGTTAACTCAATGGAGAATAAATTTTTTGTGATCCATTTTTATGAGAAAGAGAAGTTGACTCTAGTTTTCTACCATTTAGATGGAGATACCGATCAATGGTGGGCATTGATTAAGAATTAAAAGACGAAGGATAAAATAGAAGATATGGAGTGAGAAGACTTTAGGAAAATATTTATTAATAATAATTTCCCTTGAACTCTTTAGACAAATATGGGGAGAGAATTCATATATCTAAATCAAAAGGAATGTGAATCTGTCACAACTTAGGAAGAAAACTTTACAATGATTTCAAGGTACACCTTAGTTGTTTTATGAATAACTATATAAAAATAGATATATTTTTAGTGGTTTAAAACCACACCTTTGAAAGGATCTAACTATTTGAGACTTTGAGAGTTATGAAGAAGTGGTTTGATAAGATCTCAAAGTAGAGATGGAGTTTGGAAGATGTTCCCCTGATTATGGAGATAAGAAGAGAAGAATGGAGTTTCATTCTGGTGGTTCAAATGAAAAAATGGGAATGAGTATCCAACCACCCACATGTAAAAAATGTGGGCAGAAAAATCATTGTATTTTCCTCAAAGGGATTGGGAAATGCTTCATGTGGGGGAGATAAGGCCACCAATCTCATGAATGTCGAAGAGACATGAAGTATCCAGCCAACATGATGGAGGAAAGGAGAGCACCACCCATAGTTTAATGCTTCAGCTATAGGGAGAAAGGGAACTATGAAAGCAGTGTTCAAAACCTTAACTCCTTGAGGTAAATCAACATCAGCATCTAGAAAATCCAAAGGATCAAGGGGAAGCTTATTTAATCACTATTGAAGAGGTAGAGCAAGAAAAAAAATTCATACAAGGTACAATTACTAATTACTCAAGAATGGAAAAGTCTTATTTGATTCTAGTTTTAAACATTCCTTTATACCTTAAAAGTTTTCTAGAACTGTTAAATCGAATACCCAATGCTTATAAGTAGATATATCCATAAAATAACCTAGTGGTGCGATCATTGCGACCCAAGTGTTGGAATCTTCTCTTATTGTAATATGTGGTAAGATTCTTCCAGTGAATCATATAATACTTCCCTTAGTGAAATTTTATGATATACTGGTCATGGATTGGATCTCGTTATATAGAGCACACATTAACGTTCAGGAAAAGGAAACATATTTTCATCTTCCAAACCATCCTATGCTCCTTTGAAAATGCAAGTAAGATCATGAATCTCCTTTGGAGGATCCCTCAATGGTGTGGGTGTTGATACCCTATGAAGAATCATATCTATACTAAATGGTTGCATTAAATGAAAGCATCGAAATTGAGGAAATAACTATTATGAGAGAATACAATGATGTATTTCCCAAAGAGTTACCAATAATTTGTCTAGAACATGAGGTTGAGTTCTCAACAAAAATCATTCCCAGATCTACTTAAGATACCCCTAAATGATGATCGTGATTAAATTGGAGGAGTTGAATAAGAAGATGTAAAATCATTTGGACAAAGAGTTCATATGCTCCAGTGCATCATCTTGGGGTGTGCCAATACTCTTTGTAAAGAAAAATGATAGATCAGTGTGGCTATGTATCGATTACCGGGAGCTCAATAAGATTACCATAAATAAAAATTATCATCTTCCAAGGATTGATGACTTGTTTGATCAACTACAAGGAGATCAATACTTCTCAAATGTGGATATTCTTTCATTATATCATCAATTGAATGTAAATAAGGAAGATATTTATAAGCCTTATTTCCATACAATGTATGGGAACTATGAGTTTCTAGTGATTCCATTCAGACTTACTAATTATCCTAAAATATTAATGGATTTAATGAATAGATTCTTTAGAGACTGCCTTGAATTTTTTTGGTAGTTTTTATCGATGATATTCTCATATACTCCAAGAATAATGAGGAACTTGAATAAAATTTAAGGGTTGTGATTATGACATTAAGGATGGATAAATTGAGCATAAAGTTCAACAAGTGTAAATTTTGGATGCATCAAGTCACATTCTTGGGATACTTGTTCATAAGTGATGGAATTTCTATAGACCCTTAAAAAAAGGAAATTGAGGAATGGCTCATACCCACTTGTGTCATGGTAATCCGCACTTTTCTTAGATTAGTATGGTGATGTCGATGTTTTGTAAGAAATTTATCATGATTGTCTAGCCCATTAAATAAGTTAACAAGGAAAGGGGTAAAGTATGTCTGGATGAAAGAATGTGAGGAATGATTCAAAGGGACAAAGAAGATGCCAATCACTACACCTATACTCACACTACCAACAAGTGGAAAAAGATTTTTAATATACAATTATGCTTCAAAGAAAAGATTGCATTGTGTAATCATGAAAAATTATAAAGTGATACCCTATTCCTCATGACAGTTGAAGAACCACGAGAAGAACTACCCAACACATTATTTGGAGCTAGCGGATGTGATTTTTACATTGAAAATCTAGCAGCACTAGCTCTATAGTGAGAAGTGTGACATATATACCGATCACAAGAGTATAAAGTATATATTAACATAGAAAAATCTCAACATGTTTCAAATATGATAGATAAAGATAATCGCGGACCATGATTGATCTATTCAATACCATCCAAGAAATACGAACAAGGTAGCCGATGCTCATAGTAGAAAATAACCTACCACTCTATCAATGATGAAGATTTAGAAAGACCCTATCTCTATGGATATGCAAAGGATGGATTTGGAAATCATAATAATAGGGAATACATCCTAATTTTCCCAAATGATTTCTCCACTATCTATATAATAGAATATTAAGGAGGAACAAAGGGATGATCTAGAGTTAAAAAAGAAGGTGAATGTAGTAAAGGAAGGAAAGATACATGAGTTCTGTATCAATAATGATGGTGTGGTTTGGTTTGGAAGAAGGATGCGTGTGCCTTAATCACTTGAGATAAAGAAGAAGCTATTGGATAATGAACATAGCTTACCTTTTTCCATCCATATTGGAAATACCAAGATGTATTATGATCTTCAAGAACACTTTTTGTGGGACAACATGAAGAAGGATATTGTGAATTATATATCAAGATTCTTACTATGTTATAAATTTAAAGTAGAGCAACATAATTCCAAAGTGATGATGTAACAATTGCTTATACCCACATGGAAATGGGAGAATTTTACTATTGAAGTTTTCATTGGGATCCTAAAGACATATAAAGGAATCAATGTGATATGGATTGTGGTGGATCGACTCAAAAAAAATGACCAATTTATCGCTATTTAGGAATATTTATCACTTGAACAACTTGAAAATATATATGTGAATGAAGTGGTGAGGCTGAATGGGTTATTACTTTCGATCATATCTGAACATGATCCAAGGTTCACGTATAAATTCTAGAGAATTATTTTATATGGTTTGAGTATTAAATTGAATTTCATCATGTCCTATCACCCCCAAACTGATGGATAATCTAAAAGTACTATCCAGACACTCAAGGAAATGTTGAGATCATGCTCAATGGAATTTAAAGGAGGATGGGACCAACATATCACATTGGTTGAGTTATCATACAACAATATCTTCTACTAGAGTATTCAGATGGATCCATAGGAAACTTTTTATGGGATGTGATGTAGAACACCATCTTGTTTGGATGAAGTTGGTGGAAATAATTTACTTGGACCTAATATTGTGAAAAAGATGAAAATGAAAGTTCATACCATTCAACAACATATAAAAGCTTTTAAAATTATTAAAAAGTGATATGGTAAAAAATGTTGATGGGATTTGGAGTTTGAAGTAGGAGACAAAGTCTTCCTCAAAATATCACCATAGAAAAGAGTAATATAGTTTACAATGAAAGGGAATCTTAGCCCAAGGTACATTGTCCCCTTTGAGATCCTTGATCTCATAGAAGCAGCGGCCTATCAGATTTCACTTACACCAAAGAGAATGTGAGATTTAAAGTGATAAAGAAGAAGATCTTAAATAAATGATTATTTTTTATTATTATGAATGTTATGCAACTACCTATTACTGGGCTTTTACCTCACCCATTTCTTTGATATATATCCCCAGGTGACTACGTGTACTAAAGAGAATGTGAGATTTAAATGGATAAATAACAAGATCTTAAATAAATGATGATTTTTTATTATTATGAATGTTATGCAACTACCTATTTTTCCCAATACACCAAACCTTTGGATCCTGGTATTTTAATTCTATTAAGCTGTTTATCTTTGAAATGATGTAATATTTATGTAAGAAAATTAGGGTAGCTATAATTTATATAGATAAAACTAAGAAAACGATCTCATATTCTCTTTATACATTATATAAATTATCTATAATTTATTTTTGACATATAAAAATTGACCTCACATGAATATGGCACATGTTGTGGCTAGTTTGAATCAAAGTGCTCATTTTCACATTAAAAAGTGTCATTTTAGTCTAAAACGTGATTCACATAGCCAAAACTGATAAAATGATCTTATATTATTTTTATAAATTATTTTGATTATCTTTAATTCAGTTGTGACATATATGAATCGACCACTCATGAATCTGATACATGATGTGGCTGGTATGACTCAAAATGCGTGTTTTTAATATAAGCGTCATTTTAGTCTAAAATGAAATTTACATAGCCAAAATCGATAAAATGAGATTATATTATCTTGATACTTTAATAAATGGTTCCATAATTCATTTTTTACATGTAGGAATCATCTTCATGTCAATCTGACACACGATGTGGCTGGTATGCCTCAAATTTATTGTTTTCAATATAAAAGTGTCATTTTAGTCTAAAACGAAATTCACATAGACAAAATTGAGAAAAAGAAATCATATTGTCTTAATACTTCGGTAAAATGGTCAATAATTCATTGTGACATATAGGGATCTACCTCACATCCATATGACATGCGATGTGGCTGGTATGACTCAAAGTTCATGTTTTCAGTTTAATAGTGCCAGTTTAGTCTAAACTGTGATTCAAATAGTCAAAACTAAGAAAAATGATCTTGGATTCTCTTAATACTTTAGAAAAATTATCCATAATTAATTTTTTAGGTGTAATAATTTACCTCATGTCAACTTGACACATGGTGTGGCTGATATGATACAAAGTGATTTTTTAAATATAAAATGTCATTTTAGTCTAAAACACAATTCATATAGAAAAAACCAAACATAAAATATCATATTTTCCTAATAATTTAGGAAATTGTTCCATAATTCATTTTTGATGTGTAGGAATCGACCACACATCAATCCAACACATGATGTGGTTGATATGACTCAAAGTGTATGTTTTCAATATAAAAATATAATTTTAGTCTAAAACTAGATTCACATATAAAAAAATAAAGGTAGCTCTGATTGTATTGAATATTTAGGAAAATGATTCATAATTCATTTTGGTGTGCAATAATTGACATCATATCAATCTGACACATGATGTGGCTGATATGACTCAAAGTGCATGTTTTCAATATGAAAATTTTATTTTAGTTTATAATCGTGTCACATTTTCAAAACTAAAAAAAAGATCAATTTGTTTTGAAACTTTAGGACAATGATCCGTATTTGAAAAAAGTAGTCTCCCGAAGCATGAATGAAAACACCTGGAAGAAGGCATGAACCACATTGGTGTCTGGTGTAGAAGTTGTAATGACTAATAATATAATTAATATAATTAATTATATCCATAATGAAAAAAATAACTAAATCATATAATTAATAAATAATCATAAAAATAGTAATATAATTAAAAAATAATAATATAATTAAAATTTTATTAATTAATGACATAATTATTAGAAACTATTTAAGTAACTAAGATAATTAATAACTGATAATATCATTAATATATAGAGTAATTAAAAATATGATTTATATATATTATTAATTAACAAAGTAATTAATAAATCATAATATAATTATTAATTAATAGTACACTTGAAAATTAATAATATAATTAAAAATATAGTCATTAATAATATAATTAATAGTATAATTGATAATACCATTAATATATTCAGTAATTAAAAATATAATTTATCATATGTGGATTATATAACATTAAAATTATAATCTGTTTTTATTTCATTAAATATTATTAAAAAAATAATACAGGGACATACTTTTGTACAGAGTTTGGTTAGTCATTGGAAAAATCCCACTATAAGAGAGTTTTTCCTATTAGGTTGTATTTTTTTGATTAATTGTAAATATTACATCAATGAAAATATTTTGTATGAAATTATTTAATGTAAATTTTGAATTAAATTGATTGTTATATGTAATATTTTTATTGAAAATGTGTTTAATTTTAATATTAAAATTGTTTTTTATATGCTGGATAATTTTTTATCTTTCTATTAGGGTTGTTGCGGGGCTATAGTTCTACAATAGCTAATTTGAAATTTATTAGCACTAAAAAAAAACATTGATAAATTCCACCTTTTTCCAGTGCTTAAATTAATCGAGTATAAATTCCACCTTTATTAGTGCTTTTTAAAGTGCCGATAAAGGTTGCCTTTATGAGTGATTTTGTTAATGCAGATAAAGGCCATTGGTTTTTATGGTGCTTAGCTTGTTAATGTTTTTTAGCATTGATGTTGAACATTTTTAGCACCAACTATGGAAAAATTTGTAGTAGTGAACATGAAATATTTTATACCCAATAGGGTATACTGAATTTTAGTGAAGTGATGACTTTCAATGGTTGTTTTATAGAAAGTTTCAGGGAAGATTTAAAAAACTTCCTCTGAAACTTGGACTGAAATAAATAAATGAAACTTATGCTGAAACTTACTCTAAATGTTTCACTGAAACTTTACAAAAAACATTCTTCGAAAGCTTCACTAAATATTGTGGTCAAACATTCACTCAAACTTACCGTGAAACTTTCACAGAAACTTTCACTAGAACTTTCACCAAAACTTTCACTGAAAATATAATTATATTAATAAATATTTTAAAAAAATATATTAAATATATTTTATAAGTTTATTTATTATAAAACTAGTTTTAGTTATAATTTCATAAAAATATCTCTATTTTTTATATTTATAAATATTTATTTTCCTAAACATATACATTTTATTTAATTTTTTATATATAGTATATACATTTTTATATATTAATTTTTATAACATAATATTTAGAAAATATATATGGATATTATATTTTAAAAAATTATGCAAGAAATATAATATATATTTTATATAAATTTTATTTATTATAAATATAATTTTTGAAATATAAATTTTATTAGTATATATTATGTATTTTTAGTTATATAATTTTATAATTATATTCTTTGTTTTATTTTGAAACTTCCATTAGAATATTTATTGGAACTTTTACTGAAACTTTCACTGAACTTCACTAGAATTTTTAGTGGAAGTTTCACTGGAATGTGCCTCATAAATTTCACTGGAACTTCCATAAAAAATTTCACTTTAACTTTCTTTGAGAGGAATTATAAATGTAATTTATTAAGATTTTGTAAAAAATATTTTAAATATATTTTATAATTTCATTGATTATAAATTTAGTTTTAATTATAATTTTATAAAAATAATTTAGTTTTTTATATTTATAAATATTTATTTTTCTAAATATATAATTTTTTTACATTTCTATTCATACAGTATATATATTTTTATATTAAAATTATAATTATATTATATTTAAAAATATATATATATTATATTTATAAAAATCATGTAACAAATATAATATATATATTTTATATAATTGTATTTATTATAAATTATTTTTTAAAATATAATTTTTATTAATATATTGTAAATATTTTTTAGTTATAAAATTTTATAAAAATACATTTTATTTTATTCTAAAACATTCACTAGAACTTTCAATGGAAGTATCACTAAATCTTTCACTGAAATTCACATAATTTTTTTGTATAACTTCAGTTGAAGATTCACCAGAACTTACACTGAAACTTTCACTAAGACTTCCATTGAAAGTTTCACTAAATGGATTTATAAATTTTATTTATAATTATTTTGTATAAAATATATAAAATATATTTTATAAGTTCATGTATTATAAATTTAGTTTTAGTTATAATTTTATAAAAATATTCATTTTTGTTATATTTAAAAATATTTATTTTTCTAAATATAAAAAATTTGTTTACATTTTTATTCATATAGTATATCCATTTCTGTATAGTAATTGTAATTATATTATATTTTAAAAATACATATAGATATTATATTTTAAAATTTATGTAACAAATCTAATATATATATTTTACATAATTGCATTTATTATAAATAGATTTTTTTAAATATAATTTTTGTTAATATATAGTAAGTATTTTTTAATTATATAATTTATATATATATATATATATATATATATTTATTTATTTTATTCTGAAACTTTCATGGGAACTTTCAATGGAACTTTCATTGGAATTTCCATTGAATTTCATTGGACCTTTCAGTGGATGTTTTAGTGGAAGTTTCACTGGAACTTGCATTAAAACCTTCACTGAAACTTCCACTAAAACTTTGAATGAAACTTTCACTGAAAGGATTTATTATTTTTATTTTTAAAGATTTTATAAAAAATATATTCAATATATTTTATAATTTTATTTATTATAAATTTAATCATAGTTATAATTTTATAAAAATATTTCTATTTTTTATATTTATAAATATTTATTTTCTTAAATACATAAATTTTATTTACAATTTTATGCATATAGTATATACATTTTCTTATAGTAATTATAATTATACTATATTTATAAAAAATATATAGACATTATATTTATAAAAATTATGTAACAAATATAGTAAATATATTTTATATAATTTCATTTATAATAAATACTTTTTAAAATATAATTTTTATTAATATATAATAAGTCTTTTTTAGTTATATAATTTTATAAATATATTTTTTGTGGTATTATGAAACATTTTCTAGAAATTTAAATGGAGGTTTCAGTGGTATTTTCACTGAAACATTAACTATAATGTCCATTGGAACTTTCATTGTAATTTACACTAAAACTTTCACAAAATTTCATAAGACCTTTTAGTGAAATTTTTGTTGGAACTTAAACCAGAACATTCACTTGAACTTCCATTGAATATTTCATTGAAGTTTTCACTAAAAGTTTCAGTAAAAGGATTTATAAATGTTATTTATAAAGTTTTTAAGAAAAATATATTAAAAATATATTATAATTACATTTATTATAAATTTATTTTTAGTTAAAATTTTATAAAAAAATTTCTATTTGTTATATTTATAAATCTTTATTTTCCTAAGTATATAAATTTTACATTAGAGTAGATAAATTTTTATATAGTATTTATAATAATATTATATTTTTAATATATATATATATATATATATATATATTATATTTATAAAATCTATGTAACAAATATAATATATATATTTTATATAATTTCATTTATTATAATTTTTTTAATATATATCATATCTGATTACAATTTTTATAAATATAATTTTTATTAATATAGGATAAGTAGAATTATATTTTTTGTATATGATACATTCTAATTTTAGTTATATATATATATATAGATTTTGTTTTTGTTGTATTATGAAACATGTAGTGAACCTTTTAGTGGAAGTTTCATTAGAACCTCCACTAAAACTTTCACTGAAATTTTCACTAAAACTTCCAATGAAAGTTTTAATGAAAGTACTTATAAATTTTAATGAAACTTTTATAAAAAATCATATTTAAATTTCCTTAAACAAAAGTTTCTATGTTGCAGGTTGTTCGAATGTCGTTGCTGCTGATGTTGCATCACTATCTATTAAATATTTTGTATGGATGAAGTTCAAATCTAATGAGGGTGTACAATGTTTCAATGTTTTGTACCTGTGACTAAATGGAGTTAGTTTATGCTGAAAATAATCAAATAAAATGAGAAAGTATAAATCAATTTTTACATCACTCCTTTATAAATAAAATAAATAAGGTCATAGAAAGGTTGACAAACATGTTAGTTGTGAGTTATTTAGCAATTATTAAACCAAATGATTATTTCTCATTAGCAACAACTATCTTAGGGGGATGATATGTTGTTGGGTACATGTTTGTGGATCAGTTGAAAATTTTATAGTATAAAAAAAGGGAATAGTTCATGATGATACCTGTTTCTTGTAAGAGTACCTAGAAAGATAAAGGTAGGATAACCCATCATTTTTCTATACTATGCAGTTTAACTTGATTTATAAAATTACCAATATTTTATATCCTGATCCAAAAATAAAGGTAGGTTATGATTTAATTGGATAAGTTTCTATATTTGACACCAATTTCAATATATATAAATAGTTAAGATCTTATGTGACTTTATGGGATTCATTCATCATCGTGAGATTGTAGTTTTTAGGGAAGCTCTATTATATAATGAACTATAAGTTCCATTTTTTTATTTAAAAAAACATTAGAGGTGCATCTTATGAAGTTACCTCAGTCTATATTTACTGATCATGATGCAATAATGGGAAAATCTAGTTTTTATGTTTTAGTGGGAACTCAACACTACCTTTGTACGTGGCATTTGATGCTAAATAACATTAAACATTTAGGTAATTGGATGAAAGATGGATATAGTTTTCTAATTATATTTAATACGTGTATGTTCTAGTATCATTATATACATTAATTTTATTAATATTGGGATCCCCTTAGAGAAAAATATAAGGATGATAAATCATAGTGGTTAGATAATGTATTTGTGTTGGGAGATAAGTGGGTGTATTGTTTTTTGAAAGATGCTTTAACATTGAGTATTCATAGCACTAAACTAATTGAAAGTTTAAATGGACTACTTAAAGATTACATTCATCGAAAGTTTTGTGTTGTATATTTCTTCAAGCAATTTGAGTGATTTTTGGAGAAAAATAAATATCAAGAAAAAGGCTGAATTTAAGATTCAGGAGAAGTTTCCTCATAATCTTTACCCTTACTATGCATTGATGTGCCAGGTTGTTTCCTATATACACCTAAGATATTTGATTTATTTTAAAATGAAATCAAATTATTTGTGCTTGTTTTATAATATCATGAAATTAAATAGGAGTTCTATTTTTTTATGTCAATGGAAAGATTGGTTATGAATATAATTTATATACATCATTTAAAGTGTCCAGTGAAGTTGTTCAATGTTCTTCTCGAAAATTTAAGTTGGTTGGGTATCTTTGTTGTCATGTTTTAAAAAAATATGATTGTATTGATGTGATATCACTATTTGAGAAATATATATTTTGGAATGCGGATCCAAAAAATTAGAAATATTCTAATTTCCAAAGGAGATTTTGTTGAGATAAATGCTAATAAAAACTTAGTTATAAAAAACATTACAAATAATTAGCATGAATGTGTATAAAGCTGATTACTATTTCTTATGAGATAGATGTAGGATATGAAATTACAATCCTTAGTTTTATAAATTTTTTAAAATATTTGACAATCATAAATACATAAAAATATAGGGTTGTTGGTCATGAAACTTCATACACAATTTTAAGAAAGGATTCTTTTAAAAGAAAATAAACATGAAAGGGGGTGATAGAATCAAAATATTTTTCGAAAATTGAGGCTGAAAGTGGATACAATTGAATAAGAATAGGAACTATTCTAGTGTTATTATGACATTAGGTTTTCATTTTAGGATGTATTTCAGTTCTATGTGTAGTCTTCTTATGGTAATGTGGTATCTGATATCCTTTTTCTTTGCATGTGGGGAATTGCAGATCATATAAAATCAGATCTTATCATTGCTTCAAAAAAAACTTTAAATGTAATTTATTTAGTAGAATAATAATTTTCTATTAGTTATATAATTGTTTTGTTTATATGTTTTTGGACTACCAACCAACTAATTTAGAACTTCAACTTTAGAGATAGAATTTCATAAAATTAGGAGAGAGGTAGAGCAGTGTAAACATTAGATGAAATTTGTTTTTTTGGATTGAATTTTGAGGATTACAGACCATTATTATTATTTTTTTAATTTTAATACATCCATGAGCCATTTATATAATATTTTTAATTTTAATTCATTGAGTGTCAGGACTAGTCCCCCGGGGCCCGTGCCGTGACTACCCCAAGCTTGCCTTCTATAGGCCAGGGGCTGGCGACTAACACTGAAATCCGTATACCCTAAAATGGGAAGACATTGACTTTAAAACTCTTCAAACACACGGTCTGAGTTTACAAAAAGGACTGGGAAAAGCCCGTTTAGGGGTGAGTATAATGATACTATTTTGGGACCCTGAGACCCCATAGGTATCCTAAAGTTCTAGGAAGGAAAAACCACAAAGCAAGACATCAACTCTACTTAGGTATATGCCCATTCATATACCTAATTTGTCAAGATATAATCATCTCATACAAGAGGGAATTATACCACAAAGGTAATGCGATGAAGGTAGAAATACCACATAGGTAACACCATGAAGATAAAAGTACCACACAAGAATCACCACAAAGATAAAGGACTCATCTCACACTAGGTATCACTTTAGGTCAAGGATATAAGGATCATCAAATCGTCAAACTCCTTGGCTGGTGGGGAAATCCTCCTCTATTGAGTATAGTGGTCCTGCCGGGTTATACAGAGCAACTTCCCACTTACCTTGAACTGTTGCGGTACTCATCCTTGATGGGTACCGTGGGCATGTTGGGTCACAGAGAGCCGCTTCCGACTATGGGCCTGTCGGGTCACACATATACGCTTTCCACCTTGGATGAACTGAGGTTCTCCTCCTATCGAGTACCATGGGTCTTCCGGGTCACACAGAGCCGCTCCCCACTATGGGCCTACTAGGTCACACATAGCCGCTTCCCACCGGGCCATCATCAAGTAGTCTTTAGGTCTCAGCCAATCGTAGGGTTTTGTACATAGTCTGCTTTGGAGAACCGCTACTCAAGCCACTCTCGACATATTTTTTTCCATGGAAGTCACCAAAAAGTATTAAAAATGATCTATCTCCTCAAGAGAGTCCCAAATATGCAAATGGTTCATCAATTGGATGCACGGTGTGCAACATACATAAGTTTTAGTACTAAGGGCCCGGTTGGATTTGTGTTCGATCCAACCCAGTCATACCCCAACTTTCTCCAAAACTCAAGTGAAGTATCTAAAAAGGATTGACTTGTCCTAAGGATCCCGACACCATAGACGGTTCATCAAACGGACGTCCGGTTATCATGATAAGGCCCTTTAACTGTTTCTGGGCCCGGTGGGGCTCGGGTCCGGTCCGACCAGGGTGGACCGACCCGGTCTGCGCTGGGCCATGATGGACTCAGCCCTTTGGGCCAAGGTTCAACGTAGTCCGCAAAAGGGGCATCCTACAAGGGAGGATCGACCCGAAAAGGGGAAGCTCACAAGGGTGGCCTGGCCCGCGGTGGGGCGCGGCTTGTCCCATGGTAGGGCGTGGACCGGCCTGCTGGCGGGGGCCCACTGGGGAGGCAGCCCACAGGAGGGCGGCTCGGCCGCATAGGGCGCAACCCACGGGGATTCCACCTGGTGTCTTGGGAGAGTCACACCCCCAGAATCCCGAAAGGCCAAAGGACATCCGACCTTTGAAGAAGCGACGCCACGTGGGCGCTGCCAGGTCACCGCAGAACCCGCCAGAGGCATGGGTTCGGCCTCCTCCACCGCGACTTTGGCCGCGGCCTCCTTCTCACCAGTGGTGTGTGACGATGCACTGCCCTTCCCTTCTGTGGCTGGCCGATGAGCCGACCACCTTCTCCGACTATCGCGTTTGACGAGCCACGACCCCTTGCACACTGGAGGCGCGCGACGGCATGCCGCACCTCCTCCACGGTCAGCCGGTGCCGACTATTCCAATAACCATCGCAGCTCTGTTCTATGGTCTCCTCTTACGGCACGTGTCGAAACACGAATTCCTCATAGCTAGTCGGTGTCACCGCGCTGGCGGTCTTCCATGGAGACGCAATGATAGGAAGGTAGCGGAAAGTTCGGGATGGGTTCGTTTGGCCCACGCCATCTGTGTTAGCTCGTAAACATGAGAGGGGATTAAGAGTTTAATAATCAATTGAATTATACAACAAAAAAAACCCTGCAAAGATACCCCACAACAACCTCTCGTAACAACGAATTAATCGCAGATCAACCTGTTAGTCGGTTGGTCTGCGCTCTTTATATTATTCAAGAATGGGGAAGAGGAAAATCATTTAAAATGTATAAATGAATAAACCCCTATCTCGAATCATCATAGAAACTCCCACACTTAAAGTTGGGTCAGTGTCCTTCATTCCCACAACAGGCTTCCAACGACGCCGCTCATACGTCGTCCTCCGGTTCGTGGTTTGGTGTCACCCGTCACCTCTCACTGGGATTGGCTCCGTCTTCTAAGGGTCTAACATCATGTCGTTCTTTCAGCACTTATTTTTTTGGCGAAGCGGTGCCAATACCCCTTCCCAAGACCCATATATATAGGAGATGGGGAGGGTAAGTAACGACGAGGATAATTAATGGGGTCTTATAAATTAGGAACCTTACTATTTCCCCAGCGACGTCATTAATTAGGATTGGAAGGTCAATCCATTTATTGGCTTGACACATCGCAGGTCCCACACTCCGCTTGTCCATTGGTGGAGGAGAAAAAAATAAAAAAATAAAATTATTTTATTTCATTTGTTTTAAAGAGTCAAAAAACTTAACTTTTTCTCCAGACCTAATACAGTCAAAGCAATGTCTCCCTTAGGTGAATCCCAGCATTGTGTATTCAACAGTGTCTTCATATTTTTTATCTGAGCATCGATTCAAAAGTTAGAAAACGCCACTCGCGCCTTTACTGAACGTAACCTTAAAAAAGTTCAATAAATTAATTGTGTTCACCCTCGACCCGCACCTGTCGAGGTTAGGCTTCACCAAAGGATAAAACACCCCAAAAAACTCAACGGTACTCTCAGATTTTTAATCCGAGTTACCGTTTAAATGTTATCAATTTTATAATAAAATAATTGTCACTTAATTATTTTATTTACGGCTAAAAAAAAAATTTCACTGGTGGTCTGTGCAGGCCAATGTTAGTATGTACCCAAAGAGAGAATATCCTCATGAGTTAAGTGGTGGTATCATATTTTCAATCCGAGTCACCGTTCATGAGTTATAAGAATTTGAAAAATAAAATAATTTTATTTAATAATTTTATTTTCGGTTATGCCATTTTCGGGTTTTCCCACTGGAGGCCTGTGCCAACTAAATGTATGTCGGGCCTAGGGTAAACCCACCATCTTGAATGAAAAAGTACCCTCAGATGTCTGATCTAGTAAACCGTTTAAGATTTATTCCACTTTTTTAGGAACAATACTTATTTGCGCTAATTAAAACTTAACAAAACTTCGACGGATCATTCTGGGCGCTCCGGGTCTCAGAATCATGCACCGTCAGATTTTGTGGTTTCAAAATAATTTCATATAATTAAAAAAAACATATACAAAATTTTTGGGACATTACATTCTCCCCACCTTAGGGATTTATGTCCCTGAAAGCCAAAACAAAGTCAAATCAAACAAATGAGGGTACTGAGCACGAATCTGAGCCTCCGTCTCCCATGTGCTCTCCTGGAGGTCCCCGTGCTGCCACTGAACTCGAACCTGAGGGATCGACCATACATGGAGGACTTGATCCTGTCAATCCTCTATATCCATCAGAAACTCTGTAAAAGTAACCCCATCATCAAAGTTTAACTCACCCTAGTTGATAATGTGCGATGGATCATGCACGCATCTCCTCAACTGCGACACGTGGAAAAAATTATGCACTCAATGAATCTGTGGGGAAAGAGATAGACAGTACACCACCTATACCACTCTGTTGAGAACCTAGAAAGGTCTGATGAACCTCAGAGATAACTTGACGCCCCCTCCAAATCTCCACAAACCTCATCGAGGTGAGAACTGTAGGAAGACATGGTCTCCCTGCTCCTGTCGACATAAGACTTCTGTCGGCTCTGAGCAGTCTTCACTTGTTGACAAGTGAGGCATCGTGATACAAACTCTACCACTACTTTCTTCATCCCTAACCACCAGTACTGACGCCAGAGGTCCTGGTACATCTTCGCCACTCCAGGATGTACCGTTAAAGGGGATGTATGGATCTCCCTCAACACCTCCTTTCGAAGCATCACTGGCACCATGGTGCATCATCTGAAGAGGATGACGTGATCCACACCTTTATAAAATACTTTAGGAGACTATCTTTAGGATATCTAAGCACGTTGGGCCTCGTATTCAAAGTCTCAAACTGTGCCACCTCAAATTTGCTGAAGAATTGGGGGAGTGAAAGTCATAGACAGGAGGTAAAATGATCCAACTTTATCCATGAATGATATCCACAACATGACTAGCTTCTCTCATGCCTCACTCAGCATTTGTAGACCAGACCTCCTATTGAGTGCATCTGCAACCACGTTCCCCTTCTGAAAGCTCTTCTGACACTTCTCCGTCCATAGGAAAGGCTATCCCTTCTTCGTCAAAGCTAAAAAAGGTGCATCTACCTCGGAGAATTATGGTTCAAAACTCTGGTAGTACCCAGCCAAAGAAAAATTCTCTCTCCATTCGGGGAGGTAACCCTGAAATCATATTTTGAAAAGATGTCCCCATACTTTTCCACTCCTATTGGGAACTGAAAACCCCGAACTCCCACTACCATGATGGTAAGGATGCTGACTCAAGAGTGATCGGCTACACCCTCCTATGCATGATTTTATCCCTTGCTTCCTGGGTTTACTTTTTTACAGACCAAGGAAAACCCCATTCCAACATTATAGATAAAACAAAACCTTTTTGCCTAACATAGTGAATCTGATTATGAACTGTGGATGTCCGGTCCATACCCAAACTAATGTCATAAGGCCTCGACACTTCCACTAAGAGGTTCCAACCGAAACTCTCACCTTGAGGGTCCGATCACACCATTGGCATAAGTGTGATTATCAAGTCTCCTCCTAAAGGTATCTCCAGACGTAAGGGTCAAGTCAACAATTTAACTAGAAACTCTAGGTCTTGAACAATATTTGTGGAAAGAAAGAATGACTAGTTCTTATGTCTATTAATACGGTAGATATTAGGAGACACAGACCATACCTCTAATCATTCATGGAGCCCTTGGGTCACACTCCTAGACTGCATGCAGCTACTCCCTTTCCCTATCCTCCAGCTCCCTGAGCCTTGTGGGGACCACATTGAGGTGGTGGTTGTAACATGTCAAAATGTACACAACCACATGATACTATCCTAGCTCCAGTTCCTTGTCTTCTTCCCTATAGATTCATCTGTCCCTATCCCCTCCTCTTCCTAAAAAATTTACACGCCTAAGTCTCAGAGACTGGGTTCAGTTAACTGCTTTCCCACTGCTAACATTCACTGGCTGTATCCACTCATCCAAAGAACATTCAACTACAAAGGTTCTCTCTAGTACCCTAAGATAAGTAGAAATGCATAAAAGAATAGTACTGGCTTAGATGTCCCTAAACACACCTCGCTCGGAGGTCCGATCCCTGAAGCACTGACCATACTATATTCATCGTGTACCTGGGATAGTCGGTATGTCTCGATGAATACTTAGCTACCAACATGTCGTCCTGCCGAAGCTGTAGAAGCTATAGGAAACACTCATCCATTAGCTCTTTAGGGAAAGATACCCCCTTATTTGAGGATGGTTCTCAAGTTTTTCCACACAAAATACACCTCTTCACAAGATCAGGGTAATATAAACCCTATCATTGTCCTGCTGAGCCACATAGAAGGCTATCTACCTAGACCACCATCTGATCGAATGGTGCCCTGGATAGATGGAAACTCGGACACCTCCTCAAGCCATTCATTAGCTACCTATGAGTTGAGCTCACCTAGGAACCAAAGTGGTATCTGATGCTGAAACACCTGTAAGAAACTAATCCTACATGATTCCTATACCCATACTGCTGGTTGTAACTGCTAACCAATAGACACTCTTATAGCTGTCACACTACCTGATGGTACCATCTCAGGAAACGATCCATTTACCGAAGCCTCATCACTATACAGATCATCATCAAGGTCACTCAATGAAAAAAGACTAGAAGCTAAGATCACCATCTGCTCTACTAGTGTATCAATTAGAAGAAAAACTCTAGCCATAGTGTCCAGCTAGTCCTCAGATGCCTGGGGATCTGTCTCTCCTCGGAACCCCAAATATCTCTTCCATTGAAACTCGTGCAATGCGCTCAGTCGGCGTTCACCCTTTACTCTTGGTGCTGGTGGAATCTACTTCCCAATGGGTGATGGTGCTACTAGTGCACCACCCGAGGGTTCTAACACCGTAAGAGGGCCCTGCACCGAGGCCTCATCGCTCAGTGAGCCGTCATCGCATACTCTCTTAGGAATCCTAGTTGGATTTCTACACGGAAGCATTATGATAAGGAATAGGTGTGCCATGGTCATTAAGTTCTACCTGGTGAGATGACTCCTAAGAAATCAAAAGAAAAAATCCTCAAAAACACACGCAATCAGTGTTTCTGTGTATTGAGTCAAAAATCAAAATTCAGGGTCCTAGTGTATGGATATGTCGGCCGCCGCACCAACACTGGATTCCCCATAATGAAAAACACACTCATAACATTTAACACCATTTCCACAATGAATATATTAGAGTCCTAGTTCTTCGGTAGAACACACTCCTTTAATACCACTTGTCATGACCCGTCCCCCAGGGCCCGTGCTGTGACTACCCCGAGCCCGCCTTACATAGGAGAGGGGATGACGACTAGAACCAAAAGGCATATTCCATAAAACGAGAAGGAATTTATTTTAAACCTATACAAACACATGGTCCGAGAACACAAAAAGGTGCGGGAGAAGCCCGTGCAGGGGTGAGTATAACGATACTCAGTAGGGACCCCAAGACCCCGTAGGTTTCCAAAAGTTCCACAAAGGAAAAACCAAAAAGAAATACATCAACTCTTCTTAGGTATATGCTCATATATATACCTAAGTTATCGAGGTATACTCATCTCATAAATGAGATAATTATACCACAAAGGTAACACCACGAAGGTAGAAATACTACATAGGTAACACCACGAAGATAGAAGTACCACACATGCATCACCCCGAAGATAAAAGACTCATCTCCCACCAGGTAGCACTCTTGGTCAAGGATAGAAGAATCATAAAATCATCGAACTCCATGGCTGCTTGAGAACCCCTCCTCTATCGAGTAAAGTGGGCCTTCCAGGTCACAAAAATCTACTTCCCCCTAACCTTGAACCGCTATGGTACTCATCCCTGATGAGTACCATGGGCATGCTGTGTCACACAGAGCCGCTTCCCACCGTGGGCCTGCCGGGTCACACAGAGATGCTTCCCACCTTGGCCGAACTGAGGTACTCCTTTTGTCGAGTACCATGGGTCTTTTGGGTCACACAAAGCCGCTCCCCACTGTGGGCCTTCTAGGTCACATAGAGCCGCTTCCCACTGGGCCATCATCAAGCAGTCTTTAGGTCCCAGCCAACAGTAGGGTTCCGTATGTAGTCTTCCTGGGAGAATCGCTCCTCAAGCCACTCTCCACATCTTTTTATCCATGGAATTCATCAAAAATTATTCCAAAAGATCCATCTCCTTAAGAGAGTCCCAAATCTGCAAACAGCACATCAATCAGATGCACAGTTTGCAAGATACAGGCATTTTAGTGCCAAGTGCCCAGTTGGATTCGTATTCTATCAAACCTGGACATACCAAAACTTTCTCCAAAACTCAAGTGGAGTATCTCAAAAGGAGCGCCTTGTCCTAAGGATCCCGATGCCACAGACGATTCATCAAACATACATCCAGTTCTCAAGATAAGGACCTTTAACTGTTTCTAAGCCCTGTAGAGCCTGGGTCCGGTCCGACTTGACCAGACCTGGTCCACAAAAGGGGTGTCCCGCAAAGGGGAAGCCCAGCCCATGGTGGGGTGTGGCTTAGCCCACGGGGTAGGAATCCTGGCTCGCTGGCGTGCGGGTCGCGGTGCTGCCACCAGGCGGCTCAGGGGAGCCGCTCCCTCGGAATCCCGAACTGCCAATGGCCATTCGGCCTTTGAAGTGGTGATGCCGCATGGGAACCACCCGGTTTCCACAGAACCAACCGAAGGTGCGGGTTTAGCATCCTACTCAATGGCTTTAGCCGCGACCTCCTGCTCACCAGTGGTGTGCGACAATGATCCGCCCTTCCCTTCCGCGGCCGACCGACTATTTGACCGCCTTCTACGACTGCCACAGTTGAAGAGCTGCGGCCCCAGGCACACTGGCGGTGTGCGACAGCTTTCCGCACCTCCTCCACAGCCGGCCAGTGCCGGCCGTTCTGATGACCGTTGCGGCTTTGTGTTGTGACCTCCTATTACGGCGTGCGTCGGTGCACGATTTCCTCATAGCCGGTCGGTGTCATCGTGTTGGAGGTCTTCCATGGAGACGCCAGGATATCAAGATAGCGGAGGGTTAGGGATGGGTTTGTTAGGCCTGCGCCCTCTAGGTTAGCTCGTAAACATGAGGGGGGGGGGGGTTAAGGGTTTAATAATCAATTGAATTAAAAAACAAACAAAACACTACAAAGATATTCCGCAACAACCTCCCGCAAAAACGAATGAATCACGGATCAACCCATTTGTCAGTTGGTCCGCGTTCTTTGTATTATTCAAGAATGGGGAAGAGGAAAATCATTTAAAATGCGTAAATGAATAAACCCCTCTACCTTGAATCGTCGGAGAAATGCCTGCGCTTAAAGGTGGATTGGTGTCATTCATTCCCGCAATAGGCTTCCAACGACGCAGATCATACGTCATCCTCCAGTTCGTGGTTCAGTGTCACCCATCACCTCCCACTGGGATCAACTCCATTTTCTAAGGGTCCCATGCCGCGGTGCTCCTTCAACACTTCGTTTCTTAGTGAAGCTATGCCGATACCCCTTCCCAAGCTCCATATATATAGGAGAGGGGGATGGTAAGTAATAACGTGGGGAATTAATAGGGTCTCATAAATTAGAAACCTTCCTATTTCCCCAAAGACGTCTTTAATTAGGATTGTAAGGTGAAGCCATTTATTGGCTTGACACATTGAGGGTCCCACACTCCGCTTGTCCGTTGGTGGAGAAGAAAGAAAATAAAATAATAAAATTATTTTATTTCATTTCTTATAAAAATTCTCAAAACTTAATTTTTTCTCCAGACATACTATGGTCAAAGTTAAGTCTCCCTTAAAAGAATCCTGGCGCTTTCGATTCAACGGTGCCCTCAGATTTTTAATCCGAGCACCGGTTCAAAAGTAAAAAACTCCGCTCGTGTGTTTACTTAACGTATCTTAAAAAAGTTCAATAAATTAATTACATTCACCCTCAACCCACACCGGTCGAGGTTAGGCTTTTCCAAAGGAGAACACACCCCAAGAAACTCAACGGTACTCTCAGAGTTTCAATCCGAGTTACCGTTTAGAAGATATGAATTTTACAATAAAATAATTGTCACTTAATTATTTTATTTATGGCCAAAAACTAACTTTCACTGGTGGCCCGTTCCAGAAAATGTTAGTACCTTCCTAAAGAGAGCATATCCTCACTAGTTTAATGGTGGTCTTGTTTTTTAATCCGAGTCACCATTCGTGAGTTATAAGAATTTGAAAAATAAAATAATTTTATTTAACAATTTTATTTATGGTTATGCCATTTTCAGGTTTTCCCACTGGTGGCCCGTGATGACTAAAATTATGTTGTGCCAAGGGTAAACCCACCGTCTTAAATGCAACGACACCTTCAAATTTCTTATCTGAGCAACCATTTAAGAGTTATTTTACTTTTTCAGGAAAACTGCTTAGGCACGCTAATTAAAGATTAACAAAACTTCGACGAATTATTCTGAGCACTCCGGGCCTCAAAATTTTGCGCCATTAGATTTCAAGATCTCTAAATAATTCCATATAATTTAAAAAAATTATACTGAAATTCTAGGACACTACATTGAGAAACCATTTTAATATATTATTGTTTTTTTTCGCAAAACCTATTTTAGGAACTGTAGTTTATATGGGCAAGTGATATTTAGGAATTTTTATTAATAAAAAACTATTTTCATTTGTAAATAAAAAATGGTATTTCATCCCGCATATAATGAAATAATTTTTAAAATTAATGATACTATATCGAAAAATTGAACACTGTTAATAAAACATATTTTGATGACGTTTGAGCACCGATGACATAACTAGACAAAGTATTTTATTCTATTTGGTTATAATGCATCGATACAATATTTTGTTGAAATATTTATAGGATTTTTTGAATTATGATGCATCAAAAAAACCATTTATAGGATGGTGTAAATTCTAATTCCTTAAGAAACCATTTCATGAAACTATGGTTTTTTTTGTGTATAACCTATTTTAGGAACCGTAGTTTATATATGTGAGTGATATACATGAATAGTTATACATATTGAAAATATTTTGATTTTTAAAAATAAAATATTTTTATTTGAGACCATTTATTCTAATATGATGCTTCAAAGTATCGATACCATGTAAAAAATAAAACACTTCTAAGAAAACATGTTTCAGTGATGTACGAAAACCAATGAGAGAACTAAAAAAAATATTCTATTCTACTGAATTGTAATACATCCATTTTTTTAATTATAATGCTTATAGACATGTATTTTATACCACCTATATTAATATAATTGTTTCATTCCATTTTATTTTAGAACAAAACTATTTTTATAATAGCAAAAAAATGAACAATGCTAAGAATTAGTAAACATGTTCTATTACAATTTCATCTCACACACATAAATAAAAGGTATTGGATTGTTTATCCAAATTTTGGTAGCATTGAATAAAATAGTAAAATTTTACTTCTAAAATATGTTTCTGACTAGGTATTAGAATCGTCTAAAAGGAAGTATTGTGCCATAAAAATACATAGGTCATGGACTTCTTGTTAGACTAGATTCTTGATATATTATTTATTTTTTTCCATATTCCCCATAATATATCGAACTATTATTATTCATTCTAAGATAGAGTCACCCTATTGAGGGATATATTTTATAATTAATGTGGGGTTAGTATTTTCCAAGTAATCATGGATATATTTCTTCATTATTTATTTGATAATTTTTTTTTGAAAGTGTGTTTAGTGGTAGAAATTTAATTACCACTTATCAGTTGGTTAATTTAGAAATGGATTTCTTGTCAAATCAGAGTAAACATACCATTGATAATGATTCCTTTTAATAAATATCATGTATACCACCACTCAAAAAAGGATTCATCTAGTTGAAGTGTCTAAAATATTTTATCTTCATATTAAAAATGAAAAATTTACAATGTAAATTTGTGGTCTTGATGGAGATGAAAAAATTTACCATTTAAATGGAGCACATATTTAACTAATTTATATATAAAAAAATCTATCAAATTTATTATTTCCCCATAAAATTATTCCTTGAAAATATTAATAATGTTTGAAAAACTGTAAACCATTTCATTTGTAACTCAAAGAATGTAGAAAATAGTATAATCACCATGGCCATACTGGTAATAAATGAAGAATTATGTAGAAAAATTCTAATTGCCTCCCCCATTTGACACTTTCTTTTTTTTATTTGAGAATATTCATATATTACATGATATCATTGAAAATGAGTGGAGGATGTGAAATTAAGTGGAAATTATTTTACAATAATCATGTTTAACTTAAATAATCACCCTACAACTCAGTACTTTTATGTTAAAAAGAGAGAAAATGTCATCCATTAAAGTTGAATAAAAGTTTCATTCTAAATTATAGACATATTCACTATATAAAAATAATAGTTATGTATACAAAATCATTTACTATGATAAAGACTTTAATTGAAAATTTTAAATTAAGGGTGCTCATTTCCTTTGGTCATAACTGTATACTTGATGGGATCCAACTCTAAAATCTTCTAAAACTTCTCAAACTCTGATTTTTGGAATCACTTACTTTGCCTCACCCATTTTTTTGAATAATTTCCCAGTAAAAAAAGTTCTATATTTTGATTTCCTTGAAATATTAGGCATGCCAATATTTTTTATGGATCATTTCGCGCTTCAATTGATTTTTAATATGTTTTTTCTACCATTCTTCTTCTTATCAAGGGTTTTTAAAGAAAAGTCAAATCCAAATTCTTTTCTATTTAAGTTCTTGATTTTAAATTTATAGTTATTTATTAGTTTCAATGAGTTATCATTATAATATTTTTAGAGATGATACTAGATATGGGAGGTGTGAACTGTCCTTTAGATTCATCCATACTATTTGTCACTTCATCATCTTTATGGATGTATAGTTTAAATTTTCCTACATTTATGGTCCAAGTATTATTTTTTATGATCGTTGTTTCCTTAGGATGTTTTGTGTATCTTTTCTTCTTGACTATAGGTTTGAGTCTCGCTTCATAGTTGGGTTTTTAACATTCAACTTCCTTTATTTATTTTTCAACCATTAATTCAATGGTCACCTGGTGGTTATCTTCTTTATTACTTGACTCTTCCCTTTTAGTCTTCATTCCACTTTCCTATTTATTTTTATTTATAGCTATAAACTAATTTTTTTTAAAATTTTAATCCTTTTTCCATATCTTGGATTCCATCATCTATACTTTTATTTTTAGAATTTCATTTTATCCCACAAGGGATTTTAGTTAATCCTGGTCAACCTTTGTATCCTCTTGCATTGCATTTAACAACCCAAGATTTCACTATATCTTTTACTCAAATAAATAATATATTATATAGTGTGTTTTACAAAATATAAATAAATAAAATGAAAAACCTTGATATATCTTGAATATTAAATATAACTACCAAATTATCTGGTATAAATTGAAGTAACAATATCACAAAATCAATAAAGAAGGTAAGAAGAAATGGAATTCAGAAGAGAAATTATTCCTTATGAATCTCATTTATCCAAACTTGTAAGAGAGGTAACTTAACTAAGGTTTACCTTGACCAATATCAATCCAAACTAAAGAAATTATGGTTTGACCGAAACCATATACAGGAGAATTTCAAGCTTGGAGAGATTGCCACAAGATCTATGCTAGCTGAACCACAACTCGAAAATAAAACTAGATATTATACGATTATTTGGACTTACATGGATATTATAATGGATTATGTAATTATAAATTAATATTATATAAAAATTTAATAAAATATTTATATGTATATATATATCCGTAATTTTTATACTTTTTATAAAATCATTTTTGTTAAATTCACTTTATTCTAAAAAAAATGCATTTTTCAAAAAAATATCATTTTATTTCAATAAACTAATTTTATTTTTATTGAATATTAAAAATATACATTAAAACTATATTTATTAATAATTTATATTAAAAATAATATTTAATATAACCAAATTCATTTTTCTATAAAAACATTTTTTGCTATATTTTATGTTTTAAAATGAAAATAAAAATTTGAAATTTTAGGGTGAGAAATTGAAAAAATTAAATTAATTTTTTGATTTATCATTGAAATATGAGTTTAAGTTTAATTTTTTGAGGTTTTTCTAAAAATACGGATTTTTAGCTGAATAATGAAAAATACATTTTTTTTTAAAAATAACATGACTTTTACGACCTCATTAGTATGTAAGTATGAATTGAAAATTCATGAAACCTTTTTTTAAGACCAAATATGCATTTGATAAGTAAATTTATAATTTCAAAAGTTTTTTTAATTTATAAACCAATATTTTACATTTTAGAACTTAAGATATATTTTAAAAATGTTTTTTAATACATTATACATTCACTATTTGAGAATTAATTTTAATCACTTTCAAAAACTGAAATAATAAAAATGGATTTAAAATTTTTAATAATTAAGTAAAAATTATATAATAAGAAACAATTATTTTTTTGTAATAGATGTTAAATTACCAAGGTAAAAATTAGTTACCACGGTGAAAACCAAAATGATAAAAATGAGTGACCTTAGAGGTAAAGGGCTGAAAATGTTAAAAAAATGTTTTTAATTGAGTGTATGAGGAGTTAATAATACTTATCTCTTCACCTATCCATTATTTCTCAAATTTGGATCATTTTTCCTTGAGAGTGAATTCCCATTATAGAGAGGTTTTAGGTATTTACAAAAATGTCACCCCTTTTCACTTATAAAAGGGTATCTCCTCTACTCACTTACCATTATAAAAAATCACCTTATTTTTGGACCAAAATATGTGCAACCCTATCCTAAAAATTACTATATACATTAATTATGTTCCTATATTCTCAAAATACCATCCCTAACAGGTTTAATCACCTTCACAAAGGAGATAATATAAGTGGTAAGGTATAAATTTCTATCAACTTCTCACCCTTTCATATTTATTTATGTGTTTTTGTTATTCCTAAAATTTATCTATACTATATTATTTGGATAACTTTAGTATAATTATTATACTTTTATGTTTTTATAATGATTGCACAATCATTAACCACCCTCCCATTTTCCATTAAGAAAAATGAAAACGCGAATCTTGCTTTCTACAGATTACCTTCTCCACGACGCAACATGTTTCTTTTTCCATCACCCCCTTACAAGGATAGCACTCATAGGGAATTTAATAAATAATTATGATATTTATGAAATATTTTATATTCTTAAATTATGAACTATTATACTCCTTTCCCTGTTCTATGGAAAATGAAATCATCAACAATGCGTATGTGGGGACTATCACCTCCATGGAATGATTGATTTCTATTTTTCATTTTAACACTACTTTAAATGGATGGTTGTGATAATAGTTTCAAAGGATAAATATTATTTTTATAATATTAATAAGATTTTGTTAATACAAATTTAATTACATATTAATAATGTGAATGATAATCAATCCTTATAAAATTAACCGTCTCAAATAAGAAAACTAAGAAAAAAATTTATCCATATTATGTAATATTTTAATATCCATTAATTCTTTACCTAATTAGTTAAAATTTTGATATTTCACACTAATAAACACTAACTATGATCGTTAATATTCTGGTATAATGATATTTCAATTAAATCACCTCATAATCACCCATTAATCATGGTATGTTCATGATTGGGTTAGGTTGACCACCTTCTTGAACTACAACACAAAAATATCTCATGGATGATTATAAAAACTTAATGGTATAATATGAGATAAATATTTAAATAAATATTTGGTTTTTGGTTCTGAAATGGATACACCAATATTTAACTCAATAATTATGAGAACAAATTTTGTAGGTTAATAAAATCACTGAAGTGTTCTTAATATCGATTTCATCTGTAAGGATAAATAATGAAGAACACATCAAAAGAAATTTAAAATTCACAAATAATTATAATTAATCCATTTTAGTGACTTTAATGATATTTTAATGATGAAATTTGGGAGAAAAATGAATACCGACACTGCTCTTATGAAACTAGTAAAAACGGTCAAAACTATAAACACCTGATGTGAAAATAGGTAAAAATTAAATAAATACATGTAAATCATGATTATAAATGAAAATTAATTTTTTAAGGTATGAATATGGTTCTTAAATTATTTATTAAGGTAGAAATGTTTTTTATATAGGTGGTTAAAACACTTTTGTGGAAATCAAGAGTATAGGTATGGGTTTCTTTGTCTCATTTTCAACTCTATTAGACATGTTTGATATTGTGAACCATAAATTCAATTATATGGCGTGTTTACTAATAATTAATTTCACATATGAAAATATCTTCTATTTAATGATATTTTAATTTTGATTTCATTATCTTTCTCTCAATATCCTTTGATTCTTTCATTATTAATTCAATAATATGTTTATTAACTCAATTTCTGATTCATTGGGTTATAATATTTCTTACATTAATATAGTTTTCAAGTTTTCTTTGATACTATCATTCCACTATTTTATTTGGAATTTTATTTTTTTATTGGAAAAATGACTTCTCATCATCAATAATGAATTCTTTGATAAAATGTTTTCCAAAATAAATGTGTACGTTTGGTAAGAATAACCCCCATTATTACCAGTGAATCTTTTATTCCATGTCCATATTTTCTTTACCACCAAATTATTATATATTTTTAAGAAATATAATATGGGTTATTTTATATGATTTTCATAATTTTATTTCCCCCTTTTCAAAATTAAGTCTTAATACTCTTTTTACAATGTGAGTTTTCAAACAATGGTATTAAAATTATTAAAGAAAAGAATTTTCCATCATTTCAAAATAAATTGTTTTTATCTTCTGATCCAATTTTTTTTATAAAATTTATGTATTTTCAAGGATATTTTATTTATAAATATTTATAATATTTTTTTTAAAATTATTCTCTTTCACTTCATAATTTTTTTGGAACTAATTTGCACTTCATATTTTATAAAAATGTTTAATGGTTTTGTAAATTTGTTTTCATTTTAACTTATATTTTTTCCTAATGTTTTATATATCATGAAGTGATGTTTTTATCATTCTATACATTTTATTATGTAATAATTAATTTTGGAAAAATAAATTTTTGATATCTTATGATATTTTAAGTTGATGTTATGTGATTTTTTTGTAAAGTTTATGAAACCCATAATTTTTACTGTGGGTTCATTAAGATATGTTTATGATTAATTTTAGCTAGAGAAAATATGTATGGATGATTTTGGTTGAGGTCCTTTATCAACCTATAATGCATTGGTTTAATATTGTATATCAGGAGATAATTATAAGTGGACGTGATGGGTTTTTTCACACAGGTGTGGGCATGATGGGTTTGCTGACATTTTTAGGTGTGGAAATAATGATTTTGTTTCCATTAGTGTGAGAATAATAGGTTTTATCAGAAAGGTTTTACTATGATTATGGTTGTGCAACACTTCCAAGTTTTTTATAAAGTTATGCCAAATTTTCAAGATGCACCTCATTTCCATGAAATTACATGATTTCATGATTATGCCTTATTTTAAAAGTATTTTTCACTTTTATATGATGTTCACGTGTTTTATGATTATTGATATGTATTTTGAACCATGTCATAATTTTTAAACTTCCTCAAAAATCTAGTTATGATCTTATATTGATCTATTATGTTTTATGAATGTTATATATGGTCTTATGATATTTTATTAATGTTTTTTCCTCACTGAAATTCTAAGTGCACCTCCTTTTTATATTTCCATTACCGAGGGTATGAAGATGATTATATCATGTGAGATTTATATAAAGGGTCTATAGGTTTATTATTATGGATAAATGTTCTCAAGTTTTGTAAAATAATATGTTTATATAGATAACCTCTAAGACACTAGACCTTTAGGTCCTTAGGTTGTGAGACTGTTTGTGAGATGTATTATTTAAATCACATGATTAATTTATTATTTATGTAATGTTTGATTTGGGTCAATTTAGTTTATATTAGAGCAAGGGTTTTTTATTTTTGTAGATTATTTTAATTACCATTGGTATTAGGGTTATATTACTTTTGTAAAAACCCTATAGATGAGTCTAAGTATAAAATTATATCCTGAAATATTTGGAATATATCAAGTAGATGATTTTCCATATAAATATACCATTTATTGGATACTACAAGTGGATTCATTCTCTAGTATATATGTACCTAGGGGTAATAACCTTAAAAAGGGTTTATTGGGAATTATCTTAATTGTCACCTTGTGCATGAAAAAGGCCTAAATGTACATGTAGTTTAACACTCCCAATGGATATGATTTGTTCGATCATATGCTCTTTATGAACCATTATGATGGATTGATTTACTAGTTATTTTGATGAATTATGTTGAAAAGTATAAGATAACCCTACTTAAAGTAACCTAGGACAAACAAATATAAATAAAGGTTGAACTAAATAAACTATAAGAAAACAAGAAAATGTAAAACAAAATGATATTTTATGGTTGGATTAATTTTCTGATTATGATAATTCCATCATATTCTTAATGTTTTCTCAATCATGTTATCCCTTTTGGTTTTAGTAATGGATATAACTATAAGGTACCTTGGGTTTGAAGGAAAACATGGATATCACCTCAATGAACAACCCATCACAATAGTATATCGTGTGAAAAACTTTTTGATTATGCCAAACCAACTGTCATGAAATATGATGAACAATTCGAGCATAGTCGAATTCCAAAAAATAACAAATAAGAGAAGGGTGGATTATTATGAAATATCAAGTAATTTAGATGTTGAAGGAAAGAATGTTCAATTTTATATATGTTGAAAATGTTGGAAGAATCACCACATTAATTACCTCAAGGATGCTGGAAGATTATTTACTTGTGGAAGAGGGGGTTATCAAGCATTAAAATATTATAGGAAAACAAAGATTCCAATTAGCATGATGGTAGTGGAAAACATGTATCCAAAAGCACCACTAACATTCCAATTCCTTAAGTGTGGAAAACATGGACCTTAACCAAGTTACTCTTATAAATCCAAAGATGATAAGAATGATAGGCATGAGCAACCACCACAACTAAGGGAACAAGGTGGAGCCTATTCAATGAATATCAATGAGGTTGATTATGATAACAAAATTCTCCACAATATATTTACGAATATAGGATATTTATTATAGATGATCTATGTTTTATAGATTATTTTCTAATTATAACACCCTTATGTTTTTTTTATAAAATAAAATATCAAGTTGTATGGTGGTTTCATTTTAAAATTTAATATTACGAGAATATAAATATTATTATGGATCCTTTAGAAAAATTTGATGTAATGAATCAACTATTTCAATACAGAATCCATATTCAATAATCATGGTTTGATTATAAATAATATCCTCACTGTTATAAAAAATGTATAGGGGTGGAAACAAAAACCCATGACTACTACAAAGAGATCTTAACATCACTGAAATGATAGAAAATAGAAATGAATCATATTAATCATCATCCATTAATGAACTATTTATGAATATAGGTCCCAATGTTTTCATAGAAGTTAAAAGAACCACGCCAACTGTGGATTTATAAGACAACCCACCTCTACCACCAGTAGTGCAACAGGACATGGCAGTTAGGAAAAAAGGAGGCCTCCTAGTGACCTCAGGGATGGGAGCAGTTTGTGAATCAAGTTTAATGGATTAGAGAACAAGATACCATAAAACATGTTTGGGAAATGGTTTAGTTATTAGAAGGACCAACTTTGGTACATGAAGATCCACCTAGAGTATATGTGGTGGGGTTTCCAACCTAGTCCAATGTTTATCCAAGCGGGTTTTATAATGCAGATAGTGTAAGGATTGGAAAAACAAGTAGGTGAGGATATGGGTGGTTATCTATTGAAGTTTGTGATATAGGTACGGGATAAGATAGAGAGTGTGAAATCCAATTCAGAAAAGTAGGATACTCTGTAAAGGTTTGGGAGGGTTTTGAACATGGATATTAACAATCCTTATAAATATGAGGATCATTCTTTGATAACTTCTTCGTTCAACCTTAAATTTCTGCTAGTACTGCAAAGTTGAAGAATCGTGGGTGATGAGAGACAAGTGTGTGAATTGTATCAATTATAAAAAAAAGGGAATAAAAAATCATACCTTAAACCAATTTATGAAATTTGGTCACTATAGGTTTGAATTATGAACTCAAGAAAAAAATAAAGTAGGTCATAATACCTAACCATGAGAGGCATTTTAATCAAATGGTTAAGAAGAAACAAAATATTGGGATTATTATTATTATAAGTGAATATGTGCGACTGATAACTCATTAGAAAATTAAATTTTGAGTCATGTTATAAATACCCTTATCTAACTTCATTAGTAACTAAAAATTAAAATTGAAAGGACATAATTTATTTAGGGCGAGGGAGAATGTAACAATTTGAGATTTCACTATATATTCTCCTTAAATAAATTATATAATAAATTGTGTGTTTCATACACTATAACTAAATAAAAAACCTTTAAATATTTTTAATATTAAATTTGAATTTTAAAAAATCCAGTATAAATTGGAGTAACCATATCATAAAATAAATAAAGTTAGAAGAAATGGAATATTAAAGAGAAATTATTCCATATGAATCCAATTTATTCAAACTCAGATGAGAGGTATATTTTCTAGGGTTTTAACTTTACCAATCCCAATCCAAAGTTGAGAAATTATGGTTTGCGAAAACCATATGTGAGAGAAGTTTAAGATCATAAAGATTGCCACAAGATCCATGGTAGCCTAATTAACACCCGGAATTATAACAGGAGCTTATCTGATGCTTAGGTATTACACAGAGATCATAAGGGGTTATATAATTAGAAATTATAGTTATATAAAAATGTAATTAAATATTGATATGTATAGTTATATCATGATTTTTTACTAATCAAAAATTCATTTGTTTAAATTATCTTTATACTTAAAAATGTATTTTTTCATAAATTAGAATTTTATTTTAAAGACTGAAAATCATTTTTTTATCATTTTCTAAAGGCCGGTTCAAGGGTTGACGATACCCAATACATGAATTCACTACATACACTCCACCACAACACAACATCCTGATTTCACCATTCTAAAACTACAACAATGCATGAACACACCAAAGAAACCACACAGAAAATTCAACTGCATCCCTAGATTCATACCATTTCAAATTCAAATTCAAATAACTAAATCAAAAAACAACGAGAGAGATGCCCTCGAGCCGTGCACCTTACATATATTCATCATCACCTTCAAGATATCGTCGTTCATCGCCAGCGAGAACTCCTCAGGCGTCACCACAACAGATTCAAAGATTCACCAAAAAACCATGACTCACTCCACGATGAACCACGACACACGACATTCAAACCGGAACTAAACAACCACCATATCCACACCGTTTCATAATTTCATATTACAAGACGAACCGAATCCACCAAAATAACAAAACAAACAACAGTCCAACATCAACGAACTCATCAAATCCAACATTGACTCATATATTCAAATGCATCAAAGCATAAACGACTTCAAAGGACCGAAATAGGAAACATCACCCAGAGGTCGTTGCTGTTGTAGACCAGATCCCATCACTGCCAAGTCGATCTCTTGAGAAGGCATAACCCCCCACACGCACAGCAGAGAACAAATAGAGATACCACAGACCGTGAGGTTGAAACGACTCCACCGCAAAAGGGAACCGCTACCGCGATCTCACTGAGCAAGGGAAGGATGAATTTTTATATTTATCATGTAAATATTATTTTAAGATAAATTTTCAGTATTTTTTTAAAAGATTGATTTTTAGGTGAATATTGAAAAATATTGTTTTTACAAATAACATGAATTTTATGACATCACTAGTTTTTAAGTGTGAATTTAAATTCATGAAACATTTTTATAAGACCAAATATTCATTTTATATTTAAATTAATAATTTTAAAAATTGTTTTTTATTTATAAACCCACATTTTACCTTTTATAACTTAAGTTATATTTTTCAAAAAAAATTGTTTTTAATACATTATATATATAATATTTTAAAATTAATTTTTATCACTTTTAAAATTTGAAACAAAAAAATGGATTTAAAATTTATAATCATTAGGTTCAAATTATATAATAATTTCCATTTTTTTGGTGAAAATGATAAATTATCTAGGTAAAAACTTGTTAGCGTAGTGGAAAGAAAAATGGTAAAAATGAGTAACCTAAGAGGTAAGGGGACTAACATGTTAAAAATATATGTTTAATTGAGTTTTAAAGGTTTTTATCATCCTTATATTTTCCCCTGTTATTTATTTTTCAATTTTTGAGCCTTCTTTCTTGAGAGAGACATCCCATTAATAAGAAATTTTGGATATTTAAAAAAAATCCATCCCTTTTCCCTTGTAAAAGGGGATCTCCTCTCCTCACTCCACCTTACAAAAAACCCATTATTTTTGAATCAAAATTTTAAAAACCCTACCCCCAACACTCTTATACATCGTAAGGAGGTTCCGGTCTTCACAACATACCATCCCTCAAAGGTTTAATTCCCTTCACATAGAAGATAATCTAAGTAGTAATGTATAGATTTCTAGGTGCACCTAACTATTTCCTATTTCATCATGTGATTTTATTCCTCCAAAAATTTATCTTCACCATATTATATGATAATATTAGTATAATTATTATAATTTTATTTTATTATATTGAAGGTACAACCATTAATCACCCTCCCCTTTTCTATTAAGAAAAACAAAAATGTGAATCATGGTATGTTTATGTTTGGGTCGGTTTGACCACCTACTTGAACAACACCAAAAAATTATATCATGGATAAAAATGTGTAATATGATATAAATATTTAAATTATTATTTGATTTTGCTTCTATAATTGATACATCAATATTCAACTCAATAATTAAGAAAACACCTTTTTTTGGTTAAGAAAATCACCGAAGTATGTGTGTTGTCGATTTCATATTTAAGGATAAAGAATTAAAGACTCAAAGGAAATTAAAACTATATAAATAATTATAATTCATAAATTATATTAACTTTAATGAACTTTTAATGATTTTTTCTTTGAGAAAAATAGATACTGACACTACTCCTACAAAACTAGTACAAAAAAGTCAAAACTATAAACACTAGATGGGGAAAGTAGGTAAAAACTAACTAATATACATGAATGTAATGATTATAAATGTAAATTATAAATATATTTAGGTATTAATTTGGTTTTAAAACCAATCAGTTAGATATTTATGTTTATTAAATAGGAGGTCAAATCATTTCTGTGGAAATCAAAAGTAAAGGTAATGGTTTCTTTATCTCACTTTCAACTCCATGAGACATGTTTGATATTGTGCACTATAATTTTTTATACAATGCATTCACTATAAAAATGATTTAATATATAGGAATATATTTATTTTAATGATATTTTAATGTCAATTTCAGAATTTTCCTCTCAATATCCTTTGACTCTGTCATGACCAATTTCATAAGAATTTCATTATCTCTGTAACACCCCAAGATTTCATAGTAAGCTATTTTCTTTAAATTCAATAGCTTGTGCTACACGCAACATCGAGTTTGAGCACACCCGGACTTACCAAACTAGCCATTCAAAAGTGGTTATGAATAGTATTAACTGGACTTTGAATTTTATATACTCCATATAATTTTAACTTATGTATTATGTGTTTCTTAGACATATTATAATAACAAATTCAATTTTTTAGATAAAGAATATATTTTTCAAAAAAAATAAATTTTACCAAATTTTAATGGAGAACACTTTTTAAATCTAATATTTGACCCTTTTATATATTCAATTTTAAAAAATAAAATTCTTCTTTAGAATCGGGACATCAAAATTTACTTTTGATGAAATTTTGGTATTTTTCTAATAATATTCATTTTTTATGAATAATGAGAAATACTGTATTTTAATTCAAAATTTACTTTTAATATAATTTATTTATAAGTTTAGATTATATTTTAAATTAGTTTTTAAGTTCAATTAGATTATATTTTTACCCTTTAACCCAATGTTGGTCATTGTAATTAATTTCACTTTGAAATTATACATAAATAAGTGTCAATCTTTTGATAGTTATTGTTTTTTAAAAACACGCTATTTGTTTTGACAATGAAAATTAATTTTAAATTAATTAATACATATTCTATGTTTTTAATTTGGTAAAATAGACATCATTTTTGAATTCAGAATTTTAAATATATCTTAGGCTGAATTTTTGGTTTTTTTTCTGAAAAACTTCAATTTTTGATGAATAGTGAAACCACTAAGTAGTAGTTAAAAATCCGAATTTTTCATTTAAATGGAATTTTACCGCTTCTGTGAAATGAATTTAAAAAATATGAGATACTTGGTTGTTATTAGTAAGTAAAATTTGGTTCAATAAGATGAAAATAATTTTTGGTGAATAGTAACTTTTGATTTTTATTTATCGTAGTTAAAGGTAAATAGGGTATTTCAGGGTAAAAAGAATATTATAATAATAAAAAATTACCTTAAACACTCGTCCTAAGCTTATTGTATAGTCATGTCCGATCATGGGAATCCTTGGGTCGATTTTGGGACCCCATGGAGCCACTTATGAATGATTATGACACTTTATTTTAAATAACTTAAAGTAAAGGCAAAAATGACATAAACAAATATCTTTTAGTAAATTAATTTTTACATGGGGTTATATAATTTATCTTTTCGACTATAAATATTAATTGGAAGTATAAAAATATATCCTACATAATGGTATTTTTATATAATTTTTAGACATCAAATAAATTAAATTATTTATGACACAATAATGATTTAGTATTTACCTCATTAATAAATGATTTAAATAAATAAGGTTATCAATTTTAAAACAATATCCAAAACCTGTCCAATTCTTATTTGATGATTTTATTTCGACCATGAGTCATCTTAGCTTCGACTTTAACTAGTTTTGGACATTTAGAAACCGAATATCACTATATAATAAAATAATATTTTCACACTTTTCTAAAGAGCCGCTCCCCCACCTTATAAAAGGACACCACTTATAACCCATTACACAAACCTCTCAAGACCCTTGGATCATCCAAACCCTGCCCAAATAAGCTCTCACGATCCCTCTATTACACCTAGAAGCCTTACCTTAGGCAGAAGTCACTTCAAGAAGTCCTTTTGGTTCAAACCAAAGGAAGTTACCCAAATTAAATGTAATAGTTTCTCTTAAATTCTTTTGTTTTATTTTACTTCTCCACCCCCCATAAAATCTTTTTATTCCTTTATTTTATAACAAAAATTGTATCCTCAATATACTAATATGTTTTTATTAGAAGGATTTGAACTACACTTACACACACCTCCATCTAATGGGTGAAGAACATACTGTTTATGTGGTTGGAAAAATAATGCCTCACGAAACGATGATTGTTCGATTATCTCCAACCGCCTCCCATGGTGTCCATTAAGTTGGAACTATATTATATATATTATATATATTATGTTTATGTTTTCTTTGTGCTTATTTATTTTCCATTTATATCATACCTTTATGGTTTCCATTATGGGTAAAACGCGATAATTTCATTTGAGGAAGTGCGGACTACCACCCCCTCAAAGTGATATGACTCATTAATGACTTGTGTGGGATGTATAAATCATGGAATTAATGATAATATATATTATATTATACTATAATCATAATATACCTCTTTATAATTATGTTTTAATTTCATTAAAATAAAAATATAAATGAAAGTAGCGTTCATGCGTACGTGCGGCTTACCGTCTCCATGAACGGTGCATTTCATTTCTTATCTCCAAATGTCATGTACTGCTATAAATACATATATATATTGTATATTATATATATATATGATATATAAATCATTTATATAATTCTGGAGATAATGGACTTTTGACCACATGGAAAAATTATAATTATAACAAGTTTATTTTTGACTCAAGTTCCGAACATCGATAAAATATCCAATATGAACTCAAATAATTAACTAATTGTTATAGAAAGGTAATAAGTGATATAAAATGAATAATAAAATTTAAAAATGTTCTTAATCAAGTAGAAATTAACTTAAGTTTATTATTCAGGAATAACAAGGAACATACAAGACAAGTCAGACTTGAGGTAAGGGGTTTCTTATCTCACTCTTAATTCCGTAAGATTTCCATTGTTTGCCACTTAGTTATTGCATGTAGTGTATTGAGTACCACCATTTGATATATATTATCATGAATATCTTTATATTCATGTTATTCTATGATTAATTTGGTTATTATTAACCTGTGGTCATATGACTCGATTGATTACAACGAAGTAAGGGTTTTCCATCTCACTTTTTATTCCCGTGAGATTCACGCTATATTGGCCACTATTTCCTTTTGTGTGGTGTATGTACTATCCATGATTTTATTCATTGTATAATATAATTTAATTTATGGGTATTTACATCATCATTTTATGATCCCTCTTTCATGGGGTTTGTGTTTCATGAGTTACCAAATCGGTAAGGGAATTTCAAATTTCAATTTCCACTCATTCGGATTTACGCATACTTCATTGATTATTTTACTCCAAAATTATGTGTGGATTCACTATTTATTATTTATGTATTATTTTTTACTACCATTTGTGTGGATATAATTTTAATACACATAATAACTCCATTTATAATTTCTCAAGTCATTGATATGAACTTGATAATAGTAATCTTAACTCAATTTCCATTCATTGAGTTAAACATCCAAGTCATTCCTGTTGTTTCTACAATAATATGTGTGAATGTCCTCTGATTGATTTACACTGAATATCCAATCATATTGAGTGTATTTATATTTTTCACACATAATTATGTCATTGATTTAACCTTAACCTAAGGATATAGTTTTTATAAGGGACTTTATCTCAATTTACATTCCATTGAGACTTCTTTGTTTTTATGCACCAATTCACTTTTATATGGTTTATATACTATCCTTTGACATAGTATATCATGAAATACTTTATTCTAATGATATTTTAAAGTTTTTATAATCTCAATTATTTTTATTCAAGTGTCTCTCATTTGGTTAGGAATTCTAACTAAAATATCATTTTAAATGTTTTAAAGATTTATTTTTCTAAATATTTCTCATTAATGTCCATGTTTTAAAAATGGTTTTAAGGATTTATTTATACGGACATTAATGTTTTAAAATTAAAATTCCTTTTAAAATTTTCAAATTTTTATGGGACACTTTATTTCAAAAATCTATTTTAAATGACTTCTTGATAAATAGTGATACTTTTAAATGTTTTCAAGAAAAAGGTGGGATATTTCTATCAAATAGTTTTGATGATTATTTTCATCTATGTAAATATCCTTAATTATTATTTATTGAGGTTAATTTATTATAATACAATCTTCCTATTTTATTTAATAATTTATGCTTGACTAAGAATGTGTTATTTTTATACCATTCATAGTTTATGGATAAAGTATTGACATTTCGTATGCTAGTTTTAATACAAATGTTTATGTTATGTTTCTACATTTTCATATGAGGAATGAATTAGACTTAGTAAGTGACAGGTGGAGCCCGCTATAGCTCCTTGATGAATTAGTAGGTCTCATAAGACAATTATATGTGGAATTTTCCAAGGCCTTTCTCAATTTTTGATATATGGTTTTGGCCGAGGCCTTAATCATTTTTAGACATCTTGGCTGAGGCCTTGAAAAAATGTTTCAGAATGTCTGACATTATGAATTCCATAATTTTGAGATTAGATATTGATATTTCATGTGGTTATTATACTAGTATAACACCCATGACTATTTTTTATTATGGCATTATTTACTCATCTCATATTCCTTCCATAAAGTGCTCATTTTTATTATTTGTTAAGGCATGTGTTTTCAATTATTCACCATACCTAATGTTTATGTTATCTTCCGCTGTATTTATTACTCTTAATGGGAATCTGATCTCTCCCATTTCTCATGTTTCATTTTCCTAAGATATGAAGAAATTAGTTATGAGTGACCTGCTGGAATAATCTTGGAATCTTAGATATTTCTACTGAAATAAATTAGTGTTTTTTTTCAAGTTGTAAATTTTGAACTTAAGTATGTATCTTGTTTCCAAGACTACTAAAATAATCGGTACTTCAGGACTTGATTCCTTGAAATCATTCCAATGTATTAAAATAATGCACTGACTTCTGGATTCTGGGGTTGGGGCGTTACAGACTCAATTTCTTATTCACGGGTCATAGTTTTTATTGCTTGAATAAAATTTTTAGGTTTTATTTGATCCCAAAATTACCCTATTTTATATGGTATTTTACTTGGGTTTCTATGTAAATTACTTATCATAATTAATTATAAATTATTTCATAAAATGTTTTTCAATATAAAACTGTACTATTGGTAAGAATAACTCCCATTCTTACCAAGGAAACTTTTCTTCCATGTCCATATTTTCCTTATCACTAATTTTCTACTATATTTTTTAGGAAGGATAATATGGATAATTTTTTGGATTCTCATATATAAATTTAACCCTTTTCAAAATTAATTTTTAATAATCTTTTTATGATGTAGATTTTTAAACAAAGGTATTTCAAATATTAAAGAAAAGGATTTTCCATCATTTCAAAATAAAATGTTTTATCTTCCACTCCATAGTTTTTGATAAAATTTGTTTTTTAAGGATATTTTATTTGAAAATATTTTTAATAAGATTTTAAAAATTATTCTCTTTCCTTTTTCAATTTTTTTGAAATTAATTTCCAATTAATCTTTTTTAATAATGTTTAAAAGGATTTTTTTAAAACTTTTGTATTTTCACTTCCATATTTCCTCTAATTTTTGTCTCTTATAAAGTGACGTTAAAATCGTCCTATATATTTTATTATGATGTGATTCCTTTTTAAAAATTATATTTTTTATATTCTATGATCTTTTAATTTTATGTTCTGTTATTTATTTGGAAATTTTAAGAAACCTGTTAGATTTATGTGGTTTCATTAAGATATGTTTATGACTGATTTTAAGTGGAAAAAATATGTATGGATGATGATGGGTGGGTTCCTATATCACCATAAAATTCATTGGTTTAATATTATATCTCATGAGGAAGTTAAGAATGTATAAAATGAGTTTATTTACACTGGAAAGGGTATGATGGGTTTGCTCACATTTTCAGGTGTGTACATAATGAGTTTTTTCACATAGGTGTGGGAATAATGGGATTGATCATAAAGGTTTTCCTATTATTGTGGTTGCAAAACATTTACAATGTTTTATCAAGTTATGAATTTTTTTCAAGATTCATTCATTTCCATGAAATGACATATTTGTATGATTACACCTTATTTTTAAAGTATTCCATACTTTTATATCATGCTCACATGTTTAATGATTATTGATAGGTATTTTGAGCCATGTCATAATTGTTTTATTATTTATTGATGAATTAGTTATGATATTATGTTTTTTCTATCATGTTTTATGACCATTATCTATGGTACTATGATATTTTTTTAAGATATTTATGTCTTCATCATGTTTTCTTTCATGTTTATGATCTGACACATTATGATATATTTTTCCCTTATAGAGCATCTGATATCACCACTTTTATGTTTCCCTTCCCTTAGTCATGGTGATGATTATATCACGTGAGATGTCTATAAAGGGTCAAAAGGATAATGATTTTGGATAAATGTTCATAATTATTTTAAAATTATATTTTTATGTAGCTAATGTCAAAGTAATTAATCTTTTATTTCCTTGGGTTATGCAACCATTTATGATTTTTATTAATTAAATCATGTGATTAATATATTACTTATGCCATGTTTAATTTTGGTCACTTTACTACAATGACAAATTATTTGGTGGATATTATTTACTATGAACCTTATTTATGTTTCCCATATTTGTATATCTATTTTAAATAAACATTTTTGTTGATGGAATCATTAAAATAATAATGAAATTAGAATACTTTCCCCACTAGCTTGAACTTGTTGAACCCTGAGTTACTTCTTGATAGCAACATCCAAAACTGTCAAGCTCTATTTTATAAAATGTGGATTTATACTTTTGTAATTTACTTTTAGTAGTATAATTATTTGAAAATAAAAATACTATAAGAATAATATATTTATTAAGATAAATTTTGGTTATAATAGAGGTTAAATTTCTAACTACACCTGTAATGATACACCAAACACCGAAATCTTAGAATGATTTTTTTGGATTTCTTTGAAATAATTCATCAATTGTTCATGTATTACACAAGAACGCTTTATTACTAAAATATATGTAAAACTATTAATGAATGGGATAAAATACCAACTTAAATAAGCATATAATTTGAAACAAAATAGTATCACATGTGTTCAAAAATAGGTGTGAAGCTGTGTCAACATGGTCCTTTGTTTTATCCCCATACCATTTTCATAATTGTTGTTTGTATTGAATTTTGTGTAAGTAATCTTACAAAATTTTCAAATACATGTATATATAGGTGACTTAATATATTCTAATTAATAACATTCAATGATTTTAGTTTCCCCTTTGATAATCCTAAACATACTTATAACATAACCTTTACAAAACTTTGATTCCACACAACCAATTCAAAATATATCTATTAATTGATCATATCTATTGAGCACATAGAAAAATTAAACATCATATTTATTAAAATGCAATTTTGAGACATTTTTAGCTATAAATTCATTAAACATATTCCAAAAAGTAGTTTCTTAGAAATAAATTTTTTGACTCTATTTCAAATTTAGTTGATTTTGTTGTATAATTTACTCTAAATATTTCATATTTCATTTAAAATGTATACCTAAAAATTGAATGTGGAAAATGTTTGTATAAATTCATAAAACATTGGATAGGAGGACTGGAAAAAGTTGATGGTGATTCTATAAATTTGAATAAAATTTTCAGTTATCCCTTGAGATGGATTCCCACTGGAACTTATAAGAATCATAGGATTGTAAGTTCCACTAGATGTTATAATGAAGTTTTATAAAAGTTCCAATGGATATTAAACCTATCAATTAACCATCTCAAGCCTATAAAATTTCAATGGAAAGTGTTTGTGGGGATTCCATAAATTTCAGTGGAACTTTTATTCATATCTTGAGGTGGCTACCCATTGGGACTTCCTAGAAAAGGAGAAATGAGAGTTATATTGAAATTTCTAGAGAAATTTCATTGAATATTCAGTGGGGAAATATCTATCAATTACCTATTTTAAGACTTTAAAATTTTAGTGGAAAGTGTTGGTGTGGATTCCAAAAATTATATTATAACTTTTAGTCATCCCTTATGGTGAATTACTATAGGAACTTCCAATAATAGGACTAGAAGTTCCAATAGATGTTATATTTGAATTTTAAGAAATTTCCCTTGGGGAAGAAACCTATCAATTATCCCTATAAAGTTTGTAAAATTTTAGTAAAACGTTTTGGTGGGGATTCCACATATTTCAGTAGATCTCTTAGTCATCCCTTGAGGTGGATTCCCACTAGAACTACCAATAATTAGAAGTTCCACTAGATGTTCTAGTGTAATTTCATGGAATTACCATTAGATAATAAACCTATAAATTAACTCCTTCCATTATGAAATTTTTTAATAGAAAGTGTTGATTGGTGCTCCAAAAAATTTAGTGGAACTTTTGGTCATCCCTTGAGGTGGCTTCCCACTGAAAATTATAGAAGTTACATTGAATTTTCCATTGTAATTTCATATAATTTATAGTTGGATATGAATCTATCAATTACCCTGGTAAATACTACAAAATTAAAAGGAAAATTTTATTGGGGGTTCCATAAATTTTAGTGGATCTTTTAGTCATCCATTGATGTGTATTCCTACTGGAATATCCAAGAATATATTGATAGGAAGTTATACAGGATGTTCTAGTGGAATTTCACAGAAATTACATTGGGGATCCAACCCATTAATTAACTCTCTCATGCCTAAATTTTTTTATTGTAGAGTGTTGGTGGATATTTCATAAATTCCAGTAGAACTTTCAGTCATACCTTAAGGTGGCTTCTCACCATAAATTCCAAGAATAGGAGGAATATAATTTCTAGTGGAATTACATGAAAGTTATATTGGGTAAGCTATAACAACCCAGGTAATGTTAAGATAAATCATTTTCTTATATTCATTAATTATATTTTATATAGTTATTTCATTATAATAATATTATGCAATTTTTTGTGAAAAATGAAAAAGCATTATTTCTAATTTTTTTTGGTTTCATGTATTATATGTTATTATTTTAATTATTTATTTTAAAATTATCCAATTTTAATATTAAAAAATTAATTTTATTTTTGAATTCAACATTTCAAAATTATCCTAATTTTATTTTTTTACATTTTTATGAAAATATTGATTTTTTAGTGAATAATATAAAATAATGATTCTTTTAAAACTATCCTTTCTTTTCATTGAAAATGTCACATAATATTTTTAATTTGACCCTAAAATAATATAAAAATCCTTTATTTATAAATAATATAATTAATTAGGAAAACCATTTTTCATCACGCTTTGAGAGATACTTATAAAATTAATTTCTAAAAATTATAGAGAATTAAGTTGGTAAAATGGACTCTATATATGGAATCCAAATAATTAATATTATTTAATAAGTTTGACTTTGTAACATATCATTAATTTTTTTATAGGTATTCCTTGACCATTGTTTTGATCTTCCTTAAGTCGGGTCTTATTTTTGGTTCGTTCCGAGAGAATTTGGAGAATTTTGGAAGCTCAAGGGGTTGTTCATGGTTGGTTCATATTTTGTAAATACCATTCAGTTTGGCCCAGTAAACTGTGTTATATATTGTGATCCATTGTAAGGGGATGCATGATTTTTTCAAATTGTGCAACCACCCCTCCAAATTGTTCACCCCATGGGAAGTGGGAAATGAATGGTTTCCATATGCTTATTTTAACCATGTGTCCAAATCAAGCAAACAAAATAGAATAACAATAGGGGAAAATGTTTAGGGTGAACAGTCTACTTACCTTGCAACCCTACCCAACAAATCTTGTGCACAGATTTAAATTCATCTTGAAATTATTTTAAAATACCGTACCCAATTTTTATGTGGCCAACCACACCCATTCTGCCCTAAATCAATTTTTTGGATCTTGGAGTATCTCAAGAGGTGAAATTGACTCTAATAAACCCTTTTCTTGGAAGATCAAAGTGGGATTGATCTCGTTCAATATTCTATGGGTAAGTGGATCTCCTCTCATATATTTTGTTCAGATCTTTATTTCTATATTCCTTGGGGTTTTATAGATCATCATGTAATTTATGTATCTAGACTCTATTTTGTTAGATCTTGATTCCAGGGTGTTTTCCTAGATATTCCACACATTATTTCTTTATTGGCATCCCCCATTGCGAGTGTTGTACATTATGATCCCCTGATTTAAGGGTAGTTTGTTCTATAAGTATTATCCATTAAATTGAAAACCTATATTGCTTGATTTATTTGTAAAGTGTTTTTAAATGATTAAACAACATGGATTTGATATTATATGATATTTTATTTTAAATGGATAGATAAATTGAGAAAAAATCCAATTTCAATGGAATTGGAATTGTGGGATGTATTTGTGAAAAATAATGGTTTGATTTGGAAATTGATTTGATGAAATTATTTGGTGTTGATTTTTAAAAAAGAGATTAGATTGAAAGATGATTTGAAATTTAATTAAATGATGAAAAATTATGATTTATTTTTGAAATGATTAAATTCCAATTTGATTGATTGACTAATTGATAAAGAACGTGTAAGACTAGCTAGTTGGTAGGTAATAAGAAATAAAATTCTAGAATGTTGATGCCCTATCAATGGACATACAATGAAAATAACTAATTGAACCAAGATCGGCTTGATTTCTCATAGTTGATCCTATAAGAGGGTGTAGTTTTTTTCCTATAGAGGTTCACTGAATAGGGTGATGATTTGAGTGCTCACAAATATCTAGATCCATGTTTATAAATGAGAAGTGTAGGGATCCTATTACTAAGAAACTGATATACCACAAGGATATTTTTCACGATTCTTGCTTTACTTTATTTTATTATACATAAAATTGATATATCTTCCATCCTTTAATTATGAAAGACTGTTTTGGTTTAACATATGAAAATGTAATTTCATACCCTATTTTATTATAAGTGATAGTATAAATGGTAAATTTTTGTGGTATTGATGATCGAACACTAGGTGAGACCCTACTGGGCATTTAGCTCAAACCCTACCATTAACATTAGGAATTTGTAGAATTTCTTATGCTAGGTTTGAGAAAATGGAAATATCCACTTGGAGGCGGTGGATGTTCTTGATCCTTTGGACCGTGGCTTGATGATATAAGTGATCAGTGGAGATATCATCCACTAGTTTCATGGGATGATTGAGTTTTTATCTTGTTAGTTGTCGAGTACATTGATTATACACTTATTTGGGTTTCTATTTTACTAGTTTTTTGGTACTTCATCCCTTTGGATCATTGAGTATATTGACTTGTATATTTTTTCTTCTACTATTTTTGTGGAAAAATCATGTCCTCTTTGATCTTATGTGATGACAGGTGCTAGTCTCTAATTCATGGGGATTGTGAATGCCCTTTGGGATAAGTCATATCTGGTTCAGATATCCTAGTACTAGGGTTTCTAGTCCGGTTACTATAAAAGTTGTATTAGAGGTGTAGGCTAAGAATATTTCCATGATGTTAGTATGTAGTTTAGGATGTATTTATAGAACTTAGGAGGTATTTGCGAGTGAGTTGCTGTATAGATCTCATCGTAACGAGGCTTAATTCATCATGGATGTTTGAGAAAAGTGTCTTTGAGTAATTGTTTAATATGATTCTAGTATTTTTCCTGCTTTTGATTTGGGTATATTGAAATTCAAATCTTGAAATATTTTTATATGGAATTAATATTCACATTTCTCTTATTTGAGTTGTTGATTTGAGTATTCTTATGATGTCTTCAGCATTTTCTATTGATGTTGTGTAACACCATGCTTCTGAGAAGAGGTGTGAATGAGACCTAGGAGGATGATTCTGGTGAAACATAGTGATAAGATCCTCCCATTTACTAGAATCGTTTTGTGATTGTTGTGCATGCTGTCAAAGTTTTGGGATAGACACCTACACCCATTCCCATTTAGGCTCAAGTTGTGGAACCTCAAAGTGATGAATGTCAGATTCATACTCAAGAGTTTATTCACCAGAAGCCATCTGCTTTCTAAGGAACTAATTATCCTAAAGAGTATTAGAATTTTTTGAACAATATATAATGAATTTTTGATTTCCTAGAAATTCCCGAAGATATTAAGGTGAAATGTGGTACATTTTAGCTGGAAGGGCCTAACGGGAGATGGTGGGATTCGATGGTAACTATGAAGAAGCGTGAGGGTTTAGAGTGTAATAACTTTAGTGTTATTTTCACTAATTATTTATATATATAATATATGGTACTAGATAAGGCTATGTATTTTTTCAATATACAGTAGGCTTATAAGACAATAATGTATCATACGATCCACTTTGCCAAGATTGTGTAGTTCTCACGTGAGATTATATTGAATGAGAAGATGAAGTATTGAAGGTTTGAGATGGGTCTCCAAACTGATATCTATTTTTAGGTTTTCTTACTAAATCTCACTTTTTATATTGATGTGATAGATAGGGCATTGACAGTTGATCTTGATATGGATTTTATTTCATGGTTTATGGGGTTCCTTTTACTCTTAGTGGTAATTCTATGAGTTCCTTTAAAGGAAAGAGAAAATTTGATGATTCATGTGGTGGATCTAGATAGAAGGTGTCTTCCAGACCTCCTATGGTACCTGTTAGAGGCTCTTTGGATTTCTTTCACTATGGAAAGGTTGGTAATTCAAAAAGTGTTTACTTTGAGGCACCTAAGACCTGTAGTTCTTGTGGTTTCTTAAGACACCTACAAAAGTTCTTCCAAATGATTTCTGCTTTGTAAAGTAGAATGAGTTCATCAATTCCACAAAGTACTATGGTGTTATAAGATGCTTCATAAATAAAGGGTTTCCATCCAAAAACATCAATAATTAATATTCTTCATGCAGTGGAAGAATCTCTAGAGGAATCTAATACAGGTCCAATGACCGTAAGAGGTAACATCACTATAGATTCATTTTTAGTGAATTCTTTATTTGATACTAGTTCATATCACTCATTTATATTGAAACATATTGAGAACATTCCAAATATTTCATTATATATTTTATCTTATGTGATGGATATTACTATGCCCCTCAGAATTAAATTATAGAAGGGTCTCTATTGTCCTACTTGTATCTTCTCTTTATGAGACATTGAGTTTGCCTGAAATTTTCTAGTCCTTGACATGAAACCTGTTGACCACATTATTAGGATGGATTGACTCATTACTAATAAGTCATGAATAGATTATTACCTTTTATGGGTCTTTTTTACTGCACCTGATGGATGTGTCATGTATTTCCGGGAGAATGGGACCCGAGGTCGAGTAGAGTCGAACTATCTATTTAAGAGTTGTTCAGATTAATATCACTGTTTTATTTTGATCTGAATTGGGAGTATTTAAGTGATGATCTACGTCCAGTTTTTTTTCAAGTTTTCTAACGTCTTTGCTTATGATTTGTCTAGTTTTATATCGATAAGAGAGGTAGATTTTTATATTTATTTAGTTAATGGTACTCAACTAGTGTTTATTTATTCTTACCATATGACACCAGCTAAACTAAAAGAGTTGAATACTAAGTTGGATGACCTTTTAGGGAAAGTATTCATTTGATAGAGTGTGTCACTTTGGGTGACACATCTTATCTTTTCTAGGAATTCTGATGGAATATTTTTCCTATCTGTTGATTACCGAAAACTCAATTGAGTTATGGCGAAGAACAAGTATCTGTTACCATGGATTTATTCTACTTGACCAGTTGAACTAGAAAATGTGTTTCTCAACTATTTACCTTTAATCTGGTTATCACTAGCTGAGAATAAAATAATATGACTTTTAGAAGACTGGATTTAGAAGAAGGTATGACCATTATGTGTATATTGTCATTCCATTTGGTCTAACCAATTATATTGGACTATTTATAGTGGAAATTAATATAATATTCCATGAGTATCTTGATGCATTCATGATGGTATTTATGGTTGACATCCTGGTTTACTCTTATTCTGATGAGAATCATGTACATCATATGATATTAGTTTTATAAATATTGAGAAATCACTAAATCTATGCTAAGATATCAAAATATAATTTTTGGATTTAGAAAGTGTTTTTCTTGGGACATTTGGTCTCTAAACATAGTATTTCAGTTGATCCTGAGAAGGTAAAAAATGTAATAACATGGTAGAAACCATGGATTTTTTTTGAGATTAGAAGATTGTTGGGTTTAGTGGGGTGTTATAGCCAGTTTGTAATGGATTTCGTGAATTTGGATTATCTGATGACTACTCTCACTTGGAAGGGTGTGAAGTTTTTTTAAGATGATAAAATTCTGAATTATTTTGTTGATTTGAAATGCATTTTGACCTCTACACTGATGTTGAATCAGCAAGAGGACAAGAAGAGAAATGTAGTCTTCTATGGTACATCTGGTTTGTGTTTGGGATGTGTTCTTATATAGGTTGATCATGTGGTAACTTATGATTCTTGAAAACAAAATCCAAATGAGAAGAATTATCCAACCTTAAACCTTGAACTCAATTCCATGTTGCATGATCTTGAGATTCAGAATCATAACCTATTTAGATAAAGGTTTACTATGTTTTTAGACCACAATATCTTTAGCTATATCTTCTCTAAAAAATATTTAAACCTTATATAGAGGTGTTGGGTAGAGTACATGTAGTATTTTGATTTTAACATTACCCACACCCCAGGGAAGGGGACTGTCATTACTGATGCTTTGAGAAAGAAAATTTTAACCTAGGTCATGAAAGAATAATGATAATAGTGGAAAATGATATATCTTTTTTCACTGTTTCATTTAGGAGTCTGTGAAGAAGGATTCAAGATTGTTTTGAGAAATGTTCAGTTGACCTCTTCTCTTCTCTAGATGATTCTTCAAGATTAGCAACTTGATGATGAATTCTGTATCATTAGAGACTCTTTTTATGGTTGGGAGACCATTAGAGAGTGTACATTATCTTCTACGGGAATCTTATGTTTTTAGAATCAGTTTACTGTTCCTTTTATTGTGGGAATATACTTGATGGGGGATTTTCATAATTCCCTATGGACGATACACTGAGGTCCAATAAAGATGTTTTATGACATAAGGAAATGATTATGGTGTCCAGGAATGGAATGATACATTGCTAATTTTGTTTCTCATTGTTATACTGTATAGAAGGTCATGGTCGATCACTAAATACCTTCAGGTTTACTTCAACCAGTTACAGTGATTTCTTGGAAGTGGGATGAGATTTTTATGGAATTTTTAGTTGGGTTGTCATGTAACCCATGAGGAAATAATTCAATAAGGATTGAAATTTATTGGATAACAAAATTATATCACTTTATGCCCATTCTAGATTCAACCAAAGTTGAGGATTTATGAAATCTCTATGTGAAATATATTGTTCATTTATTTGGAGTTCCATATTCTATAACCTTTGATATAAATCCGTGTTTTACCTCTCATTTTTAGAATGGCCTTTAAGAGGTGATGGGATCTCAGGTTATTTTGAGTATAGCATACCATAAATATAAGAATGGTCAAGTAGAAAGGGATATATAGATTCTTGAGGAAATGTTAGGAGCTTGTGTTCTTGATTTTTGGTGAGATTGGGATGTCCGTTTGAGATTGGTTGAATTTTTTTATAATAATAATTACCAGTCTATAATTCGAATGTCCCCATTTGAGGCCTTGTATAGATGGCCATGTAAATCTCTATTGTACTAGTCAGAGATTAGTGAAACTTTCATTGATTGGACTAAGTTTGGTGTAATTGAAGAAATCAAAGACTCAGTTGATTCATCAAAGAATTTTGATGGAGAAAAGATGATATAAATATTACACTAATCATCATCATAGGACATTGAAGTAAAATATTTCCGACCAAGTTTTTTTTTCAGAGTTTCACCTCAGTTGGGTCACCAGAATCTTAGGTGACAATGGAAGCTTGTTTCTCACTTTGTGGGTCCTTTGGATATTGTTTAGTGGGTGGGTAAAGTGACTTACCATTTAGAACTTCCATCATAATTGACTTTGATCCATAATGTGTTTCACATATATCATATTTGAAAGTATCTTCCTAACCCATGTCATGTTTTGAGTTGGAGTAACTGCAAAAAAATAGCAAATTAGTGGTGGGTTTTTAGAGGGGGTTATGCGCCACCCCCTCCAAATTCATTTTAGAGGGGGTTATGCACAACCACCTCTAATCATCAAATTTAGAGGGGGTTGAGGACCTATCTAAACTTTTAGCATTAGATTTATTAGTATTTAGTTTGATTTTAGCGGTGGTTATGTCAAAAACGCCAAAAAATTAATAATTTGTGGTTCTATATATTTGGTTGGATTTTAGAAAAGTTATATATATATATATATTATTCATTTGGATATATATATATATAACTGATTTTTTCAATAGTAAATAGTGTGGGTTCACAACCCCCTCTAATTTAAGATATTAAAGGGGGTTCATGAGCCGCCGCTAATCTCTTAGATCATAGGGGGTTTTGAACCCCTTATAATTTAAGAAATTAGGAGGGGTTTTGAACGGCGTCTAATTGATGACATTATAGGCGGTTCAGACCCCCTCTAATTGATGACATTAGAGGGGGTTTGAACCTCCTCTAATTGATTACATTAGAGGGGTTTTTTAACCCCCTCTAATTTAAGAAATTTTACGGGGTCATTAATCTCTACTAATCCCTTTGATTAAAGGGGGTATTAAATATCCTCTAATTTTTAATTTATTTTTTAAAATAAATATCATATAAATTCAAATTTTATAATATATATGCGTGTGTGCGCATATCTGTATATATATATATATATTATATAAACACATTATATAAATGTATTTAAATTCATTATAAATATATATATAAGGACATTATATAAATACATTAAATAAATACTTATACATATAATAAAAAATGTATACATAAATAAATATTGGTATACATAATATAAATGTAATTATAAATATATATATATTCAAATTTATTAAATTTATATATGATTTTATAAATACTATACATTTAAATTATGATTTATATTATGCATATATTATATTAAATACATTTTTATTTTATATTTTTGTATAAATACATTTATATTATATTATGTATACAAATATATATAATATAGACAAAATTAAATATAAATACAGATACACAGACACACACAAACACACATATATATTATATAATTATATTATTAATATTATATATAATTATTTTATACATATTATAGCATAACATATTAATTATAAATTAATTTTTTTATTATATATATATCATTCAATTATATTATATATTTTAAAATATATGAATGTAGTTAGTTTTGTGTATGTGTATATATATATGATATAATATAAATGTATATAATCACATACATGAATATATAATATAAATGTATTTCATATAATATATGTATAATATAAATCATAAAATATATAAATTTATAGTATTTATAAAACCAACATATAATTTTTATAGTTTAAAAAATAGGTGTAATAAAAATAAAAATAATTAATAATATTATTGTTACACACACACATACATATATACAAGTATATAAAAATGATTATATAAATATATAAACTATAATTATATTATATATCAATAAATATTATATAAATATATAAATGTACACACACACAAATATAAATGTATTTACAAATATATGTATAAATATATATTTATATATGTAAATACAATTATATATATATTATACAAAAATATATTTTATATTATCTAATATTTATGTATCTAATATATTATATATATAATAGACAAATATATATATCATATATTATACAAAAATACATTATATATATATATTATACATAAATATATATATTATATATTATACACAAATATATATATTATATATTATACCAAAATATATATGATATATAAATATTATACAAAAATTTATCATATATAAATATTTATATCTATTTCCATATTTATTCAAAAAATATATATTTGAATCACCTTCAAAATATATATAAATATATAAATGTCTAAATATTATAAAAAAATCATTTTTTCATAGTGGTTAGTGCAGGCGATGTATATTCTGGGCGTTGACGGGTTGAAACATAGTGGTCTACATTTTACAAAAGCAGGCGGTGGGGGCGTAACATAGAGTAATAGGTATGGGATTGGACTGAGATGGGAGGGAATTGGCGTGTTGCGGGACCTGGCAGGACTAGGAGTGGAACTGTAGGGGATCTTGCGGGAAGGGGGTGCATGTCGGGACCAATACCAGAATTGGGGGGTAGTACTGGAATAGGAGGGGAGTGGGGGTGCGTGGTGGGAATAGGAGAGAGGTTGTGGGTGAAAATTTTATAGAAATAAATAACTAATTATAAGTGGTTTTCATAACAGTTTCTAATATGTCATCTATTAGAGGGGTTAAAACCCCCTCAAATTTAGCCTTAAATAGAGGTGGTTTCCAAAACTACCTCTAATTAGTAACTTTTTATTCAAATAGTGGTGGTTTGGAAACCAATTATATTCTAGTAAATTGATTAGACGGGATTAAAATACCCTCTAATATGAGATTTCATAATAAAATTAGAGAGTATTTTCACCCCCACTAATCTAACCGTCGCTAATTTTCCCATTACTTTACCAGCGGTTCTTCAAAATCACGTCTCACAATAGTAGGCGGGCACATTAGTGGTAGTTCCTCATAACCACCACAAATATGTTTAGAGGGGGTTATAACCCCTTATAATCTAAAAAATAACCCCCTCTAATCAAGTCTTTTTTTTAGCGAGTAGTCTTGATGTTGAGCCTGATTTATTTGTGACAAATCATCAAGTTAGGATAGTTGATTCTGAGATAAGGTTTTTTCATGGGAAGATGATGAATTTGGTCCATGTTCCATGGAATATTGGTTCTAATTCACATAAGATGTGGGAGTTTGAGCCACTGATGAGAGAGTTGTGGGATCAAATCTTTGATATAGAAGCTTCTTGACAATATTTATGGGGACAAAAAGTGTTTACTGTGGGAAGGTTGTAACATCCCATTACTTTGTTTAGGTATTCATTGATCGCTGTTTTGATCTTCCTTAATAAGGGTCTTATTTTAGGGTAGTTTTAAAAGAATTTGGAAAAATTTTGAAGCCCAGGGGGCTATGTATGATTGGTGTATGGTGAGGGGAAACCGAGCGTTCTGGCCAACAAACCATCCACCGTATTAAGATCCACTAGAATGGGGCACACCGTTTTTCCAAATTGTGTGAAAACCCCTCCAAACTATTCACCACATGTATAGTAGGGAATAAAGGTTGGATTATAGTTAGTTTAACAATAAGACCAAACTATGTAACCCAACAATAGAGTAGTAGGGGAACACAATTTTTTAAATCTTGCGATCCAACCTTACATACTATGTGTGTGGGTTTTAATTGCTTGGAAAATTATTTTAAAAATCTCAAAACCCCTATTTAATAAGATAATCATCCCCATTTGAACCGAACTTAATTTATTGGATCTTATAGGCTTTCAAGGGGTGAAATTGACTCCTTCAAACCCTTTTCTTGGAGGGTCAAAGTGGCATTGATTTCATTCAATCTTCTATGGGTAAGTGGATATCCTATCGTACAGTTTTTTCCGATATCTCTTTCTCTCCTACTCGGAGTTCTATAGATCATCATTTAATTGATGGATCTAAACTCCATTTTTTGGATCTTTATTCTAGGCCGTGTTCCTAGATCTTTCATGCCTTTATTTTTCATTGGTGTTCCCTATTGTAGGTGTCATGCACTATGATCCCTTGATTTAAAGGTTGGTAGTTCCATAATTCATTTACATTAAATTGAAAACCTATATTTTTTGATTGATTTGTAAATTGTTTTTAAATGATTTTTAAAACATTAATTGTAGAGGATACTATCTTTGATATGAAATGGGTATGTAAATTGGGAAAAACCCCATTTTGAATGGAACTAAAATTATGGGGATAATTATGAAAAATGATGGTTTGATTTGGAAATTATTTTGATGAAATTATTTGATGCTGATCTTGATAAAAACATCTTAAATTGAAAGATGATTTGAAATAGAATGAAATGATGAAAACCCATAATTTGGTTTTGAAAAGAGAAAGGAATTTTTAAAACTAAAATTAGGAAATTATATTTCAAAATTATTAATTTCCAATTGGATTGTATGATTGATTGATTTTTGAAGAAACTATATTCTTGGGTAGTTACTAGGTATTAAGGACAAGCACACTAGGATCTTAATCCCCTAATAATAAAATTATGATGATAACACTAACTGAACCAATATCTGCTTCATATCTCGTAGTGGATCCCTTAACGGGGTGCAATTTGTTTTCCCACACTGGATTCTTGAATGGGGTGATTATTTAAGTGTGCACACATATCTAGAGTTGTGTTGATAAATGATAAGAGCAAGGATCTTATTCCCAGGAAATTAATATACCGTGAGGGTCTTTTATATGATTCTTGTTTTACATGATGTGATTATACATGCCATTTATTATTGAACTATTTCAGTTATGCCAACTAATTTATATAATTTTTTTATATAAAATGTTCATTTAATCCTTTTTGGAATTCATTTTGAAATATCTTACATCATTTGATAATGAAATCATGTTTTACTTTAAAATATGAAAATATAATTTTGTACCCTATTTTGTTGTAACTGATTGCATAAATGGTAAATTATTATGGTATTGATTATGAAATAGTTGGTGAGATCCTACTGGGCTTTTATCTCACACCCTACCTTTTCCTTTAGGTATTTTTTGACTTTCTTATGCCATGTCCAAGTAAAGATAAAGATCAACTTAGATGTGGTGGATGTTATTGATCATTTGGACCATGGAGTGATGAAAAAAGTGACCAGTGGATATACCACCCACTTGTTTAATGGGATTGTTGAGTTTTATCTTATAAATTTTCAGGTACTTTGAAGATGTACTTCTTTGGGTTTCTGTTTTACCTATTTGTTTCTAGTAGATTCTTCATATGAACTGTTGATTATACTGACTTGTATCTTTTCTCATCCACTATTTTTGTAGTAAAATTGTTCCCTATTTTATATTGTACGATGATAGGTGCTAGTTTGAAACCCATGGGCATTGAGAATTCCATTCAGTCTTTGTCAGAGTTAGCTTGAGTATTAGGGAAATAGGGTATTTGTCCTGGTTTGTGTCGAATTTAATTTTTAGTCATAATGAATAGTAAAAACAATAAAAATTCATCACCACAGTAAAAAGTTGAATCTGGTTAACTTATATTGAAACTAGGTGATAATATATCCATTTTTCTTCATTAATATTATTAGATTAAAATATTTATACCCTTGTCACCTTATGCTCAATATTTTTTTTATAGGACACTTGTTTGTGAAAGTGACCTATATAACATTTTGTGTAAATAAAAACACAAGATGTCACCCCTTTCTTTTAAATATTTCTTATGTGTACATAATGGTACAAAATAAAGTTTTGAATAAATATTAAAGTTTGGTGATTTATTTATAATTTTTAGTAATTATATAATTATCTTAAATTCTTACACAACATCAATATAATATTTATTTAATTATAAGGAATGTAAAATAAATGATTTTAAAAATATTAAAATTAATACATTTGTAATTAATTTTTATGTTATAGTTTTTTTAGATAATTATAAAGTATTTGGGTTATTTTAGATTTCATATTCTAATTACATCTTTGACTTGAAGTTTTTTATAGTCAAATTAAATGAATAGTTTCAAAATTGACATTAATGATATTTTATAATAAATAATATTTTATTAATTGATTTGAGTAAATGGTATATGGTTTATAATAACAAACATAGTCTATTTATGGGTATTTTTTCCATTTATATTAATTTTTTATACCCCAAAATATTAAAATTTTTAATACCATGGTAATTATCAAAAAGGGTTAAAAGAGGTTAAAATAAAAATATAAGGATGAAACATTACCTGAAATTGTAAAAATTTTATTGGAAGAGATTATATATATAAAAAATCATCTTATATTTAAATCTTATCAAGTTGGATTCAATTTAATATGAAAATTAGTTTATATTAATTTAATACTTTAAGAAATTCCAATAGTGCCCCTCCCCTCTCTTATAAAAGGGAATATCCTATCCTATTTTCTCTACACTCAAAAAAAATTTTTTGCTTAGAAAATAACTACCAAAATACCTTTATAACATCTCTATCCATGTCTTAGAGTCATTTTTTTATTATAAAATCAATCTATAAGGCTTTTAGCGTAAACCATAAGAGGCTTTATGAAGAAGAGGTATAGGTCTTAATCAAGCATTTTCATTTTATTTCTTATTCTACCTCCTTCAAACCTTTTTAAAATATCATTAAATGATATAAATAGTATATTACATGTATTTATTTGTTTTTATGTGGATTTAATGACCTATATACATCTCTTATCTCATAAAATGGGAACAAAACCCTTATTCGTGTGTACGGTGGACTACCGCCTCACGAACTGATGTAATTCATTACCATCACCTCCTATTAAAACACATTGTTATGATGGATTTAATGCATATATATGATATTAATGAAATATTTATCAATATTAAATGATAATACATCATTTAATTTTTAAAATTTCCATTTACTAAAAAATGATAACATCGTTCGTGCGTACGAGTGGACTACCACATCCATGAAGTGATGTGATTTGTTTTTTATCACCACATAACATGTATTATATATATCCGTATATTTAAAGAAATAATATGGTATTTATGATATTATTATCAATATATAAATATAAAATAATACTCACCTTCTTTCCATAATGATTATTGAAAAATGGAAATGTTACTCTTGCGTACGTACTACCCACCGTATCTATGATTTTAATATAGATCATTTTTATAACCATATTTCATGATTGGTTTTAAATGTATAATTTAAGAATAAAAATGATTATTAATTGATGATTATTATTTTTGATATGATTTAATAATTAACTCTTTGACCTTTTTCAGCTTACTGAAGTTATTTTTTACATATCACCCAAATATTATCAAAACATTCGATGTGAACTTAGTTGATTAAGTAATTGTATACGACATGGTAATAAGATAAATAAAAGAAGTAATAAACATGAAAAATATAAGTCCCTGGACTTAAACATAACTTATTCTAGTTACTTTTGACTATAATTTATTTTCATTCATCCCCAAATATCTTTTAGGTTTAGAGTTTTAGAGAATTAGGAAAAAATATTACATAGACTTTCAATATTACAAAGCATATAATTCTACAGGCCATCCCTTTTTTTACAAAAAAAATATTAAATGAAACATGGTTTATTTTCAAGAAAAATCTTCAAATACTTTCATTATAGTATCATCTTTGTCCTTACCAATCTTAAGACCTGTGAAAAACATTCAAAAACGTGGGATTAGAAAAAAAATATCAATAAGGGAAAACAAGGGAAAAAGTTTACATGTGATCTTGATATACATAAATAAGAACATTAGGACTTTAATAAAGGCATGAGGAAGATTAATATCATAAAAATAAGAACTTGGATCATAACTTTAAAATGTGGCTACAAAATTTAATTTAGACATTCATCATCATATCACCAAGGTCCATCCCCAAGGTGTCATATCACCAAGGTCCATCCCCAAGGTGTCATAAAAATTTCCAAGGTTATTCACCAAGGTATCTTAAAAATTACCAAGGTCATTCACCAAGCTATTGTAAAAATTACCAAGGTTATTCATCAAGGTATCGTAAAACATGTCATCTCTAGAGATTAATTTCTTTACCTAATGTATTGGACTGATATCAGAGTACACCCTTAATATATCTTTATTTTCACGTGATCCCCATATACCATAATCAAACACTTCATAAATAACAAAAAAAGAATAAAAGTAATGGATTTAATATCAAAATCGTAACGCTTTAGGAAGTGCTTAAAAACATGATCATTATGTCATTTATAACCCATGAAAAGGGAATGAGGGTTTTATTTATGTCAAATATAGAATAAAATATGTCATTTTTATGTCATGATGAATACCCCCAGAAATGAAAATGGTTTGGGTATTCATATAAATAAATTAAAATAATTTCTTGATAAAAAGAGATATTTTGAGATGAAAATTCCGCAGTATAACAGCTATGAAACATGGTTTTAGAAAACATTAAAAGAGAGAGGAAAAGGGTTTACCATCCATAAATGACTCATATTATAGTTTAGGGACAAAATAAAATGGAAATAATAAAATTTTATGGAAACTTGAAAGGAATACTATACAAAATAGAACTTGAATGAAAAAAGAGAAGTTTAGAGTTCCCTTAACACATAAGAAACACTTAAATACATATCATTAAGGAATTACATAATAAAAACTTTAAATATCATGATAATATACTAATTATTGATATAATTAATAAAAGGGTTTTATATACACTTTAGTTTAAAATAAAGCTGCATAACATCAAGATATTCCCCAAAGAAAGTAGATTGAGATGAAGTCCCTTACCTTGAGTCTGACTTGTCTCGTTCATTCTTTATCTTCCTTTTAATCAGGAAACTCAATTTTATTTGAGCCAAAAGGCTTATTTGAGTTTAATTATGCCTATTTTATGTATTCTAGTTGTAATTGAGGGATGTTGGGAGCTTATTTTATCATAGTTTGGGCGAGCCAAGGGGCTTGGGAGGTGTGTGGAAGTGGGTAGAGGTGGTGGCCTTTTATAAGAGGGAGGAGTGGTACTTTAGGAAAGTCTGGAAATATTATTTTATTATAAATTTATTTTAGATTTATAATAGTTAAAAAGTGATATATTTCATGTATAATATGAGGATGGGTCCAAATTCTTTCAACCAATAGGTTTTAGACAAGTTTAGGTCCCAAAGTTTACCTAATCTTTTAGCTTTAACCCTTAGTTAAATAATTTAACTCTTACAATGTCTTCTTATATTTTCATACTATATGGTTAATATAGTTACTATAAAATCCCAAGATAATCTCAAGTGGATCACTAATGATATTTTAACATTATCTAAATCAGCTTTTCGAATCTTATTTTTTATGACTATTTTATTATTTAATAATATATTATTTGTTTTAAAAACTCATTTACGTCAATTTTGACATTTTTTTTATAATTTTAATTACTTCATAAAATATTTATTCATTATAAAAAACTATATTAAATCAAATATAAATAGTCATAATCATCCAAAAATTTCGTGGATGAAATCAAAATTTTTAAATTACATTTATTTTAATATTTATAATATCACTTATTTGAATCTATCATTAATAGGGTAATCACTGCATCATCATTGTGTCATATAAAATTTTTTTTATTCAATTTATAAAAATTATTAATAAAATACCATGATGTAGTAAATATTTTTAGATTTATAATTACTGTTTTCATTTGAAAAGATAAATTATATAAACCCATATTAAAAATTTAATACTTATTAAAGGCATGAGTGTGAGAGATGCTTTAAACTATCTTTCATGGTAATCTTTGTCCTTTTAATTAAAGAAGCTTCTATTAGAAGCATTAAACTGGATTCCATAGGAAGATTTGTAAATTTAATTAAAGAAGTTTCTATGATAAGCTTTAAAATGGATTCTAGGGTAAGCTTAGTTCTTTTAATTTTACAGGCTTCTATGAGATGCTTTATAATAGCTTCCGGGGGAAGGTTTAAATTTTCAATTGAACAAGATTCTATGAGAAGCTTTATACCAAAATCCATGGGAAGATTTATCCATTTAATTAAATAATAATCTATAAGAATCATTAAACTATCTTGTTAAATAAAATTATTATATGTGTTAGGGTAATTTTGTAATTTTATTTTTACCATTAATTACCCAATTACCCTTAACTGCAGTAATTAAAAATAATTACTGAAGTTACTACTCATAATGTACAAAAATAAAAGATACCTATTTACACAATCTGTACCTTATGATTTCAAATACGGAATCCATTTTTATAAATTCAAAACACAGAAGTTGCAGTAATTAATTTAAAATTAATTTATGTTGTCCAAACGAAAACACGAGTTTTTAAAAAGTAATTACCATCAAAAGATTAACGTACTTTTATATCTAATTTCAATGTAAAATTACTTCCAATGAAAAAAATTGGATTAAATGATAAAAATATATTTTATTTACACTTTAAAACCATTCAATAAAATAATTTAACCATATAAATTATCTCAATGGAAAAAGTTGTTTTCAATTAAAATTTAGCGTATTTTTACTATTCATCAAAACATGGTATTTTTCAGAAAAATATCCAAAAATCATTAAAAGGAAATTTTGATGTAACTATGATAAATAATAAGTTTATTTTGTCAAATTTAATATATAAAAGCGACAAAAACTAAATTTAAAAAGGGTTCTCCATCAAAAGGCGGTAAAACTACATTTATATTCGATTGGTTTTTATTTCCATTTGTAATAAATTTGGTAACCAATGAATCATTATTTAAATATGTGTAAACCATATTTTGATAATTCAGTTGATACCATTCATTCCTGCCATTCCAATGGCTAGGTTATAATGACAATATTTAAATAATAATATTTAGTACTTAATTTAAGTTCAATGTAGCGTATCATGTATGCTATTGAACATAGTATTTCATTATTAAAACTTGAAATATTTAAAAAAATGTTCTTAATCAAGTAAAATAAGTTTATTATTCAAGAAGATAAATAATATATGTGATGATTCAGACTCAAGTAATGGACTTTTCTTTTAAAAATAACATCTTTTAAGGTTTCCCTTTCAAGTATTTTTCTCTCTAGTCCATATTCTTATAAACATTTCAAGAAAATTAATTTTTTTAGACTAAATGGATGATAAAAGTTATTTTTGTCCATATTTTACTTTATTTACATTTTTTTATATAATTTCTTTAATGTTTTTTAGATAAGGGCCACTTTACATTAAAACCCCATTTTAATTATTTTAGTGATTTATTTTCTAAATATTTCACTTCCATTTCAATATTCATAAAATTATTTTAGGTATTTATTTATATATAAATAAATTAATTATAAAGGATAATTTATTTCAATTTTAAATTTCTTTTAGTGGTTTTCAAAATGAATCTTTTTACATTTTTTATACGCAATGTTTTCAAAATAAGAAAAAGGAATGTTCTATTTTAACATATACAATGTCAATGACTTTTTACACTATAATAACTATTATTTTATTTTTAGATCACTTTATAATCTTTATTGTTTTCTTCAAATGAAAAAAATCCTTCCCTTTGTTTTAGGAATTTTAGTTTTTGAAATTTAGGTTTTAAAGGAAAAGTATATATCAAGATCCAAAATTGTTTTATTATGAGTTAAAATAATATTTTATGCATGTATTTATTTGTTAGGATTATGTTATAGTTCTTGGGAATTTCTTATGATGATGAGTGGTTCCGTTATAAACCTAGTATGGGTGGTTCTATGATAAACCTTAAATGCATTGGGTAATATTTATGTTATAAGTTGACTATAAAGGTTATTCTATTTGTAACCATGAAGGTTATTCCATTAGTAACCATGAAGCTTATTCCAGTTGTAACCAAGAATGTTTCTCCATCTATAAGCATAAAGGTTATCCCATTTTTAATAGCGATATGAAAATTATTACTCAAGTTTCCTATATGATTTATCTATTCTTTCTAGAATTTTTTTTATAAAAATATTATGATTTCAAAAAGTTAATCAACAATCTTATTTTATAAAAAGAAAAGTATATGCTTGTTCATAAGTGTGAAAATATAAATTTTTTAAAAAAATTTCCTGAGTTTTTCATGATAGTGAAAAAGAATTTATGAGTTTTATATTTTCATTTAGGATTTCTTATAAAGAGTTTTATAAAAATATTTGTACTGGGAAGTTTATTTATTAGGTAATAAAATGTTTATTTTTAACCCTAATTTTATTTTGAATAATGAAAATTTTTATAAGTATTCATGGTCTAACAGGTTTCCATGTTTATTTTTATATCATTTACTGAGATTTTTTTTCTCATACCAAATTGTCAAAAAAAATCATAAAGTTTATGGATGAAAAGGGATAAGGATGTGGTCAAGATGAAAATTTTTAAGATGTATTATAAAAAAAACTTGTAATATCTTAAAAGTTTTGTTTTATATAAAAAATGGATACTCGGTGGAACTATCCACTTAGTGATGTAATATTTATTTATGTAAGGGTTATGAGCTAAGTATTTAGAACTCAAAACCTAAAATATCTTCGGGAATGAAAGTAAATTTATTCTTGTCTAAAGATACATGAATTTTTATTATTTAATGTTGGGTTCTTATAGTTGGTATGAGAGTAAAGGTTTAGATAATTGTTGAAGTTCAGATAAAAAAAGTAAATACCATTTGGATATTTTAAGTTATGGTTATCATTTTATATAATTTTAATATTACCTTGTTGCTTCTTATTAACAATGTCTATTCAGAATGGGGTTTTCACATAGAAAATAGGGAAGTTGTTGTAGGAAGGCATCAAGAGGACAATATACTTCCAAATCCACAACCTGTAATGTTTAGAATTCGAACTGCGCATTTGTTTTTCTATAATAGTCTAATTGACACAATATACAAATGGTGGTGGTGTGAATTATAAAGAGAAACCAAATATACCATACAAGAATATATTGTTCGTGGAGCATTTTATAAGACAAAAACTTCTAACATTTATTAGATCATCTAACCCTATGGTAGTTAGGCATTGATTAAAACCTTGGAGAAGAAATTTTAAGTTATGGGTTGTTCATAGGACCAAAAGTTAAATATTTATATTTACCATTTTGACAGTGAATCCGACCAATGATGGTCAATGGTTAAGAATATCAGAGATATAGAAGAGATTTATACCTTGAAATGTGATGAATTTAAGAATATCTTCCTTGAGAAATATTTTCCTAAGGTTTCACACATTAGGGGGGAAAATAAATTTTTGGATTTTAGGAGAAAATAGAATGATTCAATGGTTGAGTGTGAAGAATACTTCAATCGATTAGAAAATTATACACCAAATTTTATCTGATTTCTTTATAGTAAAATTAATCTATTTTTACTCTTGATCAAAGAAAATATATCAAAGATAATTGGAATACTATGAATTAAAAAGTTATGAAACCTTTTTGATGCTATGAGATAGTGGAAATGGAGTCAATAAATGATAAGGTGCTCTAAAAAAACAAGAATAAAAAGAGGTCCAGGTGGAAGGAAATGGAAAATAAACCATAAAATAAGTTTTAAGGTTATAAAAACAAGTTTCCAGTTTGTGTAAGGTTTTGTAAAAAGTAACCTAGAAATGCATTATGAAATATTGGAAGTGATTATGATTTGTTATGTCTAGGCATATGGATCATGATTTCAATGAAAAATATATTAACATTGGTGAGGCCAATGATAAGCAGGAAGTAATTTTTTTTAATTTAGTGAGATCGAGCATTATGCAAATGAGTTTCTGAACAAGAACATGAATGATTGGAAGCATACCTAATATAAGAATAATGGTGATTTGAATTCCTTTGCAACTACTTTATAAGATGTTGGGATATGAAACAAAGTGATAACATGTTTATTTATTATTTATTCAAAATATGCTATTGTCTTGTTTGGATATCTATCTACATATTATTTCTTGTAAAAGAAATTTTATATTAAATTAGAAATTTCATCTAAATAATTAAAGGAAAAAATTATAGAGAAAATACATGTAGAATATATTAAGGGAAAAATAAATTATAATAATCTTTTTATTATTGTATGTGGAAAAAATTTACCTGAAAACCTTGTTGGTCCAATGGCCTGAAGGTCTTCATTTTTTTATTGATTTTGATAATCCACCTTTCAAGGGGTGAGGTGCAACCCTTACAAGGCCCGTAGGAATAATTATTACATGGCCCATATGACTTATAGAAATTCATTTCCTGTAGGCTTCAAACATTACATACAACCCAGACTAATAACTTGGAATTTCTCCTCCCCAACATCTTCATCGTGAAATCAGCTCTCCACCTTCGCATGGTTGTTCGGCTAGGCTTTCCCGTCCATGAATAGGCTTGTCCCAATGAAAGGTGCCATACCTTCTCATTCTTTCAATCCGTTTAGCTTCTTCTAAGGTGAAAGTGCCTTTCTCATCATCCTTATGAAACTTTTTTCTTATAGGTTGTCTGGTTTTTCATGTACACTTAAGGTGGCCCGAAGGCCTTACTGAACCAAAGGCCTGGGTGGCCTGAAGGCCCAAGTGGGGGAATATTCCCAGTTTCTACAGTGCCAATCAATGCATGCTATAATTCCCGCTACAGTACCTGCTACAATACTTGCTATAGTACTACTACATTATTGCTACAGTTATACTACTGTACCCCCATAAATTAGTCTGTGCCTGAATTTGACCCTGGGTTACTTCGATGCACTTAAGGAGTCCTCACCAACTGGGTTGAGGCTCATGTGCCCTGAAAACCTTGTTATCTTTACCCTAGTATAGTTTGATGTTATAATGTATATAGATTGGATATTTTCTTATCATGATAAAATAGACTACAGATTTAGAGAAGTTTTTTTAGAAAGAGTTTCAATTTATATACAATAATGAACTCATACCTTTTATATCATATCAAGAAGTTGAAAAAATTCTAAAAGATATAAATTAAAGTTATCTTATACATATTGTTGAAAATAAAGGAAATTTTTGGATTACTGATTTTATGGTAGTGAAAGAATACTTGGATGTTTTTTTTCTAATGAGTTTACTGATGCTATACCTAATTAGGAAGTTGAATTTACTATTGAATTAGTTCCTAATGCTAAGCTAATTTCAAAACCCCCTTATCGAAGGGCTCATGTTGAACATATGGAATTGAAAAACCAGTTACAATAATTACTTGATAAAGGTTTCATTCATTCTATCCCTTCACCATGGGGTGGTCCTATTTTATTTTTTAAAAAGAAATGTGGTTCCATGAGGTTTTAGATTGATTATATATCATTGAATAAAATTACTGTTAAGAATAAGTATCTATTTTCTCATAGAGATGACTTATTTGATTATCTCTAGGGTGATAAATATTTTTTGAAGTTTGATCTATGTTTTGGGTGGCATCAGATGAATGCAAAGGAGGATGACATTCCAAAAAAATATTTTGTACTAGATACAAGCATTATAAGTTTGTTTTTATTCCCTTTGGGTTGAAAAATTCTTTGGTTTTATTTATATATCTTATGAATAGAGTTTTCCAAGAATATTTGTATATTTTTTGGTTGTTTTTATTGATGATATATTGATTTATTCAAAAATTTATTGGGACTATGAAAAATATCCAAGTATTGTTATGAAAATTCTGAAAGGATATATGTTATATGGAAAATTTAACAAATATTTCTTTTGGTTATAATAAATTTCTTTCCTTGAACACATCATAAATAAATATGGCATAAAAGTTGATCCAACTAAAGATAAAGTGGTTGGTGAATAGCCGAAGGCTATAAATATTACTAATATTTGAATTTTTCCTAGATTAGTAGGATATTATCAATGGTTTGTTGAAAAAATTTCACAGTTATCTAGTCCACTAACTAATTTAACATGAAAGGGAGTTAGGTTAATATGGACCAAAGAATATGTTGAATGTTTCCAAGAATTAAAAAGAAGATCAGTGAATGATCCAATTTTGGCTCTACCATAAAGAAATAAAGGCATTTTTATTTATAGTGATTCTTATTTTAGAGGTTTGGTTTTTGTTTTAATGCACAATGATCAGGTAATTTATTATGATTTATGTATATTAAAACCTCATGAGAAAAAATATCAAACACATGAACTTGAACTGAAAGCTATAGTGTTTAATTTAAAATTTTTGAGGCATCATTAATATAGAGTAAATTATGAAATATATACTAATCATAGATGTTTGAAGTATATATTAACTTATAAAAATTTGAACATGAGACACAAGAGATGCCTATAATTGATAAAGGATTATGACGATGCAATTTATTACCATCCAGGTAAAGCAAACAATATAACTCATTCCTTGAGTTTAAAGAATAAATTTATAATAACCATGTTACATTTAGTACAAACAACTTTGTTTTATGATTTTATGGATTTTTTCTGAGAAATTATGTATACGATAACTTCCTCTATTTTATTTCATGTGTTAGTACAATCATATCTATTATAAGGGATTAAGAAAGATCATAAGTATGTTAATGTTTCACAAGAAAAGGTGGAATCTATTAAGAAGGATAAGTTTCTAGAATTTAGTCTTTATGAAGGAGGTATTATCATATTTTGTAAAATGATTATGTGTGCCTTAATATTCCCAATTTAAGCAACAATTATTGAGTGAAGCTCATAGTTCCCTGTTTTCTTTTCATCCCGGTAGCACTAAGATACATAGAGAACTTCGAGATTATTACCACTGTGATGGAATGTAATGAGATATTGCTAAATTTACCATGAAATGTTTGACTTTTTAATAGCTTAAAGAAAAATAATAATTAATTAATGGGATACTTTAGAATTTTCTAGTGCTAGAGTTGAATAAGAAAATAGATCAATAGATTTTATGGTGGGTTTTCCAAATACATCTCAAGGTAATAATGTGATTTGTGTTGTTATTGATCGATTAACTAAATTTGTACATTTACTTCATATATGAGATACTATGTTATTCGACTTGCTTTCCTAATTACACCTCAAAAAGATAGTAAGTTTACATGGAGTTCCTCTATTTATTGTATCTAACTATGATCCAATATTTACTTCTAATTTCTAGAAAGACCTTCATAAGTAATTAGATACTAAATTAAATTTCAATATAGTTTTTTATCCTCAATTAAATGGATAGTATGAGAAAATAGTTCAGAACTTGGAAGACACGATTTGTTTCTATTCAATGGAATACCAATGAATTTTGGATTGACAAATTTTATTAGTAAATTTTTCATATAATAACTGTTTTCATTCCAATATATATATAGAACCTTTTGAGGCATTATATGGAAAACAATGTTGGAGTCCATAATTTTAGGATTAAGTGGGGGAAAGAAAGTTAATGGGGCCAAAGTTGTTAGAGTAAATGGTTGAGAAGGTAAATTTTATTTAGTAACATATGAGGATAGATTAGATTAGGGGAAAAAGGTATGTAGATAATAAAAGGAATGATCCTTCGTTTTAGGTAGGTGATTATGTTTTCCTTAAGGTATGTTAATGGGAAGTGTTATGTGTTTCTGTAAAAACGGGAATATAAGTAAATGGTTTATTAGAGTGTATGAGATCCTAGACAAATTTGGATTTATTTATTACCAATTGGACTTGCCTCTGAATTTATCCAAGGTACACAATATTTTTCAAGTTTCAATGTTAAGGATAGATTCATCGCATTTTTTTAGCCATGAAGTAGTTCAGTTTCGAGATAATCATTCATTTGAGAAACACCTAGTTTAGATTCTTGAACATAAAGAGTCAGTGTTTCAGAATAAAGTAATTTACTAAGTAAAATTTTTTTTGGAAAAACCGTATTGTTTAAGAAACAACATGAGAATATAAAAATGCTATGAGGGAAATATATCCTCATTTGTTTAATAAGTGAATAAATTTGTGAGGAAACAATTTTCAAAAGGGGGGAAGCATAAAAAAACACAGGTAATTTTAAGATAAATAATTTTCATATATTCCTTAATTATATTTTATATATCGATTTCATTATAATAATATTAGGTAATTTTTAGTCAAAAATGAAAAAGCATTATTTCTAACCAATTCGGGTTTTCATACATTATATGATTTTATTTTAAATATTTTATTTTAAATTATAGTATTTTAATTTGAAAAAATGAATTTAATTTTTGAATTCAATATTTCATATTTATCCTAATACTAATATTTGGGATTTTTTTGAAAAAATCGATTTTCAGTGAATAGTTAGAAATACCGATTTTTGTAAAACTAACATTCTTTTTTATTGAAAAAGCCCCATAATATTTTTAATTTGATCCCAATTTAATATAATTATCCTTTAGTTATAAATAATCTAATTAATTACATAATAATAAATATAATATGAAATCTTTCTATAAAAATACTTTTTGACTTAGGCTTTTTTAGAAAATATTTTTCATTGTGATTTGCGGGATACTTTTAAAATGAATTTCTAACACTTATAGGGATTTAATTTGGTAAAATGGACTTAATATTTTGAATCATAAAAATTAATTTTATTTAATATGGTAAACTTAATTTTTGGTCATAATGAATTGAAAAAATTGAAAAAACACGTCACTATGGTAAAAAAACAAATCAGGTTAACTTAGGTTAAAACTAAGTGATAAGGCCAAAATGTTTCATCTTAAATCATATTGTATGAAGGTATTTATACCATTATCACCTTATTATATATATTTTTTATGGGACACTTTTCCATGAAAGTGACCTATATAATATTTAAATTAAAGTAAAATACATAATGTCACCCTCTTGATTTTAAATATCTATTATGCGTTCATAATGGGATAAAAGAAAGTTATGAATGAATATCAATATTTATTTTGAGAATAATGAAATTATATTCTTTATGGTAATTTATTTATAATATTTTGTAATTATATAATCACCTTAAATTCCTATGCAATGCTGATGAAATATTTATTTAACTAAAAGGACAATAAAATAAATAATTTAAAAAATATAAAAAGTAATATAATTTGAATGAATTATGGTGTTTTAATATTTTTATAGAATTATAACATATTTCCAGTGTGTTAATGGTATATATTCTAATTCCATTTTAATATTTATATTTTTAAAGCCAAATTAAATGAATAGGGTCCAAATTGATATTAATGATATTTTATAAAAACTAATGTTTTATTAAATGATTTAAAATTCCTAAAAATCATATATTCGGTAAATTAAATGGGATAAAATTTATAATTTAACCATTTCCCATTTATGGGTATTTTTTTATTTTATATTAACTTTCTTGGTACCTAATGAATAAAAAATTTAATACCATAGTAATTTTCAAAATGGTTAATATGAGTTAAAAACAAAAAGATAAGGGTGAAAACATCACCTAAAGATGTAAATTTTTTATTGGATAATATTATTTAAACTCATTCCCATATTATATTTAAATATTATCAATTTTTATCCATTTTAATATAAAAATTAATTTATGTTAACTTAATACTTTATGAAATTACAAGAGTGTCCCTCCCCTCTCTTATAAAAGGGAACCTCATATCCTATTTTCTTCACAGTTTAAAAAACTATTTGTTCCCAAAATACCTAAAAATATATATTCCTTACATATCTACTGACATCTTAGAGGCCTTGTATTCATCATAAAACCACCCCAGAAATTCTTTCGAGGGTAAACTGTAAGAGGTTTTCCGGAGAAGAAGAAAATTTCTTAATCAAGTGTTTTCATTTTATTTATTATTCTACATAGTTATGACATTCTTAAAAAATTATGAAATAATAAAACCATTATATTTTACATAATTATATTTTTTATGTCTATTCAGTGACCTAAATCCATTTCCTCATCAAATAAATGGGAAATGAGACCATTGTTCATGCGTACGACGAACTACCGCCTCACTAACCTATGTAATTCATTTTATATCACCACCTCTTAAGTTTGGTTGCAATGATTGATTTAATTTATATATATGATATTCAGGAAATATTAATCATTATTAAAGGATAATATATCTTTTTATTTCTTACCTTTACATTTACTAAAAAATGATAATGTTGTTCGTGTATACGTGTGGATTACCACTTCCATGAAGCGATGTGATTCAATCTTCATTACACCATCATATGGTGATATATATAAGTATATTTTAAAAATAATTGATTATTTATTATATTATTATAATTATTTAAATATAAAATAATAATTAGATTCTTTTCATAATGACCGTTAAAAAATGGAAACGCTACTCATGCGTACGTACGACTTACCATCTCCATGATTACAATATAATACATTTTTTATAACATTATTTCATGTTTTATTTTAAAATTATTTTATATGTGTAAAAAATATTATTATATCATGATTATTATTCTAGATATAATTTAATAATGACTTCTTTGACCTTTTCAACCCACTGATGTCATTTTCTACAAATAAGCTGAATATCATCAAAACATCTAATGTGAACTTAATTGATTAAGTAACTGAATATAACAAGGTAATAAGTGAAATAAAAGTATAATAGAATTTAAAAATACTATTAATAAAGAAAATAATTAATATAATTTTATTATTCAGGAAGATAAATAACGTACGTGATGAGTCAGACTCAAGGTAAGGGACATTATTTAAAAAAAAATCCTCTTTTAAAGTTCCCTTCCAACTAATTTTGTTTTATGTACTTGTTATTCTAAATATTTATAGAAAATTTTTATTTATGATTAAATTATTCATAAAGGTTTATTTTTAAAATATTTTTCTTTCTTTATAATGTTTTTTAAAAAATGGTTTTTATGTTTTTACGTGATGGACACATTACCTTAAAAACCTCTTAATTTTTTTTTCAATATTTTTTTCTAAATATTTCTCTTTGATGTATATATTCTTAAAATTATTTTATGAATGTATTTATATGTACATAAATGAATTATAAAGGAAATTTTAGGTCACTTTGAACTTTATTTCAAATATTTTGAAAGGTAATATTTTGTGTGTCTTTTATACGGAACATTTTAAAAAAAAAGACAAAAATAATGTTCTATTTTAAAGTATACAACATCAACATATTTTTCCGCCAATGTAACTATTATTTTATTTTTGGATTCTTTATGATATTCCATGTTTTATTACAAGAAAACCCCTAATTCCCTTTGTAATGGTAATTTTAATTTTTAAAAGTTGGGTTTTAAAGGAAATTGATATATCTAGATCCAAAAATGTTTTCTTATGAGTGTAAAGAATATTTTTATACAAGTTTTTATGTGTTATGTTTATTCTATGTTTCATGGTAATTATTTACGATGACATTTGGTTCCATTATAAACCGTGGGTAGGTGGGTCCATGATATCTCTCAATTTCATTATGTTGGAAGTGGACCGCAAAGTTTATTTAATTTGAAACTATGATGGTTATTACATTGGAAACCATGAAGGTTATTCAATTTGTAACTGTGATGGTTATTCTATATGTAATAATAGAGGTTATTCCATTTGTAATAGTGGTATAAAAATTATTACTCAAGTTACCTATTTGATTTATCTTTTTTTTTCTACAGGTTTTATGAAAATATTATGATTCCAAAATGGTATTAAACGTTCTTATTTTAAAAAAATAAAATTATATGCTACTTATTAAGGATGAAAATAAAAACTTTGTGAATTTTTTTTATGAGTTTTTAATGATTACAAAGAAACCTTGATGAGTTTTCTTTTTTCCTTTAATGTTTCTTATGAAATTTTTTATGAAAATATTTCCTTAGAGAAGTAGATTTCTTGGGTAAAAAAATGTTTATTTTTACACCAAAGTTTATTTTTAACAAGGAAAAGTTTTATAAGTATCCATGGACCAATAAATTTCATCTTTATTTTTATGTTCCTTATTGAGATTTTTATGCTCAAACCACATTTTAATTTTTTTCCATAGGGTTTTAATATTTAGTTTATATTAGGATAATTTCAAGATGAAAATTTTGATGACGTGTCATGAAAAGAAAACTTTTTATATCTTAAATGTTTTCTTTTATGGGAAAATGGGTACTAAGTTAAAGTGTCCACTTTGTGATGTGATATTTATTTATATAAGGGTGAAGACCTAATTATATAAAACTCTAAACCTAAAATATATTATGTAATGAAATAGAATGAATTATTGTATAAATACACTAGAATATGAATTTTTTAATTCCATGTTCTTATAGAAGCAATATATCAATTACCCTTCTCCAAATCCAGTAAAATATCAATGGAAGTTGTGGGTGGTGATTCCTAAATTTCAATTTATCTTTCAATCACCCCTTGATGTGGATTCCCATTTTAATTTCTAAGACTATAATGGATGACAATTCTATAGGATTTTTTAGTGTAATTATAGGGAAATTATTATGAAAAAAAAAACATATCAATCACCACTATCAAGATTAAAAATTTTCATTGGAATGTTTTGATGGGGATTCCAAAAAATTTAGTGGAAATTTTATATATCCCTTTTGGTGGATTCCCACAATAAATTTCAATAATGGGGGGATTGGAATTTACCCTAGATGTTATAGTGGAATTTCATGGAAGTTATAATGGTTAAGAAACCTATAAATTACCCCTATTAACTCTAAAAAATGTAGTGAAATGTATTTAACCTGAGTTTTTGGGTATTATAAAAATCATTGTCTAGGTTTCAGTCATTAGAAGAGGTGGATTTATTTTAGAAATTTCTTTAATTATTGAAACACATAGAAGTTGTGGTGAAATTTTGACTATATTCATCTATAAATACTTGTAAGAAATATCGGTGGTAGTTTCCAACGAAATCATAATTTTTGATGATAATGAAAGTTTTAAATCCAACTAAAATTTCACTAAAATTTTCACTAAAAATATATAACCTACCTTATTATACCATCAGTGTGTATTTTATACAATGATATAGGGTTTCATGGGAGTAAATAGCACGTTAATGAATCTTTGACTAGTACCAAATGAAAAACATAAAGCCTTTATTTTGAGGAAAAATAGTAGTGCATTCACTAAAGAGTACTAGATTAAGAATCATTTGATCAATAGAATGAGAAATGATACCCTCACATTTATAAGTTGGGGGAACCACAATAGTCCATCTATCTATAAAAGGAAGAATCAAGGTAAGGGACATTCTTTTAAAAAACCATATTTTAAAGTTTCCCTTCTAACACTTTTTCTTCTATGTTCATGTTCTTTTAAATTTTTAAATAAAATTATTATTTATGATTAAATAGATTCTAAATGTAAATTTTGACCATATTTTATTTTCATTACAATTTTTTAAAAAAATATTATTTAATAATTTTTTAAAATGGACACTTTACCTTAAAAACCTTTTAAAATTGTTTTAAAGATATATTTTTTAAATCTTTCTATTTGTCATACATATTATTAAAATTATTTTATGGATGTATTTATATGTAGATAAATGAATTATAAAGAAAATTTTATGTCACTTTGAACTTTCTTTCAAATATTTTGAAAATGTTTTTTTTGGGTTTTGTATTGAACGATTTGAAAAAAAGACAAAAATAATGTTCTATTTTAAAGTATACAACATCCATAGATTTTTCCAATGATGTAACCATTATTCAATTTTTGGATTCCTTTATAAAATTTCATGTTTTATTTAAAGTAAACCTTGACTTCCCTTTTTTTCTATGAATTTTAATTTTTGAAATTTTGGTTTTACAGGAAATAGATATATTAATATCCAGAAATGTCTTCTAATGAGTATAAAGTAAATTTTTATACAAGTTTTTATGTGTTATTTTTATGTTATGGTTCTGGGGAATTTTTTATGATGACATGTGGCTACATAATAAACCAAGGGTTAGTGGGTCCATGATACTCCTCTAATATGTTAGGCGATATTTATGTTGGAAGTTGACCATGGAGTTTATTCCATTTGTAACCATGAAGGTTATTCCAATTATAACCGTGAAGGTTATTCTTTTTATAATAATGAAGTTTATTACATTTTTAAGAGTCATATAAATTTTTTGACTCAAGTTAAAAATTTGATATATCTATTGTTTCTATAGGTTTTACGGAAATCTTATGATTTCAAAAAGGTATGCAATGTTATTATTGTATAAATATAAAAGTATATGATTATTATTAAGGGTGAACAATATAACTTTGTGAAAAAGTTTTCCTGATTTTTTCATGATTAAAAATAAGACTTAAGGAATTTTATTTTTTCCTTTAATATTTCATATTAAACGTTTTATGAAAATATTACCATAGAGAAGTTGATTTATTGGGTAAGAAAATGCTTATTTTGAAACCTGAGTTTATTTTGAACAAGGGGAATTTTTTTAAGTACTCGTAGACTAACGAGTTTCTTTCTTTATTTTTATGTTCTTTACTGGTATTTTTATTCCCAACCAACATTTTAAAATATTTTATATAGTGTTTTAAGATTGACTAGGGACAAGGATATCGTTAAGATGAAAATTGTGACGTTGTGTGGTGAAAGGAAAACTTTTTACATATTAAATGTTTTGTTTTATGGGAAAATGGGTACTTAGTAGGAGTGCCTTTGTGATGTGATATTTATTTATATAAGGATGCTGACCTAATTATCTAAAACTATACCCCTAAAATATATTCAGGAATGCAATAGAATGAATTCTTGTCTAAAGACACTAGAATATGCATCTTTAAGTCTATGCCCTTATAGAAGAAACATATCAATTACCTCTCTCCAAATCCTATAAAATTTCAGTGGAATGTGTTGGTGGTGATTCCATAAATTTTAGTTGAACTTTAAATCACCCCTTGAGGTGGATTGCCATTGAACTTATAAGAATAAGAGGGTCGAAAGTTCCATTGGAAGTTTTAGGGGAATTACATGGAAATTCAAATGGGGGAAAACCTGTCAATTACCCCTATCAAGATTAAAAAATTTAAGTGAATGCATTGATGGGGATTATAAAAAATTTAGTGGAAATTTTATACAACCCTTGAGGTGGCTTACCTCTAGAAATTCCAAGAATAGGTGGACTAAAAGTTCCCCTGGATTTTATAGTGAAATTTTATGGGAGTTCTAGTGGGAAGGAAACCTACCAATTACCCCCATTAACTCTACAAAATTTAGTGTAATTAATTTCACATGAGTTTGTGGGTATTCTAAAAATTACTTTCTAAGTTTCAATTATTACGAGAGGTGGAATTATAATGGTAGTAACTTGAATAATTGAAACACATTGAATTTCTAGTGAAATTTCAACTACATTCATCAATAAATATACATGTAGGAAAGATCTATGGAAGTTTCTAATGAAACTATAATTTCTGCTGATAATGAAAGTATTATATGCATCTACAATTTCACTCAATGTTTCACTACAAATAGATAACCTACCTTCTTATACCATCAATGTTTATTTTTTACGTTGATAAAGGGTTGCGTAAGAGGAAATAACATGTTAATAAATCTTTTACTAGCACCAAATGAAAAATAGAAAGCCTTTATTTTGAGGCCAACATAGTAGTGGCTTCACTGAGCAGTACTAGATAAATAATCATTTGAATCACCGAAATGAGAAATAACACCATCAAATTTAGAAGTTGGAGGAATCACAATAGTCCATTTATCAACCATAGGAAGAATCACACCCTTCATAACAGCGGAGGAAGACTCACCAAAATTATCTCATAGAGGAATCACATGTCTTGTTAGGTGCCAATGTGAAAAGGGTAAACACATCCTTGAATTCAAATATTTGGAATACCCCCACCTTATTTCAACCCAATTTTTTGGGAATAACCATGGACATGTGTCCCCATTCCAAGATTGTATTGGAATATCGAGTGTAAATTATAACCAGAGACGATTCTGATCCCAATAACTCAAAGCACGTGCATAGTGGAAACTAGATTACCACTTCAATCAACCCCTAAATGCACACTACCATAGATGCGGGTAAGGGATTCACCAAATTTTATCACTACTAAGCAGAAATCACTAATAAAAGCCACACTTTTATTAGTACTAGCTAAAAGTGATGATAGAGGTTACTTTTATTAGTGCTAAAACAAGTGTTCATAAAGGTGTAACCTTTATCTGTGATTTTTTAGCGCTGAAAAATGATAAATTTATCAATGCTAATTTTAGAGATGATAAACGTTTTTGTTAAAAATATTATTAATTGATATAAAATTATTATATTTATATTAAAAAATAATGTTTATTTATATACATTAATTAAAAAATGCATGTTTATAATTAATATAAATATGATATATAATAATATATTTTTTATAATTCAAATATATCTATAATGTTTTTTAAAAAGTATATATAAATTTATAAATAAATAAATATATATTTAAATAATTATAAAATTATAATAATTTTTAAATGATAAATATATTTATTATATTTATAATTATATATAAATAGTTTTTAAATATATTTATTTATAATTATAATTATAAATAAATATATGTTTAAATAAATTTATATTTAATGAATATATATATATATATCATGAGATAATGATGATATTGATTATTGTTATTTATGTTCATATATTGATACGTGAGTATAATTGATCCTATATGATCATACAATTTATTTGTGGATGTGATTCTATTCTAAATGATATGATTACCTATATTATGATGACTCATACATGCATATATATTGTATTTATCATTATGAATGTTTATTTATAAATTGACACCCGTATGATTCATTCATGTTATACCCATGAACTTATGATGTTCTCAAAAACACTTATAAAATTACAATGAATATATTTAAATAATAAATATATTTATTAAATTTATTATTATAAAATTTTAATTATATAGAAATACTTTTTAAATTTATTTATTTATAATTATTATTATAACTATATATATTTATTTAAATAATTATAAAATTACAATAAATACATTTATTATAATTTTAAATATATATATATTTATAATTATATACAAATATTTATAAATATATTTATTTATAATTATAATTATAATTATAAATACATATATATATTTAAATAATTATAAAATTATAATAAATATATTTATAATAATTATAATTTGATAAATATATATAATTATAATTATAAATAATATATATGTAAATAAATATAAATTTATAATAAATATATTTATTATATTTATAATTATAAATATAAATAAATAAATATTTATTTATAGACATAAATAAATAAATAAATATATTTAAATACTTATGAAATTATAATAAATATATTTATTATATTTATTTATTATAATTTTATAATTATTTAAATAAATATATATTTATTTGTAGTTATAAGTATAAATAAATTAATATATATTTTTATTTATAATTATATCTGCACTTAGGTATATGACTCATGTTATACCCATGAACGTATTACGTTCTCATAAATACTTTTAAAATTGCATTAAATATATTTAAATAATAAATATATTTATTATATTTATAATTTTAAAATTTTAATTATATATAAATACTTTTTAAATATATTTACTTATAATTATAACAATATATATATATATATATATATTTTAAATAATTATAAAATTACAATAATTACATCTATTATAATTTTATGTATATATATTTTTATATATTAATGAATATATATATATATATATATTTATAATTACATAAAAATATTTATAAAAATATTTATGTATATTATAATTATAAATAAATTTATATATATATATATAATTATAAAATTATAATAAATATATTTATTATATTTTTATATATTAGGTGTCTTGGGGTCCAACATGCGCTGATAAGTCTTTCATTTTATTATAAAAGAAACCCTAGCAGTAACCTACCGCCGCTCACGATCAAGCTCTCGCGGAACCAGACCTCTATCACCGCTTCCTCCTATCACCACTTCATTCTGTCACTGCTACCTCTTGCCTCTGCTACCTCCACTCCCTCCGGTGCCACTTCCACAGCCGTCAACGCGTACGCTGCTGACCTAGCTCTACCGCTACCCTCCACAACCTCTATTGTCGCGGTCGCCACCACCGGCCCTGACTTTGCTGCCTTCAAACCCTACTTCTGTCATAGGACCTCCAAATCTATGTTATGTTCTTATTTTCACTTCTTCTTTCGTCTTTATTGTTTCTATTTCTCCAAATAGCCATATAATTCAAAGAAATGATTAATTTCATTTTAAAACTTGGAGTTTTTTGGGTCTTGGGTGTATGGAGTCCCTATATATCCTTATCTACCTTCATTTGAAGGAATTATTTCAATTCAACTTGTCCCATATTGGCGATTCTATACTCTTTCATCTATTTGACATAGCCTAGGGTTTTTAATTATTTTAAATTCATCGGGAAATAATTGGACTTATATTAATGGTATAGTTTATTATTGATTTAAAAAAAAATAATTGTTTAATTTCTTTTTTTCGAACATAATGACTTGTTTTGACTGAATTAGAAGTGTCATTATTTTATTTATATATTATTTTTCATGCACTTATTTATTTATAATATATATTTGAAATTTTATCATGTTAAATTATGGGTGTTGATGTGTAAGTGGATGCTTCAATGGATATTATACCATATTGACATTATAGTTTTATAAATGTGTTTCATCAATTATTTGTTTTGGAATTAAAAAAAACATCTTGGGTATAATTTGGAAGAGATGTAGGAATTCTAGATACATGAGTTATCATATTATGGTCACACATTTATAGTACCCCTATATTAGGTCTCACAACAGCTATTGAAATTTTCTTCTTAGTGAGGCCATTAATGGTGATTTGATTGTGTTGCATTTTTATTATGATGATTCCCTTGATTTTTCAACTTAGATTATCTCCTTAGGTATTTGGTATGCACCCCTTAATGGTCAATTCTTGATATTTTATTATTATTTTATCTTATGGTTGTATCTTGGTAAATTATATTTTATTTAAATAAAAAATATACATTTTGTTAGTTTTATTTAAATAACATATGTAATAAAATTATTTTCATTATTTTTCCCAAAATAATAATTTTTTGGTTTGTCTTAAAAATTAATGGTATAAAATCTTTGATGATATCCTACTAGGATATTTTCTCACACCAAAAATATAAATATTAGTGCGTATATAGACTTAGTTGTCTATTATATAGGTAAAATAAAATTGTCACACTTTTATAGTGGTGTTCCATAGTTACTTGTTATATATATATTGATAATGGGATTTAGAGGTCACCATAGGGCATACACAGGCAATATTCATTCTTTGTTATTTTAATATATTTACTATAAAGTATCTCTCTTGAAAATAAATTTATTTTTGGTTTACCTTTATATTTTGGATCATGTTTAGATCTTTTATATATTTATATTTTATAAAATGTTGGTTATATTTGATTCATGTATCTTTTATAAAGTGCCTCTCTTGGGATTTATGTCTTTGTAAATATGCCTAAGTGTATCTTTTAAAATGATTCATGTGTTTTGAAATGTTTCTTAAAAAATTATATGTGTTCGACATACGTTTTTTTGGTTTTAAATATAATTAAAATGATTTAAACACTTGGCATGGACTTAGGTTGCATTCCAAGTGTTTTTCAACTCACATGATTGGATTTTATAAAGGGATTTGCATATTTTGGAAGAATATTTAATGCTGGTTTCAATTTAAAATGGGGTGTGTGAAGTTTTAAATGAAAATTTGTAAAATATAGAGGGTTTTTTTGCTCATTTTAAATGATTAAGACCATTGGTTCATAGAGTTGCATTGAATTCTTAAAAAAAGGAATTCTGGTTTTGTGAAAGAGTGCTTCTAACTGTTTGGTTTATTTTAAAAAGGATGTGTTATTTTAAAGATGAATTTGTGTAATTGATTTGTTTTTTTAATGGGATTTCAAGTGTTATTTTATAAATAGTTTTCAAAGGACACCTGAAATTTAGTTTTTCCATAATATTTTAAGTTTATATTTTTATAGAATTAGGAAAACTATTACATTATATAGGGAAGACAAGGGCATTTTTTCCCATGTGGATTGGATTTTGAAACTTATTGTGTCTTTAAATGTTTTTCAATGACCGTTTAAGGGGTAGTGTGAATTACCATTTGAGTTTTAAAGGTGTTTTGATAAAATTGGTCTGAATAGTATATTGGGATGATTTTTATAAATGATAAAATGGATTGGCATTCCAAACATATCTTGAAAATAGAAGGCCCATTTTAAATTTTATAAAAAATGAGTTTTCATGAAATTTGTGATACCCTCTTAATCCCCTTTGAAAAGTGTTCAAAAATAAGAAAATTTAGAATGTTTGGTATTTGAAATTCCAAGAATGTGTGAGTTTTGAATATGGGGTTTTGGGCCACCATATCTTGATTTATGGAAATGGTTGGTTTTCAAAGATGTTGTAGATAACTATATGATGGTTAGAAACATATTTGAGTTTTGAAATGTGCATATCAAAAATGGGTGTTTGTGAAATACTTTAAAAATAGATTTTAAAAAGGTTATTTGACCAAGAGGTATTGTCCAAGGAAAAATGTTTTCCATGTGATTGTTTTCATTTAATTAAAATCTTAGAAAAATTGGTTTGATACACTTTTATGTGTTACTACTTATTTGTTAAAACTTTACAGAAAATGTTTATTTTTATAATGTATTTCAAACTTTTAGGATTTAATATGAAAGTGATCTCTTAGATTAATTAGGTTGTGGTGACTTACTGGACTTTTAGATCACGCTTATATTTTATAGGTTCAGGTTTTTTCTGGATTGTTTCTTTTCCTTTGGATCTTCTAAGAGGGATATATAGCTGGATGGCGACCCTAATTGAATATCTTTTATGTATTTAATTTGTTAAATATTAATATTACCGAATCAAATAGGATAGATATGAGTAAATAATGGATGAATTTCAATTGTCTGAAAAAAGAGTATGAAGATGAAGTGAAAGAGTTCATCATGTTTGAAAAATATTATTCATATGAACCTTCTCAAATCATTTGTCTATGTTTATAGGTTTTTTAGTCAATAATAATTAGTCTAGAGAAGTTGGAAGAACACTTTATCTTTTATAGAATAAATTGAAGTTATAAATAGTGGAATAAACAAAGGGAAAAAGAGAATATAATAAGTGGTTGAGAGAGCACTCCAATTTATAGATCATCTAATATTATTACAAGTGTGGAAAATGAAAAAGACCGTATCAAGTATGTTATTACAGATATAAATTATAATGAATATTGTATTGAGTAAATGACAAGGACATTTGAAGATGAACTCTGTGATTTCCCAAAATTGTTTAATAAGTTAAAGAGATGTGAAAAGATGACATTGTATGCTAGTTTCAAAAAATATATTGCATTTTCAGTTGTACTAAATCTTTATAATTTGGAATCAAGAAATAGATAGAGTGACACTAGTTTTACAGATCAACTTTCTCTCTTGAATGACAATCTTCTTGAAGGTAATGATCTCCTGAGGCGAACTTACAACGCGAAATGAGTACTACACTTGATGAGTATGATCTTTAAAAGAATTAATGATTTCCCAAATGACTGTATATTGTTTTAAGAGGACCAAAAATTACTTATAGAATTCCCAAAGTGTGGTTCTTTCTGATAAAATAAATATGAATCTGGTCCTATGAAATTTTTATGGTAATTTCCAATCATTGCAAGGTTTTGAAGTCTATATGAAAGTGAGGAGACTACAGGGCAATTGATGTGGCACAAAAATACAAGAAATAAATATGGGAAACTATGTCAGCCAGAAAAATATCCTCATTGGAAGAGAATTGATCATGAGTATCCTGAATTTAGAAATTATCTGTGAAACATTCCTCTTACTTTATCTATAGATGGAGTGAATCCTTTTGGTTTTCAAAGCAACACTCACAATACGTGACTGGTTAGGTTGGTAAATTATAACTTTCCATTGTAGTTATTCATAGAAAGAATACAAATCATGTTATCTATGCTTATATCTGGACCAAAACAACTCGATAATGATATTGATGTTTATTTGGCACTATTGATCAATGATTTAAAATTATTGTGGGATTCAGGTGTTATGTTGTATCATGCTTATAGAAATAAAGATTTCACATTGAGATCCATGTTTTATGGGATGATAATTGAATTTCCTACTTATAGAAAGTTTTTTGGATATAGACTTAAAGGAACTCAAGGGATCTTAATTGGTGGAAATGGTATATATTCAATTAGGTTGAAACATTCATTAAAAACTGTGTTTCCAGGACATCACATATTTCTACCCCGATAGCGTAAATACCGATCATGGAAGACATCATTTGATGGATATTTATAATACTGTACAACCCCATATCCACTAATAGGTGATAAACTATTTGAGAAATTAAAATATATAGACACTTCTTTTGGTAAACCATTTTCAAAAAACATTATGAAAACTGGTTGGAAAAAGAGATCAGTTTTTTTGAATAACCATACTGGAATTTTCTACACGTCAGACATTTTCTTGATGTTATGCATTCTAAAAAATAATGTATGTGATATTTTAATTGACATGTTGCTAAATTTACTTAAAAAAGGATGAAATTAAATCTAGGTGAACATGGTTGTTATGGTAATATGAAAAGAGTTGGAACCAGTGAAGGGTGAAAATGAACTTTTCTTCCTCCACCTGCTTACAATCTTTCCAGACAGGAGAGATATCAGTTTTAAAACTTATTGAATGATGTAAAGGTTATAGAGGGGTATTCCTAAAATATATAGAATATAGTATCAAGGATATATTTAAATTTAAAGGGTCTGAAATCACATGACTTCCATGTATTGATGAAAGATCCAATTCTTATATATTTACATTACATTTTCCCAAGAATGTTCATCTTACATTAACCAAGATTTTTTATTGTTTAAAGTTATATATAGAAAATTTATAGACCTAAATAAATTATCGACCATGGAAAGAGAAATTTCCATCATACTATGTAAATTTTAAAATAACATGCTACACAATAGACCACTTACAATATGTCATATAAGAGTGTTGATTAGCATAGCCAATGAACTGACCAACGAGATACATGTTCCAATTAATTAGGAATATATTCATAAGGTCAAACACTATGTTGGAACATTCATTGCATGACCTTCACATATTGTAAAAAAATATTTTGATAAGAAGGTATTCATTTTAAATTTATTTTTCATGATAATCCTTTAACAATTAATGAAACATAAGTTTGAATCGATGAATGTTATTATAGATGAAAAAAGGAAAGGGTTGAAATTATATGTCAACTCAAAACCATCTAAAGGATCAACCAAATGATCTAAAAGATCTTCTGGAAGCTCCTTTACCCAACCCATTGAATATCCGTATTTACTAACATTAAAGGTTCATACAGATACAAAGTTACAAAGTGTTAGTAGTCACATAGTTGATCGTGAAGAAAAAATGTATGAAGAGGAAGTTACTGGCTACATTTCTTCTGAGAATATAGATGAAATACTTCACTATGAGTGGCTCCAATCCTCAATTGTAAATGTATACATGAGGTTTGTTTTCATGATTTAATTTTCCAAAAGCTGATATACTATGTTAATTATGACTAAATACATTTCATATTTTTTTAGGCGTGCATGTAAATACTAATTGAAGGGATTTTCCCATGATTTTTTTGGACTTGTTAGTGCACACATCACTACTAGAGGCTAAACAAAAATAGAATCCAAATAAATGGATGAAATGGTGGAAAACCTGGCCAAATCATTTGAAAGAAAACTTGGGGATGACATACTCTTCTTAATACCAATGATTCATGGGTAAAATAACACTATTGAATAATATCAAATATATTTTAATTTTATTCATTACTTATTATTTTTTCTATTTTTAGGAAACATTGGATGCTCAGTACGGTCAATTTGGATACTCCAAATATTTATTTCCCTGATTCACTACATGGATTACCAACAAACCGACCACACATGATGTCTTTTGTCAATTTTATATACACTACATCCAACATTTTAGAATAATAATTCAAGTTATATAATTTATATTATGTTTTAATTAGGATTATTTTATTATAGGGATGTGTGGAAATATTTTATAAATCATGGCATGAGGACTAAAATTACACACAAGGACCTTGACAAGTTCTGCAACTGGATAAGTATCCGGGTATATAGAATAATATTTCACTATCCAAACACAAATAAAAAAATACTAATTTTCCTAAATGTGTTTTTAGTGTTTGATACAAATAAATGGAAAATATTGCAGTTATTAAATTTTTAAATTTATGAGACATATCATATTTCATCAAAAAATACACATCCCTGAAGAGGTATTTTCCAAGATAATTACTACTTTATTTAATTTATTTATTAATCATTTTTATATTTATATTTTTCCAGTATTGCTATGATAGTAAAAAAATAATATTCAGAAGATGATATAAATTTCTTAGAAATGAATGGGCATGATACCTAATTGCAGAATGTACACAAATAGCTTGAAGATGTGACTTCCATAGAAGTAATGGATTGTTTCATATTTATATTTTATTTATTAATTTTTACCATTACTCACATAATAATTTTTTTATTATACAGTTATATTCCTTTTCAGTTAGGATTTTTTTGAGACTTTAGAATGTGTAGGAATCAAAGACACCTCAATCTGACACATGATGTGATTGGTATGACTCAATGTGTGACTTTTAATTTGAAATTGACATTAATTTTAGTACAATATACTACTCACATACTCAGAACTGAACAAGTGCATTCATATTATTTTTAAACTTTAGAAAAATAATTCATAAATCTTTTAATACATGTAGAAATCAACTGCACCTCAATATGATGCACGATGTGACGAGTCTGACTCAAAGTGTTCGTTATTAGTCTAAAATTGACATTTTAATTTAAAATGTGTCACTCACTAAAAACCATAAAAAGACACTCATATTTTCTTAATAATTTATAAATCCATTCATAAATAATTTTTTTTGTGTCGAAATCATTCTCATTTCAAACTGATACACGATGTGACTGGTATGAGTCAAAGTGCATATTTCCAGTTTAAAATGAAATTTAAGTAAAAAAGAAAAGTGATGTACTAAAAACTAAGAAAAAAAATTCGAATTGTTTTTATAATTTAGTAAAAATATCCAAGAGTCGTTTGGGATGTGTAGTGATCAATCTCACCTCAATCTAACACACGGTGTGACCGGTATGACTCAAAATGCATCTCTTTATTTAAAATTGACATCAATTTAAGTAAAAATGAAAAAGTTCCATACTAAAAAATTTGAAAACACATTAGGATTGTTTTGATACTTTAGGAAAAAGATCCATGGGTCATTTGGGATATATAGTAATTAGCCTAACCTCAATCAGGAACACGATGTGACAGATATGACTTCAAGTGTGTCTTTTTTATTTTAAATTTAGATTAATTTTAGTAAAAAGCATAATTTAACTACTAAAATCCTAGAAAACACATTTTTATTGTCTTGATACTATAGTAAAATGATCCACGAGTTATTTGGGATGTGTAGTAATTAGCTGCACCTAAATTCAAGGCATGGTATGACCGGTATGACCCCAAGTGCGTTTTTTATTTAAATTTGTCATCATTTTTTGTAAAAAGGAACAAGTGACATACTAAAAACTGAGAAAATTCATTTGAATTGTTTTTATACTTTAGGGAAATTATTCACGAGTCATTTGGGACATGTATGAATTAGAAACACCTCAATATGAGGCACAGTGGGACTGGTATGACTTCAAGTACATCTTTTTTATTTTAAATTTACTTCAATTTTAGTAAAAAGGAAAATTGACATACTAAAAACAAAAAAACACATTCATATTATTTTGATACATTAGTAAACTTATCCATGATTCATTTCAAAAAGGTTATAATTATCCAAACCTCAATTGGACATATAGTGTAACAAGTTTGACTACAAGTGAGTCTTTTTATTTAAAATTGACATCAATTTTAGAAAAAGAAAGAAGTGTTGTACTGAAAACTGAGTAAACACATTTGGATTGTGTTGATACTCTAGGAAAAGTATCCATGATTTATTTAGGATTTTTAGGAATAAACTACACCTCAATCTAAGGCACAGTGTGACCAGTATGACTCTAAGTGTGTCTTTTTATTTCAAATTGACATCATTTTTTGCAAAAAGGAATAAGTGACATTCTAAAAACCAAGTAAACGTATTCAGAATATTTTGATAGTTTAGGTATAAAATCAATGAGTCATTTGGTATTTTTAGGAATCATTCAGACCTCAATCTGAGGCATAGTGTGACTGGTATGACTCAAAGTGTTCCTTTTATATTTAAAATTTATATCAATTTTAGTAAAAAGGAAAACTGACCTACGCAAAACTAAGAAAATGCATTCATATTGTTTTGATACTTTATAAAAACAATACATGATTCATTTGAGGTGTCTAAAAATGATAATAAACTCAATCCAATGCACGGTGTAATCGGTATGACTACAAGTGTGTCCTTTTATTTGAAATTGACATCAATTTTAGAAAATGGAAGAAGAGTCAAAGTGAAAACTGAGAAAATGCATTTGGATTGTTTTGATACTTTAGAAATATGATCCAAGAGTTATTCAGGATGTGTAGAAATCATCCACATCTCAATATTAGTCATGGTGTGATCGGTATGACTCCAATTGTATCATTTTATTTAAAACTAACATCATTTTTAGTAGAAAGGAGCAAGTGATGTACTAAAAACCAAGAAAACACATTTATATTGCTTTGATACTTTAGAGAAACAATACATGAGTTATTTGAGAAATGTGTAAATTAACCACACCTTAATATAACACATGGTGTAATCGGTATGACTCAAAGTGTTTGTTATTAGTTTAAAATTGTCATTTTAGTTCAAAACGTGTGTCACTCACTGAAAACCAAGAATATGCGCTCTGATTGTCTTAAGAATTTTAGAAAATGATTCATAAATCATTTTTGGAATATATGAAGTATTATCAAATCAAAATAACACACGATGCGACCAGTATGGATCAAAACACGTGTTTGCAGTTTGTAGTGACATTTTAGTAAAAAAAACAAAACTGGCATAGTGAAAACCAAGAAAATGCATTCAGATTGTTTTGATACTTTAGGAGAACGATCCATTAGTAATTTGTGATAGGTAGTAATCAACCACACCTCAATTTGATGCCCGTTATGACCATTATAACTCCAAATATGTAATATTTAAAATTGACATTAATTTTAGTAAAAGAACAAGTGACATACTCAAAACCAGGAAAACACATTTGGATTGTTTTAATATTTTAGGACAATGATCTATAAATCATTTTTGATGAGTAGGAATAAAAACCACCTCGATATGATTCCCAGTGTGACCAATATAAATCCAAATGTTTATTTTTTTTAAAAATGATATTTTATTAATGTATTCTTTCATATTAATGTTTAATTTATTTCTTTATAGTATTACTAACTTATTATTTGTTTTATTATATAGTTAAAATATTTTTCTCAGGTTTTGATGATTTTTTATGAAACTGATACCATGGGAGGACATTTTTAAGAGGGCATCACGAGCATCAAAAGGCCAGACATTAAGTTTTTTAATTTTTTTGGATAATTGTAAATATAATTATATAAAACATTTTTTGAAATGTATATTATAGTGTTTTTTCTGTATATACCAAGGGTATATATTTTTGAATTCATGATGTCAATTAAATGTATATAGAATCGTTTGAGTTATTTTTTAGCGTGGATAAAGGACCCCCTTTATTAGCACAGTAATTAACAGTGCCTTTTTAGCACCGTTAAAAGCATTTTTTCACACTGTTAAAGGGAATATGTGTAGTAGTGGAAGCTTCAATGATCCCAGTAGAGGTGTTTCTCTAGGGTTTCTTTCAAATATCATTTTAATAAAACAATATGAAATTGTTTAAAAAACCCGAGCATTGATGTAAAATTTCACCTATTTATTTTTTAAATATATTACTTTAAATTATCCCATTACATTATGAAATACTCATTTAAATATATTTTCAATTAATTTTCCATTTATAAATTAAACTATTTTGATATTATTTTATAAATTAAAAAAATGAAAATCAAATTAAATGAAGGTATTTTATAATTTTAAAATAATTTTAAAAAATATATTTAATGAACCAATAATTAATTTAAAATCTCTTTATCAATATAACATGAGATATATTCAGAATTGATAAATATATTTTATCAAATTAATGTTATTCAAAAATATATAATTAATAAATCAATAATAATTAATTTAATCAAACTCTAACTTTATAATTTTATAACACTAATACCCCCACCTGATTCATTTTTTAATCACATTTTGAATTCACTATCTTAACCTTGTAAAAGTTTTATAACTCATACATGAAAAAAAATCCCAGCCCGCAGGGTTCACGACAACCCCGCCCACTTTTTAGGGTTGAGTTTAAGAATTTTGGCTTGTTTTTAAAACAACTATATATGGAATTTTAATTATAAAAACATACCTGCACAGACACACACTGTCCGGTGGGGCTATAATATTTATTTTAATAACTTATTTTTGTAATATATATATATATATGATATAAATTATATTTTTACAGAGGACACATGCATAGTCATTGACCATCAATGCCTATACTCGTCCCACTCAAACATTGACCCTCGCATCCTTCCCTTCCCGTTGAGCTATTACCAAAAAAATCATCTCTAATATATATATATATATGTATATATATATTTCAAATTAGGGTTAAGCATCCCTACATATCCTCTATCATGGTTTATTATTTATCATGTTATCCCCTCAAATGTTTATCAATAAATTTAAACATCTACACCCCTAAAAAAATATATATATGCATCAACCATGAAAATTACATGGCCCATGACTAAACTCAATGCTCTACTAGGGTATAAGGCATGCAACGATTTTACCCAACTTCTTGACTACGCACACACGACCCTAGGTGGTTCTATTCAATAAAAAATAACACCTTATAATGGGGGAGCAAGGCTTCTGTTAAAAAAACTATAATCATATTTAGTCATGTTAGAGAGTCACTATTAAAAATCACGAAAAATAAAGAATATGTTTTCATCAACATTAAAAAATCTATCATAAAAAAAACTTTTATTATAAGTATAAAAAGTGCAAAATTTAATAAATACATAATGTTTTCTACGATTTTTCAGTTTTTACATTTAACAAAAGTCAATACATAAAAGATATTAAAAATGAATAAAAAAATATTAAAAATGAATAAATAATTTTAATTGAATGAATATTAAAAGTGAAAAAATTATACAAATATTAAAATAAATGAATAAACAATATATATTATATGAATTAAAAAAATATTGAAAATAAATAAATATTAAATAAAAAATTAATAAATATTAAAAATTACATTCAAATACAAAATATTTACAATAAACCACTCATTGAAAATGAAGAAATAATAATATTATGAAGATTTAAATAAAAATATATTATATTAAAAAATTATAAATATTAATTATATAAATTATAAATGTATTTAAAATATTTGAAATTAATAAATAAAAATGTATACAAAAATAATAAAAAATGAATGAATTACAATAAAATAATAAATATTAAAAATTAAATAATTTCAAAAATATTAAAAAATATTAAAAAATATTAAATGAATAATTATAAAAAATGAGTGAATAAAATGAATTAATTACAAAAAATGAATAAATAATTTAAATTATATAATTTGTGATATATATATATATATATACAACTATATTTACATTAAATATAGTTCATTATATAAATATATTTTAAAACACACTCACACACAAAGATATATATATATATATCATTATATATAACAAAAAAATTATTTGGTTTTTAAATTTCACATGTCTCATTATAGTGAATATTTATATTTATATATACATATATGTACACACAATCACATACATTTGGGATAAGATAATAACATACAAGTATGTGTGTGTGTGTGTCACAATAACAAAAACATCACATTAATAGATGTCCTGACCCCCTATAGGTAATCCTTCTAGGATGACAGTGAAGAGAGGGAGATAATGACTCTCAAATCCTGCCTCTAATAGGTTATGGGTTTTGGACTAGCACATATAGTCCACAAAAATGAGAGACATTTAAATCAATATGAATTTTTGGATAAGAGATAGGATGAAAAACCACCAAGAAACTCCATATCATAAATAAAATATACCAGTACAATACATGATTACCCAATACATGAATTTAATTCCATAAAAAACTTATACAACTGTAAATACTAAAATAAATCCTTGACAATCACCATGAAGCTCCAACAGCTTCTGAAAAACTCCTCGCACTAGAAGTTTCCAACTCAACCACTAACCATCTACCACATACCTAAAAAACCACTTTATATATATATAGGGTGGGCATTACATGTATACTCAGTATGATCCTTCCTAAAACCTCTCATAAAAAATGTGAAAGAAAAATACTAAATCTTAGTGAATAAATAACTAAAACAAACTCGTCACCTAAACAATAAATATATTCTTCATCCTCACCATGGTTCACTCACCAAGTAACACATAAAAGAAATCATATCTATATCATATCATATATATAAATTATGGTACCCCACTTCAACTTCCCCACTAACAAGTCACTCTCATTCCCCAATGACTCATGTCATGTGCTCTTACCTTTAATGAATCATCTCGCCCCAAGATGACCAATTATATCAAGACTTGTATCCAGTGAAAAATATAATCATTCATATCATAAATTGTATTTTATTCAATACATCATCATCCACATCCTCAACATTATACCCAAGTGTAAGTCTAGAGTCCACTATAACCCATGTAAATTCCTCACGACTCAAACCACAACAACCCATGCAATAATAACCATGGAAAACCATAATCACCAAAACCATATACAAGTATGTGCTTTAAATTTTAGCTATTACAAACCACACATAAATGAATAGTAAAACCAAGACTTATCACCACCCATGTTATTCTACACCCTATACCTTAAGTTGTCACAACCCGAATATGGCCACACATGATAGTACAACCGAAGGGAGAGTGGGGGAGAAAGAGAAGTCTGCCATCTATTCCCTCACCAACCAGGATGTTGAGGAAGAAACCCATAAAAAACATTTGGGAAATGTTTGCCTTACCAACTTGGGTGGTTAATCATATGAAATTAGAAAATATTAAATATATTTTGCACAACCACACTAAGGGAAACTACCCAACATTAGACACACCTGTAACAATTAATTCACAAGACACCCGAATACCCATAATACGGACTAGATCTAAGACATGCATAAAATAATAAATATCCAATATTACTTATTTATTAACTATAAATTAATTAATATTATTTTGTATTCATTTTCAAGATTAATAATTAAATCTTCCAAGTTAAGTGCCTTCAAAACCATAAGTTTCAACTTATATTCAAGTATTCCATCATCATCTATAATTATCAAAAACCATCCCCATTATTTTTCAAAATATAATTCATTTTTGAATTTGGAAAATCAAAATTGTCTTAGAGTGACTTTTTGGAATTTTTTTGAGAAGTTTCATTTTTTGATGAATAGTGAAAAATATTGCATTGTTGTTGAAAATCGAATTTTTCTTTTAAATAATTATTTTACTTATTGATTTTAAAGTAAAAATAGATAAATAATACATATATTAATCTAATTTAGTTTATTTGAATCGGTTTTTATATTGAAATTAGATATAAAAATTAGTTGAACTTTTGAACGTCTCTTTTACCCGTCTTCTAGACACATCTGTGGGATTAACATTAAACGTAATTTTACCGATTCTGTGAATGAAATTTAAAAAAATTGAAATACATGGTTTTAATTAGTATGAATGTTTTGGTCTAATAATAACAACTTAATTTTTTTGGTGAATAGTAACTTTAGTAAATTTTTATTTATTTACAACCGTTAAGAGTAAATCATGTAATTAATGGAAAAAATAATATTGTAATATTTAAAAGTTAGCCTAATACTTGTTTAGATTTAATTATATAAGTATGTTTCGATGAAAATCAACCTTATTATGAAATTATTATCTTTTTAATCTACTTGGGTAAGAATAATACTTTTATTATATTTTATTTAAAGATAAGTTAAAAATGTCATACTCAAAATTTTAATGGCTAAATAATTTTTAATATGAGGTTATACACATGATAAATTATACTATAAATATTAATTGGAAATATAATGAACTTATATTAATCATGATAATTTATTTTCAATTTTTAAATAATAAATAATTTAATTAAATTCTTGTATAATAATAATGAAGTAATTAATTCATTAATGGAATAATCAATTAAATGATAATAATAATATAAAAATAAATATAATTTGAAATATTTTATTACATCGACAAATTTTTTTGTATTAATTTGACATGTTAGGGATGATTTAATGTAGTTTTTAAGGAATAAAGTTATTATGATTTTTTTTAAATCAATTAATAAATACTTTCGAAATTGACTAAAATGGTACTTTAAAATAAATAATAGTTTATTAAATGATATAAAATACATAAAAATAAAAAATTTGGCCAAATAAATAGGATAATGTTAAAGATGTCATAAATGATCCAATTGGGGTTAGTTTGATATGTTATAGTAACTATATTAACCATATAGTGTAAAAAGATAAGTAGTCATAGTAAGAGTAAAATTGTTTAACAAAGAGTTAAAGCTAAATGATAAGGTTACTATTGTGACCTAAACATTTATAAAATTATTTGTTTGAATATATATATACCAATACTCATTTTATCCTCTGAATAACTCACTTTGTATCTATTTGAATTCGAGAATCCAATTATATTAAATTAATAGTTTTGGAGTTTCCAAAAGTTCCCTCCCCATCTTTTATAAAAGGGAACTTTTTCTTTTATTTCATTCACACCTATAAAGTCATTAGGATCAGACAAAACCTACCCATTTCTCCTCACAACTTTCCTAAATTCATCCTAGAGTCCATAATTTGGGCAGAAATTCAACCTAAGAATTCCTTTTTTGAAAATTAATAGGAGATACACGAAGAAGAGGTAATTGTTTTATCAATTCAATTTAATTTATTTTCTTTTTCTTATTACTCTTTATATGTGTTTCCATACTAAAGTAATAAATCCAACATCTACTATATGATTATATATTTTTATGATTATGGGACAACCATATTACTTCTTTTACTCATCCAATGAAAAGCAATATCACCATGCATGTGTACGTATGGATTACCATCTCCAGGTTGTGGTGTAAATTGTTTTTCATCGATAATTTATTTTAATGGGTATAACAATGATTATAAAGGATGTAAATAATAAAAATTAAATGGTATTATTTCATTATAATTCATATTCCATCCAATTCCTTACCCTTTACCATTATAGAATGTCATCGTAGCATGTGCATACGTACAACCTATCGTCTCCACGACGCGATGAGACTCATCCTCCATTACAACCATTTAAAAATGATTATAAAAATGTATATACTGAATAAATATAAAATATATGAAATAATAATTCTACTTATATATATATATATATGTCATTTAATTTCTTCCATTCAACACGATAAGAAAATAGAAACAATGTTCATGTGCACGTACGACCTACCGTCTCCATGAACGATGTATTCCATTTCATTCATCTATCTATTATATATATTTATATACTGAATATATATGATACATAAATTATTTTTTACATTTTGGAAGTAATTAAATTATGATCTAAGTGATATGATCAAGAATAACAAGTCAAAACACACACAATAAACAAAGCAGTTATTGCCTGAAATACTATTTTTACATGGGATTGTTAACAAATGGTTAATATAAATTCATAAATGAATAATATATAATATTATAAATATAAGTATAGTTCTGGTACAAGTGAATAACATGTTTAAACCCACTATATAGTAGGTTAAAATATATTCACCTAAAAGGAAATTCAAGGTAAGGGATTTCGTTCCAATATCCTTTCATTGAAACATAGTTTGATGTTATACACCCACCTTATTTTATGAGGTGTATATGCTGCCAATTTGAATTAAAATAAAATTTATTAATTTATTATAAACTTATTTAATATTTTGATAAATATTTTTATTTCATTGGGCTTATTATTTAAGGATTCAAATTGGTATGGGGAACTTTGAATGTTTAAATAATTAAGCCTTTCTTCATTTCAATATTCTTGATTTTATCATACATATTTATTTATATATATATAAGATTATAAATAAAACTTTATGTATATTTTTAATTTCATTAAAAAAAATCAAAAGGAATATTTTTATGGTTGTATGTAAGGATTAATTTCGCAATACATTTATTATCCGTGATTGCTTTTACGTAAGACTTCACTAGGACATATTTGTAATCCATGTCCATGTTTCCTAAAAATGTATTTAAAAACATTGTTACTATTATTTTAAAATTTATTAAATACATTTTTACCCATGTTAGATTTGATAAAAATTAATCTTTTTTTGTTTCCCTTATGAGGTACTTTGTTTGACTTTTTCGACAAAGTATGAGAAGAATGTTTTTTTAACTTATACGGTGTGGGCGGTTTTTTCCTTCGTAACGTCTTAACATTTTGAAGCTTCCTTTACATACTTAAAAAATTATTTTCAATTAAAATATTTTCTTTTTAATTTGTATGGAATTTTAAATAACTATTTCCAATAAAAGGGGTATTTCTCTAAAGAAGTTTATAATGATTTTATTATGAAAATTTTCATCTATATCAAAATCCTTTATGAGATCTTATGTTTAATTGAGGTTGATTTATTATGATACACCCTATAATATTTTATTTAAGGGTTTATGAATAGTTTGACATTGAATGTACTATTTTTATACCATTCATGGTTTATGGATATTGTATTAAGATTTCGTATGCTATTTTTAATATGAATATTTACGTTGGTTATGTTTTACCCCTTTCATAGTAGGAATTCATTGGACTTAGTAAGTGATGATTGAGTACCAATATAGACCCTAAATTCATCAATCGGTCTCATGAGACAAACTAATTTGGGTTTTTACACATTTATGTATGGTCTTGGCATGAGGCCTTGATGGTATGATTATGATGTCTGAAATTATGAATTCGTTCATTATGAGATTATTTATTGATATTAAATGTGATTATTCAGATATTAGAATATCCATGTGAATGTTTAAATATAATTATTTGATTAATTATTTCCATATTATGCTCAAAATTTTATTTAAAAGGTTTTTGTTTCAGTTTTATACTTTTAATTAAAAGTTTGTGCGTATTTACAATAACTTCTGCTATATTGCTTACCCTTACTGAAAATTTGAGATCACCCATTTTTTTTAATTTCCCAGGATTCTAAGATGTGTATTATGATTGATATGCTGGGTTAATCTAGGATAATAATGGAATTATCGAAGGATTATGTATGTTGTATTTTATGTTTTGAATTATAATGTAAAGTTCAGGTATATAGTCTATTTTACAAGAATGCTAAAATGATCCATCCTTCGGTATTTGATTCTTTCTAATCAGGAAAATGTATTACAATAATGTACTAGTTTCTGGATTCTGGGGTTGGGGAATTATAGTTGGTATATAAGAAGTTTAGAAAAAACTTTAGAAATTAGATTTAGAAAATGTAGATTAGAAAAAATAACCCTATGAATGACTTTGAGGATAAGTCTAAGTTAGGATATCATCCTTTAGATTTGGAATTGGATAAATGAGGTTAATCCTCTGGACTTATGTATTGAGAAGAAGATTCCATAATTTAGATATTCTATAAATGATTATTCTTTACTACATCACAATGATTAGTGTTTCTCACATTACACTTTTAGTTTTGGTCAATGGTTAGAATCAACAAGATTATACATGCAATGGTTATACTGCTGATAATAAAGAGGCTACAAAAGAAAAATGAGATGAAGGAGGTATTAAGGAATAAGATGTTGAAGCGTAGTTAATTGTTTAAGAATGAAGTGGAATAATTATGGTTATTTTTTATTTGGATTCAAGAATTATTACATCAATGGTTCTATGGTTATAAGATTCATGAGATATATAAGGATTGTACTATAGTACATGTACATCAAGTATTTGGATGCATGAATTATTTCATTAAGGGTTTTGAGGCTATAAAGGTATTTTTTAATAGTATCTAAATTATGTTGTTTGGGGTATCTGATGTTATGATTGATTTTGGAAATTTAGAGACCTTTTGAGAGAGCGAATTTGGATGGAAGGATTTTGGTTGATTCTTAAGGTTGGAATGGGATAAGTTGAAAATTGGATATTATTTTTTGGGGTGTAAGTATGATTTATTAGATTCTTTGGGATAAACTTTTTGATTTCATTAAACATTTTGAGGATGAACAAAATACTTGCGGGCATTATGATTTATCAAAAGTGATTCAGGCGTGAAAAATTCATTTTGAACTTTCATTTTCAGGTGTAAGGGATGAAGTGAAAATAGAGCTAAACATAACCAACAGATGAGATTATGATTATGACATAGAAATAAATCAAGTGATTATTTGTATAGTGAAATAATTCTTCAACTCTAGGGAAAGTATCTTAAAACCAAAAATTCTATCTCAGTAATTTTTATAATAAATTAAATAGACCCTTAGATTGTCATAGATTTAATACTTTGCGATTGTTAACTTTCTCATAACCATGTTCTATATCAAGCTCCATAAAAACATGATGGTTAAATTTTTATTCCACGTCTACGTTTTCATATATAAAACCCTTATGTGTGTTATCTCAGGCATCCTTCATACTTCGCTTTATTTATTTTAATGTGGAATTTTTATTGACCCACATTCCGATGTGGGGTTTCAATAAAAGAGTATTGAATACTCAAACCTTAGTTACCAAACTCGAATTTGACAATTGATAGGATTGTTGTTTTGAACCAGGGGAGAATGTAACCCCCCAAGATTTTATATTATGTCTCTTTTTAAATTTAATTTCTTCAATAGCTTACATAACACACATCACCGAGTTCGAGCGCACCATGATCTATTAACACTATTGGAATTAGATGTATTTGCGATGGGATATTGGTGACAGGATCCCATCGCAAATAGGCTTTAGCGATGGGGCCCCGTCGCAAATCGCCCGTTGCAAAAAATGGTGTCGCAAATAATATTTTCTACGACGGGCCCGTCGCAAAAAATAGTATTTGTGACGGGAAAAGTCCCCGTTGCAAATAAGCCTCTGATTATATACATTATATATAAATAAATATTTCGCAACGGGCCCGTCGCAAATACTATTTGCGATGGGGAACTGTCCCGTCGCAAATAATCCTCCGATTATATACATTATATATATAAAACCTTTTGAGATGGGCCCGTCACAATTAGTATTTGCGACGGGCCCGTCGTCCCGTCGCAAATACTATTAATAAAATATGATATTTAAAATACTTGCGACGGGAGCCCATCATAAAAGGTCTCGTCGCAAATACTAAACATAATAAAAAAATATTTAATAAAATTATTATTAATGAAAAAATTATACAAATATTATTAAAATAATAAAAAAATAAAAAATATTATTATTCATCAAATAAACAAACATTTAAAATATAATACTAAAAAAATATATTTTATAAAATTGTGATTAATAAAAAATTAATATTAATTTTATTAAAATAATAAAAAAATAAGAAATTATTACAAATATCAATAATTACCAAAGAAATAAAAAAATCATAAAATGTTATTATTATTAGTAAAATAAAAAAATATTAAAAAATATAATACTAATAATAAATATTAAATATTAAAAATAATAAAAATAAATTATGCAATATTTGCACTAATATAAAAGACAGAAACTGTAAATAATTCATATTACAATAAATCTTCAGTTCAAATGTTTTAAACATAAACAAAAATCACTGGGGGGTCATCTTCTAGAAGATGTGGAGGAGCTATAGGAGATGGTAGAGGAAACTCCATCCCTAAAATACGAGTCAGATTACGCATATACTCCATCTGCTCATGATGTTGCTGTTGCTGCTGCTGACGCATCTCTTCATGCTGCTTCTGAAAAATATTTATAATCTCAGACTGAGTTCACAACTGCTCTTGATACTGTGAGGCAGAAAATTATGTCTCTCCACGATCTCCTCTCAAGTTGGACATCGACATCGCAGTGGTACCATAATAAGTACCAAGAGTCACATGAGAGCCGATACCAACTATTGGACCCTTCTCAAAGCCATACTGATTCGCCCGCATCTATGTCGCCTCATCGAAATGGTGGGCACTGGTCTGCTCAGTCGTCTCGTCCTGACTCTCAGCCTGTTTCTGAGAGGTTGCAACCTCATATGACTCCTTCAATTCCAATTTAAATTTAAATGATGAAAATATTATATGCATTTAATTGTCAAACTAAAAAAAATAATACTAACCACAATCTGACGCTAGCAATCACCTCTAATCTCTCCAGTGGTTGGATCACTATACATCCTCCAATAAATGTCGAACTTTGTAATATTGGAATGCTCAACTACCTAGAGGAATATAAAATAAAATATTTATATTTAAAGTTATATAAAATATTTAAAAAATATACTTACCAGATGCTCTTTATGCATACTGAATGTATGTCTACTAGCTCAATGTGTCACCTCCTGTCTCCCCCAGTTCTGTAGTCCCACTGAAGATATCCTCTGAAATCCACCACCCAACCAGTGTAAACATAATCCATCCCAAATGTGAGATGAAATGTACTCTCGTCGGTGGACTCTACAAAAATCATCAAATTCGGTCACTCCTACTTTCTTAACGGCTGTTCTTCTTAAATTGAGCAAAAAATGACGGAAACTGTCATGCATATACACTTTCCATGCCGCGTGGATAGCGTCACGCAAGCTATCATCGATGGGATACCATAAACCCTACAAATAATTTATAATATCAAGTTATTATAAAATAAATTTCAAAATAAATATTCTTTATTTACATACCAGCCAATGATCGAACATTTCGCACTGCATATCAATGATAATTTGTTCCCATGTGATCCATGGCTGAGAAAAATAATTGTGCAAGATAGCGCTCCCTTGCCCAATAGCTACATGAAAAAAAATGTGAAAAAGGAATAAATAATCAAACAATTAGTATATATATAAATAAATTAATTAAAGTTAACTAAAATATACAAGTTACCATACCTCCGTGTGTGTGGATCGAATCCAAGATGTGGATGTCACTCAGGGATAGGGTCAGGAATCATTAGTAGAACAAGACTGTGCCCCCTACCCGTACCCCCTGAATCATCAGTAGACTGAGGGTCAGATGATCCACAATCCCTCTCATCCAAAGGTAGATCAACCTCCTGTAACTCACAAAATAGATCAAGATCCATCTGAAAAACAAAATGATTATTGTTAGCAGATAGTTAAAAACAACTATTATATATAGATATATATTAGTTATAATTATAACAAGCATTTAACTATGTCAATTTCCATCTTCATCCAAATCTTCATAGCTGTCAGTGTAAATGTATTCATCTTCCTCCTCAGCAACATCAATATCCATATGAGTTTTAGTTTCATCATATATTTTCATTTCAAATTCATTTGGAACATCATTAACATCTTCGTCATCATTGATCCTTAATTGTGGAGTTTCATCATCGATATTCACATCTCTTTGTGAAAAAGATATATTTTGAGTAGTCTCTTGAAAAATTTAAATTCTTTCCACTTCAGTGGAACCACATTTAGTTTGAGTAAACTGATTTTACTAAGATTTCATTTTTATTATGATCCACCAATCACTCAAGTCTCTTGAATTAGCACAGTACTTTGCGTAATAAATTTGATGTGCCTGTTGAGCCAGTAAAATGGTTTATTTACTTCAAGAAGACTTTTATATTTAATATCGATGATTACATGAGTCAGATGAACACTCAAGCCTCTCTCAGTATCTAACAACCGACATTTAAGCATCATTATGTAATTCTGCCCTAGATAGCACAACTCAATTATTTTATCCAGAATGCCATAAAAGTTAACTTCAGTTTCTCTATGATGCGATCCTTTCAAGAAACCTCCGTTGTTAATTGTTTTTTTTTGATTCCATGTATGCACGTGTATGAAATCAAAAACCATTCCCCACATATGCATTATAAGATTTAACCATTTTGGAAGGTGGGTTACTCAATATACACAGTCGCTTATCAATTTTATCATCATGTTGAGACACCTGAAATTTTTTAAAACAATTATCAATATGATAAATAATAAACAGAATTGATATCAAACCATCAATAAATTATGTTACCAGTTTTTGAAACCATTGAGAATTTTTTTTGTCCACGTTCTTCCAGAGCAGCTTCTGTAATTTGTGGAAGTTGTTTATTTATATGATTATCAGATAGCCTACAAATAAAATAAGCTTACATACTGTAACAGAAAATATATAATAAGTGATATAATCACTCATAGTACAAATGATTTCATTTCTTCACAGTTGTGCAGAACATATGTATGAGTTCTATGATGTTCATCATCTGAAAGCCATCATTCATGAACTCCACTGAAACCAAGATGTGGCTGATTAAAAACTAATAATTTATTATCCATTGAATCATTAACATTCCCCTCATTTCATCCCATGTGATTGTGTTTTTAGGGATATTGAGATTCAAAATAATGAGAGAAGAAAAAAGAAATTTCCTCTTGTAAATAAGCTTCAACAATTGAGCCTTCAACTGATGCATTGTTACATACATTTTTCTTCAATTTCTACATGCATCTCTCGAATGGGTACATCCATCAAAACTATATTAGACAACCACATTTAGCTTTATGTGGAAAATGTAATATCCGATGTTCTATTGAGTCAAAGAAATCTGGCGAAAAGATTTTTTCCAGTTTACATATAATTATAACAACATCTTCTTCCAGTTTTCTTAGCGCATCATAGTCTGTTGTCACTGCACAAATGTCTCAAAAAAATATGATATGTCTGTTATCGAATCCCAAATCATATAATTCAAAAAACCTCTAAATCCAATTATCATAAGTATTTCCATTATAACATGACAATAATGACTTTTTAATTTGGTAATATAACAATTCTTAACACATCTGCCCAAATTGGAAGCACCGCCATCTGAAGTCTCAAATCTACAATCCACTAAAAAAATAGTAATCGACGCTCTTTGGATAGTGTATAAGCTTCTTTTGGCTTCATTAACCTCTGTGATTTGATATTTTTAAATAGTTCATGTTCTGGTCACCTACAAATTTGGGAAAGATCTAATCATGCCTTTACAGTATCTTTGGTATTACCTAGTGTATCCAAAACTATAAGGCCCCAGCCTTAAAAATTACATAATCTTAAATTAAGTTGAATAATACACATTGAGGATCTTTTCAGGTTTATAGTTTTAGAGAATTAGATCATAAAACATGCACTAAATTCCACATTTAAACAAAGTGGTTACATAAAAGATAGTACTCATTTTTCCAATCAACGGAAACATATTTAAAATAAAACATGGATTCTTTCCTGCCACTTCCTTGATACTATCATCACATCATGTACCTTTCCCTTGACCTGTGAAAAACATTTCAAAAACTTGGGATGAGCATAAAAAGCTCAGTAAGGGATATAAAAGTACGAAATGAAAACATTATTCCTTGCATGAAATCATACTTTACTCATAAAATATAATCACATACCTCATCAAATCATGAATAAATCATAGAAATCATAAGGCATAAAGGTAAATTGAGGCATTCATAACATTCTTACTTTGGGAGTAACCCTCTTGGTTACATTTGGAATACCCATCACATTATATTCCCTAAATCTCTTCGGAGAAACCTTAACGTTTCACTCCTTCACATTACCCAATGCAGTGAAGAGCTATATCAGGCTCACCCACCCTTAGTTTATCACGGAACCACCCATCTTCATAAACAATGCCCAAGAACCATAACATAATCGAATGACACAAAACATGCAAAAAATAAAACATAACATTCCCACATTTAAATAACAATATAACATTTTAAGATATTGAAACAATGAATCCATTCTAAAAACCATTTTAAAAACCATTTAAAACATTTAATAAATAGATTTTTGAATCAAATTGTCCCATACCACATTGAAGCCTTTAACATTTTAAACCATTAATATCCATAGAAATAAATCCTTAAATCCATTTTGAAAACATGGATATTAATGAGAAATATTTATAAGAATAAATCATTAAAACATTTAAAACGATATTTTAGTTAAAGGGTTTTTAACAAAATGAGAGAAACTTGAATACAATAATTGAGGAATAACATTTAATCAGAACTTTATAATATCATGATAATAAAGGGATTCATGATATAATATTCCAAAGGAAAGTATATACACCATATAAGAGTGAACTGGTGCATAACAACAATGAAGTCTCAATAGAAATGTAAAATGAGATGAAATCCATTATAAAGGAGGTATCCTTAAATTAAGGATAAATAAATCTCATAATTATGTGTGAAAAATATAAATACACCCAATATAAGTGGATATTAAGCGTAAAACAATAAAAGGGCATTCAAACATATTCAAAGGATGACATATTCAATAACTACATGTTGAACCTAAAGAAATCGAAATTGGGTTAAAAAGTTCCCTTGGTAAAATTCGACAGCCAAACGTCGTCACTTCAAAATGAGTTGATGAGAGATAAAAAGGGTATCTCATTACTTGGACATAAAATTTACATCAATAAGGATATAGAAGAAAATATCCCAACATAATAGTATGTGAATTAAAAGACATAACAAAAGAAGTCTTTTAAAAAGAGGAGGGTAAAAGGTTCCCTTACCGACTTGGGTAACTTCCGAAACATACACCCCATTGAAGAAGGGTCATACAATATTTAAATACCCACAAATTAAATTATATTACACAATGAGTATAATAATGGGAAGTACATACACCACTCAAAGGAAATGGTGGAAAATGTAGCATAAATCTCACGGGAATAAAAGTGAGATGAAAAATCCCTTACGAAAACTCAACAGCCTAACGACGCCACTTAAAACTTCTAAAAATGAATTGATGAGATCAAATAGGGTATTTCATCATATTAAAATAAAATTTACAGTAAGAGTAATATAAAAGAACATCCCCCAACATAACAAAGAGGATCTTGAAAGATGTTACATAAAGGAGAGTACTTAAAAAGAAAGAGAGAGGTTGGATCTCTTATGAAAATTCGGCAGCCTAACGGCACCACTCAAAACTTCCAAAATGGATTGATGAGATAAAATAGGGTCTCTCATAATATGAAAATAAAAAGTAAAGTAAGAGTAATATAAAAGAACATCCCAATCATAATAAAGATGATCTTAAAATGAATGACATAAAAGAGTGTACTTAAAAAGAAAGAGAGGGGTAGGATCCCTTACCTCGTATCCGACTTGAATCGATCGTTCTTTAATATCCTGAATAATAAAATTGAGTTAATTTATACTTTCTTAAGAACCTTTTTTAAGTTCATTATTCCTTTTATATCACTTATTACCATGTCATGAACACTATGTAACTATTTAAGTTAATAACGATCATTTTAACGATCATTGCTACTTGAGTCAAAAATAAACTCTTTATAATTACAAGTTTGTTCATGGGGTAAAATATCCATTATATCCAGAATTATATTAATTATTTAGATATCATATATATCCATTATATACATGAATTTATAATATTACATAACATTTAGAGGTAAGAAATGAAATGCACCGTTCATGGAGACGGTAAGCCGTATGTACGCATGGACGCTACTTGCATTTCTATTTCATATTTAATGGAATTAAAACATAATGATACATAATATTATTATAATTATACTATGGTATCATATATAATATCATTAAATCTATCCTTTATACATACCAAATATGGTATTAACGAATCAAATCACTTTGAGGGGGCGGTAGTCCGCACTTCCTAAAATGAAGATATCGCGTTTACCCATAATGGAAACCATAAAGGTATGCCATAAATGAAAAATACAGAAGATTAAGGAAAACATAAACATATTATATATCATATATAAATATTGTGACATCTTAATGGCCACCTTTGAAGGTGTTAAAAGAATATTGAACAATCATCGTTTCGTGAGGCAGAAATTCACCATCCACAGAAACAGTATGTTCTTTAACCATTAGATGTAGGTGTGTGTAAGTGTAGCTTGAATAATTATTATAACAAAATAATAGTATATGGAAGATACTATTGGTGTTACAAAAGTAATGAATAAAAATAGTTTAGGGGGTTGGAGAAGCAAAATAAAACAAAAGAGCACAAGTGAAGAGGTTACCTTAAAATCGAGTAACTCCCTTTGGTTTGAACCAAAAGGGATTCTTGAAGATCTTCCTGCCTAAGGTATGGATTCTAGGATGAGGATAGGGATGTGGAGAGACAAAATGATCAGAGATTTTCCGAGCCAAATCCTTGAGAGGTGTGGTTAAGGTGGTAGTGGTGGGGGCCTTTTATAAGAGGAGAGGAGGGAACTCTTGGGAAGGTATAAAATGTTACTATATTTTCAAATGTGTTTCAGATTTTAAAGGTCCCAAATTGATGTATTTCAAGGATAAGGTGATAAGAGTTCTAAATTTACCCATCCAATAGGTTTTTGACATGTGTAGGTCTTAGATTTTAAATTATCATTTCATTTTATTTAAATCGTTAAATAATGAGGTAATCGTTGCATCATCATGATGTCATAAATAATTTACTTTATTTAATGTCTAAAAATTATAAAAAAAATACTATGATGTAGGAAATCTTTGTATCTTTCCAATTACTATTTATAGAAAAAAATATTACTTGTATAACCCCATGTAAAAATTGTTTTAGTAAAACAATACCTGTTTGTGTCATTTTTACTTTTACTTTAAATAAAAGGCATAAATGTCATTATCTTACCCAAGTGGCTCCATGGGGTCCCAAAAATAGACCCATGGGTTTTCTTGGTCGACCATGACTCATCCAATAGGGTTAGGACAAGTTTCAAGATATTTTCATTTTATTATAATATCATTTTTACCTTAAATCTCACTAATTACCTTTAACCGCGATTAAAACTTAAAAGTTACTATTCACCGAAAAATTATTTTAATCTCATTGAACCAAATTTTACTTCATAATGACAACCATGTATGTCTGATTTTTTAAAATGAAATCACAGAAGTGGTAAAGTTTCATTTAAACGAAAAATCAGTTTTTTAACTACGACTTAGTGGTTTTACTATTCATCAAAAATTGAAGTTTTTTAGAAAAATACCAAAAATTCACCCTAAGAAATATTTGATATTCTGAATTCATAAATGATGTCTATTTTAAAAAAATTCCAAACATATAAGTTTCATTAATTAATTTAATAATTAATTCCCGCTGTCAAAACAAATGGCATGTTTTTAAGAAACAACATCTATTAAAAGATTGACACTAGTTTAAGTCCAATTTCAAAGTGAAATTAATTCCAATGACCACTGTTGGATTAAATGGTAAAAATATATTCTAATTTCACTTTAAATCTAATTAAAAAGATAATATAAGCATATAATTAAATTATATTAAAAAGTGTTTTTGAATTAAAATACAATATTTTTCACTATTCATTAAAAAAATGAACTTTATCAGAAAAATTCCAAAAAATTACACAAAGTAAATTTTGATGTCTCGATTCTAATGAAGAATGTTATTTTGTGAAATATAACATATAAAATTTTCAAAAAGTGGATTTAAAAGAGGTTCTCCATCAAAAGACGGTTAATCGACTTTTTAAGGAATATTAGAATGTTTACGCTTAAAATTGGATTCATTCGCATTTTTAATCCTCTAACATTTATTGTAAAAAGTAAAAATATTTGAAAAACATATATAATAATTTTATAGTTAGTTCTATTCATTCCTTTCATTACAACTGCTAGGTGTTAACTACTATTTAAAATAAAATTATTTTATTATTAGAGTACAACGTAAGATTTCAAAGGAACTCGTTGTTGCGTATTGGGTACGCCATCGAGCATAGCGTTACCTTTAAAGTAATATTAATATTTTATTAAAAAATATAAATAAATATAAAAATTTTATATTCTTTATTTACCTGGGGTGTTACATCCTTCCCCCCTATTGGGAATTGCATCCTCGCAATTTTAAAATTGGGCTCGGAAACATCATTGAAAGTCCCACATCGGAACAAGAGTTGGTAAAACAATCGCTTTAAAAGAAAGATAGAGAAGTACAGAGGTCACTCGAGTTAACCCACACTATGATTCCATGTAGGAAAACATGGATATGGAAGAAGAAGAAAAGGGTCATGTTCTGAGGGGGAGTGATAGAAAAAACATTTAGGAGAAACTTAACCACAATAAAATCACAATGTTTTGGTGGGTTAAACGGTATTCGATTCCCCAGTAGGAAAAGTTAATAGAATTTTTTTAAGTTACTTTTCATTGAGGAATTTATTTTTGATCTTAAGGAGACATACTTACTTGTCATGTTTACTTTCAACTTTTACTAGATTTCTTACACAAACTCATACTTTCTCCAAAAGACGAGTATTTAAGAAGACTTGTTCGCATTAAGAGTACTATAATAAACTTCTTGAGAATTACCTAATCAAAAAAATAGAACTATATATATCCCATGTCTTTAGACCTTAACCAAAACCAAAAAATTGTTAGTACAAGATCAGATAATACCCAAAAAGTATAATCCTTTATAAAAATAAAAACTAATCTTAATCTCCAGAATTTGTCAAACAATACCCAAAGTTCAGTAAAGACCATTCAATAAACATCTACCCATAAAATTCCTCAAAGTAATCCAACTAATATTGAAACCCAAATCTCTGAAGGATTTAATCACATAGTCTTCCAAGGTAAATTTTAACATTTATCTCCAAATAACATCAGTTACTCTTAAAGTATCATATTGAAAAGTAATTAACCTAATCACATATCCTCCATGATAGGTTAATCATTTTCATAGATAACCCGAAATCATATAAGTCTATAATAAAAACATAGATTCTTCCAAAATAAAATTCCACCATTTCTCCTCAATTGAAAACTCAAATGATTCTATTTTCTATAGGCATATATTGTTTCCATGAAATAAAGAACATCTTCCAAAATAATAGTTATTACTTGATCACCAAATCATTTTCCTACACTAAGGATATCCATTTGATAAAACATAAGTTCCCAAAATCAACTTCTTCTTGATCCATAAAATCATTTAACCAAAAAGAATAAGTCATAATAACCAGGGACTTCACATAGGATAGTGGTAGGCTAAGCACCCTTGTCGCCCTTCGGTTGTGGGTTCAATTCATGTGGCATTGCCGAATGCGACGGGTTGTCACCCATCTTACGGGTTTTTTTATAAATATCAAAAATAACCCTAACATGTTTTAACCTCAAGTTTATCTCAAGTCATTCATATTCCATCATAACATATAGTAACGCATAATTACTTCAAAAGTAAGGATCATATAAACCCTAATGGTTACCTTTATAATTATTACCTTAACTTCTACATCGATTGGTCATCTCGTACATGATGCATTACAGAACTTACTAAGGTTCAAGTGTTTGATCATGACTCCTTGACAGTTGTTTTAGAACAACCACGAGTTTCCTCATTGAATCCCCCATTTCATCTGGTCTCTTAATCCGAGAACCAACACAATTTCCTTTAAACCCATTGTCACTTTGGTGCCAGCTAGATCCATCCATTTACTAAAACCAAAAATGTCAGTGTGAGTATATCAAAAAAATTATCATGTACTAATGAGAAAGATAAACACTAAGATATACTTATTCATTCACTTTATCTAAAAACTATGACTCTTTCTGAAATCCTATCCATTATGGTAATGTCACTTATGCTTAGAGAATACCCTAACCTCTAAATTTATCTAAACCGACCTTTGATACCAACTATAAGGCCCATGCCTTAAACATTACATAATCTTGAATTAAATTGAATAATTCACATTGAGGATCTTTTCAGGTTTAGAGTTTTAGAGAATTAGATCATAAAACATGCACTACATTCCACATTTAAACAAAGTGGTTACATAAAAGATAGTACTCATTTTTCCCATCAATGGAAACATATTTAAAATAAAACATGGATTCTTTATTGACACTTACTTGACACTATCATCACATCATGTACCTTTCCCTTGACCTGTGAAAAACATTTCAAAAACTTGGGATGAACATAAAAAGCTCAGTAAGGGATATAAAAGTACAAAATGAAAACATTAGTCCATGCATGAAATCATACTTTACTCATAAAACACAATCACATACCTCATTAAATCATGAATAAATCATAGAAATCATAAGACTTAAAGGTAACTTGAGGCATTCATAACATTATTACGTAGGGAGTAACCCTCTTGGTTACGTTTGGAATGCCCATCACAGTATATTACCTAAATCTCTTCAGAGAAACCTTAACGTTTAACTCCTTCGCGTTACCCAATGCATTGGAGAGCTATATCAGGCTCACCCGCCCTTAGTTTATCACGGAACCACCCATCTTCATAAACAATTCCCAATAACCATAACATAATCGTATGACACAAAAGATGCATAAAAGAAAACATAACATTCCCACATTGCAATAACAATATAACATTTTAAGATATTGAAACATTGAATCCATTCTAAAAACCATTTTCAAAACCATTTAAAACATTTAATAAAGAGATTTTTGAATCAAATTGTCCCATACCATATTGAAGACTTTAACATTTTAAACCATTAATATCCATATAAATAAATCCTTAAATCCATTTTTAAAACATGGATATTGATGAGAAATATTTATAAGAATAAATCATTAAAACATTTAAAACGATATTTTAGTTAAAGGGTTTTTAACAAAATGAGAGACACTTGAATACAATAATTGGGGAATAACATTTAATCAGAACTTTATAATATCATGATAATAAAGGGATTCATGATATAACATTCCAAAGGATAGTATATAAACCATATAAGAGTGAACTGGTGCATAACAACAATGAAGTCTCAATATAAATGTAAAATGAGATGAAATCCATTATAAAGAAGGTATCCTTAAATTAAGGATAAATCAATCTCATAATTATGTGTGAAAAATATAAATACACCCAATATAAGTGGATATTAAGTGTAAAACAATAAAATGTCATTGAAACATATTCAAATTATGACATATTCAATAACTACATGTTGAACCCAAAGAAATTGAAATTGGGTTAAAAAGTTCCCTTGGTAAAATTCGACAGCCTAACGGCGTCACTTCAAAATGAGTTGATGAGAGATAAAAAGGGTATATCATCAATTGGAAATAAAATTTACATCAATTAGGATATAGAATAACATATCACAACATAATAGTATGTGAATTAAAATACATAAAAAACAAGTCTTTTAAAAAGAGGAGGGTGAAAGGTTCCCTTACCGACTTGGGTAACTTCCGAAACGTACACCCCATTGAAGAAGGGTCATACAATATGTAAATACCCATAAATGAAATTATATTACACAAGGAGTATAATAATGGGAAGTACATACACCACTCAAAGTAAATGGTGGCAAATGTAGCATAAATCTCACGGGAATAAAAGTGAGATGAAAAATCCCTTACAAAAACTCAGCAGCCTAACGACGCCACTTAAAACTTCCAAAAATGGATTGATGAGATCAAATAGGGTCTCCAAAAATATTAAAATAAAATTTACAGTAAGGGTAATATAAAAGAACATCCCCCAACATAACAAAGATAAGCTTGAAAGAAATGAAATAAAGGAGAGTACATAAAAAGAAAGAGGGAGGTTGGATCTCTTACGCAAATTCGGCAGCCTAACGGCGCCACTCAAAACTTCCAAAATGGACTGATGAGAGAAAATAGGGTCTCTAATCATATGAACATAAAAATTACAGTAAGATTAATATAAATGAACATCCCAATCATAATAAATATGAGCTTAAAAGGAATGACATAAAAGAGTTTACTTAAAAAGAAAGAGAGGGATAGGATCCCTAACCTCGTATCTGACTTGACTCGATCATTCTTTAATATCCTGAATAATAAACTTGAGTTAATTTGAACTTTATTAAGAACCTTTTTCAAGTTCATTATTCCTTTTATTTCACTTATTACCATGTCATGAACACAGTGTAATTATTTAAGTTAATAATGGTCATTTTAACGATCATTGCTACTTGAGTAAAAAATAAACTCTTTATAATTACAAGTTTGTTCATGGGGTAAAATATCCATTATATCCAGAATTATATTCATTATTTAGATATCATATATATACATTATATACATGAATTTATAATATTACATAACATTTAGAGGTAAGAAACGAAATGTACCGTTCATGGAGACGGTAAGTCGTACGTACGCATGAACGCTACTTCCATTTCTATTTCATATTTAACGGAATTAAAACATAATGATACATAATAGTATTATAATTCCAGTATGGTATCATATATAATATCATTAAATCTATCCTTTATACGTACCACATATGGTATTAACGAATCAAATCACTTTGAGGGGGCGGTAGTCCGCACTTCCTAAAATGAAGATATTGCGTTTACTCATAATGGAAACCATAAAGGTATACCATAAATGAAAAATACAGAAGCTTAAGGAAAAAATAAACATATTATATATCATATATAAATATAGTGACTTCTTAATGTCCACTTTTGAAGGTTTTAAAAGAATATTGAACAATCATCGTTTCGTGAGGCTGAAATTCACCATCCACAGAAACAGTATGTTCTTTAACCACTAAATGTTGGTGTGTGTAAGTGTAGCTCGAATCCTTCTTATAACAACATCCTAGTATATGGAAGATACTAGTGTTGTTAAAAAAGTAATGAATAAAAATAGTTTAGGTGGTTGGAGAAGCAAAATAAAACAAAAGAGCATAAGTGAAGACGTTACCTTAAAATCGGGTAACTCCCTTTGGTTTGAACCAAAAGGGCTTCTTGAAGAGCTTACTTCCTTAGGTAAGGCTTCTAGGATGAGGAGAGGGATGTGGAGAGACAAAATTTTCAGATATTGGTCGATCCAAAGGCTTGAGAGGTGTGGATAAGGTGGTATAGTTGGGGGCCTTTTATAAGAGGAGAGGAGGGCACTCTTGGAAAGGTATAAAATGTTACTTTATTTTCAATTTTTTTCATATTTTAAAGGTCCCACATTGATGTATTTCGAGGATAAGGTGATAAGAGTTTGAAATCCACCCATAAAATAGGTTTTTGACATGTGTAGGTCTTATATTTTACATTATCTTTTAATTTTATTTAAATCGTTAAATAATGAGGTAATCGCTGCATCATCATGATGTCATAAATAATTTAATTTATTTAATGTATAAAAATTATAAAAAAAATACTATGATGTAGGAAATCTTTTTATATTTCCAATGACTATTTATAGTCCAAAATATTACTTGTATAACTCCATGTAAAAATTGTTTTAGTAAAATAATAAATGTTTGTGTCATTTTTACTTTTACTTTAAATAAAAGGCATAAATGTCATTATCTTACCCAAGTGGCTCCATGGGGTCCAAAAAATCGACCCATGGGTTGTCTGGGTCGAACATGAATCATCCAATAGGGTTAGGACATGTGTCAAGATATTTTCCTTTTATTATAATATCATTTTTACCTTAAGTCACACTAATTACCTTTAATCGCGATTAAAACTTAAAAGTTACTATTCACCAAAAAATTATTTTAATCTCATTGAACCAAATTTTACTTCCTAATGAAAATAATATATTTTTTATTTTTGAAAATAAAATCATAGAAGTGTAAAGTTTCATTTAAATGAAAAATCAGTTTTTTAACTACCACTTAGTGGTTTCACTATTCATCAAAAATTGAAGTTTTTCAGAAAAATACCAAAAATTCACCCTAATCTATATTTGATATTCCGAATTCATAAATGATGTCTATTTTAAAAAATTTAAAACATATAAGTTGAATTAATTAATTTAATAATTAATTTCCGCTGTCAAAACAAATAGCGTGTTTTTAAGAAACAACATCTATTAAAAGATTGACCCTAGTTTAAGTCCAATTTGAAAGTGAAATTAATTCCAATGACCACTATTGGATTAAATGGTAAAAATGTATTCTAATTTCACTTTAAAACCAATTCAAAATATAATATAATCATATAATTAAATTTTATTAAAAAGTGGTTTTGAATTAAAATACAACATTTTTCACTATTCATTAAAAAAATGACCTTTATCGGAAAAATTCCAAAAATTTACACAAAGTAAATTTTGATGTCCCGATTCTAAAGAAGAATTTTATTTTTTCAAATATAACACATACAATTGTCAAAAAGTTGATTTAAAAGATGTTCGCCATCAAAAGGCGGTTAATCGACTTTTTAAGGAATATTAGAATGTTTACGCTTAAAATTGGATTCATTCACATTTTTAATCCTCTAACATTTATTGTAAAAAGTAAAAATATTTGACAAACATATATAATCATTTTTTAGTTAGTTTTGTTCATTCTCGTCATTACAATGGCTAGGTGTTAACTACCATTTAAAATAAAATTATTTTATTATTAGAGTGCAACGTAAGATTTCAAAGGAACTCGTTGTTGCGTATTGGGTATGCCATCGAGCATAGAGTTCCCTTTAAAGTAATATTTATATTTTATTCACAAATATGGATAAATATAAAAATTTCATATTCTTTATTTACCTGTGGTGTTACAAAAACTATATGAAATAAATTATGAAAATAGTTCTCAATGTGCATAAAATCCAACATGTGGCAGACCAACAAATCAGACCAATATGGAATATCCCAAAAAATGCTTCATTTTATCCAATTATGTTCTTTCCCAAATCCATGAATTTTCTGTTGGTTTACTGTTGGCCCAAATGTGATGGGAGGTAATAAAAATACAACTAATTTTAACTCTGTACCTGAGATCATTTTTAGAGGTTCATCCCTTTTAATTGTACCTTTCCTAAAATGAGATTTTTTCCTCCAAAAATTATGATCAGTTCAAAGAAATTTGTGGAGACAGTCAAAATAGAAATGTTTTTTTCCATTGACAAGTATAAAGGCTTTGTTTTCTTTAATACAGAAAAGACATGATTTTGGACCATGTGTACTTCAGTGAGATAACATGCCATATGCCAAAAATTCACTAATAATCCACATCAATATAGATTTTAAAATGAAATTGTGTTTTGCAGGAACATCATATGTACTAACACCATCACTCCACAATGCATTTAACTCATCAATCAATGGTTTTAAATAAACATCAATATTCTTTTTCAGATTTCCTAGGATTAATAAGGTCAAAAAGATATAGGGCTCCTTCATCAACATCCATATAGGTAAATTTTACATAGTTATAAAGACATGCCAATATGAATACGAACTATCATAAGAACCAAATGGACAGAAACCATCAGTAGAAAGACCCAATCACACGTTTCGGGCTTCTAAAGCAAAAGACGGATGCAAACAGTCAAAATGATTCCATGAACCACCATCAGATGGATGATTCAAGATTTTATCAGTTGAAATCTTTGTTTTGTGCAATGACATCATTGACGCTGTGTTCTGAGACATAAATAAATGCTGCAACATGGGTGTAAGGGGGAAATATCTCAACTGTTTTACTGGAATTGATCCAGACTTTCCTGGTTGAGCTTCTTTATAACTTGATTGTCCACATGTGGGACAACTATCCAACAAATCATTTTTAACAGAATATAAAATTCAATCATTTGGACATGCATGAATCTTCTAATAACTAAGGTCCAGATTATGAACAAGCCTCTTTCTATCATAGTAATTTGCAGGCAACACATTTCCTTTAGGTAATAGTGTTTTAACCAAAGAAAATATCTGATCAAAATAGTTATTTGACATTTCATTATCTGATTTAATAGCCATAAATTTTGCAATAGCTTGTAATTTTCTTATCTTGCAACCAGGATATAATGCATCCTCCGCAGACCTCAAGAACTCATAAAATTCAGATGGTGCCAACTTAAGATTTAAATCAATATTATCTTTAGTTTCGGTTTGTTGAACAGATAGACCTACAACATCATGTACTAAATTTTTAAACCGTGATGGATCCAGAATCAAGTTATTAGTATCTTCTCTGGAACTGTGTTCACCTTGTTGATACAAAAAACATAATCTGGTTGAAAACCAAACCGTAAGAGATGTCCCCCAACCTTGTCAAATGCGTCAAATGTTCTAAGGGCACATTTTTTACAAGGAAACATTACTGTGCCTTATGAAACATATTTTGGTTTTGATGATGTAAATGATAAGAAAGCTTCAACACCCTCAATATATACAGGATTTAAACCAGAACCATTTGGATTTCTACGCTGATTTATCCAAGTTCGATCATCTAATACTGATTTTTGTCAACTTCCTTGTTCCATATTTTTCTAAAAAATATAAAATAATTAGTATTTAGGAATAATTTAAATTTATAAAAACAATATCTGAAAATAAAGATAAATAATTACAACCACTTCTTAATAATTACCATTACTTACGGGCGACACAATTTCCAGTGGATTGACGACTGCTCTTTTGTCCGAGGGATCATTTACTAGCAACTTTCTCAAACACAAATCACAATGAAGAATCTGCTGAGAGGTACTCATATTCATTCTCATAAGCATGAGAATGAATATGTGTACCTCCGAGCAGATTCTTCATTGTGATTTCTGTGTGATAAAGTTGCAAGTAAATGAACCGTCGGACAAAAGAGCCCCCTTTTCGTCGATGAATCATCTTCTTGTAACTGTCACTGCCTGAACACATTATAAAAAATGTGGTCCTACGAATGCATATTCAAACTCATGCATATGAGATTGGATATGCATACGTAGAAGCATACTTTTCATAATGTTTTGAGTCGGTGAAAGTTGAAAGGAGAAGAGTCATTTAGCAAAAGGAGTTCTGTCAATCCTCTAGAAATTGTGCCAAGTTATTACAAGTTATTACATTTTATTACAATTTATTTTCTTCCTAATTGTTCTTAATTGTTCCTAATTATTTATAATTGTTGATAATTGTTGCTAATTGTTGCTAATTTTTGTTAATTATTTCTAATTATTGCTAATTTTTTTCTAATTGTTGCTAATTGTTTCTAATTGTTGGTAATTGTTGCTAATTGTTGGTAATTGTTGCTAATTGTTCTTATTTATTCCTATTTATTCCTATTTATTCCTAATTATTCCTAATTATTTCAAATTATTCCTAATTATTAATATTTATTCCTATTTATTCCAAATTATTCCTAATTATTTATAATTGTTGATAATTATTGCTAATTGTTTCTAATTGTTGTTAATTATTTCTAATTATTGCTAATTGTTGCTAATTGTTTCTAATTGTTTCTAATTGTTGCTAATTGTTGCTAATTGTTGGTAATTGTTGCTAATTGTTCTTATTTATTCCTATTTATTCCTATTTATTCCTAATTATTCCTAATTATTTCAAATTATTCCTAATTATTAATATTTATTCCTATTTATTCCTAATTATTTCAAATTATTCCTAATTATTAATTATTACTGTTTTTTACTATTTATTACTAATTATTACTAATTATTACTAATTATTACTAATTATTACTAATTATTACTATTTATTACTATTTATTATTATTTGTAACTATTTATTACTATTTATTCCTATTTATTCATATTTATTCCTAATTATTCACAATTATTCCTAATTATTCCTAATTATTCCTAATTATTCCTAATTATTACTATTTATTCTTATTTATTTCTAATTATTCCTATTTATTCTTATTTATTCCTATTTATTTTATTTATTCTAATTTATTCCTATTTATTCCTACTTATTCTTATTTATTAATATTTATTACTATTTATTACTCTTTATTATTATTTATTACTATTTATTCCTATTTATTCCTATTTATTTCAATTTATTCCTATTTATTACTATTTATTACTATATATTACTATTTATTACTATTTATTACTAATTATTACAAATTATTACTAATTATTACTAATTATTACTAATTACCTCTAATTATTACAATTTATTCCTATTTATTACTATTTATTACTAACTATTTCTAATTATTTCTAATTATTACTAATTATTACTAATTATTACTAATTATTACTAATTATTACAAATTAGTACTAATTATTACTAATTACCTCTAATTATTACTATTTAGTACTAGTTATTTCTATTTATTAATATTTATTAATATTTATTTCTATTTATTACTAATTATTACTAATTATTATAATTTATTACTAATTGTTACTAATTATTACTATTTATTACTAATTACTACTATTTATTACTATTTATTTCTAATTATTACTAATTATTACTATTTATTACTATTTATTACTAATTATTCCTATTTATTTCTAATTATTACTATTTATTACTAATTATTCCTATTTATTACTAATTATTCCTATTTATTACTAATTAAACATATTTATTAGTAATTATACATATTTTTTACTATTTATTCTTATTTATTCTATTTTATTCCAATTTATTCCTATTTATTCATATTTTTTCCTATTTATTCCAACGTATTCCTATTTATTCTTATTTATTAATATTTATTACTATTTATTCCAATTTATTCCAATTTATTGCTAATTATTGCTAATTATTGCTAATTATTACTAATTATTACTAATTATTAATAATTATTACTATTTATTACTAATTATTACTAATTATTCATTTGTATTCCTTTGTATTCCTATTTATTCCTATTTATTACTAATTATTACTAATTATTACTATTCATTACTATTTATTACTAATTATTCCTATTTATTACTAATTATTCCTATTTACTACTAATTATTCTTATTTATTACTAATTATACATATTTATTAGTAATTATTCTATTTATTACTAATTATTCCGTTTTATTACTTATGTTGGATCGAAATATAGATGGATATGTATATTAGATTGAACAATACAAGAGGGGGGTGAATTATAGGTTTAAAAACTTTGTGTTTAAACACTTAAGAAATTAGTTTAAATGATCTTAAACTAATACAATTCACAACAGATACAATTAATCGCAATTGACTTGGATGTAAAGGTATAATACGATGTAATACTATAAGTAAAGTAAATCAATTGTATTCAAATGAATACAATAATCAGAGTAATACAATAGTGAAAGATTCTACCATAAAGCGTATAAAATCTATCGATATAATATGTAACAGTATAATTGTAATTGAAACAATTACAAATAAATACAGAATGAAGAAAGGAAACAAAACAATTCTCCTTCTAATACAAACAACAACAGAAATGTAAAAGTATTACAATTCTTTTATCCCAAAGAGAAGGGTATCCTTTCACCTAGGATAAGAGGTCTGTCTTACCACCATTTTGGTAAGCCCTCGATACGATGATCAGTACGTCTGTCTTGCTATCCTTGCAAGCCCTCGATACGATGATCGGTATGTCTGTCTTGCTATCCTCGCAAGCCCTCGATACGATGATCAGTACATCTGTCTTGCTATCCCAGCAAGCCCTCGATTTTGCAGGTAATCGACACCTCTTTCTTTCAAACACTTGAAAGCCCTCGATACGATGATCGGTACCACCGTCTGCCTATCCTCAGCAGCCCTCGATCGTTATCACCTGATCAGTCACACAAAGCAAAACAAAGCACATAATGAAATACAAAAACTAAGAACAAGCCGTTCACGTTTTGTAATCTCAAGGCTTTTTCACGAAGCAAGAGAGAAGTCACAACGTCTCTCTCTAGAACTTGATAGAAGCAAAGAATGATCAAAGTCTCTCAGTTGTTCTTCACAGCTTTAAATGACCTCCTATTTATAGGCCTCAAGTTCCAACGGTCATATTTCCTCTAACGGTCATATTTCTCCGGAAAACTCGTAGGGACTTGGACACCTGACACTATAACGGTCATATTGAAACAGAAAACACAACATCCTTTTGATTAGTTTATAACTAACTCCACGACATCGTTTTGGTTAAAACAAAAGATATATGAAAAAGATAACCATGAGTACGATTGATATAAAACATGTACTTTGATAAAGAATAAAAACAAGCATGTGATAAAAGTAAAATATGAGTACTATTAGTATTAGTTAGTGCAATGTAATGAAATGATGCAAAGAGAGTATGATGCACAAAAGTCCACATGATTGATAGAGTCAGTATAATTGACATGGTTAGTATAATTGACAGAGTCAGTACAATTGACAGGGTCAATACGATCGACAGAGTCAGTACGATTGACAGAGTCAGTACAATTGACAGGGTCAGTACGATTGACAGGGTCAGTACGATTGATAGAGTCAGTACGATTGATAGGGCCAGTATGATTAACAGAGTCAGTATGAAAAACATATATGAATAGATTTGTGATTTCCAAAACAAGACATAAAAGTCAAAAGAGGACTTTTGAATCAACAACTAATTATTTCTATTTATTATTAATTATTCCTATTTTTTTCTAATTACTCGTAATTATTACTAATTAAACATAACTATTAAAAATTATCGTTAATTGATATTAACAAATACAATTTACTACTAATAATTACTAATTACTAATTACAAGTAATTATTTATAGATAATACTAATTTTCTTTAATAATTATTAATTATTACTAATTATTAATTATTAATAATTATTAAGAATTAAAATTAATAATTTTAATTTATTATTACAAATAAATTCAGATAAGAAAACAATTTAAATCTAATTTAATTACAACTAATCAAAAATAATTAAAATTAACATAAAAAATGAAATAAATACTAAATTAAATAAAATATAAATACCTTTAAACTTGATCTCCTATTGATGTAAGCGACTTCACAACTTCTCTGTAAAAAAAATAACTCTGAGAAATTTTCACTCAAAAAATAGAGTTTAGAGAGAGAGAGGAAGTGAGAAATGAGAGGAAGAGAAAGAAAAACAGAGGGCATATATAGGTTAGATTAGTTGTGATAGGACTAGTTGTGACGGGACAACCGCCGCAAAAGATACTTTTTACGACGGGGCCCATCGCAAATACATTTGTCCGCATTAATTGATGTCGGTGGTTAAAAGGGTATTTATGATGGGGCCCGTCGCAAAAAGTGACCTGCCGACGCACCTTTTACGATGGGTCAAAATCCTGTCACAAAAATCCATTTACTGCCGCCGGTATTTGTGATGGGTCCCGTCACAAATACCCTCCGACCGACACCCCATTTGCGACGAGGGCATCCCCTCCTCGCAAATAACTTTCCCCTGCTTAGGCATGTATCCCACGCCAAACCACGCATTAACTTTTGCGATGGGATGAACCCCCAGTCGCAAATAACATCTGGGTTGTACTATTTGTGACGAGATTAATTCTCGTCGCAAATAGCCCGTCCCAAAAGCCTATTTTTCCCGTAGTGTAACCTAACCATTTAAATTACTGTTATGAATAGTAATAACCACATTTTGAAATTTATAAGTTTTTTTTCAGAATAGACTTCATTTTTGAATTCAAAATATCAAAATTAGCTTAGGGTGAGTTTTGGTATATTTTTGAAAAGTTTCAATTTTTGATGAATAGTGAAAAATACTACATTATTATTAAAAACCAACTTTTTCATTTAAATAATTATTTTAATTTCTATTAACTTTAGAGTCACAATATATAAATATTACATATATTATTTTAATGTAGTATGTTATAATGATTTTTATATTGAAACTAGATACAAAAATTTGTTGAACTTTTGAACGTCTCTTTTACCTGCCTTTTAGCAAAATCTGCGAGATTAGCATTAAACGTAATTTTACTACTTCTGTGAATGGAATTTTGAAAAACATAAATACATGGTTGTAATTAGTATCAAATTTTTTTTCTAATAGGAACAACTTAATTTTTTTTGAATAGTAACTTTAGTAAATTTTCATTTATTTACAACGGTTAAAGGTAAATCAGGCAGTTAAAGGTAAAAATAATATTATAATATTTAAAAGTTACCCTACCCCAAGTTCTAATTTAATTGGATAAGTAAGTTTTTACCAAAATCAAACTTAGTCCAAAATTTTGGCCTTTTTAAGCCTATTCGGTAAGAATAAGACTTTTATTATATTTTATTTAAAGATAAGTTAAAAATATCATACTCAAACTTTTAATAAATAAATCCCTTTTAATATATGGTTATGCATAAGATAAATTCGACTATAAATATTAATTAGAAATATAAGAAATTTATCTTCATCCTGATGATTTATTTTAAATTTTTAGAGGAGAAATAATTTAATTAACTACTTTTATAATAATAATTCAGTAATTAATTTATTAAAGGAAGAATCAATTAAATGATATTAATAATATTAAAATAAAAATAATTTGAAATATTTTATACCATAACAAAAATTGGATGATTTTACATTTTAGGTATGAGTTAATATAGTTTTTTTACGGAATCAAGTTGTTATGATTTTTTTAAATCAATTAGTAAATAGTATCAAAATTGACTAAAATGATACTTTAAAATAAATAATATTTTTTTAAATGATATAAAATTAATAAAAATATATAATTTGGTAAAATAATTAGTATAATGTTAAATATGTCATAAATGATCCAATTGGGGTTCGTTTTTCATCTTAGATTAAATATATTAACCCTATATCGTAAAAAGACAAGTAGTCATAGTAAGAGAAAAATTGTTTAACTAAGGGTTAAAGCTAAATGATAATGTTACTATTGTGACCTAAAACATGTATGAAATTCATTTGTTGAGAGGATTTCGACCTATACTCATCTTATCCTATAAATAAATCACTTTGGAGGTATTTGAATCGGAAAATCATTTATATTAAATTAATTGTTTTAGAGTTTCCAAAGTGCCCCTCATCTCTTTTATAAAAGGACTATCTCATTCTATTTTATTCACAACATGAAATCCTTTTGGCTCTACCGACCCCTTCCCATTTCTCTTCCCAAATTCCCTCACTTCATCCTAGATGCCATACTATGGGTATAAATCCTATCTAATAAGTCTTTTTGTGAAAATCAAAAGGAGATACTCGAAGAATGGGTAATTATTTTACTAATTCAATTCAATTTATTTTTTTATTATACTTACTCTTCGTATGTTTTTTCCATACTAAAGTAATAAATCCAATATCTAATATATTATGAGATAATGTTATGATTATGGGAAAAATATATTCCTCCTTTTAACCATCCTATGAAAATCAATATCACCATGCATGCGTATGTACGACTTCCCGTCTCCAGGCCATAGTGTAAACTATTTTCATCTATGCTTTATTTAGATGGGTATAAAGATGAACATAAAGTATTTAAATAATAAATATGACCTGATATTGTTTATGTATAATTAAAATTCCATCTAATTTCCTACCCATTACCATTATGGAAAGATATCGTTTCTCGTGTGTAAGTACGACTTACTATCTCCGTGACACGATGCGATTCATCCTCTATTACAACCATTTTATAATGATTATAAAAGTATATATATATTGACTAAAAATTAGATATATGACAAAATAATTCTATTGTAATTATTTATATATATATATATATATATATATATATATCACTTACTTTCTTCTATTCAATACGGTAAGAAAACATAAAAGCGTTCATTCGTACATACGACCTACGGTCTCTATGAACAGTGTGTTCCATTTCATTTATTTTTCGATTATATATATTTATATACTGAATATATATGATATATAAATCATGTTTTACATTCTGGAAGTAAGTAAATCCTGATCTATGTAATATGACCAAGGATAACAATTCAAAACACGTATGATAAACAACATGGTTATTACCTGAAACATTGTTTTAACTTGGAATTGTATATAAACGGTAAATATAAAGTCATAAATTAATAATATATAATATTATAAATATAATTATAGTTATGGTATAAGTTAATAACATGTTTAACCCTATTGTACAAGAGTTTAACAGATGTTCACACAAAAGGATGCACAAGGTAAGAGATTTCTTCCCAATCCCCTTTTATTGAGACATAGTTTGATGTTATACACCAACCTTTTTTATAATGTGTATATACAAACCCTTTGACTTAACATATAATTAATTTATTTATTATCAACTTAATTAATATTTTGATAAATATTATTCTTTCATTTGGATTATTATTTAAATGTTCATATTGGTATGTGGCGCTTTGATTGTTTAAAGAATTAATGCTTTCTCCATTTCAATATTCTTGATATTATCATACATATTTATTTAAATGTATATAATGGATTATAAAGAAAATTTTATTTATATATTTAATTTCATTCAAATTTTTTCAAAAAGAATATTTTTATGGTTCTATGTAAGGATTAATTTCACAATCTTTATTATCTAGGATTAGTTTTACCTAAGAATTTACCGAGGCATATTTATCATCCATATCCATGTTTCTTAAAAATGTATGTCAGAAAATTATTACTATTATTTTAAAATTTTTTAATGAAATTTTTACCCATGTTCAATTTTATAATAAGGAATATTTTGATCATTTTCCTTATGGGGTACTTTGTTTTACATTTTTGAAAAAGTATGAGAAGCATGATTTTTAACTTATACGGTGTGAACAGATTTTTCTACCATCGTGAAGCCTTAACATTTTGAAGGTTTCTTTACAAGATTGAAATATTATTTTCAATGAAAATATTTTCTTGTTAATTATTTCATTTTAAATAACTATTTTTAATAAGATGGGTATTTCTATAAATAAGTTTCTAATGATTTTATTAAGAACATTTTCATCCATTTCAGCATCCTCTATTAGATCTTATGTTTAATTGAGGTTGATTTCTTATGATACAACCTATCATATTGTATTGAAGGTTTTATGAATAGTTTTACTATGGATTTTATATTTTTATACCATTCTAGGTTTATAGAAAATGTATTGAAATTCCATATGCTAGTTTTACTATGAATGTTTATGTTGGTTATGTTTTACCCCTTTCATAAGAGTAATTAATTGGACTGATTAAGTGATGGAAGGGGCCCTCTATATCCCCTAGATACAATGGTAAGTTTCATGAGATTAAATGTTTTGGGTTTTTACCGTTTATATATGGTCTTGGAATGAGGCCTTGACAGTATGATTATGATGTCCGACATTATGCATCCTCTCATTATGAGATTAGTTATTGATATTACATGTGATTATTCAGCTAGTATAATATCAATATGAATGTTTAAATGATATTATTTGATTGATTATTTCTATATTATGCTCAATATTATGTTTAAAAGTATTTTGTTTCTATTTTATACATTTTCTTAAAAGTTTGTGCTTATTTATGATAGCTTATACTATACAGTTTACCCTTACTGAGCATTAGATCTCACACTTTTCTTATATTTAATTTACCAAGATGCCAAGATGTGTATTATGATTGATATGTAGGGTTAATCTTGGATAATAATAGAGTTATCAAAGGATTATATTTTTTGTGTTTTATGTTTTTAATTGTAATGTAAAATTAATGAATGTAATCTATTTTTCAAGACAGCTAAACTGGTCGGTCCTTTTGAATTTGATTCCTTATAATCATGCCAATGTATTAAAATAATGCACCAGCTTTGAGATTCTGGGGTCAGACTGTTACACATGACATCAAGGTATTCAATCATTCTACAACAAGAATGAGCTCAGTCATCCATAATCAATTATCTTTGGCAAGAAACTATATCTATTATTAATATTAATTAGACACTTCCTTATGAATGGATTATTATTAATATTATCCTAATATTAATAACTATCAATAGACAAAATAATACATAAAATTTATTTCAATAAAATTTCCATATTTCATAAATATTCAATGGAGAATGGTAATAATTAGCACATTCTCCTTCCCTTAAATAATTACATCATTCCAACTTTATGTTGTTTAACTATTTCCTAGAATATAAACCTTGCTATATATCAACAATAACCACCTTACATAGATACACATTTGACGGGATCATATCCTTCTAACTTGTCCCTATTTTCTTCATTTGGATTTATTTTACTCCTTTTTTATCCTTCTATGTTATGGCAGTTGATCTCTTTTTCTCTTATAGAGTTATTTTGATGTTTGTTGGCATAGTTATGGCATGTTTCCCTTGGTGGGATGTAGATTCCTTGTGGGAGAGGTGATCATAGATTCATGTTGTTGTTCCATTTTCTTCTGGGGAACACTGAAAGCCTTGAGGTAGGGTATTAATTTATTCTCCTATTATTTTAATGAGTAATCATAAATTTTTCATGTTTAATATATTTAAGTTACATTGTAATTATCCTTAATAAAAATTAAACTAGATTAAGTAATGAACTTTGTTTTTGGTTGTTGTGATCGCATGTACTTCCACTATGATAATGATTTACCTCTTGATTTGATAGATTATGTAATATCTATGTTTATGATTTAGTTTAACATGTTTTTATGATGAAAATTGTTAAATAATGTAAATTTAGAAACATTTATTGGCTAAGGAATTAAATATTCATGTTATAATTAAACAAATATTATTTTAATTTTTCAGAAATAAAATAATACTTGAGGAATGTTTAATGAGAAACACTCTTTCTTATGTTAATGTAACTTTACAAAGAACATGAATATGATATTTTTATTAATTAAATAATAAATAATAATGTTTTAATTGGTTTTTTGACCTTAAAATTTCATGAAACTCGAAGTTATACTTACAAGAATGTTTAATTAATTTATAGCTTTTAATAGTTTATTATTTAGATTACTTTTGGTTATAAACTATGATAAATGAATTAGTTAATTCAATATGTTAAATTACCAAATGTTTGATAAAGATAAATGTTTGGGGATGAGTGAACCTATTTTCTTGTAAAGGCTTATTGAATTATTTTTATGGCTTAGATAACCTACTAACTTTTACTGTTTTCTTGATTCCTTGTGTGCTTTATCTAGATTTGAGTCCTGCTTTGTGATGTGATGTGAGACTAAGTTGGATGATGGATGACCAGACATGGTCAAGGAGGAATAGGTTTGTAAAAATAGTTAACATATAAGATGGTAGGATGTGCAGTGATATACATAGAGATATTCTTTGTAGAATGCATGGTGATATGAATAGTGGTGTGAGGTATGGTATCAAGACTAATGAAAGGGATTGAATCTAGGATTTCCCATTGTTGTGATAAATGTTAGGATGCTTGTTTGATAATGTTCTACTTTAAAGGTCTGATAATTGTGTTTCTTGTTTACCAACATTCCTTTTCCTACTGCTTGAGGTAGCTGGCTGTTCTTGGTTATTTATAAATTTTTTATGGTATCTTAGGATTAATTTTAAAGTACCTAGATTTATGTAGTTATAATAGATAATAATTTTATTAACCCTTAGGGTTGGTGGTTAATAGAATTCTGTAAATGATGATAATCTTTAGACACCGTGAGATCAATTTGTTTACGCCTAGAGGACATGCAAACTAGTTGGTGATGTTGTTAAAGTAGTGATAAAAAAATGTTAATGATTAATTGAAATAATTAACATAAATAATAATGTTTAATGAAAATAATTAAATAAATTTGTCTTGAATTCTTGTATGCTTATAGGATATATAGTCTTTAGTAGTGGAAGATGGGTGTGAGAGTGACACTAGCTGAAATTGAGCCTAAACTAAGTTGATTCCCATAGTGTGGTTGTAAGATATATTATATCATGTATCTTCCATATTTTTATATTCTAACCCACCCATGTTAGATGAATGACAGGCACCCAGTGGACTTTCATAGAGTGTTTTCCCCAACATCCAAGTTGGTGAGGAATAGACACTTGGCTACCCACTTTTTCCCTGCTCTCTTCTCCTTGTAGTATTATATATTGGTATGTAAAAGGTTACATTTCCCATATATGTGTATAGAGGGATGTAATGTATTTTTGTTATTTCTGGCACATGTATCTTTGGATATAGTATCCTATACATTATTATATGTTTGTAGTGTATGGGATTTGGTAGATCAAGGTATAATACTTGACATACGAGTTGTGGTGGCTCCTGAAAACTACCATATTACTATCCAGAGATATGGTATGAGATGATGAGATGATGTCATGAACAAGGTGTATAGTATGTGATTAGATGATGTGATACATGAGATGAGTGAGGTGTTACTTTAGACTAGGTGTCTTTAGGATGAGCTACTTTTGGAGAGAGTTGGCTCAGGACATGTGATGTTGGGGAAGTCTTTAAAACCAATGACAAAGTGGTGTTGGGGTACCTTCTTTTGATATTATTTTATATGATCTATTTTATGTGATACTTGGGTGATATATAGCCATAGTGAGACTGAATGTTGGTTTTGAGCATAATAGAAGTGTTTGATGGGGCATGCCTAACTTAGATTTTTGTTGTTATCGATGATTAATCTGATATTTACATGATGATAAATTCTATGATCAAAATAATTTAATCAAATAATTTAGACAATGGGTAAATGTAGGAACCAAATCATAGAATCATCACATGTTGTTTATAATTAATTTAAGTAATTAAATAATTACCTTGCGATAAGTTATTTCTTTGTTGATGGATCTAACAATTTATCTACATCGTTCTGATCATCACATTGTAGAAATCAAGAATAAATTTCCTCTAGTGGCGATCCATGGGTGTTCCATGAACCTCCAAACATCTCCATTGGAATCTCTAAATGCTTTCACGGAAGATCCAAACACCTGCATCGTTCTCCTTTGATCACCCAGAGAATCATTTCAAGGAAGGTATCTCTTCGATAATTTTAGACTTGAGAGTGGTTTTGGAGGAGGATCAATTTTCGTTATTGAGAGGGTTCCAAGAGAGGGAGATCTCTAGTGATTTGAGAGGACTCTCTTCGGATCTCATTGTGCACAACATAAATGAATTCTCTCACAAGAAAAATAATATAATTGGTTTTTTATATCGCTAGGGTTATAAAACAATAATTACACATGCACCCTTATTATTTATGTAATCCTTTAAGAACCACATCTCTATAATAATAATAATAATAATAATAATATTTATTTACATGCACTAAACTCGGGAATTAAATTAAATATTATTTATTCAAATAATATTCAATATATATTATTTCTCACCAGACCATTAAACTAGGTTCGCCATTACTCCGCAATATTTATCAGATATTGAATAATGAAAATTTATTTAATAAATAAATATCACTTCATTATTCTCCAATAAATAAATAAATATTGTATTTACTAAATAGTAAATAAATATTTATTAAGTTTTTCACTCATATAATATTCTCTCAAAATACTAGTGATGAAATATATGAGATCAAGAAAACATGAATAATTATTAAATGATGTCTAAGAATAATATTTATTCAACTTCTTAAATAATAAATCACAATATATTATTTGACTGATATTTTGGATATACTTAGTGTGTGACCCTCTAGGACACTTTCTTAGTGACATTAGGTGAAGCAGCCTAAAATCCAAGTTTATCATCTAAAAACATGCCCAGGCACCTGTAGAGAAATAATTTAATACCCCAGTTAAATAATACCTCATACAGATGATTACTACATAATATAATCTCTTTATTATGATATATCTAATCAAGAAATTTTCATTCTAGTTAAACAAACCTATGTGCTCGATATCTCTTTATTTTAATTTCTAGTAATCAAAATTTCCTTTATAACACCCTAGAAATTGTTTTATTTAGGCTATATTATCTCTATAAAAGGCCATGATATATCAACTTAAGTTAAAGAATATAAGGGGTAAATTATTTCTTACATTATTCATTAATAATAAATTTCTTATTATGTACCCAACATATTCTACCTCACTGTGAACATATGTCATCACAATTTTCATAAATACATCAAAGTACACAACTTATAATAGTCATTAATAATAATCTTAAAGTCTAAGGGTCAATAAACATGTCTACAGATAAGAAAATACATTGAAAAAAATAAATGTGGATTTCCTAATTGAAATTATCATTCTCATAATGTCCTACACTGGACATTACTAAGGGCGTACACAATGAGAAGTTACCACAAAGTCCTATGATTCTCCACCCCTAATAGCCTAGATCACTTGTGTACCTAAAATGTTTTCATATAGATATAAGACATATATTTAAGAATACTGTCATGAAACTTCTAGGTTCACCTCATAGAGGGGAACTCCTATGACCTTTTAGTGTGAAAAATACTCTTAGGGCATTATCACATACTATGTCATGCGTAATAAAAATCAGTTGGTCCAGAGTTATGATGAAAAAATGTACAAGAGGGGGGAGGGTGAATTGGGATTTAAAATAAATTAATGAATTTAGTATTATATTTGAATTATATTGTTAATACAGTGAAAAATAAAAGAAAAACAACACAAGATATTTTTATAGTGGTTTAAATCTAAATGATCCCACTCCACTCTACACGCCTCTCAATAACCAAGGGTGATAGTGAACTGTATAACCAATATAGTGGAAGATTACAATTACTTTTTCCCACATGAAGTCACAACTTGATTACAAAGACTTATTTCCCCTAGAGGCTTAAACCCAAAAAACCTGCCTTTTTTAACCTAGAGGCACAAACCGAACAAGCTAAATTTTTCTCTTAGAGGCACAAGCCGTGCCTAAATTTTGATTGGGAGTCATATCCCAATGCCTTACTTTTAATTGGGAGTTAGAAACCAATTACTTACTTTTGATTGGGAGTCATGACCCAAAATAATAAATTTTAATGGGTAATATAATGCTTTACAATTACGTAGACAAAAATATGATAAGAAGTAAAATCATAAAAGTAGATGAACAAATTAAGTGTTTGATTGTTGAGGTACATGTGAAATCTCCAGCATCAAATGATAAAATAGTTAATGTCCATTTGAAAGAAGTGGTGATCATCAAATATTAAAGCCCCTTGCACAAATCATGAAAATTCTTAACACCTTTTTTCTTGTTCGACATCAATTTAAATCCATATATTTAGTTTATATATACAAAAAATATTCAACACCAAAATCTCATTACAATTTCTCTTTCCCAATACAACATGAAATTTATTTATTAAATGTTCATGCATAGCTTACTCACATGGGTCACATCATTAATCTATAAAATTAAATTCATGTTTTATAGTGATAACTTGTTAGTAAAATTAATAAGTACCAAAGAATAATTTTAATCAATATTAAATTCCATTGGAAAACTCCCATAAATCATGTGAGACAAACTGTTCACATTCCAATAATATTTAATGTGGAACTCGAATTTTCCCAAGAAGTCAATGTTAAACTTCAACCCATATGATAAGAATTTAATGAAATAATTTAAAATTTATTCTCTTGGATTATAAATAATTAATAAGTAATTATAAAAAAAATAAAAAATTAATTATATTCATAATAAACATGTGATAAATGGAAAAAAATATTGTCACATAAAATAGAGCATATTTATAAATTTTACAATATCCTGTATAAAGACAAAAGTCCATGTTGTTAAATTTTCATATGGGTTTCAAGTTAGATATTTATATAGGGGATTCACATAGGTGAAACTACATGGTAGAATCTATGTAAGGAAGTTCACATAAAAAATTTCAGAGTCGATTCTAGAGATTTATAGATAACTTAACATATAATGTTTCAGACTTAAAATAGGCCTTCAAAACAGTAGAATCAGATTTATCACCAGTTGAATTATATTTATATTATTTTAATATATTTATTTATAACCAAGAATCAACTTACTCTGAATTTTACATCTCAGGTTATCATCAAAATATAGTAGAAATTTTATTATGGAAAAGAGGAGAATTATAACTAAAAACATGTAGCGAATTGAATCTTGTTTATATAATTATAGAGATCAATTAAGAGTATTATTTATTTTAATTATATATATATATATTTATAATTTTGTGTGATTTGAAATTCCACAAGAATTAATTAGTTTTTATTTATTTAGCCTCAGTTATATCTAAAATACAGAAGATGATTCTACTCCTAGTATGTTCTGTAGTTGGTTAACAAGGTCAGGCGACATAGTCTTTTGAATCCCACACTTTCAATATATTTTTTCATGTGGTAGGTTTACATGGTCAGGTGACATGGTAAATTGACTCCCATATGGGCAATATATTTTGTCCATGCAGTAAGGTGACAAAGTCTGTTGACTCTTATATGGTCAATAAATTTTGTTCATACAGTTAGGAAACATGGTCTGTTGACTCACATACCATCAATACATTTTTTTCATGCATTTAGGAGACATGGTTATTTGACTCCCATATGGTAGGTTCCATACTTTTCAAAATTTTCAATTTCTATACTTTTCCATATTTTATTTCCCGAATAAGTAAAATGATATTATAATGTTTAAAACGACTTATTTAGCCTAGGAACACTTTTTGAAACTTGTATTACATGTTATAAACTATAAAAACTAAAAAAATAAATAAAAAATTAAACAAATAAATATTATGATATGATCATGATTAAGCATACTTTACAGAATTCAAATTATTAATGCTTTGAAAGGGAAGAAAAAATTTTCTTTGTAATTATAAAAACATAAAGTGGTTTAATTAGAAACTCAATATTATACACCTTTTTTATAATTTTAAAATAAAGAAAAATTTAAGAAACATCTTCCCCTTTTTGAAATTATAAAAAATATAGAGTTGTAGTGTAATAATTCTCTATTTGAAATTAAAATATAAAATATTAATACCCTTTAAATAAAAACATTATTGAAAAAAAAATTTATTCCGCAACATTTTGAAATCTTCATATTTTAAAAAATATATCAAGGAGATACCAAAAAACTTTCATTTTCAAAACATGTATCAATAATCCACTATTCAATGAGAAAATTTTCAAAAATTTGTGGGTAAAATAGAAACTCTTCATAAAAATACCCTTTTATGCCAACTAAATGTTTAGACAGTAAGTTATCATTATCTATTACATATTAGAAGTCTCATAATAGTAATTTAATTTAAAAATATATAAACAAAATAAGTAAACTAAATATGAAATGTTGAATTTAGATTCCATATATTTCTAGTAAATCTAAAAATTTCATAACATAAACACACCTAAACTCCCCCTAAATTCATACCATTTAAATTTAACTCTCTATCATACCAAGTTCAAACTTTAGTTTCTCAAACTTAGTATAGTATAGGGTCTTAGAAAGGATATAATCAAGTAAGTTTTCTATAGATATGAATTCCAAACTTTTATTTATTTTTTGAACTTGATCTCTAAGAAAATGGAATTTAACATCGATGTGATTAATTATATAGTGTTGTAAGGGATTTTTGGAAATATAAATAGTTTAATTATTATCACACAAAATAGGATTCTTAACAAAATTAAAACCAAAATTGAATTTTTTTTTGTTAATTCATAAAAAATTGAGTACAACTTGATGAAGTAGCTATATATTTAGATTCTATAGTTGAAACAGAAATAGAATTTAGTTTCTTTGAAGGTCATGAAACTAAATATTTACCAACTAAATGGAACATACATGAAGTGTTATTCCTATCTATCTTACATACACTAAAATCAGAATCAGAATTACTTGTCCAATCAAAGTTAGATCTAAAAGGATAAAATAAACTAAGATTCAAAGAACCTTTAACATATCTAATTATCATTTTAACTGATTTAATATTAATTTACTTAGGATCACTTTTATATATAGCACACATAAACACTAAAAAAATTAAATAAGGCATATAAGAAGTTAAATATAATAAACTTCCAATCATTCCTCTATAGGTTTTAATACTAAAATATTTTCCAGATTTATTTAAATATAACTTGAAAGTAGTACTCATGAGAGTATTTTAACTTTTATAAGATCATAAAATAAACATATTAACTAATTATTTATCATATTTGGATTGATTTGTAAAAAATAGTATTAATTTCTTTAAAAAATTTGAAAACCAAGAAAGAATTTTAATCCCCCCATCATACTCATATAGAATTCATAGGTTATCAATTTTGAATATTAATTATAAATATTTTCATTTTAAGACCCAAATATAATTTCAAAAACATATATTTGAAAAAAATATCATTTAAACATTTCTTGATAAAAAAAGTGGGACTCACCTTTTCTTTTTCAAATTTGTTTTTAAAAATAAAACTAGCCAGATTTTCATACCAAGCTTGAGGAGAAGGTTTCAAACCATATAATTCCCTAGATAACTTAAAAACATGATCATAATGCTTATCATTTTCAAAACTGGGGGTTTTTCTAACATACACTTCTTCCAAAATTTAGCCATTTATAAACACATTTTTGACATCCATTTGAAATAATTTTAAACCATGAAAATAAGCATATGCCAATAGTATCATAATTACTTTTACCCTATCAACATGAGTAAATTATTCTTCAAAATCATTACCCACTTCTTTATAATATCCTTATACTACAAATATATATTTAATTTTAATTGTATTTCTAGATCCATCAATCTTATTTCAAAAAAATAAACCTTGTTCCAATTACATGTGAATCTTCTAGAGTAACAACTAAAGTCCACACAATATTCTTAGTAAAATTATTTAATTCAACTTGAATTTCCAAAATAAAAATACCATTATCTAAATATTAATCAATATTAATCAGTACAAAATCATAAATAAAATCATTATAAGAACAAACATTCATAATGGATTTTCTATTTTAAACTTTTGATTCAATATTACCAATAACATTATTTATGAGATGATCTCTTTGAGTCTTCCATGATTTTTCATGAATTGGTTTAGATTTAGAAGAACAATTCTACCCATTAATATAAAAATATTTTTATTAAGGTCCTTCTTCTTCAAAATTTAATTCTATAAATTCTTCGTAAAATTTTCCAATATCATCATCTATTTCATTCTAAGTCATTTCATAAAACTTAACATGAATCAATTTTTCGACAACTATGTTTCTTTTATTATATGCTCTGTATGAATAAATATTATTTTAATATCATAAGAAAATACCTTCAACAAACTTAGAATCGATTTTTTTTAAAGTATCCTTAGTATTAAGAATAAAAACATTACATCCAAAGACTCCAAAATAAATAATTTTAGATTTTCCAGCTATACAAATCTCATAAAGTTTATTTTTTAATAATGGTATTAAATTATTCTATTAGAAACATAACATGAATTATTCACAGCTTCTTCTCAGAAATATTTAGGTAAGTTAAAATCATTTATCGGGATTCTATCCATTTCTTGAAGTGTTCTATTTTTCCTCTCTACTGCACCATTTTGATGTCGTGTCCTAGGGGCTTATGAAAATACCCATTTTACTAAAAAAAAGATGAATAATAGATTCTGTAATTATCCACCATGATCACTTATAATTTATTTAATTATGTTACATTTATATTTTTTAACCAACTTAAAAAATTAACAATTCTTGATAATGTTTCATATTTAAAAATAAAAAAGTAAACCCTTGTGTATCTTGTAAAATAATCTATAATAATGAAAAAAATATTTTACCACCAAAACTAGTAGGATTAATAAGGGAAAATAAATTTAAATGAATTATATTAAAAGGTATTATAGTTTTTACTTCTTTAATTGGCTTGAACATTATTTTGTGTTTTTTACTTTTCAAGAAAGTGCCACAAAAAAAAGGTGTTGTCCTATTTCTTACTGGTAACTATAGAACAATTTTGTTCTTGTAAATATTGTGCATCAACCTAAAATTAGAATGTACCAACCTACCATGCCACAAAATATTATCTCATTGTATAAAATTTAAGAATTTCACTTTTTGAATATTTAATTTAGAAAAATCAATTGAATAAATATTATCTTTTTAGTTTGCATGAAACAAAACAAATTAATCCTTAAACAAAATTAATTTATCATTTTGAAATTTAAGAACTATTACACCATAAAATAACTATTAAATGATTAGTAAATTATGTTTTTAACACCCAACAAATAACAATTGAGAAATAATAACAGGCTTTGAAATTCCAACCCCACCAAAACCTTTTACCTTTCCTTTTAAATTATCACCAATTGTAAAATTTCCTCCATCACATTGATTAAATGATATAAATTTGAAACAATCACCAATCATGTGCCTTGATCACCCACTTTCACACACCAAACATCCTTTTTTATTCCCCCATGACATTGTTTCTATAAAAATATATTTAATAAATCTTCGGTACCCATGGAAAATTGGGTTCGATGGGTTTAACATTTGAATTTTTGGGAACCCAAATACATTTCAGAAATTTGTTCATAGGAAATATAGAAGATAATTATTTATAAATAAAAGAATTATTTGGTCTAAGAGATTACGTAAATCTCAAGGAACACTCATTAGCATAATGACCTTTAATATTACATCTAAAAAAAGTGGTTGTAGATGTACTTCCATCAGAACTCTTAATAAGAATGTCATGTACATTTCAGGAACATTAGTATCATAACCAAGACCATTTTTAATTTTTTTTTCATTTGATTAAAACTCATAATTTTATCAAAATTTTCACTAAATTGAGAAAATAGATATATTTGATTTTAAACATTAAACTTCATTTCTAATAAGTTCATTCTCCTTAATAATGGAATAAAATTTTATTATTTCAAATTCATGGAATTTTGATATTAAATAAACTTACCTTTTTAATTTATAATTTTTAGAAAGTGCATTTTTTATATTTTCTTGGGAATATTTCAGATCTATATGAGTAGAGTTTTTCTTATCCTCAACAGATTTTATATTTACATTTTCCTTAAAAACATCCTAATATTCTCTCTTAGTATAAGGCCCCGGCCTTAAACATCTCTTAATATTGAATTAAATGAATAATTCACATTGAGGATCTTTTCAGGTTTAGAGTTTTAGAGAATTAGGACATAACTGTTACATCCCAAAAGATTACAAAGTAGACACTTCTACTAAGTTTCCATAGAAAAAAAACTCTTAAAAAGAAACTTTTCCAGTTCCATGTTTTATATAGAATGAATTTCCCTTGATCCCATCCTTGACCCTATTCCACATTAAGTCCTGTGAAAAACATTTCAAAAAAACTGGGGTGAGCATAAAAAGCTCAGTAAGGGATACACAAAGAATGAAAACTATTAGTTTTTCAAACATCAAGTAAACCATGTATACTTTATCAAAGTAATACCTTCACTTTCATGAAGTAGTAAAAACTATTCACTGAATAAAATATCATTACTTACCCTTTTGTAACCAAATGATTACCATAAAACCCATATAAAGAGCACATAACATATAAAGGTAACTTGGGACATAAACATACTTAAGTGGAATAACCATAAGGTCTACTTCCACACATATCACTTCATGGAATAGCCATACGGCCAACTTCCATACATACTTAATGGAATAGCCATACGGCCGACTTCCATACCCAATGCATTGGAGGATATAACTTAACCACCTGTCCTGGTATTCACGGCACCACCCGTCATATGGTTCATCACGTAACCACCTGTCAAATGTCCAAGTACCATTATAAAATCATAAGACATAAAGCAAACATAAAGGAAAGAAAACATTTCCACACTTTGATCACACTAAAATATATTGACATAACAAATCCATTATAAAAACCATTTTCAATACCAAAATACATAAAAGAGTATATGGCATTTATTTCATTTTAAAAAACATTGCGGCTTGTTGAGGAAGCCAAAGACCAAATAATACTCGCGGCGGCGGAAAAGGTCGTTGTCACCGCTTACGTTAAAGAAATATTCCTTTTTGTGGTTTTGTAAAACACTTCGTAGAAAAAGATTCCTTTTGTATAAAAGTAAAAGTCAAAGGGGTTTATACACCGTATGAGAGAAAGTTGTGCATAAAACGAAATATGCCTCAATGAAAGGAGATTGAGACCAAGTCCCTTACCTCGGGTCCGACTTGACTCGATCGTTTTTAACGTCCTGAATAATAAACTTGAGTTAATTTCTATTTGCTTAAGAACCTTTTTTGAGTTCATTATTCCTTTAATATCACTCATTTCCATGTTACAAACATTATGTAATCATTTAAGTTAATAATGTTTGTTTGGTCGATATTTGGTCCTTAAGTCGAAAGTGGACTTCTTACAATTACATGTTGTTCGTGTGGTCAAAGGTTATTTATATCCAGAATGAAATTACTGATTTGGATATCATATATATCATATATATCTAGAATATACATGTATTTATAATATCACATAATCATTTAGAGGTAAGAAATTAAATGCACCGTTCATGGAGACGGTAAGCCGTACGTACGCATGAACGCTACTTTCATTTCTTTGTCATATTAATGGAATTAAAACTAAATGAGAGGTATGTATATTTTAATTCCAGAATTATATTCATCATTTAGATGTATCATTAATCATATAAATCCATTATATACATGTACTTATAATAGTACATTACATTTGGGGATAAGAAATGAAATGCACCGTTCATGGAGACGGTAAGCCGTACGTACACATGAACACTACTTTAATTTCTATCTCATACTTTAATGGAAATAAATAATAATTATATAGAGGTATATTATAATTCCAGTATAACATCATATATAATAACATTAAATCCATCCTTTATATGTCCCACGTATGACATTTACAAATCACATCACTTTGAGGGGGCAATAGTCCGCACTTCCTAAAATGAAATTATCGTGTTTACCCATAATGGAAGCCATAAAGGTATGCTCAAAATAAAAAATACAGAACCTTAAGGAAAACATAAACATATTATATATCATATATAAATATAGTGTCATATTAATAGCCACATTTGAAGGTGTTAAAATAATGTTGAACAATCATCGTTTCGGGAGGCAGAAATTCGCCATCCACGGAAACAGTATGTTCTTTCACCATTAGACGTAGGTGTGTGTAATTTTAGCTCAAATGATTTTTATTAAAACATCATAGTATATTGAGGATACTGTATGTTTTACAAAAGAAAAGAATAAAAAGAGTTTAGTGGGTTGGAGAAGCAAAATAAAACAAAAAGACACAAGTGAAGACATTACCTTAAAATCGGGTAACTCTCTTTGATTTGAGCTCAAAGGCTTACTTGGGAAGACTTCTGCCCAAAGTGAGGCTTCAAGGAGTAAGAGAGGGAAGTGGGGAGACAAATTGGGAAGATTTTGGCCGAGCCAAAGGCTTTGGGAGTGTGGGTAAGGTGGTAGAGGTGGGGTCCTTTTATAAGAAGAGAGGAGGGGCACTCTTGGAAAGTAAAGAAAAGTCACTTTATTTTAAAATAATATTCGGATTTAAGAGGTCCCACATTGATATAATTAGAGTATAAGGTGATAAGGGTTCTAAATCCACTCATCCAATTGTTTTTGGACATTTTTAGGTCTTATATTTTACATTATCTTTCCATTTTATTTAAATCCATTATTAATGAGGTAATCGCTGCATCATCATGATGTTATAAATAATTTAATATATTTAATTTCTAAAAATTATAAAAAAAATATCATGATGTAGGAAATCTTTTTATATTTCTAATTAATATTTATAGTCAGAAATATGACTTTTATAACCCCATGTAAAAATTAGTTTAGTAAAACATCTCATGTTTGTGTCATTTTTACTTTAACATTAAATAAAAAGTTATTTATGTCATTTCCCAACCAAAGTGGCTCCATGGGGTCCCCAAGTTGACCCATGGATTGTATTGGTCGGAAATGACACATACAATGAGGTTAGTACATGTTTCAAGCTCATCTCATATTATTAAAATATTATTTTTACCTTAAACTACACTAATTACCTCTAATCGCGATTAAGAACTTAAAAGTTACTATTCACCAAAAAATTATTTTAATCTCATTGAACCACATTTTACTTCTTAATAACAAACATGTATGTCGGATTTTTGAAATTAAAAACACAGAAGTGGTAAAATTTCATTTAAACGAAAAATCAGTTTTTATAAGTACCACTTAGTGGTTTCACTATTCAACAAAAAGTGAAGTTTTTCAGAAAAATACAAAAAATTCACCCTAAGATATATTTGATATTCCAAATTCAAAAATTAAGTCTAATTTAAAAAATTAAAAACATATAAGTCACATTAATTAATTAAATAATTAATTCCCGCTGTCATGACAAATAGCGTGTTTTTATGAATCAATAAGTATCAAAAGATTGACACTAGTTTAGGTCAGATTTCAAAGTGAAATTAATTCCAACGACCACTATTGGATTTAATGGTAAAAATATTTTCTGATTTCACTTTAAAACCAATTCAAAATATAATCTAATCATATAAATAAATTAGATTAAAAAGTGGTTTTGAATTAAAATACAACATTTTACACTATTCATTAAAAAATGAACTTTATCGAAAAGATACCAAAAATTTACACAAAGTAAAGTTTGATGCCCCGATTCTAAGGAAGAGTTTTATTTGGTCCAATAAAATGTATAAGAGTGAACAAAACTATATTTAATGACGGTTCTCCATCAAAAGGCGATAAGTGAACCTTTAGTGAAAACTAGGGCATATACGCCTAAAATTGAATTCTTTCCATATTTTAAGCCTTTATCTTTTATTGGATAAATGTAAAAACATTTAAAAACATATATAATCATATTATAGTTATTTATATCCATTCTCTCCAATACAACGGCTACATGTTAACTACCATATAAAACAATATTATTATATTACTAGTGTTCAACGTAAGTTTTCAAAGAAACTCATCGTTGCGTATCGAGTACGCTATCGAACATAGCAACCACTTTTAATTAAAATTAATATTTAATTCGCAAATATTAATAAATACGAAAATGTTTTATTCATTATTTACCTGGGATGTTACATCCTTCCCCCCTTTTGGGAATTGCGTCCTCACAATTTTATTCACTTATCAAGATAAGTGGGGGTATTTATCCCTCATAGCATTTTCAGATTCCCACGTTGCTTCTTCAACCATATGGTTTTTTCACAAAACCTTTACCTGATTAATCACCTTATTCCATAACACTTGCTCCATGTGGTCAAGAATCTGGACCGGTTGTTCCTCATAAGATAGGTTCTCTTCCAGCTGAACTACCTCTGGACTCAAAACATGAGATGGATCTGGCATGTACTTTCTCAGCATCGAAACATGAAAAACATTGTGTACCTGAGATAAACTCGGAGGTAAATCCGCTCTGTATGCAACTGATCCAACTCTCTCCAGAATTTCATATGGCCCAATGAACCTTGGACTCAGCTTTCCTTTCTTACCAAATCTCATCACACTTTTCCATGGAGAAACCTTGAGAAAAACATGATCACCTACCTCGAAAGATAGATCATTCCTCCGGTTATCCCCATAACTCTTCTCCCTGCTCTGAGCTGTTCTCATGTGTTTCTGAATCAACTGAACTTTTTCTGCCATCTCTTCTACCAATTCTGGTCCCATCAGCTTCCTTTCACCCACTTCATCCCAAAATGCTGGAGTTCGACACTGCTTCCCATATAATTCCTCAAATGGTGCCATCTGTATACTGGAATGAAAACTGTTATTATAAGAAAACTCATCCAAAGAAATATGTTGGTCCCAAATTCCCTGATAATCCATCGAACAAGATCTTATCATATCCTCCAAGGTCTGAATTGTTTGTTCTTACTGCCCATCTGATTGAGGATGAAAAGCTGTACTAAAATTTAATTCAGTACCCAACGACTTATGAAGGCCTTTCCAAAATTTAGAAGTAAACATGGGATCACGGTCAGATAAAATGGAGAGAGGAAATCCATGTAACCTGAATATCTCTTTAAGATACAAACGGGAAAGTTGATCTAGGGAAAAATTATCTCGTATGGCAAGGAAATGAGCAGATTTAGTCAAGCGATCAACAATAACCCAGATTGCATTATTACCTCGAGATGTCTTTGGTAATCCCACAACAAAGTCCATGGATATATTGTCCCATTTCCACTCTGGCACTGGTAGAGGCTGAAGCATCCCTTTTGTTAACTTCCGCTCTGCTTTAACCTGCTGACAAGTCAAACACTTCACAGTAAAATCAGCAATATCTCTTTTCATTCCATCCCACCAGTAATACTCCCGCAGATCTCTGTACATCTTAGTACTGCCAGGATGAACTGAAAACGGAGAACTATGAGCTTCACATAACAACTCTCTCTTCCACTGTGAATCAAAAGGCACACACAATCTCTTCCCAAATCTCAAAACACAATCACTATCAATGTTGAATTCATACAACTTACCTTTCGGAACTAGATCTACCTTTTTCTGCAACTCACTGTCTTGCTTCTGTGCTTGCTTGATTCTGTCTGATAGAGAAGATCTCACTGATACCTGAAACAAAACAGAAAGACATCCTGCACCAAAAAATTCTATGCCAAAGTTCATCAAATCCTTAACCAAAGGATCAAGTTCCAAACACAACATGGTTAATGAAGCATTACTTTTTCGACTCAAATCATCAGCCACTTTATTTTCTTTTCCCAGATGGTAGTGAATTGTACAATCATAATCCTTGATTAATTCCAGCCATCTCTTTTGTCTCATGTTCAATTATTTCTGAGTGAATATATACTTTAAACTTTTGTGATCAGTATATATTTCACACTTTACTCCATACAAATGATGCCTCCAAATTTTTAAAGCAAAAACAACAGCAACTAATTCCAAATCATGTGTAGGGTAATTTACCTCATGAGTTTTCAACTAACGTGAAGCATAAGCAATTACCTGATCATTCTGCATAAAGACACAGCCAAGTCCCTTCAACGAAGCATCACTGTATATAACAAACTCACCATTCCTGGAAGGAAGTTCCAAAATTGGAGCATTAACCAATCTTCTTTTCAACTCCTGAAAACAATCATCACATTCTTTTGTCCAGATAAACTTAACACCCTTCCGAGTTAGCTTAGTCATTGGACTAGATAACCGTGAAAAAATTTCAACAAACCTTCAGTAGTAACCTGCCAAACCAAGGAAACTAGGGATCTCAGTTAAATTTGTGGGTCTTGGCCATTCTTCAAAAACTTTTGTTTTAGCAGGATCAACATTTATGCCATCTTTTGAAACAATGTGTCCCAGGAAAGAAATTTGTTGTAAACAAAACTCAAACTTGCTGAATTTTCCATATAGTTTCTTTTCTTTTAAGGTTTGCAAGATAACCCTTAAATGACTTTCATGCTCCTCTCTACTTTTATAAAACACCAAAATATCATCAATGAAAACAACCACAAACTTATCCAAGAAATCATGGAAAATTCTATTGATAAGGTCCTTGAATACAACAGGTGCATTGGTTAACCCAAAAGACATAACTACAAATTCATAATGGCCATATCTAGTATGGAACGCAGTCTTCGGAACATCTTGTTCTTTTACTTTCAACTGATGGTACCCCGACCTCAAGTCAATCTTCGAAAAATACTGAGATCCCTGGACCTGATCAAACAAATCATCGATATGAGGCAAAAGATACTTGTTCTTAACAGTAATATTATTCAAGGCTCTATAATAAATGCAAATCTCATTGAGCTATCTTTCTTTTTAACAAACAAGACAGGAGCACCCCATGGTGATGTGCTAGGTCGAATGAAACCTTTATCTAATAACTCATGCAATTGCTTCTTTAACTCTAAAAGTTCAACTTGAGCCATTCGATAAGGGGGTTTTGAAATTAGCTTAGAATCAGGAACTAAGTCAACAGTAAATTCAACTTCCCGATCATGAATAATACCAGGCAACTCATCAGGAAAAACATCAAGATACTCATTTACCACTGGCACATCATTAATCTGAACAGTTCCTTTATTTTCAACAATATGTGCAAGGTAACATTCATTTCCATCTTTTACTAGTTTCTCAACTTCCTAATATGTTATCAAAATCAAGGGTTCATTCTTGTACACAAACTGAAAATCTTTCTTAAAAGAAACCATTTTAGCTCTGCAGTCAATATTAGCATGATAAAAAGAAATCCAATCCATGCCCAGAATAACATCAAACTCTACTAGAGGCCAAACAATAAGGTTTGCTGGTGGATTCTTTCCACACACAAGGATAGGAAGGTTCTTATAATTCCTTTTTGTCTCAAAGTTCCCACCGGGTGTTTTTACCATAAGTTCAGGATTCATATCTTGAGATGGAATTTCCAGTTTACTAGAAAAATTATCAGAAATGAAAGAGTGTGTAGACCCTGAATCAAACAACACATTGGCATAATATGAACAAACAAATAGTGTACCTGATACCACTTCATTCGATGGCCCAACATCTGCTGAGGTTGTTGCAAAGGATTTCACCACCCATTTCTGCTTTTAGTCTGGCTTCTTTCCCTCAGTTGAGTTCTTTGTTAGACACTCATTTTCATAATGACCCATTTCATTACACTTAAAACATCTTACCGCTGGCTTTTCATTGCCTGCTTGATCATCTTCCTTACAATTACGAGAAATATGAACAGACTTACCACACCAAAAGCACTTACCATACTTGGATAAACATTCTCCATGATGAATTTTACCACACTTCTCAGAGGTTGTATATTAAGTTTTCTTACCTCCTTGCTTCTTTGATGAATTCTTCCCCTTTGCCTGCCAACTGGACCTCTTATTATGTTGTTTGTCATAGAACACCTGATCATCAGCAAACTCCATTTCCACATTCTCCGCACATCGAACAAGTTTTTCATAACTTTTGAACTCACGAGAACCTAAATCCCTTCGATACTTTGGATTTAACCCTGAGTAAAAACGGATTATTTTACGATCAAGATCTCGTATGAAGTTTGGAGCATACCTTGCCAATCGAGTGAACTTTGCTTCATAAGCAGCCACTGAATCATCCTCCTGCCTAAAATCTAAGAACTGTTTTTCCATCCTAAGACAAACCACCTTAGGAAAATATTTCTCAAGAAACATACCTTTGAATTAGTCCCAGTGAAGATCCTCAATCTCATCACTATCCCTGATATTTTTCACCATCGAACTCCACTGATCAGCTTCACCTTCAAAATGGTAAACAACAAGACTAACCTTTTGATGTTTTGAACACCCCATGACATCAAAAATATTCTACAATTCTTTAATCCACCCTTCAGCCTGCACTGGGTCAGATGATCCTCTGAATGATGGGGGATGTTTCCTCATGAAATGTTCCACCACTGACATGTTCCTCTGCAGTTGATCTGGATGATCTCGTGCATGGACACCACCACCATTTATAGCCTGAGTCAACTGTGCCATCACTGCAACAAACTGTTCAGTTCTGATTCCAACCATCTCAGGTTGCTGATTTGGAAGGTTGTCTTCCTCCTGATGTCATCCCAACATAGCTGCTTTGTTTCCTCTATGGAATACCATTCTGAACACAGAAATATCTTATGTGAAGCAACATGGTAATCTTTAAATGCTATATCATTTCATAAATTAACTTATAATTTAACAATTTTCTAACTCCTAAAGTTGTCTAAACCGACCTCTGATACCAACTATAAGGCCCCGGTCTTAAACATCTCTTAATATTGAATTAAATGAATTATTCAAATTTAGGATCCTTTCAGGTTTAGAGTTTTAGAGAATTAGGACATAACTGTTACATCCTAAAATATTACAAAGTAGTCACTTCTACTAAGTTTCCATAGAAAAAAACTCTTAAAAAGAAACTTGTCCAGTTCCATGTTTTATATAGCCTGACTTTCCCTTGATCCCATCCTTGACCCTATTCCACATTAAGTCCTGTGAAAAACATTTCAAAAAAACTGGGGTGAGCATAAAAAGCTCAGTAAGGGATACACAAAGAATGAAAACTGTTAGTTTTTCAAACATAAAGTAAACCATGTATACATTATCAAAGTAATACCTTCACCTTCATGAAGTAGTAAAAACTCTCCACTGAATAAAATATCATTACTTACCCTTTTGTAACCAAAGGATTACCATAAAACCCATATAAAGAACACATAACATATAAAGGTATCTTGGGACATAAACATACTTAAGTGGAATAACCATAAGGTTGACTTCCACACATATCACTTCATGGAATAGCCATACGGCCAACTTCCATACATACTTAATGGAATAGCCATACGACCGACTTCCATACCCAATGCATTGGAGTTTATAACGTAAACACCCGTCCTGGTATTCACGGCACCACCCTTCATATGGTTCATCACGTAACCACCCATCAAATGTCCAAGTACCATTATAAAATCATAAGACATAAAGCAAACATAAAGGAAAGAAAACATTTCCACACATTGATCACAATATATCACTCAAATATATTGACATAACAAATCCATTATAAAAACCATTTTCAATACCAAAATACATAAAAGAGTATATGGTATTTATTTTATTTTAAAAAACATTACGTCTTGTTGAGGAAGCCAAAGACCAAATAATACTCGCGGCGGTGGAAAAGGCCGTTGTCACCACGTACGTTAAAGAAACATTCCTTTTTTTCGTTTTGTAAAACACTTCGTAGAAAAAGATTCCTTTTGTATAAAAGTAAAAGTCAAATGGGTTTATACACCGTATGAAATAAAGTTGTGTATAAAACGAAATATGCCTCAATGAAAAGATATTGAGACGAAGTCCCTTACCTCATGTCCGACTTGACTCGATCGTTCTTTAACGTCCTGAATAATAAACTTGAGTTAATTTCTATTTGATTAAGAACCTTTATCGAGTTAATTATTCCTTTTATATCACTCATTACCATGTTATAAAAATTATGTAATCATTTAATTTAATAATGTTTGTTTTGTCGATATTTGGTCCTTAAGTCGAAAGTGGACTTCTTACAATTACATGTTGTTCGTGTGGTCAAAGGTTCTTTATCTCCATAATGACATTCCTGATTTGGATATCATATATATCATATATATCTATAATATACATGTATTTATAATATCACATAATCATTTAGAGGTAATAAATGAAACGCACCATTCATGGAGACGGTAAGCCGTACGTACGCATGAACGCTACATTCATTTCTTTGTCATATTAATGGAATTAAAACTAAATGAGAGGTATGTATATTTTAATTCCAGAATTATATTCATCATTTAGATGTATCATTCATCATATAAATCCATTATATACATGTACTTATAATAGTACATTACATTTGGGGATAAGGAATGAAATGCACCGTTCATGGAGACGGTAAGCCGTACGTACGCATGAACGCTACTTTCATTTCTATCTCATTATTTAATGGAAAGAAATAATAATGATATAGAGGTATATTATAATTCCAGTATAACATCATATATAATAACATTAAATCCATCCTTTATACGTCCCACGTATGGCATTTACGAATCACATCACTTTGAGGGGGCGGTAGTCCGCACTTCCTAAAATGAAAATATCGTGTTTACCCATAATGGAAGCCATAAAGGTATGCTCAAAATGAAAAATACAGAAGCTTAAGGAAAACATAAACATATTATTTATCATATATAAATATAGTGTCATCTTAATGGCCACCTTTGAAGGTGTTAAAAGAATTTTGAACAATCATCGTTTCGGGAGGCAGAAATTCGCCATCCACGGAAACAGTATGTTCTTTAACCATTATATGTAGGTATGTGTAAGTGTAGCTCGAATACTTTTTATAACAACATCCTAGTATATTTAGGATACTGTATTTGTTACAAAAGAAAAGAATAAAAAGAGTTTAGGGGGTTGTAGAAGCAAAATAAAACAAAAAGACACAAGTGAAGACACTACCTTAAAATCGGGTAACTCTCTTAGATTTGAGCTCAAAGGATTCCTTGGGAAGACTTATGCCCAAAGTGAGGCTTAAAGGAGTAAGAGAGGGAAGTGGGGAGACAAATTGGGCAGAGTTTGGCCGAGAAAAAGGCTTTGGGAGTGTGGGTAAGGTGGTAGAGGTGGGGGGATTTTATAAGACGAGAGGAGGGGCACTCTTGGAAAGTAAAGAAAAGTCACTTTATTTTAAAATGATATTCGGGTTTAAGAGGTCCCACATTGATATAAATCTAGGATAAGGTGATAAGGGTTCGAAATACACTCATCCAATTGGTTTTTTCCATGTTTAGGTCTTAGATTTTACATTATCTTTCCATTTTATTTAAATCCATTATTAATGAGGTAATCGCTGCATCATCATGATGTCATAAATAATTTAATATATTTAATTTCTAAAAATTAAAAAAAAAATATCATGATGTAGGAAATCTTTTTATATTTCTAATTAATATTTATAGTAAAAAACATGACTTGTATAACCCCATGTAAAAATTGTTTTAGTAAAAAAATTCATGTTTGTGTCATTTTTACTTTAACATTAAATAAAAAGTTATTTATGTCATTTCCCAACCAAAGTGGCTCCATGGGGTCCACAAGTTGACCCATGGATTTTCTTGGTCGGCCATGACACATAATATGAGGGTAGGACATGTTTCAAGCTCATATCATATTATTAAAACATTATTTTTACCTTAAACTACACTAATTACCTCTAATCGCGATTAAGAACTTAAAAGTTACTATTCACCAAAAAATTATTTTAATCGCATTGAACCACATTTTACTTATTAATGACAAACATGTATGTAGGATTTTTGAAATTAAAAACACAGAAGTGGTAAAATTTCATTTAAACGAAAAATCAGTTTTTATAAGTACCACTTAGTGCTTTCACTATTCATCAAAAATTGAAGTTTTTCAGAAAAATACCAAAAATTCACCCTAAGCTATATTTGATATTCCGAATTCAAAAATGAAGTCTATTTTACAAAATTCAAAACATATAATTCACTTTAAGAAATTTAATAATTAATTCCCGCTGTCATGACAAATAGCATGTTTTTATGAAACAATAAGTATCAAAAGATTGACACTAGTTTAAGTCCGATTTCTAAGTGAAATTAATTCCAACGACCACTATTGGATTTAATGGTAAAAATATTTTCTGATTTCACTTTAAAACCAATTCAAAATATAATCTAATCATATAAATAAATTAGATTAAAAAGAGGTTTTGAATTAAAATACAACATTTTACACTATTCATTAAAAAATGAACTTTATCGAAAAGATACCAAAAATTTACACAAAGTAAATTTTGATATCCCGATTATAAGGAAGAGTTTTATTTGGTCCAATAGAATGTATAACAGTGAACAAAACTATATTTAATGACGGTTCGCCATCAAAAGGCTATAAGTGAACCTTTAGTGAAAACTAGGGCATATACGCCTAAAATTGAATTCTTTCTATATTTTAAGCCTTTATCTTTTATTGGATAAATGTAAAAACATTTAAAAACATATATAATCATATTCTGGTTATTTCTATCCATTCCCGCCAATACAACGGCTACATGTTAACTACCATATAAAATAATATTATTATATTACTAGTGTTCAACGTAAGTTTTCAAAGAAACTCATCGTTGCGTATCGAGTACGCTATCGAACATAGCAACCCCTTTTAATTAAAATTAATATTTAATTAGAAAATATTAATAAATACAAAAATGTTTTATTCATTATTTACCTGGGATGTTACATCCTTCCCCCCTTTTGGGAATTGCGTCCTCGCAATTTTATTCACTTATCAAAATAAGTGGGGGTATTTATCCCTCATAGAATTTTCAGATTCCCACGTTGCTTCTTCTACTATATGGTTTTTTCCACAAAACCTTTACCCGATTAATCACCTTATTCCATAACACTTTCTCCCTGTGGTCAAGAATCTGGACTGGTTGTTCCTCATAAGATAGGTTCTTTTCCAGCTGAACTACCTCTGGACTCAAAACATTAGATGGATCTGGCATGTACTTTCTCAGCATCGAAACATGAAAAACGTTGTGTACCTGAGATAAACTCGGAGGTAAAGCCACTCTGTATGAAACTGATCCAACTCTCTCCAAAATTTCATATGGCCCAATGAACCTTGGACTTAGCTTTCCTTTCTTACCAAATATCATCACACTTTTCCATGGAGAAACCTTGAGAAAAACATGATCACCTACCTCGAAAGATAGATCCTTCCTCCGGTTATCCACATAACTCTTCTGCCTGCTCTGAGTTGTTCTCATGTGTTTCTGAATCAACTGAAATTTTTCTACAATCTCTTCTACCAATTCTGGTCCAATCAGCTTCCTTTCACCCACTCAATAGGTGTTTTTTTGGTTTAGATTCAGAAGACGAATAATAAGTAAAATCACTACCTAATTTAAAGAATCCATTAAACACAAGTTTTTAACAAAATTTTCAGAACCAGATTCTCTAGAAGTACTTAAATCCTTTGTTCAACTCCATACAGTAGAAATTACCTTCCTTTCATTATTATATTTATTCCTCTAATTATTATCCTTCTATAGAATTGGAAAATTGGGTTTGATGTTCCCCCCTTTCCTATACTCATAATTAATTACATCATGAGAATCATTAGAAATAAAATTAACTTTCATTTCCTCCTTATGATCATCCTTAGAATAGTGTTTGTGAGATATCCCTGAGTAACCTTTCTTCCTTATATATCCACCTTTTGAAACATAGGATGTATCATTCCTGTCACTTCTCTTCAAATTATAATCATAAGAATAAGTTGATAGATTTTATTAAAAAGCAATTCCCTTATTCTTTGAATTATGTTCTTATCCAAGATTTTTCAGTTCTAATTAATATTTTAATAATGATAAAATACATTCATTAAGATTTTATTACTTAAATTTATTACTTTCATATATAACTACATTTTTAATATGCCATTTCTTAGGTAGTTCTCTAAGAACTGTTTCAACAAGAACATGATTTTCAACTGTTTATCCCAAATAACTCACACCATTTACAATAAGCGTAAATTAATGAAACATTTGATTAAAGTTTTCATCATCTACCATTTTAAATTCTAAATATTCATCTCTCAAAATGCACAACTTAGTTCTAAAAAGTTTATCAAAACCAAGATCTGTAACTTGCATAATTTTCTATATTTCATGATTAGTTTTACATATTGAAACATGACTGTAAACATTACTTTTGTTTCTAATTATAAGATATTCTTTACCATGTAATTAAGAACATACTTTACCACATAATTTCCAACCAAATATTTAGGTTCACCTTCGGGAAGATTTTATGGATTTTCAATGATCTTACAATGATCAATGCTATGTTCCTTCAATAAATCTTTCATCCAAGATTGTTAATATCCATAATTATTACAATCAAAATGAGGTGGTTTTTTATGTATCCATCCATTATTCAAACTTGTTCCTGCCATATTCAATAAGATATTTTCCTATTTGTGGTTTAGTTAGGAATAGTTAGCACAAATTATATAATGGAATATTATAATGATGTTTTCCCACCTAGAATCATAACCCAATTACAAATGTTTTTTCCCCAGAGTATAAAACCCAAAACAAACCCGCCCTTTTCCCCTTGAGGTATAATCCAATGAATGACTTTTCATTGTGTGTCATAACCCAAAATAATACCATTTAATATGTAGTATAACCCTTTATAATTAAACACAAAAGAAGATTATTGGAATAAGTATAACCAAATAATTAGATTAACATATTGAGTGTTTGTGTTTCATGGTAGTAGTGAACTCTCCATAAAAAAGGATCAAATAGTTAAAGTCTATTTGAGAGATGTAGGTGATCGTCAAAGTTTTCAACCACTTGAACAATTCAAAAAAATATTTAACACCTTAATTTATTGATCTATATCCATTGAAATCCATATATCGATTTCATCTATGCACAAAATATTCAATACCAGAAGCCCATTGTAATTCTTATTTCCCAATACAATATACAAATTTTTATTAAATGCGCATGCAAATCATACTCATATGGGTTACATCATTAATCTATAAAATTAAATTCGTGCCATACAGTGATAAAATGTTAGTATAATTAATACATTACTAATAAATAATTATAATCAACATTAAAGTCTATTAGAAAACTCCTATAAATCATTCAAGAAAAACTGTTCACATTCCAACAATATTTAATGTGGAACTCACATTTTCCCAAGAAATCAATGTTAAACTTTAATCCTTGTGATAATAATTTAAGATAACAATTTAAAATTTATTCTCATTCTTTATAAATAATTAATAACTAATTATAGAACAAATAAAACATTAATTATATCCATAATAAACATATTGCAAAGGGAAACGTGAAATGTCACGTAAAACAAAGCATATTTACATTATTTTTCAATATATTATAGAAAAAAAATCCATGTATGTAAATCCTAATATGGGTTTCAAGTAGGATATTTATTTAGGGGGTTCACATTGGTATATCTATATATAATAATCTATTCAAGTAAATCCATGTACCTGATTTCACATAGGTAATTCTACAAATTTGTAGACGACTTAACTTATAATATTTTATACATATAATAGACCTTCAAAACAGTAGAATCGACTTTATCTCAAGTTGAATTATATTTATATAGTCTCATTATCTTTTTATTTAATCTATAATAACATTAACATAACTTCTACAACTCAATTTATCCTCAAAATATAGTAGAAAATTTATTTTGGAAAACTATATAATTCTAAATAAAAACATAAAGTGACTTCAATATAATTTATGTAATTATAGATATCGATTCAGTGTTTTATTTATTTTAATGAAATATATATATATTATCTTGAAATCCACAAGAATCATTTAATTTTGATTTATTAATCCCAATTTGTATCCAAAATAAAGAATATAATTCTACTCAAGATAGGTTCCATGGTAGGTTGACATGGTCAGGTGACACGGTCAGTTGAGTCCCACATGGTCAGTACATTTTTTTACTTGGTTTCTTAACATAGTCAGGTGAAATGATCTTTTTACTCCCATATGGTCAGTATATTTTTTTTATGCGGTTAGTTGACTCAGTTAGTTGACTCCCATGTGGTCAGGTGACACTGTCATGTCTCAGGTCAGTTGACTCCCATATGATCATTAAATTTTTTTCATGTGGTCAGGTGACATGGTCAGGTGACACAATCATTTGAATCTAATATGGTAGGTTCCAAACTTTTCCAAATTTTTCATTTCTATACTTTTCCAAATTTTAGTTTCTGAATATGTAAAATGATATTATAAGGTGTCAAATGTATTATTTAGACTAGGACCACTTCATGAAACTTGTAGTACATGTTATGAACTATAAAAAATAAAAAACTAAAAAAATTTTAATCAAATAAATTTTATGACATGATCACTAATAATAATACATTACATAATTCAAATTAATAATAATTTTTTAGGAAAAGATGATTTATAATTATCAAAACATACAGTGGTTCAAGTATCCAATCAACACAATTATGATGTGATAAAGAGTTTATTAATCTTCAAAAAAATGAATATAGGTTATCATAAAGTACAAATAATTTGGTTCTAGGGCACCAAATCCAACAGACTCTTACTTCCACTAGATCCAATGGCTAACAACCTTTAGTCCACTACCTCTCAGATGATACACATGTTTCTACCGAGGTAGGCCTTTATTCAAGGGGTCCACCACATTTTATTTTGTGGGAAATCTTATTACTATAACTTCAAACCTCTAATTAAAATACCTCAAGAGGTGATATTTTTGGAATTTTGTGGTTTGTCTATTGGTGTGACCTTATATCTTTTACAAGATCCACCACTGTAGAATTATCACAATACAATGTGATAGGGTATTTTTTATAGGTACCAAATCAAGATCCTAGAAAATGTTTCATATCTAAATAGGTTCCTTGGATACATCAGAAGCCACTATATACCCAGACTCCACTATTAAATTAGCGACAAATAGATGCATTGAACACTTCTAGCTCACAATTTCTTCATTGAGACAAAAAACATAACCTGAATATGAATTCAGATCATTCTGATCTATTTGTAAACTAGCATTCAGTATAACACTTGATGAATAACTCCTTCCTCCTCCATACACAGAGAAAATATCCTTAGTTATTCTCAGATACTTAAGTATATCCTTAATAACATCCCAATGTTGTTCTCTTGAATCATCTTGATATTTGAATACCATTCTTAATTAACAGGAAACATCAAGTCTAGTATATAACACGGTATACATGATTGATCCTATTGCTGAAGCGTATGGGATATTACTCATTCTCTCTTTATCATATTCGGTCTAATGACACATTTTTGTACAAAGATTTATACTATGTGAAACTATAACCAACCCCCTCTTGTATTGTTCTATACTAAATGTATTTTGTATCTGGTTAATGTATGTACTTTGACTTAGTCCAAGAAGCCTATTGTACCTATAAAAATGATCTTGATCTCTAGAATAAAGGTTGCTTCACCTAATTCCTTTATAGAGAAACACTTTATAAACTATTCCTTATCTGACTATAAGACCGATATTTCATTTCCAATAATTAATATGTCATAAACATATACAACAAGGATAATGACCGCATTCCAACTAAACCTTTTGTAAACAAATTTCCTACATTCACTCTTAATGAATGAAAATTATTTTATATCTTCATTGAATCAAATTTTCCATGAACTAGATTATTTCTTCAATCCATATGTATCTCTGCAACTTCTATATCATTTTAGAAACATCTTTAGTCAGAAACCCATCTGTTTGTTTCATGTAGACATATTTATAATGATTTCCATTAAGAAAATCTGTTTTGACATCTATCAGCCAAATTTCCTAATCATGGTAAGTTGCTATAACAAGTAGAATTATGATAGATTTAAACATGGAAACTGGTAAAAATGTTTCATCATATTCAATTACTTGACTCTATTTAAACCCTTTATCCACTATCCTTTCTTCATAGGTATTTAATTTACCTTACATTTCCATTCTTCTCTTGAATACCCTTTTGTAACCTATAAGATTTACATCAATTTGCACATCGACCAAAACCCAAAATTGGTTCTGATACATGGAATCCATTCCAAAATTCATGGATTCTTTCTATATTTAAAATTCTGAGATCTCTACTCCTTATTTGTGGGAGAGTTTTCCATCATTTTCAACCAATAATAAGCCACCCTCTTTACTGAGTACAAACCATATCTCTATGGTTCTCTTGCGTCTCTAGTGATCCAATTAAATTATTGTGTTTCAGGAACTACTTCTTCCATGAGGACCTTGGGAATCTATTCTTATGCCAAATCTTTTGTATCTTTATTATAATCTTTATATAATTCAATCATTCTACCACTATACTTTTTTATGATGTCATACCTCTCAATAAATAATTTTTATCTGGAAAAAGTCACTTACTTGTATGAGGGGTTGTATAAGTAGTATACCTTTGTTTCCTTATGATACCCTACAAAGATACACTTTGTTCCCCACTGTGACAATTTTTTTCCATAGAAGGCCTTAACAAATGCCTCATAACCCCATACATATGTATGCGAAAAAATAAGTTTCTTTCCACTCTATAGCTCAAAAAGAATTCCATTTTCTACATTAGTTAGTTCTTGATTTAGTGTGTGTGCCACAATTTGTAATGTATATCCCCAAAAGGATAATGTAAGATCTACATGAATCATTATCGACCTTACCATGTCCAACAAGGTACAATTTCTCCTTTCACTAACACCATTCTCCTTAGTGTGTAAGGAGGAGTGAGTTGAGATATAATCCCAAACTCCCATAAAAAGTTGATAAACTCTTATTTAAGATATTCACCCCCTCAATTTGAATGAATATTATTTATCTTATTTCAAATTTGATGCCCTAATTCATTATTTAATTCTTTTAATTTATAAATGGTCTTAGACTTATACCACATCATGTATACATATCCATATCCACTAAAGTCATCATTAAAAGTTATGGAGTAATAATACACACCTATAGAATCTACTAGACATTGTCTACAAAAATTAATGTGTACCAATCCTAAAATATCTATGGACCTTTCACCCTATCCACAAAAAGCAGGTTTGGTCATTTTTCATTGTAAACAAGTATGAAATATTTCAATTGGTTTTAACTGAAAATGTCTAAATAACCATCTTGATAGATCTTTTTTAAACACTTTTTATTTATATAACCCAGACATTGATGCCATAACTGAGTGTTATAGGAGTCATGTGAACATGACTCGTTATCTATTTAAAAAACTTTTTTTACAAAATTTAATAAATAAATAGTTATTTAAATGTTCCATATCAAATAAAATGCTATCTTTAAAAAATAAACAACTTTAATTATCAAATTTGAAAATAAAACCATATGCATATAAGAATGATATAGAAATTATATTCTTGGTAATATTTGGTACATAATAACAATATATTAAAACCAATATCATTATTTTTGGAAATTAAATGTGATAGTCATCAATTTCTGGATAATCTACCCGCATATCATTGAAAACACAAAAATACAGCTCTCCTCTAGCAATCTTTTGGAATCTACTTGGTTCTTAAATATAGATGCATATGTGAGCACCAAAAGTTGTATATAATAACCAATGTGTATATATTTAAATATTACACTTCTTAATGAATGTACCATTTGCTTCCCCTTTCTTCTGGGTGCAGTTCCTCTTCTAGTTACCTTTCCTTCCTCATGCAAAACATACTGCTTCCTTTTCCTTTCCCTACCTCTCAATATTATTTTAATTGAAAATATGGTTCTCATGAGTTTTATACTTATTGTGAGTCATGGGACCCATATCATTATTATCTATTTTCTTATTAACCATAAGGACTTTGGGTTTATCACACCCCATGTCCTTATCCACTTGAATAATCAGAGTAATAATTTATAAAAGACTTCTCATTATTATTCATGCCATAATTAATAATAAAACTATATAAGGACTTGGGTAGTGAGGAAAGCATGAGATCTTCCCACAAATCATATGGTAATTTAATCCCTAGAATTTATAAGTGTTCAATATATCCAATAATCTTGACGACATGAGGCCCAACTGGTGTTGAATCTCCAAGATTAGTTGTAAACATATCATTGGTGTTCATATATATCTCTTGTATCGCATTCTCTTGATAGTGATCTTGAAGGTGAGACATAATGCTATATGTGTCCAGGTCTTCTTGTTGCTTAAAAATATAATTACCCATGGATTATGGAAAGAAACACTGCACATACATGGAATCATTCAAATGTTTCTCGTTGAGAGATAAATTTTCATCACTTGCCTCTTTACCTAGTGCATCAAGAAAAGGTTATTCTAGCACGTACAATTTCATTTCATGGTGTAAGATAATGTATAAGCACCCTTAACACTCTTTGAAATTTATGCCAGTGAGAATGTTATCCTTCTCAAGTAAAGATCACAATGATACGTTTGAAGACATTTTTTTTCTATTTCTATAAATAAGTGATCAGATATTTAGTACTTTATTTGATAAAATTTCGATAAATAAATAAGTATAATATTTACTTATCTACCACTATTTTATAAAAACCCAATAGGCCTCATCATTAGCTTCAATATATCCCATATCTTGTAAATTCTAGTGGTAAGGATCTATATTCCCCTTCTCATAACCCCAAATTTGGTCTTTCAAGAAATTTAATGAGTTTTAGGTAGATATTCCAAATGGAAAATACATTAACACCCTATTTTATGATATATTGAGTGGACTCCCAAATCCAAAAAAACCCTTAAAGTGGATTTCCACAACATTTTCCTATTAGTTACACCAAGTCCTACTCTAGGATTCAACCCTTGATGTGAACTAAGTTAAGTCAACCCAAAACTTCAAGTTATAATTCCCGAATAATTTAAAGCACCAGAACTTTGGCTGGTTAAGAACTTTGAACTATGATTTGATTTTAACTGAAGTAGTGGAAGGCTATACCGACTTAATTGATATTTGAGATATTTTATCTTTTATGTATTAATTTACAATTATTATCTTTATTACATGCTTGTTAATATTAATTGGATTTACATAAGTGATTAAAAATTTCCTAGATAATATTTATGCATAAGTTAGTTTATTTTAGTTCTATCTTGAATGCTTGTTAATTCATTAATTCATGTTATCACAAAAAAAACCTTAGTTAAATAACCATGAAACTTTATAGAAATAAAATTATAAAGTTGTACGATCATGAGGTTTTACTAATGGATAGTTTATCTAGGAGATGATAAACTAACTGTCAACCAGGGGGAAAAGCACTATGAACCATTTATGGTTCATTTTGTAGCTTTCCACCTTTCCACCAATGTATCTCTCTTAGATTATTTTCACCTCAACTCCATACATGAACTAAATCCACTATCTTGGGAGATCCATCCATTACATATTCTTTTACTCACAAGCAAGTGAGGGGAACCAAAGGATTGGTTAAGAAGTTTACATAAAAGAAACCATGGGTATACATACCCTTGCATAATGAGAGGAGATATGACATGCATTACAAAAATTTAATTTAATAATAAATTAAAAGAAACCAATAACATACAAAGTTCTGTTTTGGGGTCATGATCATCCACAAGCACTCAATTAATTATGCATCTATTAATATTATCATTCAATTTATAATCGTTCTTATTTAAGATAATTCGTGCTCGAATAAGTTAATTGTATTTTCTAATTAAATATTTTTTTTTCTTAAATATCATATGAAATTTCTTAATTTTTTCATCCATCATAATTTTAAACAAATTAAATATATTTATTTATAATTAAATGTGTACAAAAAAATTTACCTTGGAAGAAACACAGTGGGTACCCGTCGAATTATCAAAACATATATTATACCCGTAAACTATTTACTCTTGTGACATATGGCATACATGACTTATCACGTAATTTCATGGTATGTACTATCAACTTAACAACCACATAGAACACTCAATATTTACATAGCGTTTTATGCTTCAATATGTGTAGAGTAATGACTTAAATACGACTAATACACAATATGCAGATCTAAACATTTGCCCAAAAATTAATTATACATTTATATATATAACCCATCACACGACATGTACTATCAACTCAATGACCACACAGAACACATGTCAATGAGGTTTGAACAACATAATAAATTAAATTTTAATTCTGTTTTATTTGGTAAAATTAAAAGATGTGTACATTAGAGCTACTCTTCGTGTATTATTCTCACTATCTTCTCGTGACACATGCCTAGGGACTCGATGTCTAACTATGCCATAGAAAATATTAGATTACTCAATGTGTACATGGGATACATGAAATGTGGTATCCATGTTACATGACCCCAATTATGTAGGTTATGTAAGAAGATACGCAGATTATCTGTGACTAAAGGACTACATGTCATGTACGAATGCTACACGGTGCGTAGTCCAACTGACCATGAGCCATGATGTATTGGTCAATACGTGATGTATAATTAAATTCACTGCATGTAATAAATGCACACAAATTGAATTAATTCCAAATTAATTGAGGATGTATTAAACACTAGTTCATGACATGTACCTCTGGGTTTCATGGTGTGTACTCTTGTGTTATATGGACAGACTCCTTCTAACCTCTGGATGATATCTTCAAAATTATTTTATTTATAAATTTAATTGATTAGATTACATTTGCGATAAATTTAAAGGGAGAAAATATAAATCACAATTCAGATTAAAGAATAATTAAACTAGAATTTAAAACTAATAAAAAATGATAAAATTTATCAATGATCAATAAATAATTATAAATAATTATGCGACCACTCTGATACCGCTTGTAGGTTTTAGGAATAATGGAAGTGTCAGATGGGTCATGTCGAACTCAACTTTTTTTTCATAATCGATGATTAATCTGATATTTATAGTATGATAAACTTCCTGATCAAGAGAACTGAATCAAATAATATAGAAAATAAATATACACTGGAATGAAAGTTAGTGATCATAAAAAATTATTTATAATTAATTTAATAAATTAAATAATTACCTTGAATGAAATTATTTTTTTATTGATGGATATGAAGATATCTCTACATCATACCATCATTTCATTTTAGGAATGAATAATATATTCCCTCCAATGGTGATCCATACATGTTTCACAAACCTCCTAATGTAACTGTAGGAATCTTTGGGTGTTTGCATGACATATCCTAACATTTGCGTCGTTTATCTTTGATCACCCCAGGAACCGCTTCAAGGAATAGTTCTCTTCAACCTCTCTAGACTTAATAGTGCTGGAAGTGGAGGAGCACTCTCTATTATTGAGAGTGTTCTTAGAGAGTGATCTCTTTAAGGATTTGAGAGAATTCTCTCCAGATCTCATTGTGCACAACACAAATTAATTGGCTCTCTAGAAAAATAATATAATAGGGTTTATATATTGATAGGGTTATAAAATAGTAATTCTTCATGATCCTTTATTATTCCCGTAATCCCTATGGAACCCCATGTCTATAATAGTAATAATAATTTTATTATTTCTTTACATGTGCTAAACTTTCAAATTAAATTGAATATTATTTATTCAAATAATATTAAATATATATTATTTCTCACCATATTATTAAACTCAATTCGCCATCCCCACACTATATTTATCTAGCCTCAAATAATGACTATTTATTTAAAAAATAAATATCACTGCATTATATGTCAATAAATAAATAAATATCATAATCACTAAATAGTAAATAAATATTTATTAAATATTCTTCTCACATAATATTCTCTTTAATAATTGCGGATGTAATATATGCGATCTATAACGCCCCGACCCCAGTTACCCAGAGTCGGTGCATTATTACATAACATTAGCATGATCACAAGAAAGATAAAATTTCGAAAGACCGATTGGTTTAGTAGCCTTGGAAACAATAGATATATTCATAAAGTTTTACATTACCTCATGAAGTGAAAAACTACTAAAACAGCATATTTTCTCCATAATCCACACTATTATCCCCTCATAATATCCCTGCAGGTCATTCATAATTTACATCTTCACGTCCTGGGAAAAATAAAAAATAGAAAATGGGTGAGCTCAAATTCCCAGTAAGGATAACAATATAGCGCAAACTTTCATAAATAAGAATAAACATTTAAGGTAGTGTATAACTAAAACAAAATCCTTTTAAACTTGAACTTCAACATAATATGGTAAAAAAAATGAAATAATGCCATTTACTTATTCACATGTATATTCTACTAATAGAATAATCACATGAAATATCAATAACCACTTTCATAATTATGGATTGCATAATTCCAGACTATCATAACCACATAGCCAAGGCCTCGTGCCAAGACTACAAATAAGATTTTGTCAAGGCCTTGTGCCAAGACACTAGTTTGTCTCATGAGACCTACCGATGCATCGAGGAGCTATAGCGGGCTCCACCCGTCACATATTAAGTCCAATTCATTCCCATATGAAAAGGTTTAAACATAACATAAACATTCATATTAAAAATAGCATACAAAATTTCAATATTTTCACCATAAACCATGAATGGTATAAAAATAGCACATCCACAGTCAAACATATCACAAAACCTTCAATACAATATAGAAGTTTTGTATCATAATAAATCAACTTCAAATAAGCTTAAAATCCATCAGAGGATGTTGACATAGATGAAATCAAAACTATTTGAGAGAAATATCTCTTTTCTCGAAATCATTGAAAAGTCACACATTTATAAAGGAAGTAATTTAAAAGAGATTTTTGAATCAAAGTGTCTCATACCACTTTGAAACTTTTGAAAAGAAATATCATTTCAAAACCTTCATGTCCATATAAATAAATCCTTGAAATCATTTTGAAAACATGGACATTAATTAAAAATATTTATAAAGATAAATCTTTAAAACATTTAAAATTATGATCTTGGTAAAGAGTACCTTTCAAAAATTCTTAAAATATTCATTTTGAAATCATTTAAAAGTCACATAATTATAAAATAAAACATTTACTTTGAAAATATTATTATAATCTTGTAAGGGAAGCTTTGATGATTTTATAACGGCGGTAAATAGCCGCACCCACCGTATAAGTTAAAAAAACATTCTTACCTTAAATTTGCCGAAAGGTAAAAAGCGCCTTGTTTGGAAAACGACGAAAAGATTCCTTTAGAAACACATAAGGGTATAAATTAATTTAAACCATATTCTTTTTAAATAGTAAAAATGTTTTGAAATACATTTCGATGAAACATGTATGTGGATGATAAAGAAATTCCAGTAGATTATTACGTATAAACAACCTCGGATAATGAAGAGATTGTGAAATAAACCCTTACCTTGTACTTTTCCTTGGTTGAGGGTAGGTTAACCTCCTGTATAATGGTGAAATAATTTTTATTAAATTATACAATAATCATATATATTAATATGATATCGTATATGATCTTTTAACATTGCTTTGTTAATAATATCTTAGTATTATCGTTGTTTCGGGTGTTAACTTACTTGTTTTATTTCATATGTTTTGTTACGTAAGCCATGTTTGTCATGGATAGGATGTATATTATTCATATCCAGAATGATATAAATTCCCTAAACATTATTTTTAAATCATCAAATGATAATTATACTTGAATGGATACGATGGAGAATGAATCTCATTGTGTTCGTGGAGATGGTAGTCTGTACGTACGCACGAGTGACAATATCTTTATTTTGATATTAAAATGATATATAATTGGATGGTATATCATATATAAAGAATAATTATCATGTTATATTTATTATTTACATTATTTACACATCATTATTATACCCATCCAAATAATAATATATTGAATAACAATTACACCACGACGTGGAGACGGTAAGTCGTACGTACGCACGTATGGTGACATGTTATTCAAAGGGTGGATGGAATACTGAATATGGTTGTACCATATTTATAATAAAGTCACATTATATATAACATAATAGAGTTATTATTTTATTATGGTAATACCAAAGAAAGAATAAGTGGAAGAAGAAATTAATTTGAAAAAGGGTGGTGAAAACATTACCTCTTCTTCGGGTTCTTCCTTTTGATTTGATCAAAAGGGCTCCTTAGGTTGGCTTTATCATAAAACTAAGGCCTCTAGGTTGTATTGAGGGAAGTTGGGAGAGTATTTGGGCAGATTTTGGCCGAACCAAAATGCTTTGAAGGTGTGAGTTAATGAGAAGGAGGAGTGCCCTTTTATAAGAGGGGTGAGGGGCACCTTTGGAAAAGCTAGAAATATTATTTTATAATAAATTCATATTCGGTTTCTAATGGCTCCAAAGTAGATTATTTAAATGTTAATGTGGGAATAGGTTGAAAACCACTCAACCAATAGAATTTATACAGGTTTGGGTTACTATATTAACATTATCTTTAAGTATTAACTCTTAGTTAATTAGTTTCACTTTTACAACGTCTCTTTGTATTTTTATATTATATGGTTAATAAACTTAACATATACATCCAAGAGACCCCCAATTTGTCCATTAATGATGCACCTATCATGATATAAGTCTCTTTTCTTAACCGTAGATTTTTAGGAATTTAATATCAATTAATAGTATAATATTTGTTTTAAAAACTCCTTTATGTCAATTTTGACACTATTCAATAATTGATTTTTTTGAAACTCATAACAGAATGATTACTTCGAAAAAAGTCAATTAAATCAATCCTAATATATCATATTAACCTTAAAGTTAGTTTAATTCAACAAAAGTCTCAAATTATATTTATTTGGGTATTTATAATATCAATTATTTTAATTTTTCACTATTATGGTAATTACTACATCATCATTATGTCCTAAATAAATTAAATTATTTAATGTATAAAAATTATAAATAAAATATAATTATGTATTAAATATATTTATCTTTATAATTAATATTTACAATCGAAAATCCAACATATATAACTCTATGTAAAAATTGTTTTTTCTAAAAGATATATGCTTGTGTCATTTATGTATTCATTTTAACTTAATTAAAATAAAGTGTCCCTATCACTTACAAGTGGCACCATGGGGTCCCAAAATCGACCCAAAGATGCCCATGGTCGGACAGGTATCAACCAATAAGGTTAGGACACGTTTTAGGGTAATTTGTTATTATTATAATATTATTTTTTAACCCTTATTTACCGAATTTACCCTTTAACCATGGTAAATAAAATATTTACCGAAGTAATTATTCAAAATGTCTAAAAATAAAAGTTACCTATTCACACAATTTGAACATCATGATTCCAAATATGGAATCCATTTTTCCAAATTCAAAACACAGAAGTGGGAGAAATTAATTTAAAATTAATTCTCGTTGTTAAAACAAAAATGTGTTTTTAAGAGATAATAACTATCAAAAGATTGATACTTGTTTATGTTCAGTTTAATTGTGAAATTATGTCCATTGAACAACATTGTATTAAATGGTAAAAATATATTCTAAATATACTTTAAAACCACTCAAATTCATAATTTATCAATATAAATTATTTTGATTAAAAAAATTGTTTTTAATTAAAATTTGGTAATTTTCACTATTCATCAAAATATAAATGTTATCCGAAAAGTTCCAAAATTTCACCCTAGACTAAATCCAATATTCCAGATCCAAAAATGAAGTCCATTTTGAGAGATAAAATTTATAAAATTTCAAAAAGTAGGTATTACTATTCATAACGGCTAGTTTGATCGGTTGTGATGTGTGTTAGAACTCGATGTTGCGTACAACACACGCTATCGCATTATTCAAAGAGAAGCGTACCATAGAAGCATGGGGTGTTACATTCTCCCCTCCTTTAATAAATTGCATCCTCGCAATTTGAAATTGTTCTTCAAAAATAAAAGGTTGAAAATAGAAAATATCTTTGTGGGAAAACCCACATCCGAAATTGGGTTACTAAAATTTAGTCTTAATATGAGGAAAAGAGAAATGAAAGGGTCACCACCAAATTATTATCTCTATTAGGAGAACATTGGTGGAAATTAGAGACATATAATTGGAGGAAAAACGTAAATATTTATAGGTAGTTATTGAGTTCATCAATCACAAACAAGTGTAAAATTGAGGTCCTTAAATTCATCAATCTATGATGATTTGAAATATCATCAGTTCAACAAAACATAGGGTATTAGGATAACACATTTTTGGTTTTAGGATTCCTTAAAAGTATAATACTTAATTTCTTCATATAATAAGAGAAGAAGAAAAATATATTCTTGACAAGTAGACTTCCATCCTTTAACTAATTTCTACCACAGACTCATCTTTCACTCTAAAAGATAATAGAACTTAAAAATAATATTATATTTATCCTATTCGTATAGGGTTAAAAAATGAATTTATAATTCAACTAGAAGAACCATTAAAAAAATGAAATTATTCAATCCAGGACATCACGTGGGTCAGTGGTAGGTGATACACCCTTGTCGCCCTTCGGTTGTGGGTTCAAGTCTCGCGGCCTTGCCGGACGCGACGGGTTGCTGCCCGACCTCTGAATTGTCCTTTTATGGCAATCCAAAATAATCCAAACTAGAACTATCCAAAATACTTTAGTCCAAAATTTTTAAGGAAGGTAAACACAGTAAAGATCCTTTTTTCCGCGTAATAACATGTGAACACCTTCATCATGTATTCTTTTAAAACACTGCAACATCCTGAATTACCATAAAACCTTATTGATTACATTCATGATCCCTTATTCCTTAAAGAATAATATATATACACCTTCAATCCAAAAATGTTTTAAACCCCAAAAATGATGGAATATACAAATAATTAATCTGTTTCAAGGTATTCAAGAATATCCAATATAATTTATCCAAATCAATCATGTATTATTCCAAAATCACTACCTCGGTATAAGAACTATATTATGGTTTATCATTCTCTCAACCATATATTTTCCAAAAATTTATCCTGCTATTGAGTCACTTTTCATTGTTCCACACAATCTCAAGTCCTTAATGAAATAGTACTGCAATAAAATCCTTATATACTCCATAATTATTATAACAAGTACATTGTTGATACAACACTCAAATGACATAATCAACATAAGAACTCTAATCATTCCTTTTCATCTGTGGTAGTATAAAAACTTGATTATTATCCAATAACATCATTTGCGGCATAGTTTGATGATTGGGACATAGGTTCGCATAGTGTCCAAACTCCTTACAAATGAAGCATTGTACATTTGAAACCATTTTCTTACCCTTGAAGTCACGTACTTTGTTCCCTTTTCCTCCACACTTATAACAAACTCTCATTCCTTTCAGGATAGTTCCAGGGTGTTTCTTCCCACAGTTATCACATATGGGAAAATTCTTCTTTTCCCTCTTCCCTTTATCCATCTTTCTCTCTTCCATCCTTTTCTTCTCTTGCTTTCCTTCAAAGCCATAGGACTCAGTAAACTCTTTACTTATCTTATCAACACATGATATTATTTCTTCATATGATGATAATACATGGGAGACTATTTCTCTTATAAATTATGGCTTAAGACCATGAAATATATGATCCTTCTTTCTCTTTGGATCATGTGCAATGCTGGAGTTCTCATTCCTTCTACTGGGCGCCATTTCTAAACAATGGCATACACTAGATTAGTTTATGAATAACAATACCTAATCCTAAACTTGTAAAACACATAACATAAATTAAATAGTTTATGGATATAATCCATAATCATAAAAATGTTTTTATTTGATGATGTATATACTCATAAACCCTTCATAATGATTTGTAAAGAAAATGAGAGTTATCCTAAGAATATCCCCCGGGAGTGTCGTAACCAAGAGTGCAGCAAGGCCCGTTGTCGTGCACCAGTTCCCATTCGAATCTAGCTCAAAGCGGTGTTTTTGGGTTTTACCCCTAGGTACATCTGTGCTAGAGCCGCCTCTACATGCTCGTATCCAGACAGGGATGTATTGCTCGGAAAACTCACAAAATCTCTACAATACCAAAATTCTAGGAAGTTCTTCTATACTAATCCTCAAATTTCATCTTAGGTCTACGTGCTCTAATCAGAGTTTATCTAAATCTATCTTCCAAGGTTTGTACTAAACTTCCTCTAATACCAACTGTAACGCCCCGACCCTAGTTACCCAATGTCGGTGCATTATTACATAACATTGGAATGATCACAATAAATATCAAATCTCGAAAGACCGATTGGTTTAGTAGCCTTGGAAACACTAGATATATTCATAAAGTTTTACATTACATCATGAAGTGAAAAACTACTAAAACAACATATTGTCTCCATACTCCACATTGTTATCCCCTCATAATATACATGCAGGTCATTCATAATTTACATTTTCACATCCTGGGAAAAATAAAACATAGAAAAGGGGTGAGCTCAAATGCCCAGTAAGGATAACAATATAGCGGAAACTTTCGTAAATAAGAATAAACATTTAAGGCAGTGTATAACTAAAACAAAATCCTTTTAAACTTTAACTTCAACATAATATGGAAAAAATAAAATGAAATAATGCCATTTACTTATTCACATGGATATTCTACTAATCAAATAATCACATGAAATATCAATAACCACTTTCATAATGATGGAATGCATAATTCCAGACTATCATAACCACATAGCTAGGGCCTCGTGCCAAGACTACAAATAAGATTTTGTCAAAGCCTTGTGCCAAGACACAAGTTTGTCTCATGAGACCCACCGATGCATCGAGGAGCTATAGCGGGCTCCACCCGTCACATATTAAGTCCAATGCATTCCCATATGAAATGGTTTAAACATAACATAAACATTCGTATTAAAACTAGCATATGAAATGTCAATATTTTCACCATAAACCATGAATGGTATAAAAATAGCACTTCCATAGTCAAAAATATCACAAAACCTTCAATACAATATAGAAGTTTTGTATCATAATAAATCAACTTCAAATAAGCTTAAAATCCATCAAAGGATGTTGACATAGATGAAATCAAAACTATTTGAGAGAAATATATCTTTTCTCGAAATCATTGAAAAGTCACACATTTATAAAGGAATTAATTTAAAAGAGATTTTTGAATCAAAGTGTACCATACCACTTTGAAACTTTTAAAAAGAAATATCATTTCAAAACCTTAATGTCCATATAAATAAATCCTTAAAATCATTTTGAAAACATGGAAATTAATTAAAAATATTTAGAAAGATAAATCTTTAAAACATTTAAAATTATGATCTTGATAAAGAGTAACTTTCAAAAATTATTAAAATATTCATTTTGAAATCATTTAAAAGTCACATAATTATAAAATAAAACATTTACTTTGAAAATATTCTTATAATCTTGTAAGGGAAGCTTTGACGATTTTATAACGGCGGTAAATAGACGCACCCACCGTATAAGTTAAAAAAACATTCTTACCTTAAATTTGTCGAAAGGTAAAAAGTGCCTTGTTTGGAAAATGATGGAAAAATTCCTTTAAAAACAAATAAGGGTATAAATGACTTTAACCCATATTCTCTGTAAATAGTAAAAATGTTTTGAAATACATTTCAAAGAAACATGGATGTGGATGATAAAGAAATCCCAGTATATTATTACGTATAAACAACCTCGGACAATGAAGAGATTGTGAAATAAACCCTTACCTTGTACTTTTACTTGTTTGAGGGTAGGCTAAACTCCTGTATAATGGTGAAATAATTGTTATTAAATTATACAAGAATCATATATATTAATATGATATCGTATATGATCTTTTAACATTGCATTGTTAATAATATCTTAGTATTATCGTCGTTTCGGGTGTTAACTTACTCGTTTTCTTTCATCTGTTTTGTTACGTAAGCCATGTTTGTCATGGATAGGTCGTATCTTATTCATATCCAGAATGATATCAAGTCCCTAAAAATTATTTTTAAATCATCAAATGATAATTATACTTGAATGGATACGTTGGAGAATGAATCTCATCGCGTTCGTGGAGACGGTAGTCCGTACGTACGCATGAGCGACAATGTCATTATTTTGATATTAAAATGATATATAATTGGATGGTATATCATATATACAGAATCATTATCATGTTATATTTATTATTTACATGATTTACACATCATTATTATACCCATCCAAATAATAATATATTGAATAACAATTACACCACGACGTGGAGACAGTAAGTCGTACGTACGCACGTATGGTGACATGTTATTCAAAGGTTGGATGGAATACTAAATATGGTTGTACCATATTTATAATAACCTCACAGTATATATAATATACTGGATTTATTATTTTATAATGGTAATAACAAAGAAAGAAGAAGTGGAAGAAGAAATGAATTTGAAAAAGGGTGGTGAAAACATTACCTCTTCTTCGGGTTCTTCCTTTTGATTTGATCAAAAGGGATCCTTAGGTTGGTTTTTTGATCAAACTAAGGCCTCTATGTTGTATTGAGGGAAGTTGGGAGAGTATTTGAGCAGAGTTCGGCCGAACCAAAAGGCTTTGAAGGTGTGAGTTAATGAGAAGGAGGAGTGCCCTTTTATAAGAGGTGTGAGGGGCACCTTTGGAAAAGCTAGAAATATTATTTTATAATAAATTCATATTCGGTTTATAATGGCTCCAAAGTGGATTATTTAAATTTTAATGTAGGGATAGGTCTAAAACCAATCATTCAATATAATTTAGATAGGTTTGGGTTACTATATTAACCTTATCTTTAAGTGTTAACTCTTAGTTAATTAGTTTCACTTTTACAATGTCTATTTGTATTTTTATATTATATGGTTAATAAACTTACAATATACATCCAAGAAACCCCCAAGTAGTCCATTAATGATGTACCTATCATTATATAAGTCTCTTGGCCGAACCTTAGATTTCTAGGAATTTAATATTAATTAATAGTATAATATTTGTTTTAAAAACTCTTTTATGTAAATTTTGACACTATTCAATAATTGATTTTTTTGAAACTCATAATAGAATGATTACTGCGAAAAAAGTCAATTAAATCAATCCTAATATGTCATATTAACCTAGAAAATTATTTTTATTCAATAAAAGTCTCAAATTATATTTATTTGGGTATTTATAATATCAATTATTTTAATTTTTCGCTATTATGGTAATTACTGCATCATCATTATGTCATAAATAAATTAAATTATTTAATGTCTAAAAATTATAAATAATATATAATTATGTATTAAATCTTTTTATATTTCTAATGAATATTTAAAATCAGAAATAAAACATATATAACTCTATGTAAAAATTGTTTTTTCTAAAAGATATATGCTTGTGTCATTTTTGTATTCATTTTAACTTAATTAAAATAAAGTGTCCCTATCACTTACAAGTGGCACCATGGGGTCCCAAATTCGACCCAAAGATGCCCATGGTCGGAAAGGTATCAACCAATAAGGTTAGGACACATTTTAGGGTAATTTTTTATTATTATAAAATTATTTTTTAACCCTTATTTACCGGATTTACCCTTTAACCATAGTAAATAAAATATTTACCGAAGTAATTATTCAAAATGTCTAAAAATAAAAGTCACATATTTACACAATTTGAACATCCTGATTCCAAATATGGAATCTATTTTTCCAAATTCAAAACATAGAAGTGGCATAAATTAATTTAAAATTAATTCTCGTTGTTAAAACAAAAAACGTGTTTTTAAGAGATAATAACTATCAAAAGATTGACACTTGTTTATGTTCGGTTTAATTGTGAAATTATCTCCAATGACCAAAATTGTATTAAATGATAAAAATATATTCTAAATATACTTTAAAACCACTCAAATTCATTATTTATCAATATAAATTATTTTGATTAAAAAAGTTGTTTTTAATTAAAATTTAGTAATTTTCACTATTCATCAAAATATAAATGTTATCCGAAAAGTTCCAAAATTTCACCCTAGGCTAAATCCGATATTCCGAATCCAAAAATGAAGTCCATTTTGAGAGATAAAATTTATAAAATTTCAAAAAGTAGGTATTACTATTCATAACGGCTAGTTTGATCGGTTGTGATGTGTGTTAGAACTCGATGTTGCGTACAACACACGCTATCGCATTATTCAAAGAGAAGCGTACCATAGAAGCTTGGGGTGTTACACAATCAGTAAATATGAATAATTATTAAACCATGCATGGTAATAATATCTATTCAACTTGTTAAATAATAAATAATAATATATTTTTTTAACTCAGATTCTTGATACACTTAACATGTGACCCTATAGGCCCTTTTCTCAATGGAATTAGGTGAAGAAGCCTAAAGTATAATTTTAGTGTCTAACAACACACCAAGGAATCCATTGAGAAAAAATTTATTTATATAATGAACTAATACCTCATATGGATTCTTACTATGTAATATTATCCCTTTATCATGATATCTCTAATCAAGTAGGTTTCATGTTGGTTCCACCAACCAATATTCTCGATGTCTCTTTCTTTGAATTTCTGAAAATCGAACTTTCCTATTTAACTTCATGTCCATGGATTTTTTAGGCTATATCGTTTCCATAAAATTCATCACATATCAAATTCTATTAATTAACAGAAGGTACAAATCCTTTCTTACATTATTCATTAATAAAATATTACTTGTGACACACCCCACACATCCCACCTTGTTGTGAACATATGTCATCATGATTTTTAGTAATACATAAAAGTATGCAACTTATAATACTAATTAATAATAATATTAAAGTATAAGGATCAATAAACACATATGCAGATAGGAACATTCAATGAAATGAAAAAATATGGATTTCCTACTCACAGGTCTCATTCTTATAATATCCTACACTAATATTTCCAAGAGAGTGAACCATGAGAATGTTTCTCAAAGTCCTTTGAGTATCCACCCCAAATAGTCTGTATCCTTTTTTCACTCAAATTATTTCATATGACTATTGAAAATATATTAATGAATACTATAATCGCACTTCTGGGTTCTCATCATAGCGGGGAACTATTATGACCTTTTAGTGTGACAGTTACTCTTAGAAAATTATCACATAATATGTCACTCAGAGGAATAATCATGATGTGATAAGGAGTTTATTAATATTAAAAATAATGAATATAGGTTATCTCAAAGTGCATAGAATTTGGTTTTAGGTGACAAACTCCAATACTGAGAATATAGTATGCCTTTTTAGGTGATGAGTTAGCTTCACTTGTTGTTTATCGGGCTTTAGTATGATTTATTTATATTTTACATGAGATAATATAGAGATTATACTTATGAGTATGTCTATTATTCTCACACTATATATTTATAAACTATTTTTTGTTTCTCTCAAGGTGGTTAGTGATTGAGATGGATATTAATAGCTCATGGGGGCTATTCTGGAGATATTTAGGCTTCATGGTCACTTGCAAGGATATCTTTTGGTAATTTTAATTTTCATAAATTTTTTCAAATGTATGAAATTACATATATATAATTTCAATATTACAAATAAGGCCTTTAACAACACTAAAATAGGGCTTTTTTAGTGCAAAAAAATCACTAACAATCCAAGTGCACATAAAATCCTTAATCTTTTATCAGTGCTTGGAAAATCATAGATAGAAGCTACGTTTATTAGTGCTTCTTTAGGTATGGGTAAAGGTGGTACTTTATTAGTGATTTTAAATAGTTTTAGTAAAGGGATCCTTTATCAATTCTACTACTAGCACTAATAAATGGATTCCTTTATCAGTGCTTTTTAGCACTAATAAAGAATACCTTTATCAGTGCTTTTAATAGCATTGATAAATAGACCCTTTATCAGTGATATTACTAGTCCTAATGAAGTGGAATACCGCTGTAGTGTTCTATTAAAATTATAGCACATTTTAGTAGTAAAAACAAGGAGAAAAGTGAAAATACAAGCAGAGAAAATATAGAATTTAATTGGAATAAAATTTAGAACTCAAATAAAATAAAAAACACTATATTATAGACATTTAAAAAATTGGTTTGTACAATTACATGAGTAAGTTCAATTTATCACATTCATTCAAAAAAATCATTTTTTCTTTGTCCTTATCCCCAAACCCCAGTCATGCTATTAGTTACCAAACAAACCACCCCATATCGAGAAAAAGAATACACCGGTATAAGAAAAAAACTCTTATGTTAGTAATATTATAAATTAATAAATTAAACACTAAGTGATAATTTTAAACTAAAAACATATAATTTGTTTCATACTAGAAAAACCATGTATCTAATTGAGTTACAGTTTATTCTTACATGTCACACTATTTCTTTTTGTTATAAAAAAAGGTGATATTGAATTGGATCACATATTTGGTGATACAAAAATCACTACAAATGTGAGACAATTCAAGAGCACTAGATTTTTGAGAATAATCCTTTAATTGTTGAACCATTTCCCAATTTATTCAATAATTAACTCTATTAAAATTAACTAAATAAGTTTCATATAAAAATAATAAGGATATTAATTAAGTAATAACATATAAAATGATGAGAAAACAATTTGACCTTTTTTTGCTCAATTTTTCCTATGTGACGTGTGTTTCAAACTAAAATGAAACTTATATATTGAAAATATGTACTTTGAGTCATACTAACAACATCATGTGTCAAATTGATGTGCGGTAAATTCTTACACTTCAAAAATAAATTATAGACTGTTCTCCCAAAGTTTGAAAATAATCTGAGATCATTTTCTTGTTTTTGGCTACGTGATGTGCGTTTTAAAATAAAATGACACATTTATATTGAAAACACGCACTTTGAGTCACATAGATCACATTGTATTTTAGATTTATATGAGACCATCTAAAATAAAATATGGACCATTTTCCTAATGTTTAAAAAATAACTTGAGCTTGTTCTCTTAGTTTTAGGTATTTCATATGTGTTTTAAACTAAAATGACACTTTTATATTGAAAACATGTACTTTGAGTCATACCGATCACATCACATGTCATATTAGAATGAAATCAATTTCTATAGATGAAATATTAATTATAGATCTTTTTACTAATGTTTGTAAAAAATCTGGTCTTTGTATGCCCAGTTTTGCCTATGTGATGTGACTTTTAAACTAAATTGGCAGTTTTATATTGAAAAAATATAATTTGGGTCATATAAACCACGTTGTATGTCATATTTACGTGCATTCACATTCTACAAATCAAAAATGAATTATAGTCCGTTTTCCTAAAGTTTGAAAAAAAATATAAGCTCGTTTTCTCAGTTTTGGCTAGTGATGTGTGTTTTAAACTAAAATGAATCCTTTATTTTGAAAACACAAAATTTGAGTCATATTGGTCACATTATGTGTTGGATTTATGTATGATTGATTCTTTCACTTAAAAATTTATTATAGACCATTTTTTAAAAGTTTGAAAACAATTCGATATCATTTTCATAGTTTTGGGTATTTGATGCATGTTTTAAAATAAAATGACACTTTTATATTGAAAACATGTACTTTGAGCCATACTGACCACATTGTTTTTCGTATTTAAGTTCAGTCAATTCATACACAGAAAAGGTGAATTATGGATCATTTTCCAAAAATTTTAAAATAATACGAGCTTATTTTCTTAGTTTTGGTGACATGAAATGCTTTTTAAACTAAAAATGCACTTCCTTATTAAAAACAGACACTTTCAATCCTACCAAGCACATCGGGTGCCAGATTAACATTCATTTTATTATTATATGTCAAAATGAATTATTGATAATTTTTATAAATTTTGAATATAATCCAAGCTGATTTTCTCAGTTTCAGCTAGTATCGTGCATTTTAAACTAAAATGACATATTTTTATTGAAAACATGCACTTTGTGACATATCAGTCACATCATGTGTTAGATTGATGTGTAGTAATTTTTTGCACATCACAAATAAATTATGGATGATTTTCATAAAGTTTAAAAACAATCCAAGATCATTTTATTAGTTTTGACTATTTGATGTATGTTTTAAAATAAAATGAAACTTTTATATTGAAAATATATACTTTGAGTCATACTAACCATATCATCTGTCATATTGGAATGTGGTCAACTCATACACATAAAAAATGAATTATAAATTGTTTTTCTAAAGTTTTAAAGCAATTTGAGCTCGTTTTATTGGTTTTCAAAACATGACAAATGTTTTAAACTTTAACAATATTTCTTTATTGAAAACACACACTTCGACTCATACTGACCACATCGACTATCACATTGATTTAGGATATATTCATATAAACAAAAAATGAATTATCAATCATTTTACTAATGTTTTAAAACAATATGAGATTTTTTTCTCAGTTTTGGCTATTTGTTGCATGTTTTAAACAAAAAACGACACTTTTGTATTTAAAACACACACTTAGATCCATACTGACTACATCGGGTGTCATATTGACATGAAATAAATTCCCATTTGTAAAGATTTAACTATAAATCATTTTAATAATTTTTGAAAACAATTTGGGCTCATTTTCTCATGATTGGATCTTTGATGTGTGTTTAAACTAAAATGACACTTTTATGTTGAAAACATGTACTAAAAGTCTTACCGACCACATCGTGTGTCATATTGGTGTGTGATGAATTTATATACATGAAAAATGAATTATGGATTGTTTTCGTAAAGTTTGAAATCAATCCAAGCTCATTTTCTTGGTTTGGTGATGTAGAATACATTTTAAACTAAGATGGAACGTCTTTATTGAAAACACTCACTTTTGTCATATTGACTATATCAAAAGTGATATTGATGTGTGGTAAATTACTACACATCAAAAATGAATTATTAATAATTTCCTAAAGTTTGAAAACAATCCAATCTCATTTTCTCAATTTTTTCTATTTGATGCTTGTTTTAGTCCAAAATGATATCTTTATATTCAAAACACACACTTTGAGTCATATCAATCACATCATGTGTCATATTTACGTGTGGTCAATTATTACATGTCACAAATAAATTATGAACCATTTTCCTAAAGTTTGAAAACAATACAAGATCTTTTTATGAGTTTTGGCTATTTGAGGTGTGTTTTTAAACTAAAATGACACTTTTATATTGAAAACGTGTAATTTGAGTCATACCAACCAAATCATGTGTAATATTTGTGTGTGGTAAATTCCAACATTAGAAAAATAAAATACAGAACATTTTCTTAAAGGTTGAAAATAATATTATCTCGTTTTCTCAATTTTTGTGATGTGACATGTGTTTGAAACTAAAATGGTGCCTCTTTGTTGAAAATATATACTTTGAGTCATAAAGACCACATCAGGTGTCATATTGATGTGTATTTAATTAGTACACATTAAAAATGAATTATGAATCATTTTCCTAGTGTTTTAAAACAACCCGAGATTGTTTTCTTGGTTTTGGACAGTGATGTACACTTTAAACTAAAATAACACCTTTATATAGAAACACATAATTCTAGTAATATTAGTCACATTGTGTGTCAGATTGATGTGTGGTAGATTCATACATGTCCCAGATAAATTATGGAACATTTTCCTAAATTTTAAAAATAGTGTGATCTTTTTTTCTTGGTATTGATTATTTGATGTGTGTTGTAAACTAAAATGATTCTTTTACATTGAAAACACGTTCTTCGAGTCATACCGACCACATAATGTGTTTGACTGGTGTGTGGTTTATTCTATAAGTCAAAAATTAATTATTGATAATTTTCCAAATGTTTTAAAATAATTTGATCATGTTTTTTTAGTTTTGGATATTTGATGCATGTTTTAAACTAAAATAAAATTTTGCATTGAAAACACGCACTTCAAGTCATACCAGCCACATTAGATGTCATATTGATGTTCGTTAAATTTCTAAATTTTACAAATTAATTATGTATTGTTTTAAAAAATTTTGAAATCAATTTGGGATCATTTACTTAGTTTTTTCAATTTGATATGTATTTTAAACAAAAATGAAACTTTTTTATTGAAAAATGAACATTGAGTCATACAGACCATATCATGGGTTGTTTTTTTGTATGGTTAATCCCTACACCTAAAAATTTACTTGTAGATAATTTTACTAAAGTTTAAAAACAATACAATCTCATTTTAAAGGTTTTGGCTATTTTATGTATGTTTTAAACTAAAATGACATTTTTATATTGAAAATAAGTATTTCAAGTCATACAGGCCACATCATGAGTCATATTGTAGTGAAGTTAATTCCTAAAAGTAAAAAATGAATTATGGATAATTTTCTTAAATTTTGAAAACAATCTGAGCTATTTTTCTCAATTTTGGTGTCATGACACAGGTTTTAAACTAAAATGACACTTTTTTATTGAAAACATGCACTTCGAGTCATACCGACCAAAGAAGGTGTTATATTTATGTGTTGTTGATTCATACACATAAAAAATTAATTATCAATATTTTTTACTAATGTTTGAAAATAATATGAGTCTGTTTGTTCAGGTTTTTCTATTCGATATGTGTTTTAAACTAAAATGACTCCTTTATATTGGAAACACATACATTGATTCATATCAATCACATCGTGTGTTGTATTGATTTGTGGTTGATTATTACTCATCAAAAATAAATTATAAACTATTTTAGTAAATTTTAAAAATAATAAAAGATCATTTTCTCAATTTTTTCTATTTGACGTGCGTTTTAATCTAAAATGAAATTTTTATATTGAAAACACATACTTCGAGTTATACCAGCTACATCATGTGTTAGATTGGAATTCATTAAATTCCTACATATGAAAAATGAATTGTGGATAATTTTATTAAAGTTTTGAAAACAATATTATCTCTTTTACTTAGTTTTGGTGATGTGTCATGCGTTTTAAACTAAAATGACACTTCATATAAAAAACATGATGTTAAAGTAATACCGACCACATAGGGTGTCATATTGATGTTCAGTTTGTTTTTATACATCAAAAATGAATTATAGATCATTTTATTAAAGTATGAAAAAAATATGATATCATTTTCATTGTTTTGGATAGTGACATACGTTTTAAACAAAAATAAAACCTTTATATTAAAAACACACACTTTGAGTCATATCGGTCACATCATGTGTCAGATTTATGTGTGGTTGGTTTATGCATATCAAAAATGAATTATGGACCATTTTTAGAAAGTTTGAAAACAATTAGATCTCATTTTATTAGTTTTGGATATTTGATGTGTGTTTTATACTAAAATGAAACTTTTATACTAAAAATGCATACTTTGAGTCATATCGACCACATTATGTGTCTAATTGACATGAATTCAATTCTACATGTCATAAATGAATTATCAATAATTTTTCTAAACTTTGCAAACAATTCAATGTATTTTTGTTAGTTTTTTCTATTTTATGTGTGTTTTAAACTAAAATAACACTTTTATATTAAAATCATAAACTTCAAGTCATAACAACCACATCGAATGTTGGATTGATGTGAGGTCTACTCATACATGTCACAAACGAATTATAGATAATTTTCCTAAGGTCTGAAAATAATCTGATCTAGTTTTGTCAGTTTTGGCTATGTGATATGTGTTTCAAACTAAAATGACACTTTTTTATTGAAAATATGCACTTCAAGTAATACCAACCATATAATGCGTCAGATATATGTGTGGTCAATTCTTACACATCAAAAATGAATTATAGATCACTATCCTAAAGTATCAAAATAATTTAAATTTGTTTGCTAGGTTTTGATCATGTGCGTTAGTTTTAAAATAAAGTTTAAATTTAACAAAATTAATATCATATAAAAGTGATAAGGAAATTAAATAAAAAAATAGATAAAATGAGGAAAATTTTAATAAATAAGTATTATGAATTCACCTTTTCCTTATGTCTGTATACATTCTAACACTATATATTCTGCCCATTCATTTCTATAAAAATTGATCTCCTCCATTATACTTATCCTTGAGAAATAGATCAAATATAATATATTATAATTACAATACTAATTCATCACATCCCAAATATATTTTTAAGGTCATAGCCTGTACTAGTTCACGAACATAATAGGCAATCACCTAAATTTGATTTTGAAAAACATTTTGACACCATATACTCTACCAACTCATCTCTAAAAAATTTACTTCTTCTTTTGAGTACATATATTGTTTTAAATCTTGGTATTATAGAGAAAATATTTACAAACAAATGATTAAGAAATATTTTTCTTGAAATTTTAATTACCTTTAAAAATTACCTATTTGGGGATACTAGTATTTTAAAGCTATATAATATCTTTCATAAATTTACAAATGTAATATCCATAGTTGTTATTGTTATATTGATTCATTCACTAAAGAGACATTGACCAAAATAAATAAATTCCTTTGAAATATGTTTTGATAGTTTATAATTCTATATATACCTTAATTGATTTTTGTTTTAGGAAATACATAGGCATTTTATGTTCAATGATCATCCACAAAGAATTATTTAGCCTATATTTATAGATCATCCAATCATAACAGAATTCTCATTAAAAAAGAAATTAAAACATATAATTCAAAGTTAATATATAAAATATTGATTAATATGCAATAAAAATTCACAATACACATCATGTGAAGTCAGTCTGAAAGAAATCCTTACATTGGATCCAAAAAATAAATATTTGGGGTATCCAAATTAATTTCAATTACCATCTAGTGATTATTAGAAAATAAAATAAAATAAGTAATAAAAAAAGAAAAATATATTTTATAAAATTAGATTTTATCTTTTTACCCTTGTATTGTAGGCATCTACTATAGTCTTTCTACAGTTATTTTCTTCTCAAATGACTCGCTTACATAATCTTTTTTTCTTATCAATTTCTTCCAACCAAAATAAAAGTGTTCCATTGAAATGATATACGTTTTAATGAATCATAATCATGATTCATTGGGGTTTCCATTTATATATTAGAAATACAAAATCCTTTAAAATATATGAATAACTATTAAATTTAATGAATATGTAGATCATTTTTTGGATAAAAAAATTATGAAAATGTAATTAATGTATGTATTCACATATGAGACTCCCAGCCATTTATATTTGAGAACCTAATTTATACTCTTGATATGAACCACATATGTAAATAAATATCCAAATGATTATTCTTCATATTTAATGTAGTAAACATCTCTATCTTTGAATGTGGTTTCTGTATGAACTCGTATTGTTAATATATATTGTAGTGGAATTGGGGGGAGAAGGTACTCCCAGAAGTTCATTTTGTTTCCTTATTTGATTCATTGGATTGTCTTGATCCAAAAAACATTTCACCATTACTTATCCATTTGTAAAACCATACTTCACTTTAGACCTTTTTTCATCAATTATTACAGGTTTTTTATTTAGAAAAATAGTTAAGGACAAACCTCAAGCGTCTTTAGGAGATTATATGGCCCAGCTACAAAAGTTAAAATAGCATCATTTAATGTTGTAATATATGGATCATCAAGTGTAAGAGACAATTTAGTGCTCAAAACTTGATCTACTTCAATCCCCACTCTCATGTGATCTTTTGGGAGTTATTTTTTGTGTATCATGTCTCTTGAGATATTATAAACCGTTGCCCTCACAAAAATACGGTGCATATGTGTTGATAGATAAAAATCACATACAACACTACCCTATTGAATTTTACTAATATAATGTTATCAAAAGTTGTTTGATTCACATTTTGGAGAAAGAGTAATGAAAAAATTAATTACCTCGGGTATGGTATGAGCTTTAGGGCAATGACTAGCCTCAAATCTAATGGGGTTATTTGGCTATTCATGTGTTGATCTTTGTTCAATTGCTGGTTTACTTTGAACCTTTCACATATATTGGTCTGGAAAACCAAACTAGATAAAAATATCTTACAAAGCATCTATTTTCACTTGAAATACTTTCATCATATAATATGAATCTTCTTTCAGTTTTATCTTCTCAAAAATATGTTCAAGAAGACACTCCAAAACCTACACCTCTAACATGACCATATTGTTCTTGCTGCTTCAAAGTTACTAAAAGTATTTTTTCTTCTGGTATGTTTGCTACTGATTCTTATGTCTAAACCGTATAAAAAATATGAACATAAATATATATTTTTATATTATACTATTATAAATCACAAAAAAAATTATTATTATGTCATACTTATACATGTTTCTCATACTTATTTTGTATTTTCATCAACTAGTTTACCCTTTTTATTTTTGCGGGTCCCCTTCCATAACACATGGCATGGGATGGAAGTGGCTTCAAAATTTTATTCATCAATATATATATATAAAGGGAACATATATTGTTTCATAACACATAAAAATTTTATTTAATATTTAAAAGACACACCATATTCTTCTCTAGTGAAGCTTTCCCTATCCTTGCTTTGTGATTGGGATACATTGATTTTGATGAATATTTTTTATTTCCAGCACTCCTTTTTTATTTCATAAATTAATAATTTTGAATCAAATTGGATAAAATAAATAATTTAAAATAATATACTATCAACTAAAATTCACCAAAAATGATTCCCCATCGTGAAGACTGATGAAATTATTCCATGTTTCCTATTTTATAATGATTTCATAAGTAACTCGTGGGTGGGGCCTTAATTTGCCCTCAATATATCTATGATAAAACTTGATAAGAAGTGTGATTAACCTTTATGAGAATTCCTAATGGCCAATAAGGAATATTTATTATTGAAATCATTGAAAATTAATAAACTCTATAAGAATAATGAAAATTAAATCAATGTTTCATTATATAAATTTTCTATAAAATAGAGAAAGTATATCGTAACATTGCCTTAATATATTCCAAAAGTGTTTCCTTCATTAAAAACTAGACATAGTGCCAATAATCTATTCCAATTGGAATATTCATTATTTTTTTGACCCCAACATAACTAATGAACATTGACTTGTTGGGGTCAATAGGTTGGTCATGTCAATTCCAGCAAAACTCAAATTTTATACCCTTACATATCATCTTGATAATTTTATTCAACATAGTGATGATATGACATTCTTGTTTTTTCATAAACATGTTGTTGATCCCCTAATAATTCTACAATTTCAGTATCAATAGCCTATTCTTCCCCAAGATTGGTAACATCATCATGTGCAGAAGCAATTGTCTGTATGATTTATCAAACATTTAATTATGCCAATATAGTAGAGAACACATAATATTATGAGAAAAAAATACTATATTAAAAAAACAATTTAACATTCTCATCGAATGTGCTTTATTTTCTTTAAATGTTGAAGGAATTTGTCTCCTCTATCAGGAATCCAAATCCACACTTTATAGTCCCCTATAACGTACAAGGAATTGTCTACATTGAGACCACTATGATATGATTGTGATCTCCCAATGAAAGGGTTATCCTTGAATTAATTTTCATCTGAATATATAGTTTTTTTATTCACTAGTAGGACGATTGAAAATTTATTTTTTATTATATATGATACATAATATACCCACAATGCTTTTGAATCCAATATGAATGGTTCATCCTTATACCCTTCCTCACCAAAATTAACCTTCACAAATCACATTTCATCAATTTTCACTGCACTCATTTTGTTAAACCGTTTTAAATGGAACATCAACACTTGAAATTTTTTGTAATAAAACTTGTATATCGATTTGATGATGCTAAAGTATAAAATATTCATATAAATTGGGTTTGTTTACTTAGAACTATTTATGTGCATTGCTTCTGCCACATGATTAACTCCAATGTTTTTAATCATACTACAGTCATCATGTTCTTTTGTATAGAACGTATACCCATTAAATACAAAACCAATGTAATATATAACATTTTCATTTGGTACCCTTGTTATCCATCGAATTCATATGATTTTTGAATTTGGAAATTCAGATAACTCCTTATAAATATGGTCTCTGTACCGTTCTATAAACTATTTATTTTGTGTATTTGATATCCATTTTTCATCCCTTTATGGATTCCAATGTCTAAGAATTTATTTTGGGGATTCAATTTATGGATCAACATCTTCACTATTATGTTAAATGTAAAGGTGAGATTTATCCCACTCTATGATGGCAATTGTAACAACATCTCTTCCCGATATCCCTTTTCCCATGAGGAATCTATTGTAGTGAGAATCCATAAGACCAATTCTATCAATATCTCACATGTAATTAGTATAGAATTCAACAACTTATTCAATAATATATCATTAAACAATGTAACATTATGGAAAACTTTGATTCATGATGCACACTTTAAAATCTTCATATATCGTTCAATGGGGTACATCCATCTATAATGGATAGGATCACATATTTGAAACTGTCTATCCAATTGAACCATCAGGTGGACCATTATATAAAATAATGATAGTGGTAATAACATCCATAATTCACATAATATGATTGAAACCTCCTTATTAATGTTTGGAATCTTCAACAGGTCTATAACTTTATTACATATGGTTTTGAAAAAGAAATAGAGTCTGGTTAATGTATGTCATACATTTTTAGGAAGAATGAAATATAAAGTGATGAGCATGAAATATTATATCAAAACATGAAATTTTTGTGATTTTAGTCCATATAACTTCAAATTATTAATTAAAATGAGATTCCTGATATTTGGTTAATAACCCTCTGGAACTTTTACACCATTAAAGAAAATTAAAATTGTAATTTTTCTTTTCTGGATTGATTATAAGCTACTAGATGAAGAAAAATCAACGTTTTACCTTCACCAATGTCAACTATTCCCTTATCCCTAGGGAAATCATGTCAAAACTATCCTTGATACCATATTTTATTTTTCTAAAAACATTTATAAATGTGAAAATAACATTATCAAATACATTTTTTCCACATGCATAAAATCAGGAAATTTTCTAACGTACAAAAAAATAGAGTATGGTAATTAAAAGAAAATTGATCGCTTTTTCCAACCTGATTTGATAAGGTTTTTTTAATATGGTTTACCAAAAATAGTGTTAATATCTTTTAATTTATTGAATAGTTGATCACCTGTTAGTGGAGACAGTGTTTTACCTTGTTTGGTATTCCCATCAAATATTGTTATCTAGGATCGGTATTTATGTCATCGAGGTAAATTTTTCTAATGTACAAAAAACACATACTTTGAGGAATGTCTCAACTGAATTGAGTGTGTGAATTATTTATAAACGAGACACCAAAACATTATTTTAATTCTATATCCTTAAAAAATTCCATAAGTAGGAAAGTCATTTATTCTTCCATACAATATGGACCTCAATGTGAGTTCTTCACTTTTATGAGCACCATATATTATAAAACCTATATCCCACATCAATTATAGATATTCGATTTATGGATCCAATAGGCATCATTATCTTCACCAAGTTGTTTTTGGTCTAGATATAAGCATATACAACATAATGTATTTGTTCTTCATTAATAACTATGGAGGAAAGTTATAATTTACCAACATATCTGGACATGTATTGTTAGTAATACTCTATACACTAAAAGTATTTATTCTATCTATAGATAAAAATGAAAAAAGTTTCTCAACTCATTTCCAAATTTAGGATACTCATAATCAATTTTTTTCTATTGAGGGGAGTCTACTGGATAACGTAGTTTCCCATCTTTAATTATTTTATCTACGTTCCATGTCAATTGTCTCAGGTTTTTATAACATCTATATAGTCTTATAAACTATAGAATGATAGGAAATTACCATAATTTATTTGAATTACTTTATTAATATTTCGTGTATCCATTCATGTCTCATTTGGGTCATTTATGAGTGATTCATGGTCCTTGAGAAATAATATGCAATAATTTTTACAAACATTTAATTTTTAGAGATCATTACCATTGAACATAGTATTTGTTTAGCATCATATATTTGACAATGAAGTTCATTTTCTTCCGGTATCATATCATTCCAAAGACCAAGTAGTTCTGTAAAGTTGGTGTCGCTCCATCTATCACCAACTTTCCAATTATATAACTTCAATACAGCTAATTATGTTGTGTATTCAGTAAAACTGATATACCATGGTCTCTTATGAAAACTATTTAACTTCTCAAACAACTATGGAAAATCAAAAAGGTTGTATTAAATTTATATTATAATTTATTACTTTAAATATATATCATCATTTACAATGTTATTCATATCAAATGATCTATAAACTATATTATTATCCCAATATATGTTCATTTTTAGTTTCCCCCCATATTTTGTCCAACATTTATAGATTTGATATATTCCCTGACAAATCAAATATTCTTAAAACTCTTCAGGACTTATGTTTCTCGAATAAAAATAATGTAAACATGGAAAAATGATTTTATAAGGGTCATATGCATGTTATATTTCAAACTTGATGAACTTATTAACTCCATCTTCATACTCTTTTGTTATATGATTAGCGTGAATCTAATTTCAATTCATATTCATCCTATTAGATTAATAAAATATTCATTTTGTATAATAAATAAATAAATACATATAAGATATTCATAATTAAAGGACAAAGTTATAGATAATTCTAATAAGGGGAACCCGACATTTGAATGTTATCAGTTATGACTCCTAAAAAGTTATCATTTTAAACAAGGGAGACATGAAAAAAAATAACATGGGGTAAACATGTGGCTATTGGTCTAGGTTCTTAATTTGATGTTGTGTGGGAAAAAATGTGGTAATAGATATGTTTTTAAACAAAATTTATTTATTATTGGATTGAATACTTCCTTTAGAGATTATTTTTCTAGGTATTCATTTAATTGTGACTAGGCTTTCAAATTTTTTTAAAACATATATTTCCTCGAAACATATAAGGTCATATAATCACCAGATTTTGATAGAGGTAAAATAAGATTGAAATTTCATTAAACAAATAGATAAAACTATTGTTGATGAGAGAAGTTAAGTTGGATTCCATGTTACTCTCTTTTTCTATAGATTTTTCTAAACCATTAATTACCAGAATACCCAAAAAAATATTTGTACTATATCCCACTAAAGAACCCCAATTTCAAAAATAATAAACTTATCAATATTGGGTATATTTTACGTATCCTCTAAAATCCAAAACCACTATTCAATTTCCTTAAAAAAAATACATTAATAAACATTCTTAAAAATTCAGTTACCCTGGATTTCACAACATTGATATCCAAAACATTCTGATTCAACCTTTAACAATGAAACAAATCACTATAATTTATCTCCTTCATATAGTACTTAAAACGTTCATAGGTATATCTATAAGACTATACTCATTCTTAATAAAATTGATACCACATTTATGGTTAGGGGATATTATAATAAACATTATAAAATTATTCCACTATCTTCTAATCCTATATGTGTATGAGATAAATGTGTTTCAAATTATAAATTTTTTTGGGTGACACTCGAACCATTCTTAATGATACACAATAGATGAAAATAATAATAATATTGTGTGTGTAGATTAATAAAAATAAATAATGTTATAAATAAGAAGAGGAAACCATGAAAAAAATTTCCCCTGTCCACCCCTCATATTTAGGGTAACTAGAGAGGAAAATGAATATCAAAAATCATTTTCTCAACATCTATTTTAACCTAGGAAAACTCACAACACCTTTAGTTTTAAATGCCTAGTTGGTGCCCATTTTTCATAATTCTAACGTTAAACTCTCCTAATACATTTTAAATAATAAATAATACCTTTTATTTTTTGGTTAAAGCTTTCAAAAATTAGTTTTAATGATTTTTAATCATTACACTGCTCATTTATTTAAAAATCATTAAACATTTCTTGAGTATTCAACAAATAAATATTATATTTTAATAAATACCATTCAAAATTTATCAAACCAACACAAAAGATTACTATTTATTCATATTAAATATGGTTCATGCCTCTAAATAATGTTTTTAAATCTATAAGAACCCTAATACAATCCAGAATAATAAAAAATCATATAAATTTTTTAAAATAAATAATTTCACACTATTCAACTCAAACAAAAAATATCCCAACTCTAAATTAAAACACAAATAAAATAGAAATAAATAATCAAAAAAACTTCCGAATGAATGAAATCATAATTAAATCCCTTTTAAATTTATGATTATAAAAAAACAACATCAACTAAATATAATGAAGATTTAAACCTAAACCATTAGAAAAAAACGTTTTGAAAGTAGACCAAAATGCCAAAAAATAACAAAACCTATAAAAAGTTCAAGAGAAAATATATAACCATTTTAAAATAAAGATAACACATTAGTTTTAAAAGAACATCCCAATATCTCACTAAAAAGGTTTTTGCAAAAATAGTGAAATATTCTCCACTATAACCACCCATTCTAAAACCAACAAACACAACTATTTTTTTGAAAACATTTGGAAATAGAATAAAAAATGAAAATCACAACCACATTAAAAATCAAAAAGTATAATGAAAACCAAATACTATTGATACAAAACCCAACCAAAATTACTCAAAATGAATTTAAATTCATTTAAATTTATCATTTCTAAAATAATCCAAATTAATTATATAAACCCATTTAAAACAAAACCTAATGAAACCTTATTCTTTAAAACAACATTATTTTACATTACAATTCATCTTTAAACTAAAATTGAGATCCCCTAACATTCCCATATTTTGTAATGAATTTTATTTTATTTTACTTTATAAACCACTCTAAAACCAAACTCATGTTATAATACTATCTAAACCATTTTATCAATAATTTTTAAAGGTTCTCTACACTTCAGAATAATTTTTTCCAAAAAAATAATAATTTTAAAAATAAAATATATAATAAAACACTTACCAATCTACTTAAAAAAGTTCCAAAGAGAGAAATAACACAAAATAACTTAAAATTTTCTATAATAGTTAGGTACGAATACATATATTCAATATTCTTAAAACTATTCTCATGAATGAATAAAAAATTAAGATAATTCCAATACATACAAAAAAATACCATTACTCATTCAAAAAATAATCCATAAATTGAAAATATAATTTAAATTCATCATTTTCTATTATTTAACTCAAATAAAATACCAGTTTCTTAAATATTACATTTCGAAAATGGTCATTTTCATAGAAAATACAAACAGTTTTATACCACCCAATAAAATTTAAACATGAATACCCTTATAACATAGTGGAATAAAGATGAAATAAATCTTCAAATGATTTATTATTTGCTCATAACATTGTTCATTATAATAAAATACATTAAATATGAATACATAAAATAAGTTCACTAACCATAAAATGTACTGAAAACATTTCACTAATAAGGTCACCTAAATGTCTAATTATTTAACCTATGTTATCTATTTTTAAATGGATTTTAAATTGGTTTTGTGTCTATCCTGTTTTATAGTATCCTAATAATTGGGAACAAAACTTAATAAAATAAACACACCTCAAAAATAATAAAAACTACCAACATTAACACCACATGAACAATCATTTCAAACAAAAAACCATATAAATAAAATGATTAAAATTTATTAAATCTTACACTCATATTCAAAGAATAAAATAAATGAGTTCAATATGGTTAGTTTCAATTTATTCAATTTAAAACTGCATGTTTTCCTCCCTACCATAAAAAATATTTTCATCATGTGAAAAGCATAATCCATTTACTTCAACATAAATTTCTCAATGGAAAAAATGTTTTTGATGAGAAAAAATGGGTGAATAAAAGTCTTCCAAATCCAGAAAATTAGCCAACATTGTAAAAGTGACTCTAGAATGGGTCAGATTTAGATAATATCATTAAGAAACAAGAGGACCGCTTGATGGGTAAAGGTATTGGCCATGAGGACTAATGTGGGGGGGGGGAGTGATCATCCACCCTAGTGTTGTCAATCTATAGAGATAAAGAGAGATCCTTGACACTTGTGGAGTTTAGTTCATACCATGATTGAATTTACAATATGAATAGAGGTTATCGAATACACTGATAAATGAGATAGGAGGAGAAAAAATAACATACCTTAGATTTTAGAGTTAATTCGTCTGAGAGAAGATCGAGGGGGAGTGGTGGCAGAGCTAAAATTCTACAAGATCATGAACAAAATGATGAAAATCTATTCGATTAGGGTTCTATAAAAAATATCAAGGAGAGTTTTATTAACACAACTAAAAAAACTAATAAAGAGAGGTTTTACCAATAGTAAAATATTAAGCACTGCTAAAAGGCCACTTTATCAATTCTTTTTTAGAGATGATAAAGATAGATTTTATTAGTGCTTGTTTAGTGTTGATAATATAATTAATATAATTAAAAAAATGAAAAGAAAATAATAATTATAAATAAATTAATTAATTAAAATATACATAATTATAAATATATTTAAAGAATTGTAAATATTTATTTATAAATATAATTATAGATATTTATTTATAATTATAATTATAAATAAATATATTTGAAAATGAATTTAAAAATATTTTTATATAATTATAAATAAATTTATTTCCCTATGTATATTTATAAAATTATATATATATTTAATAAATATATTTAAATATAAATATAAATATAGTAAATATATTCATTATTTAAATATATTTATTATAATTTTATAATTATTTAAATTTATATTTATTTATTTATAATTATAAAAATAATTTTTTAAAAATCATATTTACTTATTTATAGTTATAAATATATAAATTTAAAATTAAATTTAATATACATTTATAAATATTTATTTTTATATATTTATTTATAATTATATTTTTAACATTATTATTGAATATATAATCTTAAATTCTAAAAGGTTAAAATTGAGTGAAATTGTATAATTAAAAATGAGTAGACTTTAAAAATATTGAAAAAATTGCTATGTCTTATTAATTATACAAATTATTAAAAGAATAAAATATAGATATATATTAAAATGAAAGTAAATACATATTAAAAATTATAAAAAATAGTAAATAAATATTATAAAATGATTAAATTCAAAAAAAATTAAAATAAATAAATAAATAAAATCAATAAAAGATACTAACTGAAATAATATTTAAAATGACAAAAAAATTACTAATTAAAAAAATAATATATTAAATATATTATGTTACTAAATGAAATTATAAAATTCAGTGGCAAGCCTAGGACTTCGGAATGGTTTTGTTAATGCCTAGGCCTTTGAGCATTTATGAATGAAATTTCAACTTCAATTTGTTTGAGGTCAGGAACTCCTTTGCTTAGGTCTGGGTCAATTTTTTTGGTCTTAACTAGTTTTTTTGTCACCCCCATATTTTTTTTATATTTCCTCCTCTATAGGGGTTCCTATCAAAATGGAGAAGGAGACTGAAGAATATTAATTTGGGAATTTCGGTAGAGTGATTATAGAAGTGGATCTCAGTATGATACCAACTAATAAAGTGGTCTTATCGAATGAAACAAATGAATTGAATATGAGAATTGTGTATGATAATCTACCAATATTTTTTGTAAGTAAAAAATTATTGGTCATTCCATTTAATCTTGTAGAAAGAATTTAGTTTGTGCTTTTTGTTCAAAAAATGGGAACAAAGTTGTAGTTTTTAGGATTAGACATAAGGAAATCAAGGATAAAAACTAGTGTAATTATGCTAATAGTGGTGTTGCTAGTACAAGTGTATAAAGCCTTGTAGTGGGGCTGGTAGGTGATCTTTGGGATGATGGTTCTATTGGGAAGGCCTAATAGAACCAAGGCTATGCCAATGTTGATACAGATAATGATAAGACGGTTATCCATCCAATGGAGTTTGAGAATATCTTAGACCATGTTGAAATTAATATACAGGTTGATCAATGCGGTATTCTAAACTTTGGAAATAGTGTGAATCATCTTGCTATGAATGTTATTTCTATTAGTACTGATGGAATGAGTCCTCATAAGAACGGTGTGTCCATGCCTGAGCATGGTTATATTGGCCTTTGGGCCTCTTACTTGAATGATCCTACTGGTGATCTGAACCTGGTCACAAGAAAGGGCCATGCTGAGGCAGCAAATCCACTTAGGGGCTGCCTGGAGTTTAGGATCATGGTAACTGGACCCCAATTAGAGTTTACTTAGATATGATTTCCTAGTGCAGGTCCTTGATTCAACTACTCCACAAGGGAAGGATAAGCAACAGCCAGCTGACTACCTTAAAGCCATCCAGGAGGTGATGACATGCTCTAGAACTACTGGAAAGTGGTGTGATATCTCAGATGATCATAGGAAATCACCTTCTTATCTGTATGTGACCACTAAAAGGAAGGAATATGAGGAACACACAGCTGATTAAGTAGTGGTAGTGGATTTTTTTTATCATTAATTTTTTCAGGAGCAGATGATTACTTCAATATCCAGAGAGGGAATGAAAAAATTAGATGTGGAGGTCGGTAAAAACTAGTTTCCATCAGACTTTGGTAAAAATAAAATTAGTCATATTGATATCTTAAATATATCCAATAGTAAGGAGGTTTTCCATGAAGAGTTTGGAAACACTCATAAACTTTCCTCAGGAACTAAGACTATCAAGGCCTTAGGTCAAGATGGCGAATAGGATCCTTGGACCCTTGAGTATCCAACCCCTACGTATATGATGTGACATGGCAGTATCCTAAAACCTGGAGGAGGGGTATAATCCAAGAGGAAGAGGTGGTGGATGATCTCAGAGACAATTTTTTTTCTATTGTCTTCCTAATCAGTTGTCAATTATGTTTTTTTTGCAGTGTCTTGTCACTAACCTTTTTCCCCCTCACCCTTTGTTCTTTATTGTTATTTTATGTTAATAATTTTCGGGATCAGGGGCTATTACACATGGTCTTCCCTATCTTGGTATATAAGATTTAATTAATTACATAAATATTTGTATGTGTGAAATTAATGTGTGTATATAAAAATTTATATACAAGTTTGATATAAGTTAAATTGAATAATGAAATTATATAATATGTAGTGTATATTAATGAAATAAATAATAAGAAGAATGAATAAATTTAAAAAAAGAATAAATGTTACCAATTTTATAGATAAATTAAAATAATTAAAAAATAATATTTATATATTTTAAAATTGAAATGAATACATTTTAATTATATAAATTACAACCATATTAAAAACATTAAATATTAATGAACAAACATGTATAAATAAATATTAAAAAATAGATAAAATTAAAAAAATATTTAATAATGAAAAATTAAAAATTAAAAAATTAATAAATTATAGAAATATTATATATATTAAGGAATAATTATGTATAAAAAACATAAAAAATGAATAAATTTAAAAAATATTAAAAGAATAAATATTTAAAGTCTATAAATTTAAAAAAAATATTAACCACACACTTAACATTATCAATGAATAAATTATATTAAATGAATGCATGTTAAAAATGAGTTAAATTTAATTATATATATAATTAAATAATTAATATACTACTTATAATTAATAAAAATGAATAAAAGTATTTAAAAAAATAATAAATTTAACATATATATAGAAATAAATAGAAAATTAATTATTTAATTTGTATCTTATGTATTTAATTTTTATATTAAGTACTTAATTAGTTTATAATAATAAAGATTATATTAATTATTTAACTAGTATATTAAGTATTCAATAATTTTATTCTTTTTATTAATTATAAATATTATATTGTTTTCTGATGGTGACGTGGACTGGGGCTTGAGAGCCCATCCATGGAAAAAGTGGATAGATCTAGGGTTTCTCTAAAACTATAGTTCTTCCACACTATCTCGGCTTCAATATGTTACCTAAAGGGCCTTTGACTCAGCCAAAAGATACTTGGGTTGTAAATATTGACCCCTTGCATGGTTCTTTTGGAAATCAGGGAGGATTTTCATTTACTAAAGTGCCTAATGAATCTAAAAATTGAAAATTATTCCATTTTAAGGATGAGGAATCTATTAAGATTCTGAAGTAGTGAAACATGGCTCTGGTGACTACGAATAAGGATTCGTTTCTTAATAGATGAAATTAGTAAGCATTTTATAATTGATCATTTAATTATTCCATGGAGTTCTAAGACCTAGAATAATGAGGATTTAATTTCTCACATATCCTATACTTGGTGCTTCAATACTTGGATATGTATTTCGTTGGGGTGTGGTTACTTTCATCTTCTTTTCCCTTCTGGGGAGTTGAAATTGAATGATTGGGGGTTCAGTTCTATTTCTTTAAAGTCTGGGTATTTAAAAATAATGGAATAGGATAATAATTTCAATCCTCATGAGGAAAATAATTCTTCTATTCTGGTATGGGTTTGAATTTATGGGATCAAATTGATTTTTTGGAACCCTATAATTCTATATGATATTTCACTTTCTATTAGTGTTTTGATAAAAAAGGAAAAATAAACTGAGAGAATCAAATTTTTTCATTTTGTGCATATGCTTATGAAATTTTATCTCTCCTCAACATTAGTTGACAAAGTATTTCTCTCAACCCTTAAGGATGAATTCTCTCTAATAATTATGTATGAAAGGATACCTATTTTCTTGTCTAAACTGTACAGTGATAGGCCACAAGAAATCTAATTGTCGGAAAAATATTCATTGTTATTTTTGTGATATGAGTGAGAATTTGTAGAAGGAATATCATAGGATGGGAAAATGAAATAGCATACCCAATAATATGAGGGGCTCACCCTACTGGGTAGGCCATGGGTTCTTCTCAACTTGATTTTATTGGATCTCATAGTGATCATTAGAATGTGGGGAAAACTTCTTTGTTTTCCTTTGAATCCTTAATGTGAGTGCATGATCTTAAAGTTCATAATATTGAGGTTTCTTCTCTTATTTTTAATCTTTATTCAACTCATATAATGTCTTGGGAAGACATTTCTAATGAGGAAGAAGGCAAGAGAAAAATGATTTATGTAGGGATCTCCTTTAAGGATGCCCTCTGTATTGAGGTTGACAAGGAAGCTAGTAAATCTACACATAGTCAATATGATGTTGAACTAGATGACTATATTGAAGTTGATTCGAAGTTATAGAAATATAATTTATTGACCTATTATATAGGTAACAAAAAATAAAAATTAGTTTATTCTTATCCAAGTAAATTTATGAAAGGCTTTATCTCCTCTCTTCTTGGAGTATATCAAGGTTTTGTTGGATCTTTCATCCATTTGGAATCAAACTCATTTCAGGGTGTTGATAAAGATTCAGATACTTTTTTACCATTAGAGCCTACCCATCCCAGTGTTACAGTTACTACTAAGGAAAATTCAGGACTTGATCATGGAGTGTCCAATCCCTTAGAGGAACTTGTACTTCATAATTCTCCTGTGTGGCCAAGGTTGACAGTATTCTCACTATAGGGGATGACATATCAAATGATATGATGCTATAGAGTCCCATTATAGGTAACTCTGAGGTCATGAAAATGGTTAATCCTAATATTATGGGTTGTTTCTTTGATAAGAAAGTTTCTACTACTATGTACGAGACAATTGTTGATTATAATACTATGCATGAGGATAATATAAGGAAATCTCCTAAGGAAGTGACAATGAAAACTTCTTTTGAATGTAAAAAATCTAGTGGATTCTATTCCTTATAATTGAGAAGGATGGATATTATTCATAATACATTTGAGTATCTTGCCTCTGATTCTAGCAAAGAGAATGATGAGTGGTGCACTGGTACCTTGGAAGTAGAGGAAGTAAGAGTTGACTCTATTGATGAGCCCTGAGATGATAGAGTTGGACCATCGCAATAGTTTAAGGCTTAGGGGAGGGGATGACATCCCCATAGTTGGGTCAAACATATCTCTCATTATTCCATGTGTACTCGATCTTGATTTGGATGATTATCTTTGTTTTAGATAAAAAAAAATCAATTTTTGTACCTTCCATTATTTTTTTATGCTTTCTCTATTTTATTAAATGGGTCAGGAACTTATGTCCCTACCCTCTGACTATTAAAAAAGTAGTATATTAACTATTTAATTATATTAGAATGTTTTAGGAACTAATCACACTCGACCTTAAAATTTATTAATGAAAATAAAATATACGAAAGAAAACAGACAAGAATATGGAACAAAGATAACCACAAGACCCAAAAGGTGTCCAAACAACACCACACAAAATAAATCATAAAGGCTCAAAGACCCACAAAATAATTCCCAGTGGCCGATAAAACCCACATCATAAATGCTAACAGCTCAGACAACAACAACAACATATGTCAATTAAAATCAAATAAAAATCCATAAATCACACTAGTAAGATATAAATTCATTGTCTTGCTTCTAAGAGATCCATTACAGGCCTAACCAAATTCCCAATGATAAATGGGCCACCAATTCCATTTCCCGCCCCTACCTTGATGTCGACGCCACAATCAGCCAACATGCATCCAATCTGCACACATCAAATTCGTCACTTACCTTTCTCTATTTCAACATCCCCATGTGAGGATGGAAACCTTTCCCCAGCTCCTAAAGTTGATGGAAACTTGATCCACACAACTTGAGGATTTTGTCAGCCCGCACCAGTCTGGCTTGTCGCTAGTGATATTTCTCATCATTTTCGGCCAAATGTAATGTGTGAATATATATATATATATATATATATATATATATATTAATATTTAATATAGTCATATATATCAATATATATTTATATATATATAATAATAACTTAATTATAATTTTTTTTAAATCAGTTGGCCCTCAACTTTAAGGGACATCCATTTAGGCAACCTAATTGGGAAGTCTTATTGAGGAGATGGTGGGAAAAATCTTTCAGTGACCATAGGGTGTTCCAAGGCCCTCACAGAACCATGTGTATAGCGACCCTTTTTTCTTACATTACTGTTAAATAATTTCAAAGACAATCAACATAAAATCATTACACAAAGAGGATCCAAAGGTTTAGTTTCTTGGGATAATTAAGACTATACATAACATTTATAAAATAAAACATAAACATTTACTTAATTCCTTCTTATCTATCTTCTTATTGGACCTTGAATTCTCCTCAGTACATGTAATCACCTTAGGATATACATCAAAAATTGGTGAGACAAAATCCTAGTAATATTATATATAAGAACATGAAACAATATAACATGGGGTGAGTATTAACATAACATCATCATCATAACATAAGCATGGGATCATAATCATAAGAGGAAGTCATTAACATAAGGCTTGGAATATGGAAATGCATAAAAATGAAACATCATGTCTTAGTGGTCGACTACCACTCATAGTTGTGAAAAAATCTAGCGTCAAGTTCAAGCATATTTCACTTTTCTCATGAGATTTATCACATTACCCAATTAATTGAAGTGCTATATAATTCTGGGCGCACCCATCACATCATAACATTTACTTTATCAGGCATGTCACATAGAACATATATCAATTATGAAATAACCTATGGAAAGGATTTAGTTTTATTTCATAAGCATAAATTCATAAATTTTGGGTTTATAAATGAAATATAGAATAACATACTTGAATCATCAACCTTCAGTGGAGAAGGAACAATCTCAAGAAGTAAAAGGTGTGTTTTTTTGAAAGAATAATTCTTTTAGAAAACATTGTGTCTGTAATAAACTCAATTAGAAAAAATTTATATCTAAACAAGGGTAATATAATGATGAATAAATGATATTTAAGGGACATGAATATTTAAATTGGGGTAAAAGAGGTAAAACTCAAAGAAAGAGAGTTAAGTTCGAGAATTCCCCTTACCTTGTGTCTGAAATCTTCCTTCACGTTAATGTCCTGTATAATCAAATAAGATTAATTAATTACAAATAAATAACCATTTATACATTAATTTGATTCATTATAGTTCTATTATTTTCATTTATGTTCCTTTAGAAGATTTATACAGTTTAATTTCATCGTTTGGGCGAATTCGTTGTCATTCTTTTCATGACTGGTTTGCTTGTATGCATGAATGGAAGTTTGTGTAAAATGTGGATAAATATATAGAATTTTTATTATATGATATTAATTATTTTAAATAAATTTAAATGATCTTATAAATTATTTGGTTATATACCATGAGGGTGAATCATTAGATAAAATTTAACGATGATGGTTTTATGTTAATTTTGGCGGTTTTTCAATCACAACAAACTCATTTTGTTTTATCATTTAGTATTATGTATATATATTTGTTCTAGAACATAAATAGTGTTTTATTAGACCATAAAATGGATTTAATATCATTCTTGAATTCGTTAAAGGAAAATAAAAGTATGCCGACCATGATGTCGGTAAATTAACACATCACGGGTGACAATTTCATTTTTATAATAAAAGAGTGATAGGGGGAGTTTAATGATGTATATTTTATTAACATGATATAATTATTGTATATGTAAATTATTGGTGTTATTATTTAATTTTTATGAAGGTATTTGAGCAGATAATAATAAAATAAATGGGATGGAAAGGAAATTAAAAGAAAACGAGAGAGGATTTACCTCTTGAATTCTCCTCCTCAGATCCTCCTCAAGGCACATAGGATTGGTCTTTTGATGAGACCAAGTGATCTTGGAAATGGGTTAGGGTCTAGGGAAGAGTTTTGGGCATAATTTGGATATGGTTCAAAACTTGAGAGGTGTGAGGAGAAGAGGGTGTGAGGGTGGTATTTATAGTGGAGGAGAGGGGTGTTTTCCCATTATTTAGTTCATTTGTTTATTATTTTGCTCAAGACAAGAAATAGTGTTGATTATTTAGACTAAATACAGTAATTAGATCATTTGAGTTCTATCCAATGGTTCTCACATCAACAATGACTCAATGAAAAGTTTTTTTAGCTCATAATGTATATATACCGTAAATTACTGCATTTCACTATTCATAAAAAATCCAAGTAATTCTGAAAAATCCCAAAAATTCACCCTAACCATTTTTTTATGTGTGTAATTAAAAAATTAAATCAATTTTATGAAAATAATTTTCTAAATATGAGTAATTTTACATTTAATTGAAATCATCATTTACTTGGAAAATACAGATTTTAAAATTATAACTGATTTTATAACAATTTGAAAAATTGCTTAAGGTATCATAAAATTATCTTAAAATCATAATAAATAAAAATATTAATTTATGAATAAATTTTACGAAATTAAATTTTCTTTTAAATTATTAAATTAATCATAAAATTGAAATTAAATATTTATGACTTATAAAAATACCAACACTTAATTAATAATTTTTAAAATATTCACCTACTTATACTATGATATAATTATATCATATTTTAAATTATAAGATGAAAAAAATTTATTTATACTTTCATTAGTGATTCTACTATTCATTTGACCATTTTATTATTCATAAAGGTCATATTACTATTCCAAAGGTCAAGTTACTATTTTATCAGTATTGGTTCCTTAACTTAGAGAAATAATTATTATTTCATTAATTATTAATTTATAAAGTTTTTATTATGGTATATAATTGACAATATATGATTCATACAATATGAAATTACTATAATAAGGGAGAAATTCCATTGATAAAAGTTTGGGTCCTTACATTCTTTCCCCCTTTTAAAATTTCACCCTCAAAATTTCATTTCACATAAACTGGTGAGGGTACTTCTCCTTCATCATCTCCTCTGGTTCCCAATTTTCTTATTCATACTTATGGTTTCTTCATAGAACTTTGACAAGGTGGGTTGTCGTGTTACATAGAACCTTATATCTCTAGTCAAGAATTTTTACCGGATGCTCCTCATAAGAGAGATCATCGTCCAGCTATATGACCTCTGAGTTCGGTACATGTGAGGGATCTGGTATATACTTCATTATGAGTTATATGTGGAACCCATCATGAACTTGATCCATATTTTGTGGACATGCAAGACAATAGGCCACATATCCTAAGAAATCAAGGGTTTAAAAGGGGCCAATGTACCTTGGGATTAACTTCCATTTCTTTCCAAGCCGCATGACTCTCTTCCATGGTGATATCCGAAGGAAGAATTTATCTCCAACATCAAACTCTAAGTACCTTTGACGATTTTAATCATAGCTCTTTTTCTGAATCTGGGAAGCTTTGATATGTTGGTGGATGGCTTAAACCTTCTCTGTCATTTCTTACGCAAGATAAAGTCCAAGTATCTTCCTTTCACCAAATTCATCCCAACAGGTTGGAGTTCTACATCACTTTCTATATAGAACTTTATATGGAGTTATCTGAATACACAATTCAAAGATATGGTTGTATGAAAACTCAACCAAAAGGATATGATGATCCCAACCTCCTTTGAATTCTAAAGAGAAGGATCTTATCACATCTTTGAGTTTCTAAATATTTTTTTTATATTGACCATCATTTTGAGGGTGATAGGCTGTACTGAAATTTAATTTCATACTCAAAGCATATTGAAGACTCCTCTAGAATTTAGATGTGAACCCGGGATCATGATAAAAAACAATCGAGAGTTGAACTTCATGCATTCTCTCCAATTTCTTCACATATATATTATCAAGTTGTTGAAGTGAGAGATCTTCCTAAATAGCAATAAATTGGGAAGCCTTGGTGAGTCAGTCTTCCAAAACCCATATCACATTATTTCCTTTAGATGTCTTCGGGATACCTATGACAAATTCCACAGTAGCATTCTTCTATTTCCACATGGGTATAGGCAATGGTTGCATCATCCCTTTGGACTTCTGTCACTCAGGCTTAACTTTCTGACATATCAAGCACCTTGATATATACTCAGCAATCTCCTTTATCATGTTGTCTCACTAGAAGTGTTCTCGAAGATCATGGTACATCTTGGTACTCTCGAGATGTATATAGAGAGTTGAGATATGAGAATTTTTAAATAAATAATTTTTTATATTAGGTGATGAATGCACAGAAAGCCTTGTTCTGAACCAAATCACATCATAATCATTGACATATAACTCTTGAAGCTTCACTTCCTTTACAGCATTCACTTTGTTTTGTAACTACGGGTCATCCCTTTATGCCTCTTTAATCTTCTATTAGATATATGGTTGGGAAATAATTTTTTAAAGGTAGGATTTATTCCATAAAATTATTATTTCAAAATCCATCCTTTTCATATCCATGAATACAGGGTCCTTCTCAACCTGAAACATGGATAGAGTAGCAGGTTCTTTTCCACTAAGAGCATCAGCTACCTTGTTTTCCATGTCATGATGATAGTGAATAGAGAAATTTTAGTCTTTGATTTGCTCTAACCATATCATTTGACACATGTTGAGAAACTCTTGTGTGAATATATAATTTAATCTATTTTTATCAGTATATATGTCACACTTCTCATCATAGAGGTAGAGATGCCATATTTTCTAGGAAAAAATCATGTCTGCTAACTCCAGATCATGCATCGGGTAGTTCTTCTCATAGACCTTCAACTACTATGAGGCATAGGTTATCACATTATCATTTTTCAGGAGTAAAAAACCCAAACATTTTTTTGAATCATTACTATATATCAGAAAACTTTCTCCACTTTTTGGTAATGTGAGTATAGGTGCAGTGATCAGCCTTCTCTTTGGTACCTTGAAGCTTTTCTCCCATTCTTCCATCTAGAAATTCTTTACTACTTTCCTTGTTAACTTAGTTATAAAGATTGATAATTGTGAGAAATGTCTCACAAAATATCATTAGTACCCTAATAAGCCAAGAAAACTATGTATTTCTATGACACTGGAGGGTCTGGTCCATTCCTCAATCGCCTTTGTTTTTGAAGGGTCCACCGAAATTCCCTCACTTGTGATCACATGTCACAAAAAATGTGACTTGCTACATCCAAAAGTAACACTTTCTGAACTTGGAATACAAATTCTCATTCCTTAACATCACCAATAAAAGCCTTATATTTTCTTCATGTTCTTAATTTATCTTTGATTAGGTGAGAACGTCAATGAGAAACACTACCACAAATATTTTGAGGTAATGTCTAAAGACTATTTTTATCAAATCCATGAAGATGGTAGTGGAATTATTAAGTCTGAAGGGAATCACTAGAAACACATAGTGAATATAACTTTTATGGAAGTCATTATTCTAAATATCTTCCTTCTTTACCTTTAACTGATGATATCCAAAATGTAGATCAACCTTTCAGAAGTATTGAGATCCTCATAGATGATCTAACAATTTATCAATCCTTGGAAGAGGATGCTTGTTCTTTATGGTGATGTTATTGAGTTCCCAATAATCGATACAAATCCACATTGGTCCATCCTTCTTCTTCATAAAGAGAACTGGTGCACCCCAAGGTGATGCACTGGGGTATATGAACCATTTGTTTAAATGCTCATACAACTTATTCTTTAACCCCTCCAGTTCAATAGGATCCATCCTATAGGGACACATTGAGATAAGAGTATCTCTAGGTGTGAGTTCTATTGATAAATCTGCCTCAAGATCAGGGGGGGAGTTCGAGTAACTCTTCAGTAAATACATCACTATATTCCCTCACAATGGGAATCTCCCTTAGGTTGATACCTTCCTTTGAATCAATCATTTGAGTGAGGTATGCTTCTTCATAGGGAATCAACACCCAAAATGTTGAATGATTTTCCAAAGAAGATTCATGGTTATCCTTGAATTTTTAGAGGAGCATGGGATGGTTCAGAATATGAAAATATGTTTCCCTTTCCCAATAGTTTATATGTGCTATATATAATAATATTCAATCCATCCCCACTATAACATCTAATTCCATCAAGTAAATTATTACAAGATTTTATGGAAGAATCTTCCCACATATGCCAATAGGAGAAGAGTCCAAAACATGGGATGCGATGATTTTTCCACTGGGGGTTTTTATGGATATCTCAAATTCAAGGTTTCGGGGCTTATATTTAAAAGTTCTAGCAAGATCGAAAGATTTAAATGAATTCATAGAAACCGAATCAAATAATACTTTTTCCATTATTGAGTGAAAAGGAAGTGTACCTTGTATGAATTAATTTTATTGATCCACTTATGTAGTAGTGATAGCATAATCCTTCCCTTGATCCTTTGACTTTGGTGGCTAATGATGCTGATTACACTCAAGGACTCAAGGTATAGTGCACTGGATTTTATAGTTCCCATTCTCCCAATAGTTGTAACATTAGACCATGGGTGGTGCTCTTCTTTACTCCACCACATTATCCTACTTCCTCATGTCCTTTAATCATTAATGATCTTGGTGGCTTTCTCTCCTACAATTTATTCATTTTTCTATCCCTTTGAGTCAGTTCCCATGATGTTTCTTCCAAAAAATTTGACATGTGGGTGGTTGAGTTTTCTTTCCACCTTTCTCATTAGATCATTCGGCTTAAAACTCCATCTTTTTTTTCTTATCACTGAAGCTATGGGGCCATTCTCAAAACTCCATCTCCACTTTGAGAGAACATCTTAAAACTTCTTCATAATTCCCAAATTATTTAATTTCAACATTCTTTCAAATTTTTGGTTTTAAACCACTAAAGAATCTATCAATTTTGTTATCATTTTTTATAATAAAACCTGAAGCGTACCATGAAAGCCTTGTGAAATTTTCTTTGTAGTCTGTGATAGATTCACCTTCCTTTTTCTTAAGATCTATTAATTTTATCACCATATTTGTATGAAAATTCCTAGGGATATACTTGTTAAGAAACATTATCTTAAAGTATTCCCACTCCATCTCTTAAATTTTATTTTTCAGCTTGGTTTTCTTAATCAAATCCCACCATTGATTGACCTCTCTATCTAGACGATAAATTTCTAGAGTCACTTTATCTATCTCAGAATAGTGGAGTAAACAATATTCTCCATTTTGTTAAACCACTATTTAATGACCAGTGGATCAAAAGATCTACTAAACGTTTGTAGTAATTATCGTATAAAACACTTGATATCCATTTTCCGCCTCTTAGGTGAAGGAAAACATTCCACATTATTCATGTTATTGTTCATAACCTGAGCCAGCTGGGTAAGCATTTCTATAAAATTTTGAACTCCACCTCCCAAATAATTGGGGATGTCATTCTAGAAATCATTGCATTGTCCCTCACATGGGTTTTTGTCCTGATTTCTCCTGGTTCCCACCATTTTATAAAACTAATCTTTTTAGGTGATTATGTATATTTAGTCTTATACTATGGTTTTTATTAAGGTTATCTAATCCTAATTCCTAAATTAACTAAACCATCCTCTGATACCAACTATAGAGACCCTTATTTTTTTACATTACTATTACATCATTTTAAAGACAATCAACATAAAATAATAACAAAATGAGGATCCAAAGTTTGGTGTCTTGGAAAAATTAAGACAATACATAATATTTAAAAAATAAAACATAAACATTTATTTAATTCCTTATTCTCTATGTTCTTATTGTCCTTTGAATTCTTCTTAGTGCATGTAATCACCAGAGGATATACATCAAAAAGGGGTGAGCTAAAATCCCAATAAGTGGATAGATAAAAACATGAAACAATATAACATGGGGTGAATTTTAACATAAAATCATCATCATAACATAAGCACGAGATCATAATCTTGAGATGAAGTCATTAAGATAAGGCTTGGAATGTGGAAATGCATAAAAATGAAATATCTTGTCTTAGTGGTAAACTATCACACATAGTTGTGAAAAAATCTAGCATCATGTTCACACATATTTTAATTTTCTCATGAGATTCATCACATTACCCAATTCATTGAAGCACTATATAATTCTTTGTGCACTCGTCATGTCATAAAATTTAAATTATAATACATTCCATATATAACATATATCAATCATAAAATAACCTATGGAAAGGAATGAGTTTCATTTAATTAAAATAAATTCATAAAATTAGGGTTCCCAAATGAAATAGGGAATAACATACTTGAATCATCAACCTTGAGTGAAGAAGGAACAATCTCAAGAAGTAAAATGTGTGTTTTTTTAAAAGAAGAGTTCGTTTTGAAAACATTGTATCTTTAATAAACTCAACTAGAAAACATTTATATCTCATAAAAGGTAATATAAAGGTGAATAAATGGTATCTAATGTATATCCATACTAAAAATGGGGTGAAATAAGGAAAATTCAAAGAAAGAGAGTTGAGTTCAAGAATTCCCCTTACATTGTGTCTGAAAGCTTCCTTCATGTTAATTTCTTGTATAATAAAATAATATTAATTATGTTCAAATAAATAACATTTTATAAATGAATTTTATGAATGGTATTTTTATTAAGTTCATTTATGGGCCTTTATAAGAGTTATATAGTTTAATTTCATCGTTTGGGGGCATTTGTTTCATTGTTTTCATGATTGGTTTGCTTGTATGCATTAATATAAGTTCATCTAAAATGTGGATAAATATACAGAATTTTTATTATATGGTATTAATGATATTACATAAGTTTAAATGACCTTATAAATAATTTGGTTATATACCATGAGGGTGAATCATTAGATAAAAGTTAATAATGATCTTGTTAGGCTAATTTGGGTGGTTTTTCGATCACAACGAACTCATTTTGTTTTATCATTTAGTATTATGTAAAAATATTTGTTCCAAAACATAAATAGAGTTTTATTATACCATTAAATAATTTTATTATCATATTTTAAGGAATTAAAGGAAAATGAAAGTGTGTCACCCACGATATCGGTAAATTAACACATCTCGGTCGGCGATTTCATTTTTATAATGAAAGAGTGAGAGGGGAGAGTTTAATGATGGATATTCCATTAAGATGATATAATTATAGTATATGTAAGTTAATAGAGTTATTATTCCATTTTTATGAAGGTATTTTAAGAGATAATATGAAAATAAATGAAATTGAAAGGAAATTAAAAGAAAAAGAGAGAGGATTTACCTCTTGAATTCTCCTCTTGAGATCCTCCTCATGGCACCTAGGCTTGGTCTTTTGATGAGACCAAGAGATCCCGGACCTAGGGGAGGGGCTAGGAAATCGTTTTGGGTATAATTTGGGAAAGGATAAAATCTTGAAAGGTGTGAGGAGAAGAGGGTGTGAGGGGTGGTATTTATAGTGGAGGAGAGAGGTGTTTTCCCATTATTTAATTCATTAGTTTATTATTTTTCTCAAGACAAGAAATGATGTTGATTATTGAGACTATATACAGTAATTAGATCATGTGAGTTCAAAAAAATGGTTATTACATTAGCAATGACTAAATGAATAGCGTATTTAGCTTATAATGTATATATACCATAAATTACCGTATTTCACTATTCAAAAAAATTCAAGTAATTCAAAAAAATACAAAAAATTAACCCTAATCATTTTTTAACCTGTTTAATTAAAAAATGAATTCCATTTTATAAAAATAAATTTCTAAATATGATTAATTTAATTTTTAATTAAAATCATCATTTACTTGGAAAATACAGATTTTAAAATTATAACTATTTTTATAACACTTTGAAAAATTACTTAATGTCTCATAAAATTATCTTAAAATCATAATACATAAAAATATTAATTTTTCAATACATTTTATAAAAATAATTTTTTTAAATTATTAAATTACTCATAATATTTTAATTAAATATTTATGATTTATAAAAATACTAACACTTAATTAATAAATTTTAAATTATTTAATTACTTATACTCTGAAAAAATTTTATCATATTTTCACTTATAAGATAAAAAAAAATTATTTATACTTTCATGGGTGAGGCTAATATTCATTTGGTTGTTTTACTATTCATAAGGGTTATATTACTTCTTAAGTTCATGTTATTATTTCATCGATATTGGTTCCTTAACTTCTAGAAATACTTCTTATTTAATTAATTATTAATTTATGAAGTTTTTATTATGGTTCATAAGTGATTATATATGATTCATACTATATGAAATTAAAATAAAAAGGGATAAATTCCATTGATAAATGTTTGGGTCGTTACTGTGCGTGTAGGGATTGACCCATATAGGTGTGTCTGGAGTGTATGTTGGATCTCATCCCCACTAAAAACTTATGATTTCGTAATGCCATAGAATGACATAAAAACAAGCATCTGGCTATCCACATTTTCAATATGGGACTCATGCGTTAAATTTATCAGTGCTTTAACTGGCAATGATAGCGATAAAATTTGTTAGTTGTTTTTTTATCTCCATCCAATGGCCCGAAGGCCTTCATTTTTTATTGATTTTTGATAATCCACCTTTCAAGGGGTGAGGTGGAACCCTTACAAGGCCCATAGAGGTAAGTATTACATTGCCCATAGGCCTAGAGGAATTCATTTTCCCATAGGCTTCAAACATTATATACAACCCAGACTAACTATTTGGAACTGCTCCTCCCCAGCATCTTCATTGTGAAATCAGCTCTCCACCTTCGCATGGCTGTTCAGTTAGGCATTCTCGTGCATGTACAGGCTTTTCCCGATGGCAGGTGTCATACCCTCTCATTCTTTCAATTCATTTAGCTTCTGCTGTGGGGAAAGATCTTTTCTCCTCCTCTGTGTAGAGCTTGTTCCTCGTAGGTCGTCTGGTTTGCATCTGCACTTAAGGTGGCACGAAGGCCTTACTGACCGAAAGGCCTGGGTGGCCCGAAGGCCTTAAAGGGCTCAGGGACCAAATAGGTGGCCCGAAGGCCAAAACAGGGGCATATTCCAGACTACTACAGTGCCAAATAGTACCTGCTACAGTACTGCACAGTTCCCGCTACAATACCTGTTACAGTACTGCTACAATACTGCTACAATACTGCTACAGTAACCCGGAAATAATGTCTCTGCCTGGGAATTTCTATCTCATCTCTTGTTTATCTTATCTTATAGGGTAATCTCTCTCATAAGTGTGTATGATATACCCTCAGTTCTTATCATCAACCCTTCACCTATTGGAGGTGGGCGTCAGACGTTATTATCTCTCTTGTCTCATTGCTGATCCAGGGGGGTACCTTTGGGGGGAGGGGGTCATAACACACACTGTATAATAAATATCAAGAGGTAGTGATAATAATATAAATCACATACCGTCACATATCCCTATTAAGAATTGATTAATAATAATTAGGAAAAAATGGCATTTATGATATTATGTAATTTTATGAATCACTACCACAAATTTGGATCTTAACAGTGCTAAAATAGGCTTTATCAGCGTTTAAAAAGTGCTAATAATATTACCAATGTTAAAATATGACCTTTATCAAGGCTAGAAAAAATACCAGATAAAGGGTTCCTTTATCTTCTTTTCTTTTTAATGATGATAAAAACCCCCTTTGTCAGCATTTTTTTTAGCGCTGATAAAATTTGAAAAAAAAATATTTTTTATACAACCACACCCCCTTTATCAATGCTTTTGAGCCCCTTTCTCATCTCTATGACCCCCTCCACCACTCTCTCACAACCCCCCACCTTTAACAGTGCTCATGATTCAGCTTTCTTAGGGCTAGATATTTGATCACCCACCCATGCGCGCCTGGAGTTAAACCTAGGATTCGCATTCTACAATGCAAACCCCTTACCACTGCCCTACCTTTTTTCATTTTATGATATTTATATTTATTTATAAATATTTACATACCGTTTTTATTCATATATATATATAATTATTTTTAAACATAAATTTATAAAATATATGTTTGTGTGTGTGTGTCATGTATATATACACTTTAATTTATTTAAATATATTATTTATTAATATTCATTTGCATATATTAGAATATAAATATAAATATATATTTTTTTTATTAATATGCACACATACGTATATCTAAACAGTATATGTACATTTGTATAAGTATATAAATATTCATATATTTTTGTACTGTAAAAAAATGGTTAGATATTGTTTTAAATAAAATTGAAAATAATTAATTCTATATAATTTATATAATTATTTTTAGACACGTTTTTAAAATATGTATTTATAATTTATATTTAGATATAAATTTTATACATTACATATATATTTATAAATCTATATAGTTATATATACAGTTACATATATTTACATATATAATGTTATATTTAGATATATATTTTTTTTATAATGTATTTATAAATAATTAATATAATATATTTATATATTATATTTATATATTATATTTAATTATAATAGTGTATATATATACATTTATATATGATTTATATACACAATACATACACACATATTGACACATGCATGTACATATTTCACATACATGCACAAATATTTACATATATGTTTTTATTTACATATATTTGAATATAAACATAAATATATTTTTTTTATTGACACACACATGTTTATATATAAATATTACTTAGGTATATATATATATATATTAATAAATTATTATGAGGTAAATAAAATGGATATTTTTTATTTTAAATAAAACTAATAGCAAAAATCTATTTCTATATGATTTATATATTTTAAAATTCATTTTTACGTAAATATTCTTAAATGTTTAATTATAAAATTGATTTATTATATATAAATATAAGAAAATATGATTATATTTAATTACAAATAAAACTAAAATATGGAAAATTATAAAATTGAAAAATCATAATATCCATGTAAATGTAATCCTTAGGAATAAATTCACTCACCATTGAAAAGGGACAAAAAGACTCTCTTAAATGAAGTTAAAATCCCATCGAATATGAAAAAATTAAGGTGGAATTATAATCCTTTTTTGACCATGAAAAAATAGTGAATGGGGTCTCCATGGGCCAACATGGTGAATATCTCTTTTTAGTCTTTGATTTGATATATGGTAGAGATCAAACAAACACCCAAATCAAAAGTTATTGTTTTTTGAATTTTAAGTCATGTTTTCAACTTATCTTAGATCTTTTATTTATTTATTAAATTTTTAGGTCTTCCAATTATCATTAAATAGATATTACTCAATAATAATTAGCAAATTATAAAACAAAATATTATTTTTTAGTTATTCTTTAATCCATTTTTCATTAAATACTTTATATATTTTATGGTATTGAATGTAAATATATCAACATATCATTATTTAAAATTTGTATTGTTTATCTATATTCATGTGATAAATAAAAAACATATATATTTATGAACTAGGAAACATCACATAATTATATAACAATAACATCTACATGTTATAATTCCCCTTACTCAATAATTTAAACTCCATATTATTATAAAAAAATCAATTACAACATGTGATTACTTCTTCAAAATAATTTCTCTAATTCCCATATTAATTATTTTATTTCATTCCATGAAATAATTATAATAAATTATATGATATAACAAATATTCTATTTATGTTTCTTTATTTCAATATTTGAAATAATAATATTAAATTATAACATTTGATAAATCTTCTTTTTATTCTATAAACAATAATTATCAAAACTATCACCTATGATTGTTCTCTTTGTATTTATTTGATATCTTCAAATAATGAAATGATAATTCTATATAAAAATTAAAAATTTATGAAATAGATATAAAATAATGTATGAAATACTATCTTCTTATTCTCTTTTAAATTTTCTAGAATATCAATTTTTTATCCACTACATGCAATCTTAAATTCACATATTATTTATCTTGTTTACAACTGATTGAATTTATATACCCAGTAGAAACTAAGGCATGATTAAACCTCACCTTGAACAAAATAAATTGAACCATTAAATACCCTAACAAGATATGAATCCACTACCACAAAAATTCCCTTTAACTGCATGAAAAATAGAATTTATGAGTGACAAAAATTTTGTTTTCCTAAGCGTCGTTAGAGGGGCCCCCTTTAGCAGTGATAAAAATGCATTGATAAAGGGGGAATATTATCAGTGCATTCATTATCATTGATAAAGGCTCTAATACTATAGTGTACTGTTTAAATTAAATCACACAACAACAAATAAAACTATATGCAAATACACCTATATAAAAATTCATAATTTAATTGAAATAAAATTTACATCTTAAATAAAAAATACTATATTATATACATTTTGAAAAATGTTTTTTTAAAATTAAATTTTAAATTACAATCACAAAAATTTAAAAATATCAATGTTTCATTGTCCTTGGAACCCATGACCCCCTCTCAAAAAATCTCGATCATGGTATCAGTTGTCGAAAAAACTAACCCAACCTAAGAAACATAATCCATAAATATAATAAAAAAATTCTTATATTAGTAATACTATAAATAAATAAATTAGACATAAATATTAGATAATACATTAATAAAATGTCAATTTTAAATAAAAGGACACACTTGAAGTCATACCGATCACACCATACATCAAATTGAGGTGGGGCTAATTCATACACATCAAAAATGAATTATAGATCATTTTCTAGAGGATTTAAAAAATTAGAATATGTTTGCTCAGTTTTGAGTATGCCCATTATCTTTATTATTAGAATTCCATTTTAAACTAAAACCATGCACTTTGAGTCATATTGGTCACATTGTGTATTGGTTTTATGTGAGACTAATTTTTACACATAACAAATGTCTTGTGAATCATTTTACTAAAGTATTGAGAAAATAAAAGTTTATTTTCTCAAATTTCTGTGAGTGACACGTGTTTTGAACTAAAATTTCAATTTTAAACTCATAACAGACACTTTGAGCCATACTAGGTACACCGTATATCAGATTGAGGTCAGGATGATTCCTATATGTATAAAATTAATTGTAGATCATTTTTACAAAGTATAAAAATGATCAAAATGTGTTTGCTCAGTTTTGAGTTTTTCACTTGTGTTTTTTACTAAAATATGGATTTTAAATAAAAATACAAACTTTGTGTCATAATACTCACATAATGTTTCGGATTGAGGTGAAACCAATTCATACATTTCAAAAATGACTTATATATCATTTTCCGAAATTATCAAAATAATATGAATGTGTATGCTTATTTTTGAGTATGTCACTTGTGTTTTTTTACTAAAATTTCATTTTAAACCAAAAACATGCACTTTGAGTCATACCGGTCACATCGTGCATCAGTTTGAAATAAGAATTATTCCTATATGTAAAAATGAGTTATGAACCATTTTCATAAATCATAAATACAATCAAAGTGAATCATATTGGTTTTCTATGAGTACAACTCATTTTGAAATAAAATATCAATTTTAAACTAATAATAGACACTTTGAGTCATACTGAGCACATGGTGTATCAGATTGAGGTTAGGATGATTCATAAACATAAAAAATGATTTACAAATAATTTTATTAAAGTATAAAAACAATCCTAATGTGTGTTCTCAGTTTCATGTATGTCACTTGTCCTTTGTACTAAAATTAATGTCAATTTCAAATAAAAAGACTCTTTGAGTTATATCGGCCACACTGTGTGTCATATTGAGATGTGGCTAATTCCTAAATCTAAAAAATGACTTCTTTAGTATTTTCCTAAAGTTTAAAAACAATACAAATTTTTTTTCTTGGTTTTGAGTTTGAAACTAATTTTTTTTAGTAAAATGTCATTTTAATCTAGAAACACACACTTAGAGTCATAATGATCAGATCATATACCAGTTTGATGTGATACAAATTAATACATTAAAAAATGAATTATGAATACTTTTACTGAATTTTTAAAACAATATAAGTGCCTTTTCTTTATTTTAAGTGAGTGACACGTGTTTTGAACTAAAATGTCAATTTTTAACTAATAACAGCAACTTTGAGTCATACCTAGAACACCGTGTATCGGAATGAGGTGAAAACGATTAGTATAAGTAAAAAATGAATTATGGATCGTTTTAATAAAGTATCAAATAATAAATATGTGTTTTACCAGTTTTGATTATGTCACTTTTTCTTTTTACTAAATTTAATGTCATGTTTTTAAAAAAAGACACACTTGGAGTCATACTATTCACACCATGTGTCATATTCCTACAAATCACAAATGGATTTAGGATAATTTTAAAAAAGTATAAAAATAATCCAAATGAACTTTCTTTATTTTGAGTATTTTACTTGTGTTGTCTACTAAAATGTAATTTTAAACTAGAAACATGCACTTTGAGTCATATCGGTCATATCATGTATTAGTTTGATTTGAGACTAATTTATACACATAAAAAATGACTTATGAATAATTTTCCTAAATTATAAAGTAAATCAGATCATGTTTTCTTAGTTTTTAGTGAGTAGTGTAGGTTTTGAACTAAAGTGTCAATTTTAAACTTATAATGGGCACTTTGAGTCCTGTAGGGAATACCATGTATCATATTAAGATGAGGCTGATTCCTACACATAAAAAATGACTTATGTATTGTTTTAATAAAGTATAAAAATAATACAAATGATTTTTATCTATTTTTAGTTTTTCACTTGTATTTTTAACTAAAATTAATGTCAATTTTAAATAAAAATACACACTTTGAGTCATTCTAGTCACACTATGTGCAGATTGAGGTTTGACTAATTCCTACATGTCATAAATGATTTATAGATCATTTTTATAAAATATAAAAAAAAATACGAATGAATTTTATTCATTTTTAGTATGTCACTTTTCTTTTTTACTAAAATTTCATTTTAAATTAGAAACACACACTTTGAGTCATACTGGTAAAATCATGTGTCAGTTTGATGTGAGACTAATTCCAATACATAAAAAATGACTAATGAATAGTTTTTATAAATTATTAAGATAATCCAAGAATAGTTTCTCAATTTTTAGTGAGTGACATATGTTTTGAGCTAACATGTCAATTTATAATAATAACAAACACTTTCAATCATACAAGGAACATCATGTATCAGATTGAGGTGAAACTGATTACTACATGAAAACAATGACTTATGGATCATTTTACTAAAGTATCAAAACAATCTGAATGTGTTTTCTCTTTTTTGAGTATGAACTTATCTTTCTTACTAAAATTTAAATTTTAAATAAAAAGACACACTTAGAGTCATACCATTCACACCGTGTGTTAGATTGTGGTACAATTTATTCTTACACATGACAACTAACTTATAGATCATTTTAAAAAAATATCAAAACAATATGAATATGTTTTATTAGTTTCGATTATGTGATGTGTGTTTTGAACTAAAATGTAAATTATAAATTAAGAAAATATAGTTTGATTCATATGGAGGAAACGTTTTATTGGGATGAGGTGTGGACGATTAACCAATTTCCTTATTCCCATTATCTCAGTTTCACCCTCACGGTCCGATCTCTCATGAGCATGAGGAGCTTCAAACAAACCACCCCAACTCAAGAAAAATAATCCAACTATAAAAGAGAAAAAATATTATGTTAGAAACACTATAAATAAATTAATTGAACATAAATATGAAACAATACATTAATGAAATTTTATTTTTAAACTGAATAAACACAATTTGATTCAAATCAGGTGTACCAGGTATCAGATTGAGGTATGGTTGATTCCACTGTGACTTTTTATTATATAGTGTATTCAAAATTCTGTGTTATCTAATAATATTGTTGTTTGATAATCAGAAATGTTGAATGTATTGGAGAATAAAAATAAAATTGCATCATGATGAGTACATCATCCATGTTGAGTGCATGATCATAGTACATGTTTGAATCATTCTTTTTGATGAATTTATTTCTTCATGATCTCTATTAAAATTAACAAAATAAGTATCATGTAAAAATTATAAGAAAATAAACTAAAAATAGTAGATAAAATAATGATAAAATCAAATAAATAAGTAGTAGGAAGTCACAACTTCATGATATATGTTTACATTTTGACAATAGGTATATTTCCCGGTAATTTCTAAACAAATATATTTCATCTTGTGAATACAATGGATTTTAAAATTCAAGGAAGTACTGGAAAAATATAAATAAACAAATTATTAATATATATTTTAAATGGAATAGTAATTATCTTTTAAAAAATTTCTTCAGGGATTCAATTTTTTTGATGGTATATGATATCCCTTATAAATTTCAAAAAAATAATAACCATAATCTTTTCCTTTGATTTTTTTTAGAACATTGCATAAACATTGAAAAAAATAATTAATTTATTTTGATATGTGTTTTTATAGTGAAATATTATTATATATACCCTAATATGTATCCACTTTTAGAAGTCGATAGGCTTCTTATACAACAAGACTTTCCTCATTCCATGATTTTGATTATATTTAAACACCACACTATCATAACAGAATTCTCATTAAAACATAATATAAAATATATAACATGAATTTTAGTTCTAAAACATTGGATGTGGTGTATTACAAATTGACCAACATTACTATGTGTGGTCAGTTTGTTGGGTATACATGCAGTGAATCGAGTAAATAAAACTTTAGAGTATCCAAATTGATTTCAATGAGTAACCAATGTTTCCTAAAAATTGAATAAGTAATTAAAGTAATGAAAATATATTTGATATGATTAAATTTTAGAGTTTTACCCCTACATCATTGTTAATAAGAATATTCTATCGTCTGTAAATTTTATTTCAAACATTGTTGCTAGTTTTTACACTATTGTATCAATTTGATCTTAATCCATTGATTTTAATTGTGTAGAAGTTATGTGAGGACAAATGAGTCCATATTTATGTTCATAAGTTTTTCCATTAAAATAGTATTGATATAGATTCCTGTAAAAAATATAAGTTGTATTTAGTCATACTTAACATAGTAGATCAAATTTTGGAAAAACAAATCTTGAAAACATAACTCATTTATAAATTTACAACTAATACTCCTATCTATTCATACTTGATGATTTCATTTACATTCTCAAGATAAATGCAGTCTGTAATGACCTCTTTGTATATTTGTTCTTAAAAATCAACTATGACATTATTACCACATTATAACCTTGTATATTCATGAACCTTTAATTTTAATAAATGCGGATATTAAACATGAGGAATAAAGGTTCTTTTTGAAGATCTTTTCGATTGGTCTCATGATCCTTTAGATCATTTTGATTTGACCTTTCATTTCACCCCCTTCCCTTTTTTATCTGTAAAAAAATTCATCAGTTTATAACTTTTTTCATTATTTATAAATGGTTATTCACGAAAAATAAATTAGAAATGAATACCTACTTATTGATATGTTCTTTTACAAGATCTAATGAACATTCTATGAATGTTCCATTAGATTTATCAACCGTATGAATATATGCATCATCAATTGGAACAGGTGACCCAAATCTCACCTAATGAGATATGTTAATCCCCACTATCACATGACCTATTGGAAACTATCCATAGTGTAAAAAATATTCTTGGATATTAAACATGGTATCCCTCACAACTAAGAAATGGGTGGGTGTTGATATATATAAATCACAGTCATTTTCACCCAGTAGAACATCAGTAAAGGAAAGGTATCAGTGTCTTCTTGATGGAAATTTCATAGAAACAATTATGAGAATATTTATTGCCTCATCTAAGATAGATCATTGATGGGAATGACTCATATCAAAGCTGGTGGAGGGTAGGGTGGAAGATCTCTACACAATGGTTATTATTGAGTTGTTTCTTCTCTTTGCTTTCTTCCTATAACATTTTCTAGAAACTCTGACTTCCAATTAAATTTTTCTTCAAGAGTAGCTAATTGTGTGTCAACTCTTCCATTTTTTATCATTATCCCCATGTTCATTTATTTTCTCAAAATATATTTGGTGTGTCTCCCAAAAATATGCACCTATGGCATAACCATACTATTCTGGATGCTTCAAGGCTGCTGATAGTAGTTTTTCATCTGGCACAATTGGTGATGATTCCTATATCTAATTCAAATAAAAAATATACAAAAATAATTAATCATTGTTATATAATACTGATTTAAATTAAAATAAGTTTTTATTATTCCATAATTACACATTATTCCCACAATTTTTGTGTGTTTTCATTTATTAGTATCCCATATTTATTTACACATGCCTCCTTCCATAGAATATGACATGGGATGGAAGTGGATTTGGATTTGGAGCCATCAATCTACACATAAAAAGTGAAATATTATTATGTTTTTGTTTCATGTCACGTAAATTTATTACGATAGGTTTAAAATATGTACTAATTTTGTTTCAAGTGAAGGATACCACATGCTTGATTTTATGGTAGGGGTACATTGGTTTTGCTACACATTGCCTATTTTCAGTACTCGGTTTCTATTTCATAAATTAACAATTCTTAATCAAAGTGATGAATACATGTATTTTCAAATTTTTTATTACCAACCACAATATACCTGAAAATATGTCTTCTCATGATGGATAGTAAACGCATCCCATGCTTCTTATCTTATCAGGTGTATATACATCTGAAGTGGGTGCAAGTTTATTTTCCCTTTAGTATTTTGAGATAAAACTTCATTAGAATTGAGAAAAATCCTCTCTGATCCTTTCCTACAAGAATTAATACATTTTTCATTCAAGATTAATCTACTATAAATTCACTCTACAAGGGATAATCAATACAACAAAAATTGAATTTAGCGGCAGTTTTTTAGCAGCGGTTTTGGGAACTGCTGCTAAACCCTTTTTTAAAATGGTTTCATGGTGGTATATAATAAACCGACATGAAACAATATTTTTTTTACACTGCTGACCCTTCCCCCCCACCCCAACCCCCCTTATCACCCCGCGACCATGCGTCCCCCGATCCCCCACTTCGCCCATGACCCCGGCGACCCCGCTTCCCCCGGCCCCCCGCGACCCCGAAGACCTATACAAACCCTAAGGTTTGAATTATAGTAATTTTACCTCAATTATTTTCTCCTTATATTAAGAATTATGAATATTCATGGTTGATTTTCCATTCGATTCATTAAACATACATATAACCCGTGTTTAATATGTTGTCCTTGATACAAAAACTTATTATCACATTGTTATTATTTATGTTTAATACCTCTCAACTATTTCAAAAACTTAAGGTGTTCAATTGGAATCTCCCTAGGTATTTTGCATTCTTAGGTGACCAAACCACATTCTATGTGGTTTTTTCTTGACTTTTAATTGTAATGACTATAATGAATTTGATGGGAAGGGTGTCATGAGACCATATCTCCTGTTTCTACATAAAAAAGGATACTCCCTTGTTAAATTATACTGCTGATAGATTATAAATCCTACTTGACTTTAATGAATTATGACACTTAGGTATGGAGTTCCTTATACTTTTGATACTCGATCATGGAGTCCATCAAACATGTGTTACTTAAGCATAACCTCCCTTATATGTGTGGTATTCGAGAATTGTGTCCCTTATACTTGTGACACCCAAGCATGGTGTCCCTAATACTTAGAATAATTAGTCATTGAATCCCTTTTACTAATAATACATGGTAATCACATCTCTAATTCTAGTATTACTAAGGTCTTGAGTACCTCATACTTGTGATATATGGTCATGGAATCCCTTATACTTTTAATACATTTGTATGGAATCCCCTTCTACCATATGAGACTCTAGTGACTTTATAGGGATGCCTGAGTAATTCCTCAGGTCATGGATTGTTACTCGCAAGTTTAATCTTTTCTTTTCGGTAAAATGGAATGTTGTAGTTTTTATTCCTTAGAAGCCATAATTTCAATCCAAACAACATAAAACCGAAGTTTTTTTTCATACTGTCATTTACTTTACTTTGCATAAATTTCTTTTGTGTATTGAAGTGAATGGTATTGAATTCATTCTAACTTATTGTAGTGGTTTGGATGAATATAATTCTTCCAAGTTCCCGAATATAATGTTTACATATAATTCCTTCTGGGATCTATTTCCACCTATGTGATTCTGATTATCTTATTATGTTGTCTAGGAGGATACTACCAACACCCCACATTTCATCTCCAAATTCCCAACATGATTCTACTATGAAAATCCAAACACCAAACCCAAACACATCAACTATTCTTTAAATACCCTAGTTTGATCCCCAAACCACATCAGCCGTATCTTGAACGACATTTCTGATGTGGTCTCCACCTTACCACATCAATTTTTATACAACAACACTAGTAAGTCCTTATCTAGATGAATTATACCAAAGGCGCTCAATCCCACCCACAAATGCGCTATCATATCCTAACCATGATGCCTTAAAACTCAAGTAATAACAAAATTTTCAATTCCCACACCGAAGTCTGAATCTGACTCTTAGTTCAACTCCATGGTCAGATCCTCGATCATCCCATTTAACCATAATTCTCCACTCATGATCACTAATACATATATGATCCAAATCACCCTCAAGTCACACCACCACTATTTTCTAAGTGAATACACCAAAGAGAGGTCTAGTAATTCAATCCACACAAGGTTCTTATAACCTCAAAACCTAATCTCCCAATTTATTTCATCATGCATTTCCATGAACACCACCACTTATCATGCCTCAAGACTACCATCCCTTACGTGGTTCTTGCCACTCCAAGGAACAAACAATGAATTCATCCAAATCTAAGGCCTCGACCCCCCACGACCCCATGACCCTAGCGACCCTGCGACCCTGGCGACCCCACTTCTCCTGGCCCCCTACGACCCCGGGGACCCTGCGGCCCCGGTGACCCTGCTTCCCTCAGCCCCCTGTGACCCTACGACCTTGGTGACCCCGGCCCCCTGCCACCACGGAAACCCTGCGACCTTGGCGACCCCACTTCCCCCGGCCCCCCGAGACCCTGCGACGCCGCTTCCCTCAGCCCCCCATGACCCTGGTTATCCCTATATTTCCCTTGTTTCCAAAATTGGGCATGTATCACATGGGATTTGGGGTTTTGGATCTATTTTCTCATTAGTATTAATGAGTTTACCTCATACTAATCCTCAACATATGATGTTAAACTACATATTGAACATCTTTACCACATGTATTTAAACATTACAATATATACCCCCATATGTTGACTTTAAACTATGTGATACCTTATTCCATTCTTATGTGGAGGTGTCTTCCCTTATCTTGATTTTATTTTACGTCGTGGTGTGGTGTTTTGTATATGTATTTATTCTATTTAATTTCCCCTATGGTGTTGTACTTATCATTTGTTATTCCCATTATGCATTGTATACATTTTAATGGTTCCTTTATATATATTATAGGTATTTTTTATTATTTTTCATATTAAGGATGCTTATATATTGAAGGTTATTATAGGATATGACCTCATTTATTATAGGATATGGCCTCCTATATTATGTGATATTCCTAATCAATATTTTTCACCATTCCATGGCCTATTGGAGTTAGGATTTAGTTGGAAAACTTATTTTATCATCATCCTAGTTTTGGTCTCTGTGGGGTAGGTCATGTTATGGTGGAATTAGATTGGTTCAAGTCCTAGGAATAGATTTTTGAGTTATTATTCACATGAGAACTAGTTTAGGAATTTAATGTTGTGATTTCATAGGGTTTTTTATTTTAGTTATCATACCAATGAGGCTAGAGTAGGTGTGGTTGTAAATGTATCCTTTCACCGAGACATTGGTAACCTGTTAGTCAACCCAAATATCTAAATCATCATATATAGAGTAAAATTAAGTTGATACATGAATCATATAGTTCTCAATAATTATATTTCATGTAACTCATATTTTAGTAGATTTAGATATGATACAATCATTATGGGTTCATCCTATAAAATTAATAATTCCACCCACACAAAAACAACTTTTTTTAGTGTTATGTTTGTGAAAATCCTATCTCAGTGCTTGATCCTTTTCTCACTTTTAATTTAAGTGATGAGGTGTTTATTTAAATACTTATATAAGATATATACTTTCCCTATTATTTTAGATAGCTTATATCCCCTTTTTAGTATAGAACTTATCATAAAGAAGACAGTAGTTCCCACTGATGGACTACCCATAAGCAAACTGTGTAACATGAATTCCAGTAGTTGAGGCCTCCTAGATTCTGAGAAGCCACTAATCCTCTTGTGGTATAGGATTTAGTGGAGTCATAAACTCATGCAATTCATCTATTTCAGAAACCCACAAACCATATGGTGATCCTAGAACCAAGTTATCTACACGACACACTAAGTTTTTAGTGGATGATGTTTTCTCAAACTCATATGATATTAATCTGTTATGGCATTAATTTAATCCCTTGTTCTAGATGATATTATATCTACAAATACTAAGGATAGTTTGAGTTCTTTCGATGTTAAACCCTTTTTAGGGTTGCATGACTATATCTAAGAATGTGTTGAGTTTTGTAAGCATTATAAGGTTTTCCCTAAACATTATTTATAATAGATTTATTCGATATTAGAGTTTTATATGAAGACTCTATAAAGAACTTAGGTTGGGTTTTTCTCTTAAAAAACTCCACCTATGTTGGAGTCCTCATGTGAGTGTTGTTAGGTTGAGAATTCCTAGTAGGGATGTATCCAAGATTTAGGATAAGGTTATAGTTTTCATTAAAAATTTATAGAGAAATGGTGTGCTAAAACATCTAGATTAGAAATAACATTGAGGTCATAGACTCTAATATTATAGATTAATTAACTTACTTGGAATTGGTTTTGGTTAAGAAGCTGGTGGTGTAGGAGTAGTAAGAGATGAGTGACACTTTTACACACTCCCAAAATCACAACATTTGATTGTTTCTTGTCAATAACATAGTGATAAGAGTTATATATATAGGTTTATGTGTAGAGATGATTTCGGTGACATCTATTTTGGTTTTAGGTATGATTTTTGTCCTCTCTTCATGTACCATCATACTGGATGATACAGGTCATGATATTATTTCTGTGTCGATTTTTTGGAAGTTATATATTCTAATTTTGACCCTTATCATACCTTTTATCAACTAGAGAATTTACACTAATGGTGACTATCTTTCAATCATACTTTTAGGTAAAGTGATTTTATCCCCAATGGAGAAAGGGTTCATTCATTGGATTCCTTTTTGGTAGATATGATACCCAATAGTATCTTCCTTGGTTTGTATTGGTTACCCTTTTCTATTTTTATATGGTGTTATTTGGTTTTTCAAATGAGATGAGTTCCACCTTCAATAGTGAATGGGACCCTATTAGGTGTATCAAGTATCGCCAATCCTTGAGAAGTGGTAGTGATTTTCCCATCAGATGGTTTCATGGTTTTATATGAATTAGGGGTGGTTGAGGATTTACTTCATGTGAATGTTGAATAATTCAAGGGTACTCATATATGGAAAACCATGGTTGTTTCTTAATGTGAACCTGACATATGCATCAATGTGAATTCCAAATATTCAATTCAAGTGTTATTGCGTAGGATTATGGATTTCCTTATATTTATCTCTTTTTTCTCCCAGCAAGAATGAATCATGTGGACATATATATTGTGGGTTCTTATCTCATAATGAGGTCAAAGTCAAAAACTCAATGCAAGGAATATTTATGCTTGGAAAACCTAATTTGAGTGGATTCGACAGGCATCCTATGTTTCAAACATGGTCAATAATAATTCTATTTTTGTCGATTACTCCCATTTCACTTCCGAGTTATCAAAAGTTGTAATTTTCATCATGATATTTTTCAGGTCACTTCTTCCCTCATCGGGTTCACCCCTATAATCAATTATAACTATATAAATATGCTTGATTCTTGAATCAATCATGGCTCAGTAGTGCTTAGGGGTTGGGAGGAAGTCCACCTCAAGCATGGTTGAGTTGCATGATCACCACATGGTCATAATTATATAACCTTAAATGAGTATTCCATTTCCATGAATCACTAATCTAAACTAATTTTAAATCAACATTAGAATGTGTTGTGTGGTGTTTTACCCATTCTCTATCAATTAAGGTCATGTTTTTTACTCCTCCTCACTACACATATAAATTTATGATGTTACACTATATTTTCCAAGAATCATGACCATAATTTTTTACTAGTTGTCTCCATTATTTTTAAAATTTTGTGTGCATTAATCTGTTAGGCTATTGGTATTTCTGGTTTGATTTTTTTTCAGGGAAGTGGTGCTGTAACATCCCAGGTAAATAAAGAATAAAGAATTTTCATATTTATTAATTTTATTTTAAAGGGGTTTCTATGTTCGATAGCGTACCCGATACGCAACGATGAGTTTCTTTGAAAACTTACGTTACACACAAGTAATAAAATAATATTATTTTAAATGTTAGTTAACGAGTAGCCGTTGTACTGGCGGGAATGGATAGAAATAACTAAAATATGATTATATATGTTTTTAAATGTTTATACATTTACCCAATAAAAGATAAAGGCTTAAAATACGGAAAGAGTTCAATTTTAGGGCATATATACTCTAATTTTCACGAAAGGTTCACTTATCACCTTTTAATGGTGAACCGTCATTAAATATAGTTTTGATCACTCTTATACTTTATTTTGGACCAAATATAACTCTTCTTTAGAATCGGGACATCAAAATTTACTTTGGGTAAATTTTTGGCACCTTTCTGATAAAGTTCATTTTTTTATGAATAGTGTAAAATGTTGTATTTTAATTCAAAACCTCTTTTTAATCTAAATTATTTATATGATTAGATTATTATTTTAATTGGTTTTAAAGTGAAATTAGAAAATATTTTTACCATTTAATTCAATGGTGGTCATTGGAATCAATTTCACTTTGAAATTGGACTTAAACTAGTGGCAATCTTTTGATACTTATTATTTCATAAAAACACGCTATTTGCTCTGACAGCGGGAATAAATTATTAAATTAATTAATGTGACTTATATGTTTTGAATTTTGTAAAATAGACTTCATTTTTTAATTCATAATATCAAATATAGCTTAGGGTGAATTTTTGGTAATTTTCTGAAAAACTTCAATTTTTGATGAATAGGGAAACCACTAAGTAGTACTTATAAAAACTGATTTTTCCGTTTAAATGAAATTTTGCCATCATTGTGTTTTGAATTTCAAAAATCTGACATATATGGTTGTCATTAAGAAGTAAAATGTGGTTCAATGAGATTATAATAAATTTTTGGTGAATAGTAACTTATTAAGTTCTTAATCGCGATTAGAGGTAATTAGTGTAGTTTAAGGTAAAAATGGTATTATAAGAATGTGAAAACACCATAACACTTGTCCTACACCTATTGGGTGAGTCATGGCCGACCAAGACAATCCATGGGACAACTTGGGGACCCCATGGAGCCACTTTAGTTGGAAAATGACATTAATATATTTTTATTTAATGTTAAAGTGAAAATGACACTAACATAAATTGTTTTACTAAAATAATTTTTGAGTGGGGTTATACAAGTCCAAATTTTGATTATAAATAGTCATTGGAAAGATAAAAAGATTTCCTACATCATATTTTTTTTTTATAATTTTTAGACATTAAATAAATTAAATTATATATGACATAATAATGATGCACCGATGACATCATTATTTGACGATTTAAATAAAATGGAAATATAATGAAAAATCTAAACCCTACACATGTCAAAAACCAATTGGATGAGTGGAATTCGAACCCTTATCACCTTATCCACGAATTATATCAATGTGGGACCTTTTAAAACCGAAACACATTTTCAAATAAAGTAATATTTCTTTACTTTCCAAAAGTGCCCCTCCTCTCCTCTTATAAAAGGCCCCCACCTCTACCCCATTTCACACACTTCTCAAGCCTTTGGCTCGGCCAACCCCTGCCCAATTACTCTCTCCACATCCCTCTCCTCATCCTAGAGGATTCTCTTTGGGCATAATCCTTTCAAAGGAATCCTTTAGGCTCAAATCAAAAGGGAGTTACACTTTTAAATGTAATTCATTCTCTCTTGTTCATTTGTTTTATTTTTCTTCTCCAACCCTCTAAACTCTTTTTATTTACTTCTTTTGTAACAACACCAGTATCTTCAATATACTAGGATGTTGTTATAATATTTATTTGAGCTACACTCTCACACAACTACATCAAATGGTTAAAGAACATACGGTTTCCGTGGATGGCGAAATTCTGCCTCCCGAAACGATGATTGTTCAATACTCATTTAACACCTTCAAGGGTGGCCATTATGATGTCACTATTTTTATATATGATATATAATATGTTTATGTTTTCTTTAAGCTTCTTTATTTTTCATTTTTGACATACCTTTATGGTTTCCATTATGAGTAAACACGATATCTTTATTTAAGGAAGTACGGACTACCGCCCCCTCAAAGTGATGTGATTCGTTAATTCCATATGTGGGACATGTAAAGGATGGATTTAAAGTTATTATATATGATGTTATACTGGAATTATAATATACATCTATATCATTATTATTTATTTCCATTAAAATATGAGATAGAAATGAAAGTAGCGTTCATGCGTACGTACGGCTTACCGTCTCCATGAACGGTGCATTTCATTTCTTATCCCCAAATGTAATGTACTATTAAAAGTACATGTACATAATGGATATATATAATTAATGATATATCTAAATGATGAATATAATTCTGGAATTAAAATATACGTACCTCCCATTTAGTTTTAATTCCATTAATATGACAAAGAATTGAAAGTAGCGTTCATGCGTACGTACGGCTTACCGTCTCCATGAACGGTGCATTTCATTTCTTACCTCTAAATGATTATGTAATATTATAAATACATGTATATGCTGGATATATATGATACATATTATATCCAAATTGGGAATTTCATTCTGGATATAAAGAAATTTTGACCACATGAACAACATGTAATTGTAAGAAGTCAACTTTCGACTTAAGAACCAAATATTGACAAAACAAACATTATTAACTTAAATGGTTACATAATGTTTATAACATGGCAATAAGTGATATAAAAAGAATAATGAACTTTAAAAAGGTTCTTAATCAAGTATAAATTAACTCAAGTTTATTATTCAGGACGTTAAAGAACGATCGAGTCAAGTCGGACCCAAGGTAAGGGACTTCGTCTCAATCTCCTTTCATTGAGGCATATTTCGTTTTATACACAACTTTATTTTATACGGTGTATAAACTCCTTTGACTTTTACTTTTATACAAAAGGAATCTTTTTTCTACGAAGCGTTTTACTAAACGACAAAAAGGAATGTTTTTTTTAACGTACGCGGTGACAACGACCTTTTTCCGCCGCCGCGAGTATTATTTGATCTTTGGATTCCTCAAGAAGCCGTAATGTTTTTAAAATAAAATAAATACCATATACTCTTTTATGTATTTTGGTATTGAAAATGGTTTTGATAAATGATTCTATTATGTCAATATATTTATGATATATTGTGATTGAATTGTGGAAATGTTATCATTCCTTTATATTGGTTTTATGTTTTATGATTTTATATTGGTACTTGGACATTTTAACGGGTGGTTACGTTATAAACCATATGACGGGTGGTGCCGTGAATACCAGGACGGGTGGTTACGTTATAACCTCCAATGCATTGGGTATGGAAGTCATCCGTATGTCTATTCCATTAAGTATGTATGGAAATTGGCCGTATGGATATTCCATTAAGTGATATGTGTGGAAGTCAACCGTATGGTTATTCCACTTAAGTATGTTTATGTCCCAAGTTACCTTTATATATTCTATGTGTTCTTTATATGGGTTTTATGGTAATCCTTTGGTTACAAAAAGGTAAGTAATGATACTTTATTCAGTGAAGATTTTTTTTACTACTTCATGAAGGTGAAGGTATTACTTTGATATAGTATACATGGTTTACTTGATGTTTGAAAAACTAACAGTTTTCATTCTTTTTGTATCCCTTACTGAGCTTTTTATGCTCACCCCAAGTTTTTGGAAATGTTTTTCACAGGACTTAAAGTGGAATAAGGTCAAGGATGGGATCAAGGGAATTTCATGCTATCTAAAACATGGAATCTAGACATCTTTCTTTTTAAGAGTTTTTATTTTATGGAGACTTAGTAGAAGTGTCTACTTTGTAATCATTTAAGATGTAATAGTTATGTTCTAATTCTCTAAAACTATAAACATGAAAAGATCCTCAATGTGAATTATTCATTTAATTCAATATTAAGTAAGGTTTAAGGCTGGGGCCTTATAGGTGCAGGGGAAGCAAAATAGTTTTTTTTTGGTCATCTTTTCGCGGCGGTTTTAACCCCCGCTAAACTATACTGGTTAGACATTAGCAGAGGTTAAAACCACCGCTAAACATAAGTATTTTTTACTTAGTGGTGGTTATAACCGTCGCTATTAGCTTACATTTAGCGGTGGTTTTAACTGCTGATATAGTGTTCCATCACCTACGTGCATTCCGCAGTGGTTTTCGTGACTTTAGGGGCAGTTTTACGGACGCTGGATTTTATTTTATTCATGGTGGTTATAACCACCACGAATAAAATAAAATCCAGGGCCTATAAAAACTGCTGCTAAAATCAGTAAAACTGCCGCAAAATGAGGGAGCTACGATGCTTCCCTTAAACCGCTGCTAAATGGAAATAATCACCGTTAATAGATTGTTGATGCCCAATTTAGCAGTGGTTTCTGTAAACCACCGTCCAACCATATAGCGGCGGTTTAAACCGCCCCTATATGAAAAAATAACTGCCGCTAATAGGCGGTTTTCTTGTACTGAATGAATATTAACTCAATTTTTCATAATTTTTTTAGTAAAATAAATAAAAGAGATCACAATTTTACCCTAATATCTTACCAAACCTATGTATTAATTGAAAGAAAAACTTTGTGCCACAAATATACATCAATCGGAATGTAATGTCGAGTGGTGAACCCAATGAAACTATTGAACATGGCCTTATTGAGGTTAACATCCTGGGAACGTTCATTTCATCTAATCTCAAATGTTATGCCTTTATTTCTCTCCTTAATAATTTTTTCTAACACCGTCATGCTATGACACTCATATTTTTTATGCGATACTAGTTTTTCTCCATATACCATTTCTTTGAGATCAAAATCGTCAATATGTTTTTCCTTTATATTGGTAGCATCAAAATGTGTATAAGGTTGTTGTTTCTCTATATTGGGAGCACCAACAGTCTAAGAAACCTATTGTTTCTTGGTATTGGGAGCATCATCATGTGAAAAATTCATTGTCTACAGAAGTGGTTGAACATTTAATTTAGATTATGTAAATTTAGTAGTGAAAATATAACAATATGATATAACACAATATATATTAAAAAAATATATAACCTGATTATTGAACTATTTTTTTAAAAGGATGAAGGGATGTAACTCCTCTATTGAGTATCCAAATCCCTTCATTATGATCTCCTCTAACATACAAGACCTAGACTACATTGGGACCATTGTGAAATGATTATGTAATTCCAATGAAAGGTTCATCCTCAGTTGGATTTTCATATGATCCTTCAGTGTTTTTGTTAAATAACAAAACAATTGATCACTTTTAGTTTGTGGGATATGGAAAATAAAATACTTGTACTGCCTATGTTTTTATTATAAACAGTTCATCTTTGCACCATTCCTTACTTAAATCTACATTCATGAATCATAATTCATGTATTTTAATATCTCTCTTATTATCAACCCACTTTCATTAAAAAATAAGAACTTGAAATTTTATATAATCCAACTCCCATATTTGTTTGATGATGCTGAATTATGAAATATTCACATAAATTGTATTTATGTCCTTGGTACTAGATATATGCATCACTTAAACTATAAGTGTGACTCCACTATTTTTCATGGTACTTTATTCATCATATTCATTTGTATAGAACATATAATCATTATAAGATAATACATGAACACTTATCCCTTTGGATAAAAATTGAAGTAGTTATGAAATTTAATCTAGAATTTCTTATGACACCTTAAAAATATGGTCTCAAAACTATTCTCTAAACTAGTGATTATGTGTATTTGATATCCAAATTCCAAACCTTGATGGATTCAAATTCCTAATAGTTTCTTTTTGGGTTTCAACATATGGGGAAACCTCTAAAATATGATTTCAAAATGTAAAGGTGTCCCGGATCTTGATTTGTAATATTTATTTTGATAACATCTATTCTGAAAATTCCTTCACCCACAAGTTTCCCAATGTGTCAAGATTTTGGTATACCAATTCCATCCACATCGGATAGGTAGTCGATATAGAATTCAATGACTTCCTCAACAATATATTTCTTCTCAATACAACCTTATGACCAAATTTTATTTTTGACATACCCTTTTAAAAACTTCATATACCATTCAATGGGGTACATCCATTTATAATGTACATGACTATATAGTCGAATCTCTCTTACCAAGTGAACCATCGTTTGTACCATCATATCAAAGAATTTTTATGGGAAGAACATTTCCAATTCACATTATATGATGAAAATTTCCTTTTACATAATTGGAAATTTCATCAGGTCTATAACATTGCTACACATAGCTTTGAAAAGAAACAGAACTTGGTTAATTTATGACAAACATTTTTGGGAAAAATGTAACGTAAAGTTACAAGCATTAGATATTGAACAAAAAATAATAATTTAATGATATTATACCCTTTAACTTTAAATAATTCAACGACATGATATTATTGATATTAAATTATTACTCCTATGGAAACTTTACATCATTCAATAAGCTACAAAACTGATATATCATCTTATTGAAAAGAGCGTAATCAACTAGAGGAATAAATTTCATTTTCACCCTTCACTGGCACCAACTCTTCCTGTATTCCCTTATCAATCATGTCCAACCTAGCCTTAATTCCATCCTTTGTTTTTTTGGTCCATTTAGTAATGTCCTGATTAAACTATCACATAATTTTTTTTCAACATGCATAGCACCAAGAAAATTACTAACATACAAAAAATTCAGTATGGTAATTAAAAAAATGATATATTTTTTCAACCAGTTTTTGTAAGGTTTTTCAAAAAAGGTTTACCAAAATTAGTGACCATACCTTTTACTTTCTCAATAAATTGATCACATTTTAGTATAGATGGTGTTGTACATTCTTCTAATCTCTCATCGAATGATTTCATCTAAGATCGGTACTTATATCACCAGGGTCGAAATTTATGATGTCCTAGAAACCTAATATTTAATGAATGTTTCAACCTAATTGATTTTATATCTTGTCCACAAATGGGAAACCTTGAGTTTATTTAATGCTATATCCTAAAAAAATTCCATAAGCAAGGAAGTTATTTATCATCCCATACAACATGAATCTCAACATGAAATATTCATTTATTTAAGCACCATACAATATAACACCCAAATACCATAATAATTTCAAATATTTGATTAATGGATCTAAATAAACATCAATATCATTACCCAGTTGTTTTTTTCCTGATATAAGAATAGATAACATAAATTATTTTTATTTCATTCATAACCACTATGGAAAGTTATAATTTACTAACATAACTAGACATGTATAGTGAGTGCTTCTTTGAAAACCAGAAGGATTCAATCCAGCTGTAGATAGCGCAAGACAAAGGTTTCTTAACTCGTTTCTAAATTTATAACACTCATGATCAATTCTATTCCATTGAGGAGATTCTTCTTGATAATAATGTTTACCATCTTTATTTTTTGTATCTGTGTGCCATGTCAATTTCCTTGCATTATCTGCACTTCCATATATGTGCCTAAAATCTTAGAATGATTGGAAATTACAATACAATTTTCGTAGGACCTGATTCATCATTTTTGTATTGAGAAGCAGCACACTTTCAAAATTATTTAAGTGATTTTTCATTTTTTTGAAATAGTATATAGTCATTTGTACATGCATGTATTTTTTTTAGAGGTCATAATTTTTAAATCTATTTTTGAGCACTGTTAAAGGGAATATTTTTGGTAGTGAAATCACAGTGGTCGGGAATCACAATGGGTGTTCAAATGATACTAGGAAACCCAAATATTCTTCATAGGTCATTTAAGTTGAGTGAAAATGGGAAGAATAAATCAAAGGGGGAATATTTAGATTTAAGAAAATAAATAATGCAGAAGTAGGGGGTTGAGTGTGATACGTACATGTCCCTAGAAGCGTTGCATGATTTTTATTATTCCCTAGACACAACCTTCATTTAGAATATAGACAACCCCCACCCCCACCCCTTAAAATCACATTATATGGATGGGGTGGTTTTTATTTTCAAAAATTTATATTTATCCCTCTATTTCAATATCATATCCCATTGTATTCACTATAGATGTTTTATTCTCTTAAATTAGGCATTAAAAAAATTAATTCAAACATCTCTATCTCATCAATCCATTAAAAACGTTTTAAACCATTTAAAACCCCATGTTTTCATTTATATATAAAATTTTTATCTATATTTAACTATTTATACAATTTTATATAAAGAATAATTTACAATTATCTTCCCATGTTCTATTATAAAATGTTTAAATTTTTTTAAAACATTTTATAACAAAAAAAATTAAAATTAATTTATCTAATCAATGAATATATTTTTCTTCAATTGTTCATGTAATCTACCCTAGTTTTCCAATGTTACAATTGATGTGAAAAATTCATTTATCAATTAATCTATTTATTTTTTTTCATTGCAATCAATTTTACCCATTTCCTTTCAATTCATGTGTTATTCTCCCACCCATTAATTCACATGTTTTTTCTTATCTATTTTTGATGAATTTTTTAAATAAAATTATTATACATAAAATAGTAATTTACTAATTATTTGAACATAAAAATTTGTAACATATATATATGTGTGTGTTAGTGTATTAAAATGTAATATATATATATAATAATAGAGTATATATACAATACATAATATATTTTATTTGTATAAAATTATTTTCTTTTGAAAAACTTAGTGCATAAAAAAATATAACTGATACAGAGTATTTTTAATAAATGTTAAATATTTCAAATCATTTTAAATCAAATATTTAAAATTTGAAAACCCTCCAGAGCACCAGACACTCCCAAATGAAAAAGTAAGGAGTTAGGGAAAATCCAAACTTTTACATCAAATACCTCTCAAGAAATTCTCATTCTCGTGAATTTAAAACCCAATAAAGATAGAAAAGAGAGGAAGATATGTCAACCCATGAGATACCTCTGAAATATCTCAATATCAAAAAATCATGAATATCACATCTCAAGATATATAAGGAGAACACAGCACAATCATATCTCAAACACTCTCTTAGGTAAGATAAATCTCAAACAAAGAAAATTTCCTCAATAAGCCATACATCAAGGAAGAGAAACAATATCATAAATCAAAATCTATATAATCATACATAATATCTCATCAAAAGGGTTCAAACATTTATTAAGTTTCGATATCAATCACGCATTTATGACTCTCATTCCTGAAGGTTTTGAGTATAGTAGAATCACCTATTGGGTATAACTAACTTTATTTTTTTTCATAATTGAAAAATAATCCTATATTTACAAGATAGAGAATTTCATGAGCAATAAAATTAAATTGAAGATTAATTGACTAAAAACACTAAAAAAAGAATAAGTAAGGATCATCACATATAATTTATAATTAGTTTATAGATATATTTAGAATTAGCGTGGATTGTAATTATATCTTTATTTATTACTTGTATGACTATTCTCATCGAACCATCATTTCATTATATCATCCAATGGAATAATAACTTTTTCGGTGGTCCTAGTGTGCTCTAAAATCTCATAACACCTCTATATAATCAATGGGTCCTAGATGGTTATATCTTGATCGCTTGTGTCATTTTTCGTTGATCACAGTCAGAATATCTTCATAGATGGAATATTTTTTTCTTATCTCGAAAGCTTGATAATGGGAGAGGATTCACACTTGATTTCTTGAGAACATTATTGAGAGGTTTATCTCTTAGTATTAGATAGAATTCTCTCTAGGGTTTTTGTGCACAATAAGTATCTTATTCTAAAATGTGATATAATTGGGTATTTATAGAGCTAGGAAATGGTTGGTCATTGAACATAGACCATTAGATACTTATCTATCACTTAGCTAACCACATGTATAATAATAATATAAATAATATCATTATTTTATTGACATGTGCAACACATGAGAATAAATAAATATAATGTTTAAATAAATAAATTATTATTTTTAAATGATATTTAATATATCATTTTCAGTCGGACCATTAAAATCAGCCTGTAACCTTAAATATTTTTTTGGGCCTTAAATAATGACTATTTATTTAATACATAAATATCAATACATTATTTTCTCATAAATATAATGAAAATTTTATTCATTAATTTTTTTGAAAAAATGTTTATTATTATTTAATTCACATATTTATTATTCCATATAACTCATGATTAAATATTTTTAATAAACCAAAATGAAATAATTATTAAACCAAAAAAGGAGAATAATATTTATGCTAACTTGTTCAATTCAAATAAAATTTAACTAAGATTTTAGATATACTTTTTGTGCGACCCTCTTGGCTGGTTTCTCAATGGAATTAGACAAAACCACATAAAGACCATGGCTGGAATTTAATAACATGCTAATAAAATCATAGAAAAATAAGTTAATGATGCGATGACATATAACCACATAAAAAACTCACTGTGAAATATTATTCCTATATCATGATATCTATAATCGAGCAGTTTGTATGTTTGTGCCATCAATATATGGGCTTCATAACTCTTTTTTGACTTTCCAGAATTAATCCTACCCATAGAAAACCATATTCATGGATTTATTTAGGTTGTTCCATTCTCATAAAATGTATTGAGATATCTAATTTCATTAAAAAAAATTCAAATCCTTACTCAATTTTTTCATTGATGCAATATCACTCCTGACACACCCAACATATCATACTTCTCAGTAAGAATATGTCATCATGGTTTTCATCAATACATCAAAGTAAATAACTAATTATATCCATTAATAATAATCATAAAGTTTAATGATAAATACATATGTTCACAGATAGAAACATCTAATGACACATATGAATGTGGATTTCTTATTTGTGGGTCATGTTCTCATTATATCCTACACTAGAAATTACAAAGGACATACACCATAATAAAGTGAATCAAAGTCCTACGAGTCTCCACCTCTGATAAACTATATCATTATAATTATTTAAAATTATATCATGCTACTATAGAATATATATATTCTAGAATACCATTGTGGAATTTCATGGTTCTCATCATTATGGGAAAATACTATGATCTTTCAGTGAAACAATTATTCTTAAGATATTATCACATAAAATTTCATATAAAATAATAATCATAATGTGGTAATAAGTTTATTAATATTCAAAAAAATTAATATATGTAATCATAAAGTGCATAAAAGTTGGTTATAGGGCACCAAGTCCAACAAACTTCTACTTGTACTAGATCTAACTAATAACAATATTCAGTCTTATATCTCTCACATGATATTCATTATTCTACTAAGATAAGGATTTAGTAAAGGCATCTACCACACTCTCTTTCATGGTAACTCTTCTCATTAATACTTTAATCCTCTGAAAAAATACCTATAGAGGTGACACTTTTGAAGTATTTTCTTTGTCCATTGGTGTGACCTTGGCTCCCTTGTGAGAGACACCACCATAGTATTATAATAATATAATGTTATAGGGTCTTTACTATTAGGTAACACATAAATCTATTATAAAAAATATATCTGAAAATATTCGTTGGATGCATCAGAATGAACTATATACTCTTACTTCACTCTAGAATTGGTGACAACTCACTGGTTTGAACTCTTCCAGCTCACAACTCCTCTATTGAGATTGATGATATATATTGACTATGAATTCATGTCATTATAATTTTTATAAAAACTAGAATGTACATAACCCATGACAACTATCTCCACATCTCCTCCATACACCAGAAACATATCCTTTTTTCTCCTTAGATAATTAAGGATAAACTTTATGACAGTCCAAGTATTTTCACAAGGTTCATCTTGATATATTCCTACCATTATCAAGGTGTAGGCAATATCATCCCTAGAAAATAACATGGAATGAATTACTGATCCTATCACAAATGTGTATGGGATATTACTCATTCCCTCTGTCTCTCATTATGTATAAGGAAACATTTTCTTAGAAAGATATATATCATGTGACACTAGAAGTAATCCATTTTGGATTATTCTATAATAAATCTATTTAGTATCTAATCAATATATATACTTTGAATTATTCCAAGAAGCATATTGAATCTATCACATATGATTTTGATCCATATAATATAGGCTAATTCACCTAAGTCATTTATGGTTAAACACTTGTTCAACCAGTCCTCAACTGATTATAATACTAGTATTTCATTTCCAATAAGTAATATTTCATGAATATATACTATTAGGATAACAATTTTACTCCTACTAGAACACTTATAAACACATGTATCACATTAATTCTTAATGAAATCAGATTCTTTTATAGATTTATCAAACCAAATGTTCTATAGCCCAGATTCCTGATTCAATCCATAAATGGATATTTGTGACTTTCATACCTTATTGGCATTACCCAAAGTCACAAACCCTTTTGGATATGTTATGTAAACATCTTCTAAAAGTTTCCCATTAAGTAAGTCTCACAAACCCTTCTAGATATGTTAAATAAACATCTTTTGAATGGTTCCCATTAAGGAAGTATATTTTTACATAGATATTTCAAATATCAAAGCAATATAAATATATTATAGAAGGTATAATAATGATTGATATAAACATGGAAATTTAACAAAATAATTCATTGTAATCAATTCCTTATTTTTGTTTAAAACCTTTATCCACCAGTCATGATTTATAGTTAATAACTTTATATTCCATGTCCAGCTTTCTCTTGAGTACCTATATTCACCCAAAAGGTTTTACAACAACAGACTGATTGACTAGAAACCAAAAATGGCTATGATAAAAGGAATAAATCTTAGAATTAATGGATTTATAATATCTTTTATATTATGATCTCTCCAATGCCTCTTTTCAAGAAATAAGATCATTATTTTTAATCAATAATGTGTCACCATATTTGGTGACCAAGAAACCATCTCCCTAGTTCTCTAGTATCTTAGGTGATCCTGTGTAGTACTTGTGTTTCAAGAACAAAATATTCTATAGATACCTTTGAATTTTGTTCCTCCACCAAGCCTTGTGTATCTCAAGAATCAACTTCATTGAAGTCAATCTTGTTCTAACTATCCTTCTTGAGGTTGTGCTCCATCTAAAGAAAATAGATTGACTTGTGATAGTCTTCTTATATGTGTGGTTTTCAAGATAATATCCCCTTATTTCCTTGGGATACCCTAAAAATATATTCTTAATTTTCTAGTTTTCAAAATTGTTTATTGAGATATACTTAACAAATAATTATCATACCCATACATGAGTACAACAAAACAAAATTTTCTTTACATGCATTAATTAATATGGTATTCAGTTCCCTACCTTAGTTGGTACTTGGTTTGGAATGTGTTTCACATTGTGTAATTGATAGAGAAAATATTTTCAATCAATTTACATTGAATTTCATTGTTTTAAATCCCACCAAATTTTTAATTTAAGATAAATTTCAACATTTTATGATATTGGTGATATTTTAAGCTTAATAGTAAAAATGGCTCATTTTGGATTTTTAACTATTTTAAATTATTTATGTATCTTGGTCATAACTTTTTATAAACTAAAAAAAATGAAAAATTATTTATTTTCCTGATTTTAAACATCCAGGTCTTAATTTCATCCTTCTAGAACAAAATCTGAATCAACCATATGGAAGCTCAAAAGAAGCTCACAAGTTAAACCATGAAAACTATTTACATATCTGTTGATTTTTGGTGTGGGGTCCATAATCGTTCATGGTGGGTCCAATTGATGTGAAATACGGTGGGTGGACATGAAATAAATTTTGGAACATCGTTCATGAAGGCTAGGACACGTGAATTGGCCATTTTTGGTCATTAAATAATTCTAATCTGGAGGTTTGTGATTTAGAGAGTCTGACTAGAGAGAATAAATTGTCAGAGTAAAATAGGAATAAATCTATAAATACTTGTCCAAATACTCTGAAATTTTGTGTAGGTACGGAAAAGATAATTTTGACCAACATTCAAGAAGGGTAAAATGCATCAAGAGAGGTAATTTAATTGGGATAAAACACTTCAACTTTTTCTGGATAAATTTTGTCTATAAAAGGAGGAGAGCGCATCCCTCTCAAAGTATCCCATTTTCCATATCATTCCTTCAAGGCACCATGGAGGAGATCTCAACTGAGGTAGTTCAACCAAAATATTCCCCATTTCTTTTAAATTTATTTATTTTCTTTATTTTTTTTATTTTTCAACTGTAATTTAGATTTCTAATAAATTCATGCACTATTTTTATTTCTGGGTCGACCCATCCACCCTATTTTCTTCTTCTCATATTACCATCATGAACTATAAGACTCATGATAATGAGTAACTAATCCTTGGAATATCTCAAGGGATTATTAAGGTTCTTGAACCCAATACCATGTTTTTAATATTCTTTTAGTTAATTCTAAGGATAATTTATAGTGAGTATAATCCTCATTGTGGTTGTCTAAAGTTTATCATCTTAATCTACAACTGTTTTCTATCGATTGAGGCGGTGGATGGAGGGTGTGCTTGGAGATCGCTAAGTGGACTTTTAATTCATAACTGAGGTACACTCAGGTGTTCACACATATGATGGAGTGTGTTCACTAAGGATATTTTAATCTGGTCAATGAAGGGGCTCCCTGAAAGTTCTCTCGGGAGAAATTCCTTTCTTCATTAATTCCATTTTTTTAGCATTTCATATTAATTTGAATTGAATTTTTTCATTTAATTTATTTTAATAAATTACATTTCATTAATATATTAAATAAAAACATCCAAAAATAAGTAGTTAAGGTGAATTAGATTAAGTGAGTGAATGAACTGAAAAATCTCCTCAAGTGAGACGACCCTGGTAAGCTACTGTGCTGCACTAGGAAAATTAAATTGCTTTTGTCACTCCCTACAATAGGCATGCATCAAAACTGGTGCCGTTACCAGGGATCTAAATCGTTATTTCAATCACTTTTTCAAAATTCAGATTTTAAAAAAAATACTTTTATTTGTTTTCTTTAATAAAAAAATATATTTTTCCCATGATGTTTTCAAATGACCATCTTTTCAATTTAGGGAACAATTACTCACATGTTCAAGAATAAGAAACAGATTATACTAAGGAGTAACTCCAACAAAGTGGGGAATCTCTTATTATAATGTTCAAACAATTTCAAAAATTCCAAGAGATATGGATCTCACCCCAAGTTCTAATGAGCAAGATTGAAGTACTCAAAACTGACTTATAAAGATTCAAGGACAAGAAATAAGTTCCACTGGTCTTTCCAAATTTCACTAAAGTCATCCTAGAAGTTGAGGCCAAATTCGAGGTAGAGGATCTTGACTACCTACCTCCATCCATTGAAGATCAACTCCAAGAGGCACTTTCAATTGAAGAGGATATTAATGACAAACAAAATCAGTGAGATGATACATTCTCGAACTCAAATTCTTTAAATTTTTTTGAAACTAATTTGAGTATCTCTCCTAATTCTATTGAATTTTCAGATTTGAAAAACTTTTACTACACCTTGGAGTATGATTTGGAAAATGATGCACCTATTGAGGAACACCTGGAGATCTCTGGAGACATTGAATATCTAGTAGAGGATCCTCATCATGAAGAGAACCAAGTTTTTGAGCCTCAAGAAATCAGAAAATAGGCTGAAGCCCTCATGAATCCATCACTGGAAGACAATATGGTTGCAAAAGTAGCAACAAAAGAAGAAGAGGTTCTCTAATTCATCCTACCCCTTCCATGTAAGTTATATCATATTAAAAAAGGGGTAGATATGGTGTACTCTATCCATGGATTCCTCCTAAACAAGAACAAAGAACTGCAAGATGGGAAGAGCCACATATGGTGTTTCAAATCAAATAAGCTTCATCCACCAACAGATTATGGATGAAATCTGGTACTGCCCTAGAGGCAATAAAAATTCAGGGCTCACTTGGAGGATCGTACCAAGATTTATCCTTTACTTTCATTCTAGTACTTTTATTTTAAATCTTATGAATTTAGATTTCAAATACTGACTTATGAATTAATCTATAATACAATCCCTCCCTCTTTTCATTTTGAGATTAAATGAAATGATCCTTGTGATTCATTCAGTAATTTTTCTTTTGTAGGATCATGTTGGATGAAGGAATCCCCAAGCATTGGAGGAAGAGGGATAACGCTTTAATTAAAAAGGGAGTTCACTTTTTATTATTATCATTTAAACTCCTTTCATTTTTTTGGTCCAAAACATATTTTGAGCTTTAATGATAAAAATTTCATGCCCAAACTTGAATTAATTCTTTACATGACTTATCTAGGAGACATGAGTTTCTTAGGATTACAGTGATGCCATGATTTATATTTAAATGTTAATGATATTTAATGAGTAAAATTGAGAATCAAATAATTGAAATGAAGCATATATTCTAAAATGATGACTCATGATTTAAGGGAATTAGTTAATTTATGTAAATGAAATTTCCCACCCATTTTTCATGATTTGAATTTATGAATTTCATGGGAATTAATTTATTATTATTGATCATGCCATGAGTGATTTTACAATATCACATGTCTCATTACCAAGAGGATTTCTAGACCATGTACTTCCTATTTATTCTTGAACATATTTCTTGAGTAATCTTGGGACATGTTACCGACCAGAACTTGCATTTAAACTTGTCAAAGCTATGACTATGAAGAAACATATTTAAAATGATTGAGGCATATTTTGAAAAGAAATTATCCTTAAATAACACATTTACATCAATCTTTATTTTATACCATAGATTCCATGAGTGACCTTTATAGTGATTATCCATGTTCCAATCCATTTTTATCCATTCCTACCCTACTCTTGGTATTTGCATGATATTTTAAAGACGAATTGTGGGGGTGAAGGGATTCATGGTGGAAGGGATGATTTACATTGTATGTAAAATGTGTGGGGGTGTTATTGTGGGAACTATAAATGTTTGTGGAGTCATTCAATGTACTTCATTTTTTGACCCTCTTGAATTAAAAAAATAAAAAAAAGGTAAAAAGAACCAAAAATGAGAAAAATGGGTTGTGATTTGAAAAAACCAAAAATCACCATTTTCCGGACCAAATATCCTCTTATCGTATGTGGTTAGGTGATGTAAGTGAGGTTTGATCTAATCATAACTTTTTTTTAATAAAAAGAAAAAATTACAAAAAAAATCAAGAGGGTGCAATAATCATTCATTATGTTTTACTTCGATCATGACCTTACTTTGAGTTTTGGGGGAAGTGGGTGTTGGTACATTGAAGGGGAGTATTTCGCTAAACTTTTTCATATCATACATTTTACTTAAGAGATAAACCTCCTCCTTGAGACTTGATTTTTAAATCATCAAATCCTATCAACCTTAATCCTCGGTGTCATTTGAACCTTTATTGAAAATTCCTCATGATTTTATGTGCCATTTTTATTTACAAAGTGGAAAAAGTAGTTATTTTACAATATTATGGATAAGGTGCATGTTCTCATTATATGATCATAACTATAATTTAATTTTATCATGATATATGAGAGTCAAAATTCAAAGGTGAGGTAAATCATGATGTTTCATGCTTAATGAATTGAAAAGCTTGAATGAAAGAAAGAAGAAGTTCCATTTTTTTCAAAGGGGAAAATTAAAATAAAAGATATTATTGTTTCTTTGTAAAATGGAAAATTAAATTGATATTTTATGTCGATTTTTTAATGTTTTATTTTACATTTAAAATTGTTAAATTTTATTACTTTGGAATTTGAATATTGGAAACAATAGTGTCCTCTGAATTATATGTTGAGATTTTATGCTTGAGGAAAGCATGGTTTAAGTGTGGGGGAATTGATAGAGAAAATATTTTCAATCAATTTACAATGAATTTAATTGTTTTAAATCTCACCAAAGTGTTAATTTAAGATAAATTTCCACATTTTATGATATTGGTGATATTTTGAGCTTAATAGTAAAAATGGCCCATTTCAAATTTTTAACTTTTTAAATTATTTCTGTATTTTAGACATAACATTTTCTAAACTAATAAAAATTAAAACTTTACTCATTTTAAATATTATACACATCCAGGTATTCATTTAATCCTTCTTGACCAAAAGTTGAATCGACCATATGGAAGCTCAAAAGAAGGTCACAAGTTGGACCGTGAAAACTGTTTACAGGTCTGTCTATTTTTGGTGTGGGGTTCATTACTCGTTCATGGTGGGACTAATTACGGTGAAATTCGGTGGGCGGACGCGAAATTTGTTTTGAAACATATTTCATGAATTATATAATGCATGAATTGGATTTTTTAGTGGTAATTCAAGAATTCCAATTTGGACATTTTTGATTTGGAGAGTCTAACTGGACAGAATAAATTTTCAGAGTAAAACAGGCATAACTCTCGAAATACTTGTCCAAATACTCTAAAATTTTCAGGAGAGATGGAAAATATAATTATGAAAAACATTAAATAAGGGTTAAACAAGTGAATAGGTCATTTAATTGGGATAAAACTCATCAACCTTCATGGGAAAAAATCTGCCTATAAAAGGATGGGAGCTCCTCCCTCTCAAAGCATCCCATTTTCCATCCCATTCCATCAAGGCACCAAGGAGAAGATCTCCACCGAGGAAGGCTAACCAAAAATATTCCCCCTTTATTTTTAATTTATTTATTTTCTTTATTTTTGTTTTAGTTTTCAACTGTAATTTAGATTTATAATAAATTCATGCATTGTTTTTTGTTTCTGTGTCCACCCATCCACCCTCTTTTCTTCTTCTCATCTTACCATCGTGAAATATAATACTCATAATCATGAGTAACTAATACAAGGAATATCCCGATGGAGTAATCAGGTTCTTGAACCCAATAACATGTTTTTAATATTATTTGAGTTAATTGTAAGGATAATTTATAGTGGGTGTAATCCTCATTGTGGTTGTCTAAAGTTTAACTTCTTAATCTACAACCATTTTCCCTCGACTGAGGAGATAAATGGAGGGTGTTCTTAGAGACCTCTAAGTGGAATTTTCATTCATAATTGGGTTAGACTAAAGTGTTCACACATACAATGGAGTTTGTTCACTAAGGATATTTGAAGCTGGTCAATAAAGGTGCTCCTTGAAGGTTCTCTCGAGAGAACTTCCTTTCTTTACTAATTATATTTTGTTTAGAATTTCATATTAATTTGAATTGAATTTTTTCATTTCATTTATTTTCATAAATTCCATTCCATTCATAGATTAAATAAAAACGTCCAAAATTAAGTAGTTAAGTTGAATTAGATTAAGTGAGTGAATGAACTGAAAAACCTCCTCAAGTGAGACGACCCTGGTTAGCCACTGTGCTGCACTAAGAAAATTAAATTGCTTTTGATATGCCCTATGACATGTGTGCGTTTGTAATGAATATCCCTGTAGTTTCTAGAAAATTATATTTATTTTAGATGAGTGTTGTTAATAGATTTAAATATATTATGAGGTTTTTAAATGTGATGATTGTATAATTGATATTATGTTCTAAAGATAGGTGTCATTGGTTAAATTGAATCGGTACATTGTTTAAAATATTTTAAGAAGATTCCATGAAAAATGATTTATTTTTCATGAGGAGGATTTCATGTTGTTTTTTGTATTATTCTTATAATGGTGCCTTTGAATTTTAAATATTAATTTGGTTTGTCATTGAATTTGAAGAAGGATTTATATTTCACTATATTACTTGGAATTTTTATAACTATACAATTTTGTTCTTAATCAAAATAATTGCTAGCACACAAGCATTCCCTAGATAGCTCGACCAGAGCCTTATGTGGGACAATGAAGTGTCTACCACAGTTGAAAGATCCATCCTAGGTCAATCTAGGGGAATCATATTGGGTGTAGGAGAACACCCACATGGAAACATATAGGCAGAGGGGAGGCACCATGTGGGGTGGCATAGTGGAAAAGGAGATCACCCGACATGAGACAGTGCTAAGTAGAAGTGGGAGTTTCTGGTAACCATTTATGTGGAGTGATTATCACATCTTGTATTATAAGAGAGTAAAAATTTGAATGTCATTTTGATGTGGGAATGCTTAAAGTGTGTTACTATAGTGTTGAATGATCTATAACCGTCAGATCTATCGATCAATGTTTTCTAGCTATCTGATTATCTCACCCACGTTCTATTCTCCATTAAGCCATTTGGGAGTTCTGTTCATTGAAGGATATATATTCTACATCATCCAGAGCTTGATGTGAGACTTATCATAATTGTTTCATCCTTTTTATGATCTTAAATTGATTGAAATCTCATGTAACATTGTTCGCATGATAAATCAAAGAACAAACTGAGTTTTTTCAGCATGCAGAAATTATGATATTATCTGATGATAGTGATCTCCCACAAAGAAGGCAGTGAATTAATGAGATGATTAAATAAGTGGTTTTCCATGTTTTTTGTAGATACTTATACAATGAGTGTTTCCTATAAACACTCCAACCAAACTCATTTTCAAGGTGTAGCATATCTCATATTTGAGAGGATTTTTTGAGAGAGAAACAGAGCTGATAGATTGCTCAGACTTGACAAGATAATCCCATGTGTTCGAGTTGTGCGACTGCATGAAAATGGTGTATGTTTGAGTTTTCATGAAGCATACTGAGAAGAAAATAAAATTGGAAATATGTGAAGAATACAAAAGTACCATGAAGGTGAAAAGGAAAATACTAAGAGTGTTCAATCTGTGCTTAGAACACTCCTTTTTCTTCGTGATGATCTGATCTGCAAAGAAATTGAATTGTGTTATCAGAATTACCTTTATATTCTGAAAATTTCACTAATATAACCTCATAATGTGTATTCAAAAGGGGAAAGATACATCATGTAATCTTACATGAAGAAGTATTACAGAAGAGGAGTTCCAAGTATCATGCTACGCGATGGAGAATGAGAAAATTTCATGAAATATTATTCATACGTGAAGGGTGTTTTGCATAAAGGTGTTTTAAATTCTTGTTTGAGTTATAAAAACTCACAATGTTTTTATTGGTGTTATTAAAAGAATATGGGGGATGTTATAATATTGAGAACAAAGTTGTATTATTCTTGAGACATAAGATTTTACTTTCACCATATTCTGGTTTCATACATGAAGGAAGTAAGGATCTTATGCATGATTCGATGCATATGTGTATGTATATACATTGAGAAACAAATAGTGTGTGTATTAACAATGTGTGTGCATAAATTTGAGTAATCTCATATGTACATGATTACTTCATCATTTAAATAAAACTAGAAGGAAGTACATTTTATATGTACTTTTACACTATAAATTTAATTAGGTTGTGAATAAGAAAAATTGAGGTAGTGAATGTGCATGAATGTGTATGCTTATACACATTTGATTATACAATAACTTGAATAAATAATAAGGAAATATATATATTCTTAGGTGGTATACATTTCATAAGGTAGTTGTATGCACATGAACAAATGCATTCCTAAAATGAGATGGACACGAAATGTTTTAAATACATTCATGATGTTTGAATAAATATATATTGCATAGTGAGAAGTGATATTTGATAATAAAGATGATGATGAATATACCTCAGTGACTCGGAAGGAATTCATATATAAGTTTTCAATGTTATTTGAGGCCAGGTCTTTATTAGAAGAAATAATTCTTTCCTAAGTAGTGTTGTACTAAGGAAGTTGATTTTTTACAGTGATCATATATTATTTGATCAAGTACAACATCAGTGAAAAGGTAATTGAATTGTACAAAAGTTAGTTTAATACAATAATCTTATATATTAGGACCTTCAATTGATCTTTCTACAGTGGATCAACCCATCTGAAATTGAAGGCTTCAACTAGGGGGTCAAACTAGTTTCTTGAACACTGTGATTGGGGGGTATAACCAATCACTGTAAAGAAGGTGCATTAGGTATGTCTAACCAATTATTGAAGGATGATTGGAATTGGGGGTACAACTAGTTTGTAATTGGGGGGTATAACCAATAACTATTGTAATCGTCTTCTTATATAATGGAGAATCCATGTTGGTGGATCTAACCAACATGACAAGGAGTAGGTATTTTTACTGAACCTTATAAATACCTATGTGATGTGTTTTATTTGCTATTATTTATTATAGGGTGAGTATGAGTGTTAAAGATGAGGGATAGATACTTTAATCAGTCGTAGAGGTTGAATGAAAATTAAAATATTGTAAAAACAATATACCCCTGATTCACCCACCCTCTTAGTGGTATATAATTGATCCTTGGACACATAAAATGGTATCAAAGAAAAAGGTACCCTATTTTGATCCAGAAAACTTACTAAGAAAATGAGGATTTGAATTTAGTGAACATTCAATTATTTTCTACTTTTTGTTGAATGAATTACCATAGTTGGAGGAATAGGATGATTTCTTACCTTCTATATCCAAGTATGGAAGTGAGAGATGAAACAATAGTGGGTTTACCTATTATTAATGAAGACGTTCCTATAAATCAATATGACAAGAGAAATCTGAAATTTGATGGTAAGGATCATAATGAAATATTTATGGCATTATCATAAAAAATTTACACTAAACTGATGGGTCTCCAAATTGCCAAGGAGATCTAGGATAAACTGAGAAGCAATTATGAAGGAAAAAATAAATTCAGAGAATATAAGTTGAAATTATGGATAAGTATGTAAAAATATATCAAAATGGATATAGATAAAAGTATTAATGAATAATTTACGAGAATAAGTGAAATTACTAGTAATATCAGAGGTTTTGGAGAGAAGCTAAATGATTCTACTAGTATGAAGAAGCTTATGAGAAATTTCCCTGGTAGATTTGACTCAAATATTTATACATTATAGGAGATAGAAAATATATAATTGGATTAACTCCATAATACTCTCATATATTATGAAATTAAAAAAGTTTTCGCTTTCATGAAAAAGGCAAGAGATGGGATAGACTTTGAATCCTTGATAAAAGGTAAAACTAAAATCAAAGGAGAACTAGAATCAAGTGATGGTGAGAGCGAAGAAGATAAATAGTACTTTAATCAAATGACTTAATTGTTTACAAGAATGTTCAAAATGGGAATATGGAAAGGAAATAGAAAAATCCACTAAAGTTCTAGAATTGTCACAACATTTTCCATTTTTTTAGTAATTGTCTAAAGAAAAAGTCTAATAATACTGACTCAGATGAAGAGGATAAGAATTATTAGAAAAGAAAGTGTAAGAATCATAAGAATATGTTTAATTCCAAAAGGATAAATATGATGAGTATGGAAATGTATGAATTTACACCATCGAGTAGTGAGTCAGAAGATGGAAGATATTCTAAGAATCAAATGATCTTAATGGGTAAATCTAAGAAATGTGGAGACTCATTTAAAGGCGATGAAGGTTATGAGAGAAATTATTTAGAATGGATGTTAAAATATAACCTTTAAGCTACTCTTTTGGAAAATATGAAACATAAGAAGGAAAAGAAAAGACTGAAGAAAAAAATTGAAAAGATCTCATTTGAGAATAAATAATGTGTCAAGAAAGAGGAGATTCATCTAAATAAAATAAGAGAAAATAATATGAAGATAGATGAGCTGGATGGAAAACTAAAAACTATTGTAAATAAATATCTTGAAATGGAATAATCAACATTTGTTGAAGAAAATAAAAAAAATCTTTTGAAATTGGCTGAATTTTAGAAAATAGTGAAAGATCTTGAATAAAGTCTTTTTAAGAAAGAGTAATAATTATATGAGACATAATTTATGTGTCTTTTATCTCAAATTGATTTGAAGAAAATGAAATAATACTTCACCAAAGATGTTTAGATTAAGGGTGAATCTTCTAAAGCAACTGAAACCATGGGTTCAGAGAAAAATTTTGATTCTAAACCAAATGAATCTCATTATACATTTGGTATTTCTAACAATGTGGGTCTAAAAGACAAGACTGGATCTTAATAGACTAAAATAGAAAATGAGAAAATATTTTCTACAAAGGAAACATGTACTAATTCAGAAAAAAATTTAATCCTAAGAAGATACACCCACAATCTATGAAAAATCAACAACTACAATTTTAAAATACAAATTAATATCAATATGAAGGATCAATGTTCAGAGGCTACTATTGGTGTTATGGATTTTTTGTTCATAAATATTATTCATTTTGGTATAACATGTCACTACCAAGGAGGATTCATGAATCAAGGGGGGAAATACTGAGTAAATGAGATCATATTATCATAAAGAGAATCCTATGATCAAGAATTAATCTAAAATGTCAATGAAGAACTTATATAAATGTTTTAATTAAGTCTCTATTAGATATGGTTAAAAATTTCACAAATCAAGAAAATTCAGAGTTTTCTTATCAAGTCATATTCCTCTTAATAAAAATGAGAATAGAGTTCAGAGAGTTAAGAAATATAGAGTCACCAGTGAATTGTGTGAAAAGATAAAACAATATAAAAAAGATCATTAGATTATCAAAAAAATATATAAACAAGAAAATACAATTGAATAATTTTATGATGAGGGGGAGTCATCTACAAATGATGACTTGAATATTCTAAAGTGTGAAAGGTTTAAAAAAATTAGTCATGAAAAAAAAACATTGCATGGAACTTATAATAGCTCAAGAGATAAAGGAGAACTCTTCTAGATCTGAGTTTAAAAGGAAGAAAGTAAAATCAAGTTTGGAAGGAAACTCTCATCATGAGTGATATTTCTAAGGAACAAATAGGTTACTCTTTATTCCATTGTATAATTTTTTTGTGATAACATGCAGGGAATTGAAGGATATGGATGCATCCCTTGAGGGAGAGAATTGATTATTTGATGCTTTAAAATTTTCACAGTCCTATGAAAATGATGATCACTCTCATATTTTTAATCTAAATTGAAAAGGGGGAGCTATATATTTTTCACTTGAACTTTTTTATGTGATTGTTGAGATGCGTGCAGGAAATTTCTTTATAATTTTTCTTAATTATCTCCTGTAAGGAAGTTGTTGAATCATTTTTGAGAATGGAATCACATTATAAAATTTTAATTTTCTGGATGCTTAGGTTACATCACTCTTGGTTTCTACACCAGGATTTCCCACATAGACTTAGAGTTAATTAATTAAAATCACATTAGTTTTGTTAAAGTGTGGTTTAATTATTTAAAAAATAAAGTGGATGAGAAGTTGGTTGATTTTTGAACTCCAAAATTCACCTTTGCATTTATTTCCAATAAGGGGTATAAATAAAAATATACATATTTATTTATAAGGTGTATTGACAACAAATTCAGAGGGGAGATTAGAGTTTCTGGTGAATTTAATTTGTTTTCAATGAGTTTTTTGGTAGAATATTTCAATATGTTGTGAGGTTTTTAAATGTGACGATTGTAGAACTGGTCTTAGGTTCTAAAGACATGTGTCATTGGTTGAATTGAATTGGCACATTATTTACAACATTTTAATAAGATCCCATGGAACATGATTTATATTACATGAGGTGGATTTCATGTTTTTTGTGGTATTATTTTGAGAATAGTGGCTTTGGGTTTTGAATATTAAGTTGATTTAACAGTAAATTTAAAGAAGTTTTTATATTTCACTATATTACTTCGAATTTTTCTAAGTATAAAATTTGGTTGTTAATCAAAAAAATTTCCATCCCCTAAGAAGGCCCTAGCTAGCTCAACTAGAACCCTATGTAAGACCTCAAAGGTTCAAACACGGCAGAGGGAGATAGCCCGAGTGAAGCCAGGAGGTGGAATAATGGGTAGAGTATCATGCCCTGATGGGTGTATAGATATAGTGGGGGATCCCCATGCAGGGTGGCATGGTGGTGGAGGAGAGTGACCTAGTAAGAGACAATGCCAAGAAGTAATGGGAGTTTCTAGTAACCATTTGTTCCAAGTGATTACTATATCTTGTATTATAAGGGAGTGAAAATTTTAATTTTGTTTCATTGTGGGAATTATTAAAGCATGTTACTGTAGCGCCAAATGATTTGTAATCATCTGATCTGTTGATTGATTTTTCATGGTCGTCCGATCTTCTAAATTGCATCATCTTCTCCATCAAGTTGTTTGGGAGTTATATTCATCAGATTATCTCCAAAAAACATCATTTGAAGATCGATCTGAGACTTCTCATTAGCGTTTCATCATTTTGATGATCCAAAATTGATCATAATCTCATGAAACATAATTTTTTAGATAAATCAAAGAAAAAAAAGTTTTTTTAGTATGTAGAAATTATGATATTATCTGATGATTGTGATCTCTCACAAAGTAGGTAGTGAATGAATGAGTGAATGAAATGAGTGGTCATCTATTATTTTTAGAGATACTAAGACGATGAGTGTTGCCTATAAATACCCTAACTGAACTCATTTTCAAGGTTAAGTTTATCTCACATTCAATATCATTTCTTGAGAGAGAAACCGAGCTAAGATATTGCTCATACTTTGCATGATAATACCATTCATTTGAGTTATACGATTATATGAACATGGTGTATGTTTGAGATTCCATGAAGCATACTGAGAACCACATACCTTTAGATTTTTCAAAGTTCACTGAGATAAACATGGTGTATGTTTGAGATTCCATGAAGCATACTGAGAACCACATACCTTTAGATTTTTCAAAGTTTACTGAGATAAAATCATACTATGTTTTTCAAAGAGGAAGGATACATCATGTACTATTACGTGAAGAACTATTATAGAATAGGAGTTCCAAGTATCCTGTTACTCGATGGATACTGATAAAGTTTCATGAAATAATATTCATATGTAAAAGTTGTTTCGCATAAAGGAGTTACAGATTCTTGTTTGAGTTGTATGAACTCATAGTGGTTTCATTAGTGATGTGAAAAGAATATAGTGGTTTGTCTACTATTGTACACAAAGGAGTATTATACTTAGGATATAATCTTTTACTTTCACCATATTCTAGTTTTCATACATGAACACAGAAAGAAGCTCATGCATTGTTTAATGCATATGTGTATGTATATACATTGATAAATAATAAGTGTGTGTATAAAAAATGTGTGCATGAATTTTAGTAATCTCATATGCACATGTTTACTTCATCACATGAAGAAAACTATAAGGAAATAAATTTTATGTGTACTTTGACAGTGTGCATTTAATCAGGAAGTCAACAAATAAAATTGAGGTAGTGCATGTTCATGGATGCCTATGATTATACACGTGTGATTATATTATCTCTTTAATAAATAAGAATATAGTGTATATATTCTTAGGTAGTATTCATTTCATAAGGCATTTTGTATGCACATGAACTAATGCATGCCTAAAATGAGATAACCCTTCCATGTTTTAAATACATTAATGGTTTTTGAAGAAATTTACATTTCATAGTGAGAAATGATATTTTAGATTGAACCTGGGGAAGAATATCCATCAGTGATTCAGAACGAATTCATATCTGAGTTTTGAGGGTTCAATGAGGCCAGGTCTTTAGCATAAGAAATAACTCTTGCCCGAGAAATGTTGTACGGAGGTAGCTAATTTTGAAAAGTGATCAAATATTATTTGAGAAATTCCAGTATTAATGCTAAGGTACTTGAATTGTACACAAGTCATTGTGATCCAACAAGCTTGTGGAGGAGGATCTTAAATTGATCTTTCTATAATGGATCAACCCATTTGAAATTAAATACTATAGTTGAGGGGTCTAACCATTTTCTTGAATATTTTTATTAGGGGGTGTAACCAATCACTATGAAGAAGGTGTAGTTGGGGGGGTGTAACCAACTATTGAAGGATGATTGGAATTCGGGGTTGTAACTAGTTTTTAATTGGGGTGTCTGACCAATTACTATTGTAATAACATTCTGATATTGTGGGGAATCTGTGTTGGGGGGTCTAACCAACATGAAAAAGAGTAGGTCTTTGTACTGAACTTTGTAAATCCCTGTATACTATGTCTTCTTTGTTTTTATCACTTTTTTGGTGAGGTTGATGATTAAATATAAGGTATTGATACTTTAATTAGTCACAGAGTTTGAATCAAAAGTAAAAGAATTTATAAAAACAGTATACCACTGATTCACCCCCCCTCTCAGTGATATCTATCGGATCCTTGGACTCTTAAATCCCAAAAAGTATAATGGAAGATCTGTATGATTCATCATCGACTGTACCATGTAAAGAAAGGCATGGTTCCTCCTTTAACTAAAACTAATTCATTATAGGGGATATGTTTGAGTGAGTTGAGATATAATCCAAAACTCCTATAGAAATGAACATCTCTAGCTTCTACTAGAAAAGGCCCACAAACATATGTGTGTGACATTTCTAGAATTTATATGGTCCTTTCACCGTTCCCACGAAATGGTAGTTTGTTCATGCTTCCTTATAAATAATCATAAATTATATCATGTGGTTTTATCTCAAAAGAGTCTAAATAAAAATATAGATATAGATTTGATAGATGATTCTCATTTATATGACAAAAAATGGTGATGCCATAACTGGGTACTAAATGAGTCATGAGAACTCAATTCATTCTCAATTTTCAGTGCTTGGTTCTTGTAATTTAATATATAAATATCATTATTTAAATGCTTAAAACCATTACATATGTTGTATTTGTAAAATAAATATCTCTTCTTTACAAACATAAAAATAAAACCATATGTGTCTACATAGTATATAGAAATTATGTTCTTGGGAACAATTGGAACATAATAAAAATATTTTAATACCAAAATCATGTCAGTTGTCAATGGAAGGTGGTAATCTCATATAACAAAATTGTATGAAACACCCTATTAGCATCTCAAAGATCCACCTATCTAGAAATATTTTGGAATCTACATGGTGTCTACATTTAGATATAGATGTGAGCACTAAAAGATATATCTAATAACCAATATATAGATATAAAAAGATTACACTCAATAATGAATTCACTTAAAGCTCCTCTTTCTTCTTTAACTGGATGCAATTCATCTTCTAGTGTCTTATATTTACACATTCAAAACATATCATGTTTTTTTAGTTTTCTTTTCATTAGATTTTACTCTTCTTGGAAGGATGGTGCTTCAGAGCCTTAGACTTGGAATGAGTTGTGGGTCCCTTTTCATTACTATTCATTTTCTTATTCACCATAAGGAAAACATGTTTTTCACATGCCATTTTCTTTTAAAATTAGATAATTGGAGTAAGAAGTTATGAATGTGTCCTCTAACTATTTCTCATATTATAGTTCAATATGAAAATAGAGAAGCCTTTATTTAATGAGGATAGAATGAGATATGTTAATGACTCATCATAGATCTTAAATATCAATATGTCTAAGTTCACTATGTTTCCCATCATCTTGACTACATGAGTCCCAAATGGCACCGAATATCAAAGATTGTATATAATAGTGTATTGGAGATATCATATCTCTCTTTCATTATCTTCTATTGATAAAGATCGTAGAGGTAATACATGTTCCCATACACATCCATATCCTCGTGTTTCATTAAAATTTCATTGGATATAGAGGATAACATGAATCATTTGACATCAATAGCATTATCCATGTGTTTCACATAGAGAGATACCTCTTTCATACTAGCCTCTTTAGTAAGTTACATAAGCAGTAGAGTTTCCAATACATATAATTTATGTTCATGGAATATTATAATGTGAAACTATTTATATCATTCATAAAAACTAAATCTAGAGATAATTTTATCCTTATCTATAATGGGCTATAGTTATATAGTTGAAGTCATGTGGTTTTAAATTTCTACAATAATCAAGAGTATAATTTTAGTACATTTTTTGGATTACATAAATTTGATAAATAAATTCTAAATTATTATCTTATTCATTTCCCATTATTTTCTCAAAAACCCAAAAACCCTCACAATTGGTCATGGAATATCCTATTACATGGATATTTCAGTGGAAAGGATCCATATACGCCTTCTCAAAACCCAGACAGTGGTCTGTCATGCTATTTGAAGGTATTTAGGTAGAACTAACTTTCCAACTACACTAACTCGTAGTTACTTAATCTATTGATCAGAATCCTAAATCCAAAAAATATTGGATAAGGACTTTATCACCTTTTAGATACTAGTTTCACTAAGTCACCCATAGGCGATAAGTCCTTAATGTGATCCAAGTTAAGTCGAACTAAAACTCAAATTAGAAATTCCCCAACAATTGAAATCACCCCAACTGATGTTGGTCAATCACTTTGAAGCCAAGTTTGATTTCAAAACAAAAAGTGGAAGGAAATACCGACTTAATATTTAATTTTACAGAATTTATCTTTATATTTAAATATCCCATTTTATATTTACTACATTATTATTAATATTAAGTGGATTTACATAAGTGATTAACCATGCCTTGATAAAATTTCACATAATCCAATTATTCAATTCTAACACACATGATTCGTTAATTCATTTATTTAATGTGAATTCCATACAATTAAATAAATTATTAACCATGAAGTTTATTGAAATAAATAAATAAATTGTTATGATCATGATATTTATCTAATAGTTTATCTATCTAGCAGATGATAAAACAACTCACACCCTAGGGGGATAGTTCCTTGAACTTGCACCAGTTCACTCTATAGCATTACACCTATAAACATGTGAATATCTTTTAAATTTAACTATAAAAACTTGAAATCCTATGATATATTTCTCTTCGAATAAATTTATTTTATTTTTTTGAAAGTTTGTCATACATGCAAACCTAAGTCTAAATGAATCATAATATAGTGTACCATTATAAAATAGTTGTTAAATTGGATTGTAAAAATAGCCACATTTTAGAAATTATGTATAACGGTTTTATATAAAGAAAATATATTGATTAATGAGTACTCAAATTTTAGTAAAGTCATCGTTTTCTTTAAAAAATACATTTTCCCTCCAAATTTTTTTTTTTAAATTTTTATGAGAAAATAATATAATTAATTTTTTCTAATTTTATAAAATTTATTTTAAAAAATTAATTTCATTTTTAAATAATCATTTCAAAATTATCTTAGAATTAATTTTTAGTAATTTTCTATAAAGATCGATTTTTCAATAAATAATGAAAAATACTTATTTTTATTGATAATTGTATTTTCATTTAAAGAATTTACATAGTTCTATTTTGTTTTAAAATGGTTTTAAAGTAAAATTATTTATCTTATATTAATAATAATACACCTAAGTTTATGGGAATCAATTTTAGGTTTGAATTTAGTATAAAAATATGTCTATATTTAAAAATGTATTTTTACTGCACAATAGTTTTTCATTACATTTTAATTTATTTCTTAAATTAATTTATACCACTTCTAGAAATTTAATATTGAAAAATTTATTCCTTATTTGGAATCATGAGGTCCAAATTTGGTAAATAGGACCCTTTTATTTTAGGTCAATATGAATAGTAACCATATTAAATTTTTTTTACCATGGTAATGGTAAAATGGGTTAGTTATGGTTAAAAATAATGTGATAAAGAAACAAATTCATTAAAAAACTTGAATTTATTTTATTGGAAGAATATTTTTCATCCATAACCATCCAAAATTATAAAATATGACCTTTTTCTATTTAACTTTAATTTTGACCTTTTTAATTTTTAAGCAAAACATAAAGTCAAAAATGTCACTTCCTTGTTTTTAATATCTATAATATTTTGTGAGGGAGAGAAAAACAAGTTATGTTCGGTTATAAAATTTATTTTAAATATAAATTAATTTTTTGCAGTGCTAACTTATTTTTAGATTTTAATTATGAAATAATTTCCATAAATTCTCATGCAACACTGACACAGTGCTTGTGCAAGGAGTATAAAAATAAAGTAAATAATTTTACAAACTATGAAAGTATTTTTTTTATTAAATTGTAGTGTACCAATAATTTCATTGTTAAATATAAAATATTAGGAATGTTTTAAAGTTTTATATTCTAATTTCTTAACTATCATGTTGTTTTCAAAGTCAAATTAATTGAACAATTCCAAAAATGACATTACTGATATTCCAAAATAAATAATATTTTAGTAAATGATTTAAAATTCATAAAAATCCTATATTTGAACAATTTATTGGGATACAGTTTAAAATGACAGCCATGGTCCATTTATGATTCAATTTTACTTTTACGGTAAGATTCTTAACCCTTAAATAATCAAAATGGTTAGCTGGGAGTTAAAATAAAGTGATAAGGCTAAAAGAAACACCAAAACTTGTTAAAAATTTATTTTATGAGATTATTTAGACTCATATTAATCCTATATTTTAATTATATCTATTTTTATTAATTTTTACGATAAAATTAATTTATAAGAATTTTATACTTTAAGTAATTCCATAAGTGACTCTCCCCTTCACTTATTAAAAGGAACCCAATTCCCTTCATTATTCACAATGTTTGAGATTTATAGATAAAACAAAACCTACCCAATTATATTATAAACATAAATATTAACTTATTATATGTGTTGGTATTCTTAGAATACCATTCCAAGTGTCCTTAATAATCAATCTAAAGGAGGCCTACTAAAGAAGAGGTAATTATCTTACCTGACCACTTTCAATTTATTTCTTCTTATACCTCCTATAACTATATGGAATCTATTATAAAATAATGAATTAAATATACTTAATTTAATTTATTGTTATTATGATTATGTAACAACCATTATCCACCTTCTTCCCATCCGTTGGAAAACGATAATGTCATTCATGCGTACGTGTGGACTACCAACTCAACGAAGTGATGTGATTCATTTTTCACTTCTGATTTATAGGGATGGTAATAAGAATAAATTTAATGAATATATATGGAATATATGATATAATAATAAATCTATAAAGGTTAATTATTATTTAAATTTCATTCGTTTGATACATCAAAAAGTGAAATCATCATTTATATGTACGTACAACCTACTGTCTCCAAGAACGATGTAAATCATTTTTTTATCTCTACATTTTATGGATAACTATACATATATATATATATATATATAATTAATATATATATATATATGATATTTTTATAATGGTTAAAGCTCTATATTTCATGGAACCATGATCAAAGTTCAAGCACCAGAACTAACGAACCGAAACTCTCATGAAAAATAAAATAGTAAACACCCAAAAATTACAATTTTAATAAGTAATTATGTATAAATGGGTGTTTAAATGTTTTAAAAGAACCATATATGATATTATAAGTATATAAATTATTATTTTATATAATTATAATAAATTTAAATTTATTATACATGGAGTTAGATAACTTTTGAATCATGTTAAACTTGAGGTAAGGGTTTTATGTCACAATCTCATTGCTTACCAGGATTTTTTATGAATAAGTTTCTAATGATGAATTTTTTTCATATACCTAAAAAAATCTTATGAATTTTATTCTACTCTATAAATTTTTGGAGGTTACTTTTTTCCCATTTATTTATCTCACTTTAGGTACTATAGATATCAAAAGAATATTTTTAATGAAATCTAAATTTATTTTTCTCTTTGGCTAAAAATAATTTTTCTACTATGTCCATTTTTTCTAAAAAAGGTTTTCTATATTTTTTTACTATTCCCTAATGATTTTTTAAATTAATTTTCACCCATATTATAATTTTTATAAAAAAATTTAATAGGATTATTCCTATCATTTTTGGAATGAGATAATTTTTTATTTTTTACCAAAAATGTAAAATTAATTTTTGTTTTAACATACATGACATGAATAGAATTTCAGACCTTCATGAACACTCAATATTTTGAAGATTCATTTAAAATTTTCCATATTTATTTTCAAATAAAGTTTTTTTCCATAATTTTTTATAATTTTTTATATTTTAAATAAGTGATTTAAAACATGAAAAGGGTATTTTATTTAAGAAATATTTCAGGAGATCATTTTAAGGAATTTTCATTTAAGATGACATCCTTTGATGTTAATTATGCTTTATTGGGGGATTAATCCAATTATACCATCTTAATTATTTGTCAAGGTTTTTTATGGTTATGATAATGAGATGTTTATCAAGAATCTTAATTTTCCATGGGTTATGTTACTATAAAATGTTGAAATTTTAATGAAACATGTTTCCTTTTCATGGGTTTGTATATATGGTTAATGTTTTATGATCATACGGCACACATATGTATGGTTTTTATTATGTGAATAGTGGCCCGAGATTTATATATCCCTCAAATGCATTGGGTAAATATGGATATCTCGTGATATAATAAGGACATGAATTGGGGGTGAACCCAGCTTAGTAAGGTACTTTTTTCCACCTCAATAGGCTTGGGAGTGAACTTTAACTAAGGATACAATAAAATAAGGAGTGAACCCAATCCAATTCAAGATTATGATCTATGATGTTTTAGGTATGATTTTAGAATGTTAAGCTTATATTATCATACCCTTCTAATGATTTTATGTTTAATGTATCATTGATATCTTTATTTTTTCCTTTACTGAAAATATAATCGCACACTTTGTTATGTTTTATTTCCCAGAGTTATGGAGAAATAATCTAAGTTGGTTGTGTCTAAGAAGTTTTATATGTGATAATATATTTATCAGATATGTTGAATATCTTTTAGGAATAATACAGTTATATATCTGGTATCCAAAGACCCTAAATCTTTACTATACTAGCATGGATCAAATTATTATGTAATAGATATTCTTGTATTAAGATGTAATGTATATGTATGAAAATATGGATCATTATTATTGGTGTCAGAGACGAGTTTAGTTAATATTAGTAGATTAAAATTACAAAATTATAGTGAAACCCCTAGGAATAAGTCTAAGAATAGGATAACATCCTAAGGATTATATAAGATATATATTATGTGGTTTCACACTATGATTATTTTTACTCACACTAGGATTTTTTGTTTTAGTAAATAAATGTAACTCAAAGGAACCATGTTAATGATAGATGTGATAAGAAATAAAAGGATTATCCTCCTTAGAAACCAAATGTTATGGGAGCTAGAATAAAAAATATTATTTCTATTCTTATAAAAATTTCTCATGTTATGAATCATACTGAGTTTCCAAATGAGAAAATAATGGAACAAAATTATGTTGAGTCCTTAATGAATAAATATCCACCTTTTTTAGTGGGTATATTAATCTACTAGTTACTCATAAATGGATCAGTACCCCTGAAAATATATTTTCTATTATCTAGTTTTTGAATCATGAAAATGTTATTTTAATTATTTATCATTTGGAAGGTGAAGTAGATCAATGATGGACTCTTATCAATAATATAGGTAAATAAGAGGAAATTGACTCCATGGGATTGTATGAGTTTAAGTGAAAATTTTCCAATAAGTATTTTCCTTGTATTCTTCATATGAAAGTATAGAAGGAATTTCTCAAGCTAAATTAGAAGGATAATGAATCTATTAGTACATATGGGGAAAATTTTAAAAGACTTCTGATGTATGATTTTGGTATTATCATCTAACCAAAATGTAATATTGGTCAATTATTTAGTATATTACAACAAATTATCGTAAGGGAATTATCTATAAAAGACTTTAGTAGATGCAAAGAAATCATTTTATGTACTATCAAGGTAGAGATGGAGATTGGAGTTACTCATAAATATCATGTTTTGGATAAGAAAAGAAAGATGTAATTCAAATTAAATTCTAAAAATAAAAACCATGGAGAAAAGAATATGATATTTTCATTATGATAGAAGTGTGGAAGGAAACATGAATAAAATTGTATTAATGGGACTAATAAATGTTTTATGTATGTAAAGGAAGACCATCAATCAATTTAATTATAAAGTGATGGGAATAAGAATTTAACTAATGATGGAAAAAATGTACTATAGAATGCTTCACCCACACTATAGTTTTTTAAATGAAGGGGGCATGGGAATTATTCTAACCAGTGCTAAAATATAAAGGTTGGTGATGGAACAACATCAGTAACATATTAATCCAATATACAAAGGTAAATATCATGCAATCATTATTTCCAATGTGGGGTATGATAATGAATTAGTGAAAGGTATACTTACCATCCACTCTAGAATAGTTAATGTCTTATTCAATTATGGATCTACCCACTGTTTTTTTTCTAAATAATTTAATAAGCATATCACAGTATCACCTAAATGAATAGATATTGAATTAGTTGTGAAAACACTTAATCGTACGATGATCATAACTCAAGTCTATGATAATTCTATGATTTAATTTTATGAGAATGTGCTTCTTGAAAATCATGTTATTATCCCTCTATGGAATTTGATGTTATTTTAGGCATGATTAGATTCCTTTATATAAATCCAATGTCTATTATCTAGGAATGGAATTCAGGTTTGATATTTAAGACCAACCTATAATTGTATATTAGTTTGATGATAAATATAAATATCCAATGGAAATTTCATCCATTATATGGTTCTTGATTCCTATTCAAAAGGGGTGTTTATTTTAGATGTTTTTTTAGTAATAAACATCAAATATATGCCTTTTATATGATAGTTTGTTAAAGTATCTCCATAAAAGTTTCCTAGTCTAATTCTAAATCATAAATTTGAGTTTTCATTAGAACGTATATTGTGACTATTTTAAAGAATCCATATAGAATATCCCCAATTGAGTTGAAATAATTAAAGAAGAAAATATAAGAGAATCTTGATAATGGATTCATTTGGCTATGTGCATCATGATGGGGTGCACCTATTCTTTGTGTTAAGAAGAAAGATAGGTAAATATAACTCTATATTGATTATTGAGAACTAAACAAGATCACAATCAATAATAAGTATCCTACACCTCATATTCATTATTTTTTCAATCAATTATGATGTGGCCAATATTTTTCCAATATTTATATTCTATTTTGATATTATCAATTGAGAGTAAAAATTGATGATATACCCTATGCGACCTTCCATATGAGGTATGGATACAATAAATTTATAGTGATTCTATTTTTTATTACTAATTCCCCTGTTATATTCTTTTATTTAATAAATATAGTATTTATATATTACCTTGATTAGTTTGATTTAGTATTTATAGTTGATGTTATTATATATTCCAAGATCCTGTAAGAGCATTAATATTACTTGATAATTGTACTAAATACCCAAATAAAGGAGAATTTGTATGAAGAATTTACCTTTGGATACAAAACGTTTCATTTTTGAGTCATATAATCTCAAGTGAGGTAATATCAGTGCATCCATCAATGATGGAAGTTATTGAATGTTATCCTAGACTAACCATTATGATTCAAATATACAGTTTCCTTGGTTTGGTTGGGTATTATTAATGTTTTGTTGATAATTTCTCATGGATATATAATCCAATCACTAAGTTAACTTATAAGGGATCTTATTTCCTTTGGATAGATGAATGTGAAAAAAATTCAAGGAATAGAAGATATGGTTAGTCAGTGTACATGTGATTACACTACCTTGTAGTGGTAAAGGGTTTTTGATCTTTAGTGATGCATTAAATAAGGGACTAGGGTTCATCCTCATGTAGAATGATATGGTGACAGCTTATGCTTCACAAAAATTAAAGGTTCATGAGAAAAATTACTCAACTTATGATTTGAAGTTAGTGTGGTATTTATTTCATTTAAGATATGGAAAAATTATATTTATAGAAAAATTTATGACATAAATACCAATCATAAAATTTTAAAGTATACATTTACTCCTAAATAGTTTAATATGTGCTTGATAATTTGGTTGGAGTTTAATAAAGATTACGACTGCTCAATACCTTACCACCCTGTAAAAGTAAACAATGTGACATATGATTTAAGTAAAAAGGATCGTGCAATATTATATATGATTAGGTTAAAAAAATATCAATTTTTTAGATTAAAAAAGGATTGATTCTGAAATCTTGAAGAAAGGGGAAATACTATCTTTCTCAAATAAGTGTTAAGCCATCTACCCAAGTGAAAATTAAATAGGCACAAAAATAATATATAGATTTACAAAATAAGGTAATAAATATTCCTGAGTTTAGATTTGATTGTAATATAAATATAAGGTTCATGAAATATGTATGTGTCTCTTCCATATCAAATTTTAAAAAGTATTTTTTTGGATGAATCTCATAGTTCTTTATTCTTTATTCATTAAGGAAGTACGAAGATGTATAGAGATCTAAAAGAGTATTTCTAGTGGGAAAACATGAAGAGTTATATTACAAAATATGTATCTCAGTGATTGGTATGTCAGCATGTTAAGGGTGATAGAAAAAATTCTAATGGTATGTTACAACCATTACCCATACTAGAATAGAAATGGGAAAACATCACCATGGATTTGTTAAAGTTTTATTCTAGAACCAACTTTTTGTACTTTGGATTACATGTATATTATAATATTTTAATATTAATAAAACATATTATTCCTTTTTTGAATTACTTTTATGTAATAATGTCTTAGAATATCTATTTCATTGATAAGGTTATAACAGTTCCCCATTATGTTGGGAGATTTGAAATTCCATATTAGTATTCTTAAATATAGTTTTATAGTTCTATAACATTCTATGATGGGTAATATAGTATTTTTACTTCTAGGTGAGATTAATTGTATGTGTATGAGACTTTATCTCTTGAATTTTACACTTTCTGGTCTCTAAGATGAGAAATTATGAGAACGAACCCGCTAGTAGGGATTCTGCATTTTTTGTTTTATCAGATATTCCTATTTGTGAGCATGTGTAATGGTACCAAGACTTTAATATTATGACTGATTTATGTCATGAACCAAGAAATTAGATTTACTATCCAAGAATATGAAACCATATGTTCATGGGAAGTAGTGTATTTTGGGTGAATAGTGAATGACAAGTTATTAATGGATAAGTCGAGGAAGGATTTGTACCTTCCTTCTTTATGAAATTTTATATCTCGACCCTTTGATTGAAATGGAACTATCTCATTAAATTACATTATCATGTTGTATCAACATGTTCATTTTAGATAGTAAAAGAAATATATATCAGTTATGTAGATTGATGACACATATGTGCAACCTTTTTGATGAGATATTGACATAAAGGTATTATAATACACAATGAGCACTCATATGTGGTTGTCGATGTTGTGACATTAATTCATTTCTCTTGTATTCCTTGAGTCGATGCTAGATAGAAATCATTGACTTTAGGAAAGTACTCATAATTTTAATGAGAAATAATTATAGAGGGTCACACACTAAGTGTTTCCATTGATCTCGATAAAATTATACTTCAATGTAATTATTGTAATAAATAATACTCTCAAGACCAGGGACTAATTTTATTCAAGTTTTATTGATTGCATAAATTAAATAAATATTTATTCACCATATTATGAATAAAAATATTTATTTTATTTATTGAATATTTAATAAATATTTATTTTCCATATTATGAATAGAATATTTATTAACGAATAAAATATTTAATAAATATTTACTATGGTATTTGATAAACGTTGAGGAGGAATGAGCGGACCAAGATCTTTTTTAGTGATAAATATTAAATAAAAATCTAGTAAAACAATATTTAATTTTATTCCAGTTAGTGAAATATATAAAATATTATTATTATTATGTGTAATGGGATAAGATAAGGTTTATAATATTATTTAAGTTTCTTTGTACAATTAAATAATATATTTAAACTAAACCCAAACTCAATAAATCGGTTATTTTGCATATTATGTAGGGTTAATTGAGAATTGAGAAACATTATGCACAATGGAATTATTTATTGAATATATCCTTCTATCATACTTTTAATAATGATAAAAACAAGAGAAATTCCTTAATGACCAAATGAACTAGAAGAGATCAAGAAAAACGACATGAAACAATCAATCTGTCGTGCTAGCACCTGAACTTCCATCAGTGATTGTTCTGAGATCAAAGGACCACATGTGGATCACCACTAGAGGGAATCTACTTTGGGTCCTCCCTCTATAATGAAGGTAATATGAAAATAGTTTTTTGATTATCAATAACTCCATCAAAGAAATATCCTCAAACCATGTATCTTTTCTTTAGATCTAATATAAATTAATTATAAATTTATCATTTAAAAGATCATATTTGGGTTCCAGGATTATAATGTCAATATTCGATGGAAAAATTTCATTGGTCATGTTTTTTACGTCTTAAAAAATTGGTGAATGATCCATTGAAAATGAAAAAAACCGTATGGTTATTCCCATACCAAGCACTTCCGTCGAGCCGAGAACCTTACAATTTGTATCATAGTGATCACATTTTAAATTTATAATTATTTATTTAAGTCTTGATTGATTATGTGAAAAAGTATTTATATATTTATTTTTTATATTATTCATGTAATATCCTTATATTTTATAACAAATACTTTGTTCGATAGCATATAAAAAATGTAACACTGATCTTAAACAAACCACAAAATATTATTATTTAAATATGACTATAACAACATATCCAATGAATTGGTGTCTATAAATAAGATTAGGAAAATTATGAAATATATACAAATATCCAAATTAATTAAAATTTATTGATTAATTATTAGGAAACAATCCATCAATTTTTAGTAAAGTCATTTTGTTCTTTAAAAATACATTTTTTCAAATATGATTTTTATTATTTTCTATGAGAAAATATTGTAATTCGTTTTTTGAAATTTTAGAAAATTTATTTTATAAAAATAAATATATTTTTAAAATCTATATATCAAAATTATATTAGGGTGAAATTTTGATAATTTTCTGAAAATTTTGATTTTTCAATGAATAATGGAAAATTCAAATTTTTATTAAAAAAATTATTTTATTTTAAAGTATTTACAAAGTAAATTTATATATTGGTTTATTTTTAAAAATTAATCAGTTAAATTTGATTAAAAATAGTCAAATTATAGTCTTTATAATGAATTTTATATTTTAATTTGGTATAAAATCATTTTTATACTTATAAATACTTTTTTTTTTGAAAAACTTATTTTCATCCCATTTTATGGGTTTAATTTTAAATTGAATTCCACCAATTATATTAATTAAATGTTAAAATATGGATTGAATATTTGGAATATATATTTTAAAATTTTTTAAATATGTCCCTTTAATTATTGGGAATTATGAATATTAACCATAGTAAATAATTAACATCATGGTATGGGTAAATCTTGTAATTAAGGTTAAAAAAATATGATGAGGACAAAACCATGACCCTAAAACTTAACTTTATCATATGATATGACTATATTTGGACCATTTAATTCCAATATTATAAAATATGGAAACTTAGTTCCATATTTCATTAATTTTAACCTTTATATCATTTAAGTAAAACAAAACGTAAAAAATGTTACTTTTTTGCTTTTAGTATCTATAATATTTTATAATGGGGATAAAAAAAACTTATGTTCAGTTATAAATATTAATTTAAAATAAAAAAAATTATCATGTTACTTTATTTATGTTTTTTAGTTATGATATAATTGACTTAAATTCTTATGCAACGCTGATATAGTATTTATTCAATTAATAAAAGATGAAATAAATGGTTCTAAAATATTAAAATTAATATAATGTGAATAAATTATTACTTTACATGAATTTTTTAGATAAATATTACATATTTGGGATGTTTTAAAGGATTATATTCTAATTCCTTTACTTTCATGTTGTTTTCAAAACCCTTTAATATTGAAAAAGTCATTACTGTGGTGAAGGTTAAAATTGGTTAACCTTAGGGTTAATCCAAATGTTAAGATTTGAAGTGACATAAAAACCTATAATAATTTGATTTTATGATTATATTAAAACCATATATTCCTTATATTTTAATCCATATCATTTGGAACCATTTTACTTTTGTTAGACACATATTATATTATAATATTTCATGTAATTCAAAAAAAGACATAAATGATATTTTAAAATAAATAATATTTTATTAGATGATTTTAAATTCATAAAATAATGTATTCAACCAATTTATTTTTATATGGATTAAAATATAAATCGTGATCCATGTATGGGCCACTTTTCCTTTTATACTAACTATTTTGACACCTAAAGTTTAAAAAACATTGTTATCGTGGTAATTGTCAAAAGGATTAACTGAGGGTTAAAAAGTATAAAGGAAAACATCACATAAACTTGTCCATTTTTAATTGGATGATATTATTTTAAAATTTCCTCATATTATTTTTGAATTATATTATTTTGGATCTTTTTAAAATTAAAATTAATTTATATTAATTTAACACTTTAAGAAATTTTAAGAATGCCCCTCCTCTCATTATAAAAGGAAACCCCCTATCCTCTTCCCTGCACAATTAAAGATAAATTTGGTTCATAAAATACATGAATAAATCTCCAAATAACATACATTAACCCATTATATAGTTCATATATTGGGAATAATTCCAACCTTAGATGAATTAAGGTGACACACAAAGAGGTTCTCTCGAGAAGAGATTAGATTTATACTGAATGTTTTAGTTTTATTTACTATTAAAATGTGATAAAATAATAACACCATAATCTTTAATATACTTATATATTTGTATGTTAATTTCATAACCTATATCCATCTCCTCTACCATCAAATGGGAAACTAAACTGTCGTTCGTGTTCAGAGCGGACTACCGACTCGCAAACTGATATAATTCATTCTTCATCATCGTCCTTCAATGATGTTTATATTGATGCATTTAATGTAAAAATATAATATTAATGAAATATTTAACATTATAAAAAGATAATATATCATCTATTTTATCACCTTTACATCCATTTAAAAAATTTAATGTCGTTCATGTGTGTGTGTGGACTACCACCTCCACAAAGTGACATGATTCATTTTCCATCAACATATGACATAGATGATATATATAGTTTTATTTTAAAAAATATGTTATTTATGATATAATTATAATTAAAGAAATAAAAAATAACACTTACCTTATTTCCATCATGATCATTGAAAATTTCAAATGTTACTCATGCGTACGTACGACCTACCATCTCCATGATTGTAAAGTAGTTCAATTTTCATAACTATCTATCATGGTTAGTTTTGAAAGTATAATTAATGTATAAAATGATAATTATTTCATGATTATTATTCTATAAATACTTTAATGATAAACCCTTTGACTATATTCAACCTATCGAATTCATTTTGGACATATGAGCTGAATATCGTCAAAATGTATGATAAGAACTTAATTGATTAAGTAATTATATATAACATGTCAATAAATAATGTAAAAGGAATAAAAAATTGAAAAATGGTTCTTAAACAAGTAAATAATTAATAAAATTTTATTTTTTAGGAAGTTAAATAACATACGTGATGAGTGAGACTCGAGGTAAGGGACACTTTACTTTTAAAACCCTTATTTAAAATATATTAAAATTTTATTTTCTAAATATGTTTCTTCCATGTAAATATTATTAAAATTGTTTAATTGATGTATTTATATGGAAATAAATAAATTATAAAAGATATTTTATAACTCTTTTAAATTTATTTGAATGTTTTTCAAAATGAATCTTTTTTTATATTTTATTTGAAACATTTTGAATTTATTTAGAAAAGACAAAATGAATGTTCTGTTTTAATGTATACAGCAATAAAAAAATTTCCATCCACTATAAAAATTATTTTATGTTTGAATTACTTTACAATATTCCATGTTTTATTCAAATAAAAAACCTCATTCCTTTTGTTTTAGATATTTTAGTTTTTAAAGGGGGTTTTAAATAAAAGGGATACATAAATATCTGAAAATACTTTACTTATGGGTTCAAAAGGATATTTTTATGAGTTTGATAATGGAAATTCAATATTTTTATGAATTTCATTAAAGTTATGGTTGTTGGGTATTTTTTAGGATTGGGTGAGCTTGATATAGATCTATAATACATTGGGTAATGATTATGTTCTCTTGAGAATTATATTGGAATTCGACTATACGGTTATTTCAACTGTAAGGGTTATTGTAAAGGTTCCATGAAGATGATATTCTAAGGAACCTACATGAATTTTCTATGATTTATTATTATTTTTTATAGAAATCATTTTATTTCAAAAGGTAAGTAAAATATATTTTGTTTTAAAGCAATGATTATGCCTTTTGGGTAAAAAGGTACGTTTTAATAAAGTTTTTTCCATGGGTCCTCATGTTTTCTAAGAAAACTTCACATTTATTATTTTACCTTTATGATTTATTTAAAATTATTTTATGAAAAACTTTGAATATAAATACTGATTTAATTTGGAAGTAAATTATTAGTTTTGAGTTAAAATTTTATTATGTTAATGGCAAACTCTTTTTATGATTTCATAGTTTTAAAATAGACTAGCGGGTTTCTTTATTTATTTTTATGTCCCTTACTAAGTTTTTTGTGATCATTACACATTTTAACATATTTTTCATAGGGTTTTAAACATTATTAGGTGCAAGGATGATGTCAATATAAAAATTATAAAGATGTTTTATGAAAATAAAACGTGATATATATCTTAAATTTTTTGTTTTTTTAGAAAAATAGATACTAGGTGAAAGTATAAACTTTGACATGAAATATTTATTTATGTAAGGGTTATAGAATAATCATTTAAAACTCTAAATATGAAATATCCTCAAATATAATTGAATGAATTCTTGACTTAAAACTCATGATTATGTAATGTTTAAGGCCATGTCCTTTCAATTGATTCTATAATTTGATGTTTAATTAAAATACCTTTGATATTTTAATTATTTTGTTAAAGATTGATATTTTCTTAAATGTATAGTAAAAAATAAATAGTGAATGTATATTCCGTTAGAAAGTTTTCAGGGTTATATCTGGTGTGACTCGGTTACATGGTGTGTAGTCTAAGTACACTCCATGTACCCAAGTACACCGCACTTGAATGTAGTGAGGGATAAATAGAATTTATAGTAGTTAATTATACAAAATAAATTTATTTTAGACCATGTATAGTTTGTTCTAACCTATCACACATCTTTTCGTATTACGTGATGTGTATATAGTGTACATTCCATGTAGTTTACACAGTATAATGGTGAAATTCATGCTAACTATGTGGTCAAATACATGATTTCTCACCACATGTGATTGACAGACTATGTAATTAATGAATCACACAGTGTATAATTCATTAATTCTCACTTAAAAATTAAAAAATGAGTCATTGTTCCGGTTATGCAGATACACGGATATCTGAACACATGAGGTATAGATGGAGTACAAGTCACGTAGTCCCATGTGTGAAGAACATGTTGATTCATTTAGTGGGTTATGTGGTCAAATAAAAATTTTGATATATATAATGTAGTTGGTTAGTACATGTCGTGTATTATGGGTAAGATACATGCTGAAGCCTTAGGTATTTATCCTAGGAATGTGATATTTGAGGAACATAGTGTGTAACTCATAAGTACACACCATATAGTCTCCCAATAAAATATAGAATTAAATTACACTAAAATAATAAATTATAGAATTCAAACTTAATTACACTGATTAACACCTGATGTGTTTGACATTGTAATAATTTTTTTGAATAATTTAAAATTCCCAATTTATTTATTATAATTATTTTTAATTATTAGTCATGCCATTTATTTTACATTAATGCATTGGTGATGGGTATCTCCAAGAGAATTTGAATGATTATTAAGATAAAAGGGGATTAATTAATTAATTAATTAATGTAATCATGTGTAACATAATAATAAATAATGAATAGAAATAAATTCTAATATGTGTTATTTTTTATATTTTTTGTATGTGTATAACTATTCATGAGCTTTATAGAGACTTGTGTATGCATTGATTTTATTTAATATAATTTATTTCATGGGTTTTAAATTACTAATTATTAAATTAAATATGATGTTAGTATGTTATCACTCCATCCTTTGTTATGTAGGATCTATGTGTCTAAGTTTGTTTGTGTAATTTCCCTTTAACCAATCCTTTGGTTCCCCCCACCTACATATGAGTTATATGCATATGTAATAAAAGGTGTGTCGGAAGGAGCAATGATGTGGTTCAATAAGGAACTAAGAAAATAATAACCCAGTTGATACATAGGTGGATAGGTAGAATGTTGTAACTTATGTCAAGGCCGATACAATGAATTTTCCCGTAGGTTATAGTTTGATTTATTATTCACTCAGTAAATCAACTATTAGATAAGATCGTGCTCAGGTCATTTATTTATTTATTTATTTCTATATTATGTATAATTTCTTTTATGGATGCAAGACTATGATCATATAAATTAATTTATTAACATGAAATGATGGAATTTCAATAATTTTATTATGCTTAAATGTTTTATTTAAATACGGTTAATCACTTAAATAAAATCCACTTAATATTAACAACACCTTTAAAGGATAAAATAAGAAAAAAAATTCGTATAATAAACAAAATCCCTCAACTTAATATTAATTTAGAATAAACCTTGTATTACTTTATTAGAATTTAAATCTTTAGAACTAACTATTTAACCAACCCTCATTGGGAAACTTACTTTTATCATGGAGTTCTTAAGAAATTTTTTGATTGAATTAACCAATTTCAAACAAGAAAATTATCCCTCTATAGACATGATGTAACTTTTAGGGATTTGTTGAGGAAATCACCGTTAGGATTTCTAGATTATGGGGTCCACTAAACAGATCATGGAGTTATATGCCCACAATTGGAAAGGGGAAATACTATCTTTCTCAAATGAGTGTTCAGCCATATACCCAAGTGAAAATTAAAGAGGCGCAAAAATAATATATAGATTTACAAAATAAAGTAATAAATCTTCCTGAGTTTAGATTTAATTGTAATGGAAAGATAAGGTTTATGAAATTTGTATGTATCTCTTCCATATCAGATTTGAATAAGGAGTTTTTTGGATGAATCCCATAGTTCTTTATGCTTTATTCATTAAGGAAGTACGAAGATATATAGAGATCTAAAAGAGTATTTCTAGTGGGAAAACATGAAGAGTGATATTACAGAATATGGATCTCAATGATTATTATGTCAGTATGTTAAGGGTGATAGAAAAAATTCTAATGGTATGTTATAACCATTACCCATGCTAGAATAGAAATGGGAAAACATCACCATGGATTTGTTAGAGTTTTGTTCTAGAACCAACTGTTTGTACTTTGGATTACATGTATATTCTAATATTTTAATATTAATAAAAAATATTATTCCTTTTTTTAATTACTTTTATATAATAATGTCTTAGAATATCTATTTCATTGATAAGGTTATAACAGTTCCCCCTTATGATGCCAATAAGGTATGAAAATTACAAGGATTCATTTTTGGATAAAAAAAATCTAGGTCATGTAACATTAAATTTGATGAATCCATAATGGAATTTGGTTTCACAAAGAATTAAAGTGAGACATGTATCTATAAACATTTTACTGAGACTCCATTAATTTTATTAATATTATATTTCAATGAATTACTACTTATTAGAAACTAAAAACTAGTCTTATAATATATTAAAGATTGGTTGAATAAATTATTATCCATGAAGTAATTAGGTGAAAAACATATATTCTTGGGATCAAGATCCATCATGATATATTCAATAGGATTCTTAGTCTAAGTAAAGGTGTACATATTAACAATATACTGAATAGGTTCAGTATGGAACAATTTAAGATGGGATTATTTATAATGTCACATGGAATTCATCTTTCTAGGAAGATGTGTCCTCAAAAATATGAGGAAAGACAAAGGATTAAAAGGATTCCATACACATATACGATTGGTCCAGTAATTTATGTTATGTTATGTACTAGACTAGATGTCTATTAAACCTTATGTGTGATAGGAAGATATCAAGATAACCTAGGTGACTATTATTGGATGGAAGTAAATACTATTCTTAAGCATCTGAGGCATACTAAGGATACATTCCAGGTTTATGTAGTAGATGAGGAACTAGTCATTATAGGATATATATATACTAGTTTCCAAATAGATGAAGATGATTTTAAATTGAAAACAAGATGCATATTCACTCTAAATGGAGGTGTTGTGAGCTAGAAGAACTCGAAGAAAGTTGTGGTCATATATTCTATAGTAGAGTATGGGTATATTATGACTTCTGATATAGATAAATAATTATTTCTTATATGTAACTTCATCCAAGATCTTGATGTGGTACCTAGAGGTAAATATCCCATCATAGTATATTATGATAATACTATAGTGGTGGAACTTGTAAAGGATACAAGGTCACATCAATATACAAAGCACATACTTTGTAAGTATCATATCTTGAGTAATTTTTATCAAAATAGTTTTTTAGTGAGTATAATATCCACATAAGGAAATATGGTGGACCCCTTGACTAAATCCTTAACTCAATAGAAACATGACCATCATGCAAGGTCAGTGGATGAAAAGTCATAGACATTTGGTTGTAGTCTAAGTGGGAGTCAAAATAAAATAGAAATGGGAAGATGTATAGTGATTTGAAAGAGTATTTTTGGTGGGAAAACATACTAATAGATATTTCATATTATATATATTGATGCTCGGTATGTCAGTATGTTAAGGCCGAGAGACAAAATTAAAAGGGAAAGTTACAAACATTACCCATCCTGAAATCAAAATGGGAAAACATCACCATGGATTTTGTCATCTATATCCCTAAAATTTATAAGGGACATAATTCTATCAGGTTTTTGGTAGATATCCTATAAGGACCCGGCCTTCAGACATTACTTAATCTTGAATTAAATGAATAATTCACATTGAGGATCTTTTCAGGTCTAGAGTTTTAAAGAATTAGGACATAACTATTACATCTCAAAAGATTACAAAGTAGACACTTCTACTGAATTTCCATTTTTTTCATAAAATAAAAACTCTTAAAAAGAAACATGTATAGTTCCATGTTTTAGATAGCATGTCTTTCCTTGATCCCATCCTTGACCCTATTCATCTTTAATTCCTATAGAAAACCTTTAAAAAACTTGGGATGAGAATAAAAAGCTCAGTAAGGAATACACAAAGAAGGAAAACTATTAGTTTTTCAAAACAACAAGTAAACCATGAATTCTTTAACATAAGTAATACTTTTCACCTTTATGAAGTTTTAAATTCTCTTCAATAAATAAAAGATCATTACTTACCATTTTGTAACCAAAATATTACCCATATAAAGAACACATAACATATAAAGGTAACTTGGAACATAAACATACTTAAATGGAATAACCATACGGTCTACTTCCACACATGTCACTAAATGAAATAGCCATATGGCCAACTTCTATACCCAATTAATTGGAGGTTATAATTTAACCACTCATCCTAGTATTCATGGCACCACCCATCATTTGGTTTATCACATAACCACCCTTCAAATGTCCAAGTACCATTGTAAAATCATAAGACATAAAACAAATATAAAGGAAAGAAAACATTTCCACATTTCAATCACAATATATCACTTAAATATATTGACATAACAAATCCATTATCAAAACCATTTTCAATACCAAAATACATAATAGAGTATATGGTATTTATTTTCTTTTAAAAACAATATGGATTGTTGAGGAATCCAAAGATAAAATAATACTCGCGGCGGCGGAAAGGTCGTTGTCACCGCGTATGTTAAAAGAAACATTCCTTTTTTTCGTTTAGTAAAATGATTCGTAGAAAAATATTACCTTTGAATGAAATGAAAATTAAAAGGTTTTTATACAGCGTATAAAATAAAGACTTGTATTAAAACAAAATATGCCTCGATGAGCAGAGATTGAGACTAAGTCCCTTACAAAGACGTTATCCTTAGATTAAGGATAAATCAATTGCATAATTATGTGTGTAAAATATAAATACACCAAATATAAGTGGATATTAAGTGTAAAAAAATCATAGGTAATCCACACATATTCATAGTACGACATAATCAAGAAGTATAGGTTTAACCCAAAGAATTGAAATTGGGTTAAGAAGTTCCCTTACAGAAATTTGACAGCCTAACGGCGTCACTTTAAAATTCAGAAAAGGATTTGATGAGAGATAGAAAGGGTATCTCATCGCTTGGACATAAAATTTACATAAATAAGGATATATAAGAACATATCCCAACATTATGAAGATGTAAATTAAAATACCTAACAAAAGAAGTCTTTTAAAAAGAGGATGGTGAAAGGTTCCCTTACCGACTTGGGTAACTTTTAAAACGTACACCCCATGAAAGAAGGACTATACAATGTTGATGTAAATACCCATAAATGAAATTATATTACAAAAAGAGTAGAATAATTGGCAGTAAATACACCACTCAAAGGAGATAATGACATATATAGCATGATTCTCACGGGAATAAATAGTGAGATAAAAACCCTTACCTCATTGTAATGAATCAAGTCGTATGACCAAAAGATAATAAGAACCAAATGAATCACATAATACCATGAATATAAATAGAATAATGATAATATATATAAAATTGAATTACAAAATACACCACATGAAATAAATAATTGGTGAACAATGGAAATCTCACAGAATTGAAAGTGAGATAAGAAATCCCCTTACAAAAATTCGGCAGCCTAACGGCGCCACTTAAACATTCTTAAAATGAATTGATGAGAGAAATAGGGGGTATCTCATAATATGAAAATGAAAATTAAATTATGATGAATATAAAAGAACATCCCCAACATAATAACATGTAGCTTAAAATAAATTACATAAAGGAGAATACATGAAAAGAAAGAGAGAGGTAGGATCCCTTACCTCAAGTCTGACTTGTCTTGTTCGTTTCTTTATATTCCTGAATAATAAACTTTGGTCAATTTATAATTGATTAAGGACATAATTTAAAGTTTATTATTCAATTAATATCACATATTATAATTTTATAATAATTAGTAAATTATTTGAGTTCATATCAGACGTTTTTGTCGATGTTCGGTACATGAGTCAAAAATAAACCTGTTTGAAAAGAATTGTCCCTGTAGTTATAATTACATCATCTCCAGAATAGTATTAATGATTTAAATATCATATATATCCAGTATATATTCATTTTATACAATTCCATAACATTTTTAGATAAAAAAATGAAATGCACCGTTCGTGGAGACGGTAGGCCATACGTACGCATGAACGCAACTTTCATTTATTTGTCATATTAATGGAATTAAAAATAAACGAGAGATATATATATATATATATATTAAAATTCCAGTATAATATATATTTTATATAGGTCACATTATTTCATTAATTTCATTCTTTATACATTCCATGTATTGCATGAATGAGTCACATCACTTGAGGGGGCGGTAGTCCACACTTCCTCATAGGAAATTATCGCATTTTCACAACATGAAAAGCATAAAGGTATATTTTAAATATAAAATACAGAAGAATAGAGAGGAAATAAATATAATATATATCATATATAAATATATTTACATCTTAATGGCCACCATAAGAGGCGTTAAAATAATATTGAACAATCATCGTTCCGTGAGGCAGTAATTCGTCACCCACAGAAACAGTATGTTCTTTAACCATTAGACGAAGGTGTGTGTAAGTGTAAATAAAATACTTCTCATAAAAACATCCTAAAATATTTATGATACTGTTGTTTTTAAGGAATAAAATAATAATAATGTTAGGGGGAGTGAATAAGGAAAATAAATGAAAGAAACTCGAGAGAAGACATTACCTCTAAATCGGGTAACTCTTTTTGATTTGAGCCAAAGGCTTACTTGGGATGACTTCTGCCCAACATGAGGCTTATAGAAGTTATAAAGGGATGTGGAGATATAATATGAGTATATGTTGGATGATCCAATGGATTGAGAGGTTTGGGTAAGGGGGTAGAGGTGGGGGCCTTTTATAAGAGGGAGGAGGGGCACTCTTGGAAGATCATGAAATGTTACTTTATTATGAAATGATTTTCGGATTTTAAAGGTCCCAAAATGATATATTTCGAAGATAAGGGGATAAGGGTTCTCAATACACCTATATAATAGGTTTTAGAAAAGTTTAATTCTTATATTTTACCTTATCTTTTCATTTTATTTCAATCGTTCATTAATGAGGTAATCAATGCATCATCATGGTGTCATAAATAAATTTATTTATTTATTGTCTAAAAATTATAAAAAAATACCATGATGTAGGAAATATTTTTATATTTATAATGAATATTTATAGTCTAATATATCTTTTATGTAAACAAAATTAAAATTTTTTTACTTAGGTGATACATACTTTGGTTATATTTTCCTTCCTTTAAAAATAATATGATAAAAGGTCACTATCACACTAAAGTGATTCCATGGGGTCCCTAAGTTGGCACAAGGAATACCATGGTCGACCATGACAGAACCAATAGTATTAGGACACATTTTGGGGTCATTTTATATTTTTATGATATTATTTTATTACCCTTAACTACCTGATTACTAATTAATCACGATAATTAAAGATAATTGTCGTCGTTACTGTTCATAATGTCCAAAAACAAAAGAGTCTTATTTACATAATTTGGACCTTCTGATTCAAAATATGGAACCCATTTTTCCAAATTATAAACACATAAATTTCAGTAATTAATTTAAAAATAATGCTCGTTGTCAAAACCAAAGACGGGTTTTTAAGAAGTAAAATTTATCAAAAGATTGACTTGTTTTTACATCCAATTGAAAAGTGAAATTACTTATAATGAACGAAATTTTATTAAGTGATAAAAAAATAATTCAATTAAACTTTAAAATAGTTTAAAATGACAATCTAAATATATAATTAAATTAGATGAAAAATTAGTTTTGAAGTAAAATGCAGTATTTTTCACTATTCATTAAAAATGAACATTTGTCAGAAAAATACCAAAAATTCACCCTAAGCTATATTTGATATTAAAAATTCAAAAATGATATCAATTTTACCAAATTAAAAACATAGAAGTTTCATTAATTAATTATATAATCAATTCTCGTCGTCAAAACAAATAGCGTGTTTTTAAGAAACAATATCTATTAAAAGATTGACACTTGTTTATGTACAATTTCAAAGTAAAATTAATTCCAATGACAACCATTGGATTAAATGGTAAAAATATATTTTAATTACACTTTAAAACCAAGTAAAAAAGATAATCTAACCTTATAAATAAATTAGATTAAAAATCACTTTTGAAATAAAATATAATATTTTTCACTATTCATTAAAAAATGAATTTTATCAGAAAAATACCAAAAATTTACCCAAGGTAAATTTTGATGATACTAATATAAAGAATAATTTTATTTTGTCAAAATGAACATATGAAAGTGACCAAAACTATATTTAAATAGGGTTCTCTATCAAAAGACGGTAAATCGGCCTTTTAATGTAAATTATGCTTAAAATTAGATTCATTTACATTTTAAGCCTCTAAATTTTATTGGATAAAAGTAAATAAATTTAACAAAAATATATAATCATATTTTAGTTAGTTTTATTCATTCCCTCTAATACAACGGCTAGGTGTTAACTACCATAATAATATTATATTATTAGTGTGCAACATAAGATTTCAAAGAAACTCGTTGTTGTGTATTGGGTACGTCATCGAACATAGAATATCCTTTAAAGTAATATTAATATTTTATTCAAAGATATTAATATATATGAACATTTAATATTCATTATTTACCTGGGATGTTACATATCCTTATGAATTCATCACACTTTTTTACTATCATAGATGATTTTTCTCTTGATTAGTGTAATGACCCTCACTCCAGTACCCTAGAGTTGGTGACTTGCATTATTAAATTGTAATAAGATATAATTTATTGCATCCCAATTGACAAAATATTTTATTAGTATTGATAAAATAGATACATACTTTAATTTCACATTACAATCTAAAACGATAAAATACATAGAGAATTTTCTTTGAGCATGACAATAATTCCCTTAGTGTGACCCTGTATATCAAACTCAAAAAACCTAATCCCATCTTGGTAAAAAATAAAACATATGAAATGTGTGAGATCAAATTTTCAGTAAGGGTAATCTTATAGTGTAATCTATGAGTAAATTTGTCATAACCAATATGGAAAGGTAAATAACTAAAATAAATGACATTTAAATAATCACATGAGCTAGAAAACATAACTTTGGATATTCTATAAGTCAAATAATCACATGGAATATCAACAAATAATATCACAATGATATAATTAATAATTCTAGACATTTGAAACATATCATTGAGGCCTCATCAAAGGCATTTGAAAATAAATGGTTAAGTCTTCAGCTAAATCCATATCTAAAAATAAATGGGCATGGCCTCTGCCAAGTACATATCTGGCTTGTCTCATGAGACCTATAAATGAATTTAGGGGATATATTGGGACCTACTAATAACTTAATAATTATAATACATTCCTTATATAAAAATGGTGAAACATAAACTACATAAACATTGCTATTGAAGAACTATCATACGAATTCTGAATACTTTAACCATAAACTATGAATGGTATCAAAATAGCACATTCACAATAAAACTGATCATAAACCATTAAATAAAATATTTTAGATTGTATCATAAGAAAAAAACCTCAATAAAGTAAAATATTCAACTAGTTATGTTGACATATATGAAGATATTTTTAAATAATACCATTTAAAAATTATTGAGTAAAATAATCTTTAAACATTCCAAAGTGTCACATACCACTTTGAAACATTTAAATAATAATCCCTATGAAGTAATAACATTAAATTAAATTTATAATATCATTATAATAATTATATTAATGATATAATATATCAAAGTTTGGTACATACACCATACACAAAGAATAAGTGGTGTATAAGGCATGTACCTCACAGAAATAAAAGTTAGACGAGAAAACCCTTACCTTGTTATCTCCTTTAGTTGAATGTTAATTAACCTCTTGTATAATTGTTTTAATAATGTTTTTAACTTATAATAGAACCGTAATAATATTTATAATATCATATATTAACATTTTATAATATCTCATTACCCATTTGTGAATAATCTTCCATTATTTTCACAATTTTGGTTGTTAATTTCCAAGTTTTTTGAGTATGTGTTGACTTGTTACTTGTTGTTCATATTAATTAGATCATGATTTAATAATTTATAGAATATAAACCATGATTAAAATATCATATATATATCTGTGTGTGTGTGTGTTATATATGTATTTATAATAATCCATAATATTTGGACATAAGAAATGAAATGCACCGTTCACGGAGACGGTGGGTCATATGTACGCATGAACGCTACTTCCAATTCTTTTTTATATTTAAAAGAATGAAAAGTAAATGATATATATGTATATTATAATTATAGTATCATATTTATTTCATATATTTTAAAATAAATATTTAAAAACAACCCTAATACATTCCATGTATAGCGTCAACGGATCACATCATTTTGAGGAGGCGGTAATCCACACATCATCAAACGATGTTGTCATATTCTCACAAATGGAGTGCATAAAGGTATATGTTATATAAAAATTACATAGGAATAAAGAAATTATAAATAATTTATGTACTATATAAAAATATAATTTATACAATTATTCCCAATCATGAAAAGTGGCAATGGAATAACGAACAACATCGGTTCGCGAGGCGGTAGTCCTCCATACACAAGAACAATGATTGCGTATAACATTTTATGGAAGTGTGTGAGAGTGTAGGTAGAACACTAAATATAAAAACATCTAAGTATATTGAATATACTATTTTTATTATATAAATATGAAATATAAATATTTTAATGGGTTTAAAGAAGAAATAAAACAAAAACATTTGTTGATGAATGTTACCTTTTCTTTGGGTGTCTCCTTTTGATTTTCACAAAAGGACTTATTTGGATGAATTTATACCAAAATTAAGGCTTATAAAATAAATTTAGTTAATTTTTGAGGTGAAATTTTTAGGTTTTTGTCGATTTATAGGGCTCAAAGTGGTTTTAAAAATTGAGGGATGTGGTTCCCTTTTATAATTGAGATAAGGGGCACTTTTGAAAACTCTAAAAATAATAAATTAATATAAATTACTTTTCAATTCCAAAGGGATAAAAAATTATTTTTTTAATATAATATGAGTATGGGTTTAAATACTCTAAACCAATAATTTTTAGACAAGTTTAGGTCACATTATTACCCTTATCTTTTGGATGTGACCCTTATTTAATCTCTTTAACTCTTAGCGTGACAACATGTGTTTTTACTTATTAAGAGATAATATAGTTACTATAAAATAAAAAAATAAAAAAAATAGATAATTAATTATATTTTAAACCTTATACCAATAATATTTACTAATTTTATATTTTTATTAATTTTATATCATTTAATAAAATATTATTTGTTTCAAAATTTCATTAAAATCAATTTTGACATTATTCATTAGTTTGACTTTTAAAAAATATTAATACACAATATAAATTCAAGAAACCTTTAATGAATCCCTAATATGTCAAGGAAATCCATAAAAAAAATTTATGACTTTAATTATATCAAATTATATTAATTTTAATATCATTTATTTGATATTTCAATTAATTAAATAGTTATTGCATCATCATTATGCAAGCCTTTATGTTAATTATTTATTTCCTAAAAATTAAAAATAAATAACCATGATTAAGATAAATAAAATTATATTTCAAAATACTATTTATAGTCTATGATAACATCATAATTAAACCATATGATAAAGGTTATACTAATTAAAAACACGAGTTTGATATATTGGACTTTCCTTATAATAAAATACTAAAAAATATTAAAGTCATCCAAGTGGATCCAAGAGGCCATATAATTGGATAAAGTATGATTTTTATCGAAACTAACTCATCCAATAAAATTAATACAAGTGTTAAGACAATTTTATAATACTTATAACGTTATTCTAACCCTTAATTACTCGATTTACCCTAACCATGGTAATTAAAAAATACTAAAGTTACAATTCATATTGTCTAAAAATAAATGGGTACTATCTATTAATTTTTAATTTATGATTCAAAATATGGAATAAATTTTTCAAAATTCAAAACACAAAATTAGCTAAAACTAATTTAAAATTAATCATGTTGAGGGAACGAGAAAATTAGTTTTTAAAGTTAAAATGTTCAAAATATTGAAATGTTTTTATATCGAAATTCAATTTGAAATTGAATAAAATAACCAAAATTATATTAAATTACAAAAAAATGATCTAAATATACTTTAAAACGAATTAAAAATATAATTTAACACTATATATTATTTAGTAGTAAAATTTGTTTTCAATTAAAATGTTATATTTTATTACTATTCATAAAAAATAGAACTTATCAAAAAAATACCAAAAATTAAACCAAGTTAAATTGTGATATTATGTTTAAAAATAATAAGTTTATTTTTTAAAATAAAATTTATAAAAGTGTCAAATAAATAGATTTAAAACAAGTTTTTCATCAAAAGGCGGCAAAACTGCCTTTTAAAAAAATACTTCTTTTATACATGAAATTGGATTTGTTCTTATATATTTTCTATAAGACATATAAGATTTATTTTAAACATTATATTGAATAATATATATATATTTCATTAATATAATCCAAAAAAGTGTTATTTTTTTAGTTTATCTGTATATAACACACTTGTGTACATTTAAATAGTTTTTATAAAAACATTTTCTTTACATTATTGGTTTTTATATTTATTTCTAATTAATTGTTAAAAAATGAATTAAATAATTTATTTTCATAAGTTATTTAATCCTATTAAAAACCTCCAATTTAATGGATGGGAGATAATTTCATTTTAAATAATATTATTAATAGTGTATTGTGGTTCGTTTAAGCTTAGTATTGTGTGTAACGTAAGTTGTCAAAGAGATTAAATTTAAAAAGATACATATAATAAAATATTAGTTTTTTATAATTATATTTTTATTATACTAATTAATAAAGTGGTAGGGTGTCACGAAGTACCACATTATATTTTATTTCATTAAGATCTGAGGTTTACCTCAAAGTTATAGTGTAGTCTTCAACATGTTCTGGATTCAAAGTTGTGTTTTAGTTTTTATTATCATCATTAGAAAAGTGTTTATTCTGAGAGAATCATTCAAAACCTATAGGATATACTGATATCTTGTTCAATGGATTTGAAAGGTGGTCGGTATTAATACCTTCTACTGTTGGGTTTTCTTACAATAATAGCTTTCCCTCAAGAATTCAGATAGAGCCATATAAATCCCTATATGGAAAGAAGTATAGAACTCCTATGTGTTAGGATGAAGTTTGAGAAATAAATATACTGATACCTGAGTTAGATGATAAAATGGAAGATAAGGTTAGATCCATTCACCAACACATTAAGGTGGCCTAGTGTCAACTAAAAATTTGTGTTGATAATCATTAGTGAAATAAAAAATTCAATGTTTTTTATAAAGTATTCATGTGAATTTCTCCATGGAAGAAGGTTATGTGATTCATAAATAAAGGAATTTTGAGCCCTGGGTATATTTTTCGCTCCATGAATCTTGATCGAGTAGTGATTATAACGTATTACTTAGCACTTCCATAGAACCTCTTTCAAGTTAAGATGTTTTCCATATATATATTATAAGGAAATATATACTTAATCCTTCACATATACTAGAATCATAAGATATAATTATAGATCATGATATTTAGTATGAATAATAATTAGTTTAAATCTTGGATCATATATATAAAGTTCTACAGAACAATACTACTCACCTCGTAAAAGTTCTCTAGAGAAATCAAAAATTCAAATAAGCTTCTTAAGAACTAGAGAATGTGAAGAAATAGAGATATCCTCGTTTATTTGTATCATATAAATGAAATATTGAGGGTGAAATTAATTTTAAGGTGGGTATAATGTAACACCCATGTATTTTATGATATATTTCTATTTTAATAAAAATAAATTTTAGATAGCTTGTGATACACACAAATAGAGTCTAAATCAGTTGTAATATAGTATACTATTACAAACTAGCTGTTAAAATGGTAGAGAGAATATGAATAATAAAAATTTTAAAATTATGTATAATTTTTTTAGATAAATCCTATATATTGATAAATAAGTTCTCAATTTTTAGTAAAGTCGTTATATGCTTCAAAAATACATTTTTCCACAAAATAGTTTTTATTATTTTTTGTGAGAAAATAATATAATTATTTTATTATACTTTTAGAATATTTATTTGAAAAAAATAAATCCATTTTTTAAAATTTTCATCTCAAAATTATGTAAGAGTTTTTTTTAAAAAAATGTGATAAGATCAATTTTTTGATGAATAGTGAAAAATACTGATTTTTATTGAAAACTGTATTTTAATTTAAATAATTTTAAAGGTTACATTTTTTTAAAATGGTTTCATAGTAACACTAGTTATATTATATTATTAATAATACAATTAACTCCATTGGAATCAATTTTATGTATGAATTTGATATAAAAAACATTTTTATACTTAAAAGGCATTTTTTTTTAAAAACTGTTTTTGGTTCTATTTTGTGTTTTAGCTTAAATTAATTTATAAAAATTTATGAAATTTAATATTTAAAAATATATTCCATATTTTGAATCATACAGTCAAAATTTTATAAATAAGTATCTTTTATTTTTTTTCAATATGAATAGTAACCATAGTGAATTTTTGTTACCCTCGTAAAGGTAAAATGAGTTAGTTAAGGTTAAAACTAATGTGATAAGGATTAAAATTCATTCAAAAGATTTAATATATTTCATTAGTTGAGTATATGATTTCCATAATCATCTATACATTAAAAATTTGATCTTTTTTTCATTTAATGTTTTCTTTAAATTTTATAATATTTAAGAAAATGATAAAGTCAAAAATGTCACTTTATTGCTTTTAATATCTATAATATATTTGTGATAGGGATAAAATCAAATTATATTTTGTTATAAAATTTTATTTTAAAGATAAATTAATTTTTTTAACATGTTAAATTAGTTTAAATTTTTATTTATAAAAAAATTACCTTAAATTATTTGGCAACCCTAACATAGTGCTTGTGCAAGTAGTAGAAAAATCAAGTGAATAGTTTTAAAAACTCTTAAAGTATTTTTTTTCATGAGTTATAGTGTCCCATGAATTTTATAAATAAATATAATATATTTGGTATTTTTTAAAATTTTATATTTTAATTCCTTCTTTGTCATGTTATTTTCAAATTCAAATTAAATGAATATTTCTAAAAATAAAATTAATGATATTTTATAATAAATAATATTTTATAATAAATAATATTTTATTAAATTATTTAAAATTCATAAAATTCTTATATCTGGACAATTGAATGGGATATGGTTGAAAATATAAACCATGTTCCATTTATGAATCACGTTTACTTTTATTCTAACATTCTTATCCCTTAAATGGTATAAAAGTTTGATATTGTGGTAATTGTCAAAAATGCTAACTGGGGATTAAAATGAAGTGATAAGGGTAGAAACATCATCTAAACTTATATAAATTTTATTTTATTAGATTATTTAGACTCATTCTTATACTTTATTTTAATTATATCAATTTGGAGCCATTTTTTCATGAAAATTCATTTATATTAGTTTAATACTTTATGTAATTTCAAGAGTGCCCCTCCCTTCACATATAAAATGGAACCTTCTCTCCTTTATTATTCATATTGTTGGATCCTTATAACTTATTTATTCTTATAAATCTTATAAATATATGATATATATTATAAAATAATTTATTTATTATGTTAAATATACTAAATTTTTGTTATATACATGGAACAACCATTATCGACCTTCTTCCCATCCATTGGTAAACAATTACGTCACTGCTGCGTACGTGTAGACTACCACTTCCAATAAGGGATGTGATTCATTTTTCACTTCTGGTTTGAATGGAAATAAATAAGGATAAATTTAGTGAATACATATGACAAATATAATATAATAATTATTCTTTAATGGTTAATTATAATTTACCTTTATTTCATTCCATTTGTTGAAAATTGAAAATAGTTTTCATGGGTACGTACAGCCTACCATCTCCATGAATAGTGTAAATAATTTTTCTATCTCTAAATTTTATGGATATATATATATATATATATTATATTTATATAATTATTAACATTTTATAGGTTATGTGACCATGGTCAAAGTTTAAGCGCCAGAACTACCGAACAGAAACTCTCATGAAAAAGAAAAATCGTTAGCACTTAGAAACATCAATTTTAATGATAAATTATTTATAAATATGTTTCAAAATATTTATAATAGGATCATATATAATATTATAGTTATGTAAATTATTATTTTGTATAATTATAATAAATTAAAAATATTGTACAGTGGGTTAGAGCACTTTTGAAGTAAGTAAAACTTAATATAGGAGTTTTATGTTACAATCTCATTGTTTTCCAAGATTGATTATGATTAAGTTTACGATAATGAAATTTTAAGATATACCTCGAAATAATCTCATTAATTTTCTTGTCCTATGGTTATTTATGGATATTACATGTTTTTCTTTCATTTTCTTCAATTTAAGAACTCCAAAGACTGAAAGAATATTTTACAAGGAAATATGAATTTATTTTTATCTTTGGTCAAAAGTCCTTTTTCTTTCATGTCCATATTTTATAAAAAAAAAGGTTTTAAAGAATGTTTTAATTATTGCCTAATGATTTTTTAAATTAATTTTAATTCATGTTTTACATTTTACAAAATAAAATTTAAATGAATCTTCATTTTGTTTTCCGAAAAAGTTACTTTTGACTTTTACTGAAAATGTGAAAGGAATATTTGTTTTAACATATACTATATGAATAAAAAAATTTACCTTCATGAGCACTCACTATTTTTAATATTCCTTTATAAATTTTCCATGGTTCTTTTAAAAGAAATTTTTTTCCATAATACTTTGTAAATTATTATATTTTAAAGAAGTGATTTTAAAAATAAAAAGGGTATTTTCCTCAAGAATTATTTCAAATGATCATTTAAAGAAATTTTTATCTAAGATGACATCATTTGATGTTACTTATGATTTAATAGTGATATTATCTAATGATACCATCCTTTTTATTTCTCTATATGGTTTATATTTATGATTATGAGATGTTTATTAAACCCGTTTGTTTTCCACGGGTTATGTTATGAAGAAATGTTGAAATGTTTATAAAAATCGTTTCCTTTACATGAGTTATAAAATATGATAAATGTTTTTTGATATTTTGGAAAACATATATATGTTTTTCATTATTTTATGTTTGGTCCTAAAATTATATAGTCCTCCAATGTGTTGGGTAAAGATGGATATATCATGAGATAATAAGAACTGGAATGGGGATTAAACCGAGTTTAGTAAGAGACTATGTCCACTTTGGTATTCTTAGGGATGAACCCTGAATAAGGATATTTTGGAATGAGGATTGAACCCAATCCACTATGATAGGATTTAAAATGATCCTTGACTAAATTAATTATTTTTTATGCTTATGTGTAAGATAAAAACCTATGTCTTATGCTAATATTATGCTCTCTTGGATTATGTTCCTTGATTCTTTTTTATTCATGTCTTATAAACTGTCAAGATTTGTTCTGTGAATAAATATTATGATTCATGATATGATGGTTATGGTTTAAAATTTATTAATATAATGTTCTCATACCCTTATACTCATATTATGTTTAGGTGATCATTGATATCTCCCTTGTTTAACCTTACCGATCATTTGAGATCACCCTTTCTTATATTTCTTTTCCCCAGGTTACAAAAAAATAATTTAAGTAGGGTATATCTAAGAAGTATTCTGTGTGAGAATATCTTTATGGGATATGTTGAATATATTTTAGAAATAATATTTTTATGTACCTGGTCTACAAATGCACTAAAACTTTATGGTTATAGCATGGATTGTAATTTTATGTATCGAATATTCATTTATTGATATGTAATATCTTTGTATGAAAAGTATGGGTCACTATATGAAATTTCTCCACTCACCTGGGAGCTCCATACATTACATAAGATCTACTCACACACGTGTGAGGGGAACCAAAGTATTTGTTTTAAGTGGTTTACATAAAAGAAATTATTTCCATAAAATCCATTACATAATGAGAGGAGTGGATAATATACATGATATAAATTTAATTTAATAATAATAATACACAAGTCTTATATCACGATAAATCACATAAAGGTATTGAATATATACATTTTAAATTTAGCTATAAATGAATTAAATTTTATCTTTAATTAAGATAAATTCCTCTAATTGATCAAATTAATTGTATGATTAAATAATTGATCCAATTTATCTTAATTTGATTCAAACCATACTCAAATTTACATCATCTATAATTATAAGCAAATTAAATAAATTAATTTTATTTAAAATTTATAAAGTAAAAAATTATACTTGGAGGAAATGAAATATAACCATTAAAACTACTTAGAATGGTCTGTATACTATGTATTTACTGGGAATCTCACATTCATTTTATAGGAATATAATTTTTGGGACCAGTGTTGCATTTTTTATCAATGATGTGTCAATATGTGTTTGTGTGTTTTGATGAAATGGTGATTCCTAGAGAGTTTTATGGATTCATCTAATGGAATTGGATGTTACACTTGGACAATTATCCTTGGACAACTCTGATAATTGTGTGTTTTGTTATTTAAATGTCAAATACATTTCCAATGGAGTTTTCACTATGTTTACAATAACATTAAATAATATTTGAAGGGCATGTAAAATGTGTTTACATTTTTTTATAATAAATTATTAAATATAAATTTTATTTGGGAGTGGATTGAAGATATTATATACTTAGTTATTTCTAAGTTTGATGGTGGCCTTACCAAAAATAATAGGGGTCATTCTACTAACTATACAAGTCCAACTCGACTAAGGGAACTTGTGGGACCAAGGAAAACAATACCTATGGGAACTAGCCCGAGCTAGAAAGAAGGCATCTAGTTTATGAGAGGTGGGCCATGTATAATCCCACCATAAAACACTAGGAGGCATGCATATGGAATTGTGTATAAGGACCATAGGAGGAAGACTATATCGATAGACTGAAGCCCTTGTGGTGTGTGATGTAGGAGTACGAGTTTTTTTCCCCTGTGGCCAGCTCGATGAAGCTACAACATGTTCTGGCTAATAAACCACAATGAAGAAATATGGGATATTTGAAGTGGGATGACATAGTGCAGGGACTATTACTACATCACATAAGTTACATATAACACCATGGTCTTCCGATTTTAGTGATCTAGACCATTCGATCTCCTGCCCTGAGAATATTTTATTTATCCTGATGTCTTCAACCTCAGCCTTCATCTGAGAGTTACAGTGAACCAAAGGGGATATACAATACTCTAATATTCAAACTAAGACTTGAATACATGTTATAATCATAAGTTAATGAAGTTATGAGGTCACAATCTCCATTTATGCATGCTATTCTTTTCATTCATGTGATAACTCTAAAATTGGATGAACGCAAACAAAGTTGAAGTCAACAACTCATGCATTATTCAATGATGGATGAGTTTGAAGATATACAGGAGAAGAGAGAATTCATCGCATGTATATGAAGATTTCACTAAGAGGGATAACATGAAGATTACATGAAATTCGACGTAAGAATTTTTTAGAGTTACCAAAAGCTTCATTATATTAAAAAATAGTGAAACGATATATTTTATAGAGCCATGATGTGGCATAGAATATGATATATAGGAAATGAATGGCACAAATATTATCATCTATAAAAGTATAAGACACTCGAATAAGAGTATTTAATGATCATTTTGAGCAGTTCTCTTATTTTTCAAAGAAAACAAATCCACCAAGAACATCTAGTTTGTGAAGAGGAGATCCAAATAGCTTCTTCCTGTACAAATAAGGGAAGATCCCATGGTCCTCTTGAATTTCAAATCATGCACTCAAGAGTCCTATTAAGAAACTTAGGTTCCATGAATCCACTTGAGATTGTGTGATACCACTATAGGTATATCTACTAGTTTGTGTGAATGTATTTGATAATCTTGATATAGTGCATAACACACTATGTTTCATGAAACAGAAGGACAATGAGCTTAAAGGATAAGCCTGTAAACTTAAGGTCTTTACTTTTGAAAAAGAAATAGTGATCATTCAATCTATGCTAAGAAGATATATCATGATTCTATTTCTATGATAAGGAACCTACTTTGGTGCATGTAAAGGATTGTATGCATACACAAGCATGGAACACATGAGTTAAACCTAAACAAAAGAAACAGACATTGTGTGTGGATAGTGTATTCATAAAGAAAGTAACAAAAAATATTATAGTGGGTAGTGCATGTACTTTCATGTATATATAAATTAATATTCACCATGAGAATTACCTAAACCTATTGTAAAAAGGTGAAGTCACAAGTTAGGGATAAGTGAATAGTGGACACTGCATGTTTACATACACATGTGATTGAAAAACTAATTGAGGTACCCAAAAAATAACTTTAATGGCACATAAAATATTAGAAAATATAAATTAATATGATTTTGTTTCAGATAAAATGAAACTCATGTATGAAGTGGAATTGAGTTGAGATTGTGAAAATTATTATTGTATAAAATATCAGTGAAGAATTTTTGTACACAACTTTTACACATCTAAGTGAGGGCATGGTTTTAGTTAGAATGATTAATAGCCTAATCTTAGTTGCACTACGTTATATAGTCCTTACAGATGATCACAATTATTGAGTAAGACAAACAAACTTGACCAATGGTTGTTAAAGGTACTCAAATAGGTACATGAGATAGTTAAATCCTACAATATCATAGAGTAAGATCTTAGAATCATCCTATAATGGATCAAGCATTGAACAGAGTTGATGACTTATGGTTAGTGTCAGGAGTAGGTGAAGTATTCTAGTTAGGTCTAAGAGCGGAAAGAGTCTCTTAGTTGGATCTAAAGTAAGAATTATTTTGGTTGGAGCCAAAATAAAATGGAGTCTATCAATTGGAGCTAGAGTAGAATTATTTTAGTTAGATATGAGAGTAATTATATTCACTTGTTTGATAGTGTAGAATCTGTAATATGAGGTAAGAACTGGTTATAGAAAGGAGTAGGATTTCTATTAAACCTTGTAAATATTGTTTGATACTCTCACTCTCTCCATTATTACTATTGCTCATGGGGTGAGATTGATATATAATATTGAGTATATTGAGAACCTTAACAAGTTCTAGATGTTGAATTTGAAAGAAAATGAATTTTTAAAATGAAACCATTGATTCACCCCTCCCCTATCAGTGGTCAATCCGTTTTGGGGAACTATAAGTGGTATCAGAGGTAGGTTATCTCTAAAGATCCAAGAACAATTCTAAAAGATGGTGAATCTTAATTATGTCAATATCCAAGGTGTTCACAAATTTGATGGGAAGAATTATCACAACTAGAGGAATAGGATTCTACCTTATCTTCTATCACTTGGTTTAGAAGTGAGATCTGTTGATACAATGAGATTTCCACCCATCGTTGATGATGCTTCCATGATAAAAGATAATAAGATAAATATAAAGTTATATGGAAAGGATAAAAATTCCATATTCATGGCTCAAACAAATAAGTTCTACACAAAGTTCATGGGTATCTAGACTTCTAAAACAGTCTAGAATAAATTCAAAAGTAGCTATGAAGGATATGTAAAAGTTAAGGATTCCAAAATACAAGTTTTGAGGAATAATTTTGAGAAAATAAAAATTATTTATGATGAAAATATTTATGACTATTTCACTAGAGTGAATAAGAAAGTTAGTAAAATTTTAGGATTTGTTTAGAAGAAATATGACACTATCATTTTTAAAAAGTTGATGAGGAATTTTTCAGATATTTTTTATTCAAATATATCATCCTTGGAAGAAAGAAATGATTTGTCTCCTGATGAAGTACAAAAAAATCTCATAACTTATGAGATGAGTAAAATTATTTCTTTCAAGAAGAAATAAAAAATTGAAATGTCCTTTGAAGTAATGATAAATGGAAAATTCGGCGAAGAAGAGGCCAAAGAATCTGAAGATTTAGATAGTGACGGTGATGATGATAAATTCAATCACATTATTTCTCTTATATCAAAAGGGTTTATGAAGTTAAAATGGTGGTGCAATAATAAGAAACCACCAAAATTATTCAACTATGGTAGCTTTGGTCATTTTTTCAAGAAGTATCCAAAGAGTAAGATTGAAGAATCTGAATCATAATTAGAATTAGAATCAGATGATGAAAGATCTCCTAAACACAAATGGGATAAGAAGAAGAAGAAACACTACCAGAGAAAGAAGAGGAATATTATGAGTAAGAAAAATAAATATTCATCATCAAATTATTTTTCAGATAATTAAATTGGTTTCTTTACCCATGAAAAAAGAAGAACGGATTCATTAAGTAGTGGTGATGATAAAGAGGAAAGAATAGAACTTGAGTGGAAGTTGAAAGAGAAATTAGAAAAAAAATGCAAAAAAACGATTTAACATCATTTTTTCAATTTAAAGGTTGGTTTTTAAACGACGTCTATATAGGTGACATAAAAAATAGGGTTTTCAGCATTAGTTTTTTAAAAACCGATGTTAATATTTGTTTTTGGTTTGATTTTTGGCATCAGTTTACTATAAAAACTAACACCAAAAACCATGTTATTTTATTTTAATGATTCAGCATCAGTTTCTATTAAAAATGATGCTGAAATTTGAAAAAATAGAAATATTTGAATATTACATCCCCGTAATAATCAAAATCCATGAAATAAAAAAACGGTATAAAAAAAATAGAACATCATGTAACATTGAAAAAAAAATATACAAAAACATACATAGTTTTATATAGTTAATCAAAAAATTATCTACACATTTTATTATAAAGTATAATTAAAAAATACATACTTGAATTTTACAACATGATGATTGTTGGTTTCTTTTTAAAGAATTTGTTTGATATCATTACATTAAAACACCTATTATAACAAAAGAATTATAAGTTTTTTGAACATTTTTATTAGGAAAATGTAATAGTAATAAAAAAATGTAAGAATATACATACCTTAAATCCTAATCATACTAAATAATTAGTTTGCAAAAAAAGATCAAAGATGGTTAAGTTCTTATTGCATGTATGAATCAACATCATTGAATATATATAATGATATTGAATGATATAAGATTAAAAAATAGAATACTATGATAGAAATTATAAAATAATTAATATGACTAACCTCATCAGAATGAGTTGTTGCCCTAGTTGTGATTATCTCATAAATCAATCGTAGAACATAATAACCACATTTGACATATCCTTGTTAACGATGATACTACAGTTAATAAAATAGTAACTTGATAATAAAAACAAATATATATGCATATGTATATATAAATCAAAATAATATCTAATATAAAAAATAATTATCTTTAATTTCACATATTTGATTGCATTTTGATTCTATATTGATAAGTGATATTTGTTAAAAAAATTCCATGAACTTAATTTTCATATATACTAACTAATAATACATGCCTAAACAATGATAATTAAACATAATGGGCCAATAAAAAACAAAAAACTTATTTTTCAACAAGGTGGAAATTTTCTACGAACACCACCTAATAAAGAGGAAAACCAATATAATTTTTTTTTACTTGGATAGAATACCCCTAACATCCAATGGACCCTAAAATACAAAAATTTCACATTTAATGAAATTATAATGAACATTATTTCATAATTATGTTTCTGCTCTTACCGATCAAGAAATGGCATAAACCAACACCCAATATTCATCATTGATAACCTCTCATGTATATATGTCGCTCTATTTTTATTTAAAACATATTGCACATCTGTTGAAATATATTATGGATATATGAAACCATAAACACTTGTGCTATCATTTTTAACAAGTATGGTGTGTAGATACCTAATTAAAAAATTAATATATTTAGTCAATTTAAATCATCTTTAATTAAAAAATTAAAAAATAAAAAGTAAATTTACTTACATAGAAAACAACTGCAACAGATCCATAGTGATCACTTTAAAATCAATTATATCAATGATAAATTTATGGAATATTATCAATGGATATTCTCTTACACATATATCGGATGACATCCAAAACTTATAGATATTATCCAAGGAAGAAGAAACCTGAGATAATCTTTTTATGCCATCAGAAATATATAAAGTATCTATAGTTGTTTGTTCCTGAACCTTTTGTTTCCTTTGTGCCATTTATTTGGATTTAAGATACTCCAATATAAGTTAAATTTCAGAAAAAAGTATAAATAATTTTCAATTATATGTAATTAATATTTAAAGAAACACATACCTCATATGAAATATAAAGGAGAAGGATAGATGAACCAAGTAAAAAATGACCCATACAATCCCCAACTCTGGTAATCTACATAGTAGATAATGGTATTATAGTGGTGGGATCAGTAATATCATGTATCGATACTCTAACCTGATCCATATGAATAGGCTAGTGATGTAAAAAATCTCCCAAAAAATGAATGACTCTAAATGGTACAATATATACATCAGGATCTCTTGCATACAACTCACAGTATAAGGTTGGATCCGAGTGAGGAGGTGGAGGATCTGAGTAGGAAGGCTGGGAAGGCTGGGTGGGCTGGGAAGGTTGGGTAAAATGTGATTATCTCTTCATTTTTTCTAACATATCCTGCTGCACAGCTACTATAATTTTATCACCCATGGACAGTTTCATATCATTCAGCTAAGGTTTTAAGGATTAAATTTCTGGGTCTTTTGATTGATTACTTTTATAACCAAAAACTTTTCAAATACTAACACCCACCTCATATCCTCTTATGCTTCTGAGATGTTCTGGATTTCCTAATGTAGTGTCTAGGATGTCCATCCAACCCTTAAGGATAAAAGTTCCCTATGTCGATTTCTTCTGAATTTCATTCTAAAATGAAAATGAAAATAGAATATTGTTGTTATTAATTTATAAATTAAAAAAATCATGAAAAATGATAATTATTTACATACAATTATTTCATATACTTAGTTATATTTCTATACAAGATAATTTTCATTATTTCTTCTTCTCTCCCTTTTCCATTTCTCATGTGGTGTGGATGGAGATGGAGGACCGAATTGGACCTCATCAGAACCACAAGTGGAGTGATATTTTAGTGCTTCAAACTTTTCCTCAATCATTTTCTACTCCAATAAATGATACCCTCCATGTGATAATGTATGAGGGTAAACATTATAAAATTTAATGTCCTGATGGTATTTCTTGGAGTCATGTTATATAAAATGTAAACTAGTAAGTAATTAGGTACATATATAATAAATTTTACAATACAACATAATATAATTATCATACCTGAAATTTTTCATCATGTCGGGTGGAAACAAATTTATTCCATGTATCTTCATCTAAAAACAGATACTTGAGGATTGGGATTTCATTTTTCCTCTTTCCAAACACATAATTTTTTGTCCACTTTATTTTGAAATCCCTCCATCGAACCGCTGCTAAAGTAAGGCATATTTTCTAAACTGCTTTTATTTCTTCAAAATTGAATGTCATCTGTAGTTTCATAATATAAATATTAATGATTTAAAATATATCATATTCGAAAAAATGAGATAAAATAAATCAATTAAGATATTTTACCTTCACAGCCTCCCAAAGCTGATCTATCACTATCTTGTCAACAAAATTCCAATTGGGATATAAAATTATTATCTTGCAACAACTCTACATACTGATATAGCTAATAAATTGAATTACATTTGAGAAAGTCTCATTATTATTGTCAAAAAATGAATATGTAATCAATTTTATACATGATTAAGTGACAGTTTTGGTAAACATGTAATGAAATGTTTACCAAATTGAGGATTCAATTTCTAAATACTAAATGAAGAAGACTCCCCGGCTGATCATTAGGCCTACAATTATTTTTTTATGAATTAAAAGTTATCTTTCATTAGCTAATTATATTAATTGGTATTTAATAATATGAAAAAATAAAAATACCTCAGTATATTTTCATCTATATCTGTATCTATATATTTCATTGTAACATGAAAATGTAGTTAAATTATTATGTACTAGAATATTATTAGACATGTCGGTAATTATAAAACATGAATATAGAAACATGTAAATAAAAAAAGTGAAAAGCATATGTATGTATTTTTAAAAAATAATGATGTTAGTATTTTTGACAAAAAAATATGGAAGGTGAACTGTTAAATATAAACATTATTTCTAATAAGTTATAAACATTTGAAAATTTAAATATCAAAGTTTGAAAAGGTATTCACATATACATAAATTAAACAAAAATATAATAATGTACGTCAAGTGTTTCGAAGAAAAACATTTTAACCATAATCGTAGAATATCAACATTTAACATAAAAAATAAAATAAAAAATCAAATATATATAATTAAATATCCAATAGTTATTAAATAATACAGTTTTTATACATGTAAATTTCAAAAAAGAAATATAAATTAAATAATTGCCATATTAATTAGGAGATTAATTTAGTATTTTTCTATATCCTTTCTGCATGATCATTTCTTATTGCAAGCACTATGTCTGTGTTATATTCATTGTTATCTGGAAATTGTGTAATAGATGAAGAAGCCTCATATAAATCAATAACACCATCACCATCCTCATCAGTCAAATAGATTCTTTTCCCTTGAAAAATGATGGACCACTGTTCATTTGATGGATCGATGACATAAAATATTTTCTTTTCATGTGCATCCATGATAAATGGTTCCTCATTGCAACTAAATATTTTAAAATCAACCATTTTAAGCCAATATTCATCGTTTTTAACACCACTATTACTTGAAACCCAATTACACTTAAACATGGTGACTTGAAATTTAAGGTAAGAAATTTCCCATATGTCTTCAAGAACTCCAAAATATGGAATTGTTGCAGAAATTGGGTTTTTATATTTTTCACTTGAAAAATGTAGCGCTTCAGGGATGACCATTACACTACTATTTTGAACGGTACTCTTTTTATCTAGCTTATTTGTGTAAAATGTGTACCTGTTAATATAAAAACCAAACCATGTGATCACATTAAGAGATGGCCCCTTACCAACCATTTCAATGTTTCTAATACAGATATATTTGTGATGAATTTCTATTTAAACCATGAAACAATTGTCTTTTTATCCTCAATCATCAACCACTTTTCATTTCTTTTCGTATATCATAATTTTATTTTTTTTCAATATGTGAAGATATATATGATTAAACCTCATCTGTTTTGTTCAAAATGTATAAATGTGCTTGCATCATTTCATCACATGGAATTATCTTTACCTTTAAGCCTAGAATCCATCTACATTCACTATAGACTATCATATGTCGAGATATAGGGAGACCAATATGATTCACTTCATACAAATAATCAGTAAATAACTCAATCACCACTTCCGATACATATTTCAGAATAATAGAAGCCTTTGTTCGATAAGTATTTTTAATATATCCCTTTACAATTTTCATATATCTTTCAAAAGGATACATCCTTCATAAATAAACAGTCCCACATATTCATATTTCATACACCAAATGAATTACCAGATTAACCATTATATCAAAAAACATAGGTGGGAAATACATTTATAGTTGAAAAAGAATAAGAGTTGTTTCATTCTCTAACACATCAAACAAATTTGGATCAACAAATTTGATACAAATGGATTTGGAAAAATTACATAACCTGATGATAGTCATTCTGACAGCTGTTAGAAATATACCACAAAGTTTGATGGGTAGAAGTTGTTGTATAAATAAATGACAATCATGATATTTCATACATATTAATTTATAATCTTTCAAAGACACCAAATTCTTCACATTTTAAGTATAACCACTGGTGACTTTAATACCATGAAGATGCTATTAAAAATTCATCTTCTCAATCTTTTTTAATGTATGAAAATCCAGAGGTAAATATGTTCTGTTTCCTTTCATAGTGGGAGCTAACTCCAAATGTATTCACATTGATATCAATTCCAATATAGCATGCAATTCATCTTTTTTTATTTCCTTTTATGTCTAAAAAAGTTCCAATCAAACTGTCGCATATGTTTTTCTAAACATGTATAACATCGATGTTATGTTTTACCTATAAATATCTCCAATAAAACAGTTTGAAAAAGATAGATTGTTTCTTCTAGATATTTTTTTAAAGACCAGAACTTCTTTTCTTTCCAAATTTTGAGTCAATATTTTTCACCCTATCATAATATTCTTCAACTGAAAATGGTCAAGGGGGTAGGTTGTATTCCTATAAACTGTTGAATGCTTTTTTCAATCTACGATAAGGATAATTAATTGGAAAAAATCTTTGATGTCTCATCTACACTATCTTTCTTCCATTCTGCAATTGATAATATGAAGTCACTTATTCATAGAACACAAATGAAAATAATATTTCTTGTATGCATCAAAAACATTAACATCGATCTCCCATAGCATTTTCAAATCATCATTCAATGGTAAAACATACACATCAATATCAATTCTCAGCTGTTTTGGTCTAGAAATCATCAATCTCATCATAACATATTTTTTCTTCATACATATATGTGAGAAAAAGTTGTAAACTACCAAAAAAATAGGCCATGAACTATGTTGGCTACTTAGACTCAAATATTAATTCATTCCATTAGTAAACAATCCCATTATTATATTTCTAACTTCACTTCCAAAATCATGAAATTGTTTATCAAATATCTTCCACTATGGTGAATCAGTAGGGTGATGTAAGTTACCATCAGATATATGATCATATGAATTCCATATTAACATGTTTTCATCAATTGAATTTGAAAATAGATTCTTAAAATAAGGAATTATTGGAAGGTTCCAAATTACTTTAGTAGGAGCTATGATTCTGGTACCTAAGAATGAATCATAGTTGAATTATCAGAATTGTATGAAATAATTGTAAGATTATATCATTAGATTGTACAAAATTAATTTTTTATGAGGTTATATGTTAGTACCTGAGAATAAATCTGAGTTGAATTTTTCATCCATCTTATAGCATGATTTCCCACATGTAGGAAAACTTGATAAATATTCATATTATTTTCTATACAAGACACAATCATTGGGGGAATAATGTATCTTTTTATACCCCAATCCCATTGGTAATAATATTTTCTTCACCTCATAATTGGAATCCAGAAGCTCGTTTCCTTATATAAGTATCTCTTTTAAAATCCTGAGAAAGTTGGAGAAACTTTTATTACTCCACCCATTTATTACTTTCAAGTTAACTAATCTCAAAACTGCTAATAACACTGTATATTTACTGCAACCTGGGATAATGGTTTCTCATAATATCCATACAATCATTAAATAGTTGTTGTTTTTTTGATGTTTTCAACACCTAAATCATGAATTAATTCTTCAATATGATCCTCTGCCTCACTATGAATATTTTCATCAACATTAGATGTTGAATTTTCAATTATTTCACCATATAAGATCCAACATGTATAATTATGGCTAAAACCATAATAAATGAGATGATCCTTGATTTCTCTGGAGTTTAAATTTCTCATATTCAAACACTTCACACATTGATAGAAAATAAAATCAATGATTTGAAGATTTTACTTAGAAAATTCCAAGAATTCATTAACTACTTTTTCATATTCACTAGTGTTTCTTTGTAAATTTATCCAATTACGATCCATTCAATACTTGATATCGAAATATAATTGGTGAATATATTAAAACATATAAAAATTTAAATATATATATATATATAAATAGATAAATTTTAAACATAAACACATTTAATTAAAACTATTGATAATCAGATATGAAACATCAGATATGAAACATATTTAAAAATAGTAAACTTTTTATTTTAATATTATATAAATTTTTTTTATTGATATTAAATTTAATTATTTCCAATCATCTAACATTTATTTGTTTATTCTATAAAGTTGTTACATTAGTTCAGTGTTGTGTGCGTCAAAAGTATTGAAGATTGTGTTAATTTAACGAGTGAAAAATATGGAGTCATTTCATGTGATGCCTATTTTATTAATGAATCTTGACACCATATATCATTGTTCATTTCATAATATCATAAAGGCCATTTTATAATTTCGAAAAATATTTTTTTTTTCAAAAAGAAGAAAATTTACAACAACATTCATAAATAAAAATAAATTACAAACTAATAATTGAAACAAATCCAAAATATAATTAAATGATAAATATTTTATCTTAAAAATTAAAAAAAAATACTTACAAAATTCGTAGTTCAACAAGGAAAATGGATCCTTAATCCAAACATCACTCCCTTGAATGCGTTAGAAGAATAAACACTGAAAGATCTATAAAAAAATTATTGTAAAAATGAATAATAAAGATTAATAAAAAAAATAAAATCAAACCATGGTTGAATGTCAACTGAAAATAGGTTTACAAGAAAAAAATAATTTGTTGGATGATGAAACAATGGTAGAGCATGATGAATGGAGACCGTAGATCATGAAGATTGAATAAAATAAACAAAATGGATGTTGGGAATCACCAGGTCACTTTCGGATTCGTTGCAAGTCGGGAGAGAGGTTTCGTAGATCCAAAAAAATGAGGGTTTCTTGATCGTGAATAACTTTAAAAGTTTTTGGCGTTGGTTATTACAAAACCCGAAGCCAAAGAGTCTAAGAAAAAAATCGGTGTCTGTTTTTTTGAAAACTGAAATAATTTTTTTTATGATGTCACTTATTAGTGAAAATGATTCCAAAAACCATATATAAAAAATCATGCCATTATTTAGTAAAACTGATTCTAAATACCTCCTATACATACCTTTTGCATCAGTTTATAAAAAATTGTTTTCATTTATCCAACATTAAATTCACTATTTAAACTAGTGGAGTTTTTCTTAGAACAGATAAAATATCTCAGGAATAAAATAAAGAATATTGAGAAAGAAAACAATAAATTAACTACTGAAAATAATAAGTAATAAATTTTTCCTATTGATGATGAAATGGAGGATATGATATAGAAATAAGTACCTTTTAATAGTAAGATCAAGATGCCCAAATTAAAAATAACCAAAAAATATAAGATGATATGTGATCTTGAAGAGAATATGACTTTAAGAGAATTAGATTTATTGGAGACATAAGACATATGTGTCACAGTTCAACATGATTTGAATAAATCTAGAGAATATTTCAAAATATCTTTTGAGTTCATCGATAATCTTCATAAGCAGTAGAGAGGGAAGGTAAAAGTGCATTCAATCATTCTGTTAGAACTGTTATTTCTAATAGTGAAAAATTAAAAAATAAAATAAGGATATGTGGGCCAAGAAAAACGAGAGTATATCTTTTACATAAATTAAAGGGAAGAATATTCTAATAACGCCACAACCACCCAAGAAAAATGTGACTGGGTTTGTAAGAGGACAATAACAACACAGATCTGAATTCATCAAGAATCAATATAGAATAATAAAGATTCAATTATTTTATTGGTGTTTTGGTAAGCATGGTCACCAATCTTACTCTTTCTGGTTAAACATGTCTTTACTTGGAAAGAGTAAATAATCAAGGGTGATTTTCAATAAGCATCTAAGGACAATAACTCAGAGAAAAAAATATGTGAACAGATTTGTACCAAAACTATCTATACAAAATAAATTTCATATTCTAGAAGAATTTTTTGGTATATGAAGTTTAAAAGGTTACAAGGCTGAGGTGTGAATGAAAAGACTGTAAGGAGAGGTTCCCTATTCTTTGAAAGGGAATAGGTTCGAAAATAAAACCAATGAAAAATCATGTGAAGATTTTGAGAATATTGAAAAGGTCAAGAAATAATTTATAGTTGTTTGGCCACATCACACTACTACAAAACTGGGTTTATCCAATACTAGGGATTTAACAACGCCATCTAAAAGTGATGTTAAACACAACCTTTGTAAGTTCTAGAAAAATAATTGTTAAAGGGGTCGTTAATAGTGGTTGTTTAGTGCTATTAAATGGGTTCTTTACCATCGCTAAAAAAAGTACTCTTAAAGGGAGCCCATTATCAGCAGTTGTAAAAAAGAACTAATAAAGGGACCCCATTTATCATTGCTAGTAAAAAAACACTCATAAAGGGTATATTTAAAAAAAATCATGAAAAATAATATATTTATATATTTATATTTACATAAATATAATATATATTTCTAAAATATGTTTTAGATCGGGCTAAATAGTCATTTACACAAAATATATAATATATTTAGTGAAAATTACTTATAAAATATTTTTAAAAATATTTTTAATTAATAATTTTCTAATTTTAATCGAGTAATAGTCATTTAATAACAATTTTAATATAAAAAAATTAATTAATTAATAAAATATCTAAAATAAGTTTTAAATGTAAATCAAACTTCAAACAGCTATAACTTTTGATTCGGGTGTCTGTTTAGGCTCTACCACATATAAAATTGAATATTGCGATGAGATATATTCCATAAAGACATAGGGGGGCCGTGATCAGTTTTTTTAGGCTAAAAATCCCAAAAGGCCTCCAAATTGAGTTTTTAGTAGGGTTACACCAATTTTTTAAAATTTGATGGATTTTTAGCCTCGTTTAAGGGGGTATTATTGCCTTTTTTGGTGGAGACTTAAATTTTTTTCTAAGGATTACATTCATATTGATATTATGGTTTTAAAATTTTATCATTTTTCACAATTTAGTGTTATTTATAATTAAATATATAAAAATATATGCATATTTTCATATATTCACATATACAAATTTAATTTTATAAAGAAATATTTAAAAATATTTACATATAAAATATATTTATCAATATATAATTCATATCTAAATAAAAACTAATATTAATTTTATTTAAAATAAAAATGTATGAATATTTATATACCTATACAATTAATGTATATATAATGTGTGTGTATATATATATTTGTGTGTGTATTGATAAAAAAATATATATTTATCCATATATTCTAATATATGTATATAAATATTAATATATAATATATGTAAATAAATATAAACATGTATAATTATATTTATAGATGCGTATATATATATGTGTGTGTATGTATGTATATATGTATGTATTTATAAACACAGACATACACACACAAAAACATATTTTATATAAGTATTTAAAAATGTAATGAAATATATATAAATATATAGATATATCATAAAATGGAAATCAAAACAATATAGGGGAGTGGGAAAATGCTGGTGTATGAGATGGATGTCTCATGATCGAAACTCGATGGAGGCTAGGGTGTACGTAGGAGGGTGGAATTAGTTAAAGTGTTGATAAAGAAGGGGAGAACTAATAAAGGGTGGTTGCGAAGTGCTGATAAAAAGTAGTGGTGGGAACAAAAAAAATATTCCCTTTATCAACAGGACCTTTAAAAACACTTTTTATGGTTGTTGTTAAAGGCCCAATTTATAGTAGTTTTAGTTGAAACTGGATAAACAATTTAAGGAATCTAAGAAAATTTATAAATCTAAAGGAAAAAAGTGGTCACAAAAAATGAGGAGAAATCTAATGAGAAGTTATCCACAATTTTAAACTTTAAGATCCATAAGACTGAGGCTGAAAAGTTATTCAACATATAGAATAAGGTAAAAAAGAAGATAGTTAAACCAATGAGACTCAAAAAAAAGAGTCCTAAGAAATATTCTAATATCATGATTTGATGAAAATAATGGCCTATATTGAGAGATATCTTTTATTCTAAATTTTACTTCTGATAATCCAAGATTTTACTTCTTATTCCCTATTATTTTATGTGTTTTTTAACTTACAATAGTGGGAATTAAAGACGAGTATTTAGGCTGTCACTTTTGGAAAACATTATGTGATTATACTTCATGGATTCTACTGGATTCCATGAAATGGAAGAAAAGTGTGCATCCCTTAAGGGGAAGAAACATTGATAATGAATATGAAAACCTTATAAAAAATTCAAAATTAAAGGTCAAGGTATGAAAATCACACTTTCATCCATTATTCTTGATTATATTATCTTATTAATTAAGAGAGAGTGCTTGGTTGGTGAAAAAATAGGAAAAAGGGGGAGTTATATCTTCTTCACATGAACTTTATAATATGTTTTTTAAATTTTGTATAGGATTTATAATTTCATTAATAAATTTGATTATTAACCCCTTTAATGAGAACTGAGAAATTATGAGCATGATTTAACACACATGGCATTTTATGGACAGCTTAGACATCCCTGGTTGTGTCTCTATCTCTTTTCTACATAGAGTTAGCCCATATAGAATTATATTTGATTAACTAAAGTATATTTTCTAAGACAACCATGTGATATCATTCTTCTCATTGAAGTGATCATGGAATTTTCATATAAAGGATATGATCTTGTTTTCAGAATAAAAATGACATGATAAAAATACCTCACTTATCCATTTCATTTTATTTTCAAAGGGGGGACATTTTATCACACATATTGACTTTCGAATATGTGAAAAATATATTGAAAACAAAAAAAAAAGGGGATATTGTTGGGACCAGTGTTTCATTTATTGTCAATGATGTGTCAATATGTGTTTGGTGAGTTTAGATGAAGTGGTGATGCCTAGAGAATTGTTATGGATTAATCTAATGGAATTGGATGTCACACTTGGAAAATTATCCTTGGAAAACTTTGATGATTGTGTGTGTTGATCTTTAAATGTCAAATACATGTGCTATAAATTTTGCACTATGTTTATAACAACATTGAAGAATATTTGAAGTACAATGTAAAATGTGTTTACATTTTACATGAGAGATTTTTAAAGAGAAATTTTATTTGAGGGTGGATTAAAGATATTATTTACTTTTCTAAGTATTATGGTGGCCTTACCAAAAAAATTGATGTTAACCTGCTAACTAGCCTAGGATAACTCAACCAAGGGAACTTGGGGGGACAAAGATCAACCACACCCAAGAGAACCATCCTATGATAGAAAGTGGGTGACATATTTATGAGAGGTGGTCCATGTATAATCCCACCATAGTGTGCCCAGAGGCATGCACATGGGTTTGTTTATAAGTCCCAAAGAAGGATAGAGGTTTCAGTGGGCTAAATATCATGTGTTTTGTAATGGTGGAGTGTGAGTTTTGATCCCCCATGATTAGCTTGATGAGGTTGTAGTTTTCTCTATCTAATAAACCACAATAAATAAATATGGGATATTCAATGTGGAATGAAAAAGAATGGGGAATGTTCCCATGTAAATTAAGTTATGCATATAACTATGGTCATCCTATTAGGGTGATCTGGACCATTGGATCTCCCGCAACAAGAAAATTTTATTTATCTGTTATCTTCAACCTTGGCCTTCATCCGAGAGTTCCAGTGTACCGAAGAGAATATATCACCCTCCGATGCTTGAACCAAGGATTCCATACATGTTATAATAAAAATTTTATGAAGAGATGAGGTCGTTATCTCTATGAATGCATGATACACTTTTCATGTATGTGATAAATCAAAGATATGCCAAATGTAAATGAAGTTGAAGTCGGTTGTTCATGCGTTCACCAATGATGGATGTGTTTTAAGATCTACATGAGAAGCATGTGTTAATCACATGTATGTGATGATATCACTATTAGGGATAACATTAATATTCCCTAAAATTTATCATAAGAATATTTGAGAGTTACCAAAAGCTTTAGTATATTAAAATACCATGAAACAACATATTTTATAGAGCTACAACATGGAATAAAAACAAAATGATAGATAGTTCGAGGCATAATGATCCAATTATATAAAAAGAGAAGACCATATACCAAGAGGATATATCAATAATTTTTATAAGTACTCTTGTTTTCTAAATAAAATTGATCCACCATGAACATCTATTTTGTGAAGAGAATGTCTACACAGCTTCTGCCTATGAAAAGAAGGGAAGGTCTCATGGTACTCTTGACATGAGAATCATACACTCAAGAGAATTTTAAAGAAACATAGGTTCCACAAATCCACTTGATATTTCTTGATACCACTACATGTATATCTACTAGTTTTTGTGAACATCTATGAGAATTACAAGATAGTGTATAACACACCATGTTTCATGAAAGTGAAGGAAAAATATATTGAAGGATAATCCTACACACTTAAGATATTCACTTGCATAAAGGAAATAATGAACATTCACTTTGAAAAAAGAAGACATGTGATGCTTCTGTTTTCATGATCAGGAACCTCCTTGGGTGTGCGCAAAGGATAATATACATACACATGCATGAAAAACATGCATTGAACCTAACCTAAAGAAACAAACAATGTGTATGGATAGTGTGTGCATGAATAAAGTGGGAAGAAGAGTATAAATGGAGGTGTATGTACTTTCATGTATATATAAATTTATATGACCCTTGATAATTACCTACATCTATTGTTAAAAGGATAAGGGCACAAGACTGGGAGAAGTGAACAGTGGACAATGCATATTTTCATGAATATGTGATTGCAGAACCAATTGAAATACTCAAAACAAGAACTTTGTAGAACATAAATTAATAGAACATATAAATAAATTTGATAGTGTTTCAGATTCTATGAAACTCATGCAAGAAGTGGAATTGAGTTTATATTATGCAAGTAATTATTGCATAAAATATCAATTAAGAATTTTTGTGTACAACTTGCACACATCTAAGTGAGGTTGGGACTTCACTTAGAAGGAATAATAGAAGAATCTTAGTTAAACTAAGGCGATTTCTCATTAAAAGTGATCATAATTATTTATCAAGACCAACATACCTAACTAGTGGTTATTGAAGGTACTTGAATAGGTACACAATCAAGTCAGATCCCATAAGATCATGGAGGAAGATCAAAGAGTCACCCTATAGTGGATTAATCCTTTAATACAGGTAAAGACTTTTAGATGATTTTAGGAGTGGGTGAAGTCTTATAGTTGGATCCAAGGGTAGAAGAAGTCTCTTGGTTAGAGTATAAGCAAGAAGTCTTTTGGTCAGATCCAAAATTAAATAGAGTCACTCGGTTGGAGTAGGAGCATAAGTATTTCTGTTGGATCTAAAAGTAATTGTATTAACTTGTTTTATAGTAGAGAATCTATAATTTAGGGAAATAACTAGTTTCATAAAGGAGTAAGATTTCTACTAAACCTTGTAAATATTATGTGTTTCTATCTCTCCATTATTACTACTACACATGAGTTGATATTGAGAGATATTATTGAGTGAATCGAGAACCTTAACAATTTTTAGAGGTTGAATTTGAAAAAAAAGGAATTTGTAAAAAAATAAACCACTCATTAACCCTTATCCTCTCATTGGTCAATCCATCCTAGGGCACTAAAATAATTACAAGTAATTTTTTTAATAAATGGTGCTTGATCATATTTAAATTACGCGACATGTGATGTTATTAATTAAATTGGAGTTCACTACATGTAAAGACTATTCAAAACTTTTAGTCTAGAATTTAACACATAAATTAATTTAATATATAATTAATAATACTATCTAATGGAATAAATATAAAAAAAATGACACACAAAGCACATAAAAAAAGGTTTAATTATATCATTAATTTTTATCACTATGTTAAATTAAACAAATGAGGTGCAATAGGTTATACAACATGTACTGGGGATGTACGTTGTATAACATATTCTACCCATGTTCGTGACACACACCTAGGGATTGTTCATATCTATTGGCTACAGATGTGTATGTGGTACATGGTGTGTATTCCAGCTACACACCATGTGTCCTTGAAGTTGAATGGTTTTTCAATCCCCATGTCATGTAGTAAATACATGAAATGACTTGAAAACACAATTTTTTCTATCAATAAAGTATGTGGCCTACACAATATATAAGTGGGTTAGATAATTTTTAATATATTCAAACCACATTTCAACCTATTTTGATCAACTCATAGTGTTCATTTAATACACTATTCATGTAGTTAATGCATGATAACCCACTTTTAATGTGATTCATCCCGGTGCTTTGAACATGGGTAAAAATAATATACCTTTGAGTAACATGTTGTGCACTATTTTATCATCTGGTCAGAACCTTTGATATCTCTTGATGGATTCATTCATTGTTACTTGTATAAATTTAACCTTTTATGGGTTATATGAGTGAAAATTAAGAAGAGAATAGAGGGTTTCATTATTTGGATTCAGATAATGAATAGTTAAAAAATAAAACTGGTGAAAAACTCATATTATGAATAAAAAATTAATAAATAATTATAAATTAATTATTTTACCACTTTGATACCACATGAAGGTTCTGGTCATAGCAGAAGTTCCTATTGGGCATAGAGAACTCTTGTTTTTGTTGTAATCAATGAATAATCCAAGATGTACTTGTTAAATAATTTCATGAAAAACTTAATTAAATTGAATATTAATTAACTAAGAATATTGGAACTAAAAATGTGGAATCATCACATATAATTTAAAATTAATTTATATATATATTTAGAATTATATTGACTTATAATTCATTCTTTTTTGATGATTTAGTTCTCTGTTCTCATCAAACCATCATTTCATCATAGGATCCTTAGGTAGAATCCCTATAGCGGTGATCCACACATCCTCCAAAATCTCAAAATGTCATTATAGAAGTATTGGGTTCTAGTATAGTCAATCTTGATCACTTGAGTCTTTCATAATTGATCATATAAGAAATATCTTTTCGGATATAAGATTCTTTACATTCACTATAAAGTGAAGGAGTATTCATTCTCTAGTTCTTGAAAAGTTCTTGAGTGGTTTCACTCTTTGGTTTGGAGAGAATTATATCTAGAGTTGTTGTGAACAATTAGCAACTCATTCTATAATGTGATATAATCGGGTATATATATAGATAGGAAAGGTTTGGTAATTGTACATAGACCATTATCTCGTTCCTTAATCCTTACCAAACCCCATGTCTAATAATAATATAAAAATATTATTATTATTTTGACATGTGAAACGCCAGTGAAAAAATAAATATCATTTTTTAAATAAATAAATTTTTATTTATTTAAATGATATTTAATATATCATTTATAGATATACCATTAAAATTGACCCGTAACTCTCATTAATATTTACTGGGCCTTAAATAATGATTATTTATTAAATAAATAAATATCACTATATTATTTTATGACAAATATAACAATTATTTTATTCATTAAATCTTGAGAATAAATATTTATTATTATTTAATTCACATATTTATTCTTTTTAATAACTCATGATTAAATCTTAGTGATCAACCAAAACTAAATAATTATTAATCCACAAAGTGGGAATAATATTTATTCTAGCATTTTAAATTCAAATAAAATTTTACTGAGATTCCAAATACAACTAGTGTGTGACCCTCTAGGCGTATTTCTCAGTGGCATTAGGTAAGACCACCTTAAGTCAAAGTTTAGCATTTATAAACATGAAAATTCACCTATATATAAATAATTTAATGTTTTTTTGACATATAACCAAAAACAATGTCACGAACCAGCCCGGGTCGACCCTGAACCGGTCACCCGAGCCGGTCCGCGGCAAGTCCCGAGGAGCGTTCCCGATCCCCCCGGGATGGCAACAAGTGCCGGGCATTGAAACTTTAATCGTTGGGAATGATTTCAGCCCAAGCTAAAAACAGGATCGAAAGAATGAATATAAACTAAACAAACAAACAGACACTAAAGACATAAACAAACCTACACCACGACATACCTCCACGTGACCTCGCGGTCACCACCCAACTACAACCAACGTCGCTCCCACACTGAGCGACTCAAGCCAGGAAAACCTGAACACAAGGAACCTGCAACTGAAAAGGTGAAAGATAGGCGTGAGCACAAAAGTACTCAATAGGTGAGCCCCACAACAAATCCCAATGCACCGCCAGTAAATAAAGAATCTACATAATCCAGGTTTGAACTATAATGTATAAAAGTAAGTTTTCACAATGCTTTACTTGAAAATCAAACACGAGACATTTCCCTTATTCCTTTTCGAAAGTTAGTTCCATTTCATTAGTTTTAAACTCATTCTGAAAAGCAAAGTATTGCATTTTTTTCAAATCTAACCCAAAGAGAATAAAGCATTTTCATTTGAAAACCATTTTTCCCAAAGTCTAACAGTATAGGCTGTGAAATATGACTGAAAGCAACAAGCAGGAAAACAAGTGCAAGTAAAGGTAAATAGGTAAGGAAAACCAAGTGCAAGTAAAAATAAACCAGAAGTTATCAGCAATAACCATGGGCACACACACACACACTCACAAACACACACATACTCACACACACACACACACTCACACCTAAGTGGTCCCCCATATGCCGACGGAAGGCACCACGCCAGAGATGGTATAGAACTATGGGTAAATCCCCTAAGGTTCATCTAGCTCGCGTGGGACCCTAGAACCTCATGTCTCGGTGAAACGTGGCTTAGAAGGCCACGACCCTCAGAAAACGTGGCTTAGAAGGCCACGACCCTCAGAACACGTGGCTTAGAAGGCCACGACCCTCAGATATCATATGTTTAGTTAGTGTTGCAATCGTCAATCCAGCTAAGTGAAACAGGGACGACACCCATCCGGCTCACTAGCGCATTAGTTCTAGTCCGCCCACCTAGATACCCAGGGTCTCCCTGTGTGCTCAAACAAGTTTCACATTCACATAGTATGTTTCTTCCTCATATCGCAGGCCAAACAAGATATTGCACACAAAAGTCACCATTTCCACACCCAAACAATATTTCAAAACTCACGCACGCCAAAAATACCTTTCTAGAAACATAAATGTCATTACCTAATCATTTCGCAAAAACCCCTTTTTGGAAACGCTCAAACAAGAACATAAACAACTTTCACAACCCAGAAAGCATTATTTTTTTAATAACACAACAAGGGAAAACATCTTTCGTCAACCAAGAACCACACGTAAAGCTTCCAAAAACAATTTCAAAGGGTCACACGACGTTTTCTCTAATCAAGGTTATAAGAAAACACCATTTTCCATAAACAGTACATTTACTAATTTACACATGCCAAAAACATTTCAAAACCCAATTCAACATGTCTTTCGTTACTCAGGAAGAACCATTTAGCGACATTACTATGGAATCCCACAATTGAAACCAAGAAAACACTTTTAATGAAATGCTAGAATTAAACAGTTTGCATTATCAGCAAATCACCACACTATAAAAACTACTTAAAATTATTTTATTTTTTTTAAATTTACTGAAATTTAATAAAAGGACAAGGAATAAATAAATTCTTAATTTAGAGGCAAGTGCATAGGGAGACCTACCTCAAGATCCAAGCGCGACGGTAAAACGACCTTGGAACCAAGGCGCGATGACACGACGTGTGTCCGAAGCCACGTGATAAAGTCCAACACTCTCGAAACTGAGGCGCGGAGATGGCGGAACCTCGGAACTAAGGCGCAGCGACGGCGCTCTCTCGGAAACGCCCTGCGCGGGTCCTAAAATCCTAAACCTACCAAAAACAAATATAAATTGATGAAGAAAACCCCTAACAAAGCACAAGTAAATTCCAGAGTAATAATAATGTGAAAATAATAATAATAATAATAATAATATTATAATAAGCATAACCATAATAATAACAATATCATAACAAAATAATAACTTAATAATATTAACTTGAAAATAATAAAAATAATAATAATCTTAATCTTAATAATATATTAATAATAATAATATAATAATAATAATAACATACTTTAATAACAAGAATGATATAAGAATAATAATTTAGTAAGTATAATAATAATATAACAATAATAACAATAATGATATAATAAAAATAATAATAATAGAATAATATCAACATAATAATAATATAATAATAATATAATCACAATAATAATAATATAATGATGATAATAATAACTTAGCATAATTATAATATAATAGTATAATAATAATAATAATAATAATAATAATAATATAGTAATACAACAATAATATTAATAGAATAATATTAACATAATAATAATATGATAATTAAATAATAATAATAATTATAACAATAATGATAATAATAATAATAATAATATGTTAATAATTAAAATGATAATAAATATAATAATAATAATAAAAGTATTAATCTTATAACATTATTAATAATAATATTAAAAGAACAAAACGTAATAAAATAAAATAAAAAAAAAAGAGAAAACCATGCTTACAGCGCAGGGGGGAAGGGAGCGCGCAGGGGGGGGACGCCGGACGGCAGCGAGGGCGACGGCGGGCACGCGGAGAGGCTGGGGAAGGGTGGCTGGGCGAGGCGGGGTCGCGCGAGGGAGACGGGTGCTGCGAGGAGGCCGAGGCGGAGCCGGGAGGCCGGGACGGCTGCGAGAGGGGCGCGGCGGTCGGGGTCGGCGCAAGGCGGGGGAGCAGGGGGGGACGGCGTGGCCGGTTGGACGAGGAGGCCGGGACGCCGGTGGTGAGTGGAGGCCGGCTCGAGGGAAGCGGGGGAGGCGCCGGAAGGGAGGTCGCCGGGCAGAGGGCGACGGCCGGAGGGGACGGGAACCGCTGGCCGGTGACGGGGCAATGTAGGGGCGGCCGCCGGACGCCGGAGCGAGCAGGAGGGGCCGGTCGGGAGCAGGGACGGACCAGAGGAGGAGGGCCGGAGGCCGGGCGGCGGCTGGGTGCGGCTGAGAGGAAGGAGGAGGCGCAGCACGGGGAAGCCGGGACGGCGGCGCGGGGGTTCGCGGGTGAAGCGGGGCGGAAGGAGGGTGCAAGCTGCGCACGCCGGTGGTGCGGGAGGAGAGGACGACGCGGGGGAGAGAGAGAGAGCGTAGGAGGGCTGCGGGAAGAGAGGAGAGAAGGGAGAGGGAAGAGTGGCAGCTGGGTAGGCTTAGGGTTAGGGGGGTTAAACAAAAAAAAACTATATATATATATATACATAATCAATAATAATAATAATAATAATAATAATAATAATAATAATAATAATAATAATTGTAATAACCTTATAATAATTGTAATAATAACCATAATAATAATAATAGAAGACTAAATAAAAGAATAAAATCTAATCTTCATAATAATAAAAATTTATAATAATAATATTAATAAAACTTTATAATAATAATAATAAATAAACTTTATAATAATGATGATAAAATAAATAAAAAATAATAATAATAATAAAATGACAACATAAAATTCTCAAATTTAAACGTCGGGCGAACACGTAGTCACCCGGGCCAACCGCACGGTCACCGCTAACGATGCGATGACCGCGCACTAGCGCGAAACCCTTCAACACAAATAAACGTTAAAAAAATTCAGACCGAGACCAAGAAAAGAGTAAGATAAGGGTATCTGCAGTCGGGGTGTGACAAACAAACACTTACTTTAGAATATAATACCTTTATTACAAAATCTCCAATCAAGTATGCTGCATTCTGGTGTCATCAACCTTTGTGGTCGAAAAATATTTCTTTGACTTTCTAGAATTGAATCTACCCATACAACACCATGACTATGGATTTATTTAGGATGTTCCACTCCTATAAAAGGACCTTATATATCAAATTAATTTAAATAATAGAAAGGGAAAATATTTTCTCACATTATTTATTAATTTAATATCACTTGTGACACACCTAACATATCATACTTCTCTGCAAACATATTTCTTCACAGTTTTCATCAATACATCAAAGTACATGACTAATTATATCCATTAATAATAATCATAAAATCTAAGGATCAATACACATTTCCACAAATAGGAACATCCAATGACATATATGCATGTGGATTTTCTATTGGTGGGCCATGTTCTCATAATCTCTTATGCTAGAAATTACTAAGTGTATACACTATGAGAATGGGACTCAAAGTCCTATGAGTCTCCACCCCCAATAGAATGTATCATTTACATCCCAGAAAATGATATAATTCACCTATAGAATATATATTTAATAATACTATCATGAAACTTCTAGGTTCTCATCATAGTAGGGAACTAATATGACCTTTTAGTGTGAAAGTTACTCTTAGGATAGTATCATATACAATGTCATTCATAAGAACAGTCCTAATGTGATATGAAGTTTATTAATTTTCAAACAAAATGAATTTATAAAATAATAAAGTATATAGAAGTGTGTTATAGGGATCCAACTCCAACAGTTCTCAAGTATATCCCACTAAACCATTTTTTCACCATGGGACACAATCTAAATGAAAATCATATATCTGAAATACATCGAAATGTCTAAAAATTTGAGAAGAAAGATTAGTCCCATGATTGAACTTTCAATGAATGTGATGAGGATATACCTTTAAGAATAAATGGTCTCCAAAATAGAACTCCAAAGGTATCCTCATATGATTAGAATAAAACTTTAGATGTTCCCATACAACCTTTAAATGGAGTCATATAGATGGAAAAATGTTAACTACTATTACAATCCAACTCCACCAAGGGTATATTCCTCACCCATGAACCTAAAAATCTAGAATTCATACACATAGCAAGTATTCCAAATTCTCGATACCCCATATGCAGATAAAAAAGTGTTATTAAGACATAATTTAGAGCCAAAGGCATAATGGAGACCTCTCCATGGATTATAGGTAAAATAGGATTCACAATCATAGATGGTCATCTTTAAAACCCCATAATGAATCACCACATAATCTAGATATTTCTTAAGAATAACTACCACGAAAATTGACTCTTAAATATATAAAAATAAATATAACTTCATCTAACAGTTCTTGATTTCCCATATAAAATCATTACCTCCTTGATATTTGGGAAAAACAAACATTGAGAGATAAAATATACATTTGACACCTTCACACTTGACTATCAAAATTGGCCATACTGAGAATGATAGATCTTTACTAAACCAGGATGTACCCCCAATTTCAAACTATGGAATGCATAGTGAACCACATCATGCATCCTTGATGGAATAAAAATCTTTATTGAAACAACCCCTAATGATAACCCCAAACTAATCCACGATAATACATGACATGTACCAAATAAATGAACCTCTCAACCCATAACCCACACATTGAATGATTCCCAAACAACTACTTATGATAGATAATTTATCAAAAAAAAATTCATGTTCTTTTCATGATTCTTCTTATATGCTGATAACACAATTATGTTATCAATAAACACCATGCAAATTAATCCAAAAAACTCATAGAACAAAACATTCATCAGCCCCATGATTATGACAATAGAATTAATCACATCAAATGAAATAATAATGAACTAATAATACCCACAATAACATCTAGAATCAATATTTAAGATATCCTCAACCTTAACACATTTCTAATGATATTATAATCGTAATCGATCTTTGATAACAAGTTGTTCTCTTTAATTGATTGATTAAATCATAAATCCATAGAATAGGGTAGAATTACTTTATTATCACCTTATTCAAGTGAAAATAATCAATAAATAGTTGTATACTAACATAATCCTTCTTTTAAACGGGACTAGAGCCCCCAAAATCAACTCACAAGTCTAAAAAATCACTATATAATACTATTAATCTAGATTTTCAGATTTTACAATTCAGAAGGAACAATCCTATATGGATATATTGATATAGGAGAGATTCCCAAAAAGATATTTAACTCAAACTTGATCTATTATCAAGTTATTGGTGTAAAAAATATTCTATAAATATATCAAGGAACTCTTCAACAACTCTAGTATACACCACTGGTCTATCCCATACTAAGATCATCATTATCTTGAACCTTAAATAAGATAAAGAATCAACACACCTATTAATCATATGAGGGTATTTCTCACCAAAAAAACACATTATTCTCATTATCATCATCATAGGATATAAAACGGCTCCTAAAGAAATCCATAATATCCTATTCTAAATATTTTCGGTCTATGTTGGGTCATATGGTTGCATCTAAAAACATATGGAATCTACCCAAAATGAGTTTTACCCTATCACTGACTTAAAATTGTACAAATATCATATAATATTCCTTCCCTCAAACTAGAACTCACAACATTGAGTTTGAGATAAGAGAGTAATATATAAAATTAAATTCATATATAAGGACCCATTTCCCAAGACAAAACCCTAGAACACTAATCCCAAGAGAAGATTATAATAATTTAAATGTTTATATTCGAATTAGAGACCTTTCACCCTTTGAAAAAATCATAACCATTGTTCTTTAGGGGAGAGTATGAACTTTCTGTTTCTGAACAAAATTACAGTGTAGGTTGGTAATAAAAGGTTGAAGTGGTATAACATTGATGGATTAAAGGATTAAACATTTGTTTCAATCAATATAATGAGGACTTATAATGGGATAAAAATTAAGGAATTAAGTTTTAGCAAGGGATTGATATGTTTCATAACATACCAGGAGTCAAACTCGAAAATCCCCTATCATAGGAAAGAACCTCCTACTGAAAAGCCACCTTTATGGTCAAATAAATAAAACATAGCCAAAATTGATCTTTAAACATCTCCCATGAAACAACCAACTCCTTTTAATCCCTAAGGAACAAGAACGTCCACTATCGAGCTACCCCACATAGCATCATCATAATCAATGAAACCTAATTCTCTATTTAAGCACAAATAAAAGCGAAGTCTATCCTAGAATCCTCCAACCAATTCTCTATTACACAATCCAGTACAGGGCCTTCATAATTATGTAAAGTTTGGTTTTAAAACTCTTAGAGTGTCCTCCTACAAGTTTCATCATCATCGATTTTTTATTTGTTCTACTATAACATACTACAAAATGAATTTGGAATAAACCTGATGGGGATGTTGACATGAAGCTATATCTACCAAAGAAAAAAAATTAGGATCTTCTAACCTGGTTTATGTATTATATATGTTCAATTAATTAATTAAATTTAACCAAATACCTATAGGCTATCCAATTTAATCATAGTCATAGACAATCATGATGCATGTGTTGGTATACATAAATATGGAAAGATGAGAAGTGAATTTAATTTTAAAAAAAATAGAAATTAAAACTAAAATATATGTAATTAAAATAACTAAATAGGTAAACTAAAATATAATAGTTGATGAATAGTGAAAATATAAATTAATAAAAAATATAACAATAATTTGATAAATGATTTCAGTAACAATCCACTAAGGGGTCCTTATATCTAGTCCCCTAAATATCCTTGATAGGTTTTGGGTTAAACCCTTAGCTTTAGAAGTATCCAAGAATCCCATTACAAATGTAGGATCATTTATTTTTAATGGTTGTATCAAGAAACTCAATATCCCTTTTTAGTAGTTGTATTAAAAAATCTATTACAACACTTGGTTTTTAGTGGTTCTATCAATGATTCTAATATCTCTTTATTTTTAGCAATTATAGAAAGAAACCCAATTATAACACTTTATTTCTAGTGCTTTTACCAAGAAACTCAGTCTCCCTTTATTTTTAGCAGTTGTAGTAGGAAAATCTCTTTAATTTTATTTTTAGTGGCTAGAAACTTAATCCCCATACTTTCATGGTAGTGTGAACGAACCCCTCACACTCAAATGGTAATGAGAACCCAACCCCCTCACACTCAATGGTAGTAATCAGCCAAAAAAATAAAAAAATAAGATACTTTGTATATGCAAGACATTTTAAGAGAACTCTCAATCATGTAGTAGGAATACAAAAAAAAGAGATAGAGGAAGAAAGATAATTGTATCATAGCATAAGAGAATGGAGAAAATGTGACACAAATTATCTCTAAAATGATCTTAAAGGTAACCACATACAACTAAGATCCCTTGGTAGTGTATTTATTGGCACCAATAGCCTTAAGACCATTCTGGAATCTTTGAGGATCAAAATTATCTATTTGTGGTTGATTTAAGCTATCAAGGTCCACAATAAATGACTATTTATTTCTTGTATATAAGTCACTAGGTAGTTGGTGGATGTCACCAGCCAGTAGTTGTCACCTGGATAGAACTGGTGTTCTGTCTATCTCCAACCGTCCAACCGGTGTACTTAACTAGGTATTTGTTAGTAGAAAAAGGTATATTAATTCAAGAAGGTCATCCATATCTCTTTTGAGCCCTCTGGTTGTTAGTTTATAAACTTACTGGAAAAATTTATATAATAGTGATTCTAAAATTCGTGAAATAAAAATTTTAGAAACATAATTTTATGTTTGTAATAACTAAAACCACATAATAGAGTGAGATGTATAATAATCTCCCCCTTTTTGATAATTACAAACACACAATTAATTAATCAATATAAATATAGGCATGATTAATTTATTGCAAATAAAACTAAAAATAATTTAAATATTTCATAATGGAATTCATCTAAGAATATAGTATCATTTTCAATGTTTAAGATTAAAACTATTTAAGTTCAAAATAAATTTGAAATATTTTCCTAATTTGAAAAAATTATTCACCATTTTTTATCACCACCCCCCTATGATTATCAAAAATACATTAAAGCTTAAAATAAAAATATATTTGAAATCGCTTTCAAGGAAAAGGGATTAAAACACTTTGAGTTCAAAATAATTTTCAAACCACAAAAAAAATATATCTTTAAAACAACAATATTTTACCATATACTTTTTTTATATTCTACACAAAATATACCTTTAATAACATCAAATTTCGCTACCCATTGGATATTATCATCAATATCATAATCAAGGGTTGGAGAAACAAGGATCAATGCATTTATAAAAAGAGATTATTATGTGAGAGAAACAAAAGGAATTAAATCTATGATTACCATTAAATAACAATTTAATAACAAATTTCATATCCAAATATATTTTAACTTTTCAAAAACATGTTTTAAATTCAAAAACTGCACACCACATGTGAAATTCTTTAGATAAAGATATAAATTTAACTCCCAAAATAGAGTGTCTCCTTTAAAAAAACTTTTAGAGTTTTAATACTTTAACATTGAAACCAAATTTTTAATTTTAAAGGCATTCAAATTTTAAACCTAATTTAATATTTTAGAAGGTTCGCACTGAATGCGCTCAAGGTGTTATAATTTTTCTCAAAGAGAAAATTGAAAAAAAACATGAGTTTGGAAGAACAAAATTTTCAATGAGCACAAGTTTTAAAAAGGGAAAGATGATTCCTTTTAGAACATTTAAAAAAATAGTATGGGGTAGGAGCCCCCTAAATTTATTTCTAAATACTTTAAAAATAATAATCATTCAAACAAAAAGTGAATTAAGAGTGAAATAAAAACCAAAAACACACCTAAGGGAGTGAAATAAATCAATAAATCAATTCAAGATTTAAATGAAAGAGATAAATTGATCAATGATATAAATATTTAAAAATAATAATATAAACACTATTCATGATTAAAATTAAATACTCTAGGATTAAATCAATAAAATTTATGGGATAAAAATAGATCAATGAATTCAAGAGAAAAGATAAATCAATTGTAACACCCCGATTTTTTATGAAGTTTTTTTGAATAGATAAAGTTTATTTGATGTCTTGTGTTTCACGCTAAACTAAGTTAAACTTTAATTATACAATATACCAAGCTAATCTTGTATTATATTAAACATCTACTTAGCTTTTGTTTCACGCTACACTGATTTTCTATGAAATAATATTTTATTATTATAATTATTTAAATGAGATAGTTAAAAAATACCCATTAAACTTAGTAATATTAATAGTAATAAATAATTTTTAAATATTAATTTTTATAGTTTTATATAAATAAAACATTTTTATAATGAAACATATAATTTTTGGTAAAGTATTTATATGTTTGAAAATACTATTTTCTCAAAAAAACTACTTTTTATATCATTATGTGAACAATAATAAAATTAATTTTAGAAACTTTTAGAAATTAAATTTAATAAAATAAACTTACTTTTTTAATTTATATTTTTAAAATTATCTTATAGTTAATTTTTTTCATTTTTCTAAAAAACATCATTTTGGGATGAATAGTGAAAAATATTGAATTTTAACTCAAAATTGATTTATTGTCTAATTTATTTATATAGTTAAATTATATTTTGATTTGGTTTTAAATTTTAATTTGATAAATTTCTCATCAATTGATTCAATTTAGTTCCTTGTAACTAATTTCACATTGAAATTTTATATACAAACATTTCAATTTTTTAAACATTTTCACTTAAAAGACTTGTGGTCGTGACTTGTCTGCAGCATTAATTTTAAATTAATTTAAATAATTTATGTAATTATAATTTTGAAAAATGGATTCCATATTTTGAATCAAAATAATTTATAATTTCTAATAAGTTTAAATTATTTTTTATCAAAAATATTAGTGAATGTAATTAAAATTAATTACAACATTTAATATAAAAACAAGATTACTTAGTGGTTAAATTTAATTTAAGGGGCCAGATAACCTATAAATTTTTAAAAAGAAATTGGATGGAAATAGTTTGACCAATTCAACTATTTTATTTAAATTGGAAAATTATTTTAGGCACATGATGTATAGGAAACCTCTCAATAGTGTTTACCTTTTTATATTTACAAGAATATCACTCCTCCTCCACTATAAAAGAGAAATCACCACCACACTTGTTCATACATCTCAATCCATTTATCTCAGACAAAATATTCTTAAATATAATCTAAATTTCACTCAATTAATCATATAATCCTCCATTTTGGAATAAATCCAACCAAGGAATCCCTTTAGTGAAAACCATGAGGAGTTACCCAAAGAAGAGGTAATATCCTTCCACAAGATCTTTTGTTTTATTTTCAATATCCAAACCCTAAAATCTTATTATTCCAGGATTATAAAATAAGATAAGTATCCAAAATATTATTATATGTATTTATTCTAATTTTTTTACCTACACCTACACACACTTCCATATAATGGGTAAAAAACTTACCATTTGTGTGTACGGCAGACTACCGCCTCGAGAAATGATGTCATTTGTTTTTCATTTACCAACAATAAAGGTTGTGAATTATGAGGTAAATAATACATTTATATGTTATATATGATACTTATTGTGTATTTATTCTTATTTAATTTTTATATAAAATATAACTTCATTCTTTCCATTTTTTTAAATAAGATAACTTTGTTTCGGGACGTGTGGACTACCGCCTCCTCAAAGCAATGTGATTCGGTCACACTTTACATGGAATGTATTAATGATGTGTTTAGTGAATTTTTATTATATATATGAAATAATAATTATACTATAATTATATTATATATATACATATATCTTATTTACTTTCTTTCTTTACAAACAATAAGAAAATGGAAATAATGTTCTTAAATACGTACGGCCTACCGTCTCAATGAATGATGTGTTTCATTTTCTATTTATATATTTTATAGATTATTATAAATACAAATATACTAAATATTCAGGATATTTATATCATGTTTTACATTATATAAATAATTAAATAATGATCTAAGTAAAATAATTGAGGATAATAATTCAAAACATATAATAAAAACAAAGCAGACATTACCCGAAACGTAACATTAACATTGAATTGTTAATAAATGGGTAATAAAAATTTATAATGAAATAATATATGGTATTATATGTAATACTATTCTTCTATTTTAGATGTATAATAAACTTATATTTATTATACAGGTGTTTTTAACAAGTATGATGAGAGTTAAGACATAAGGTAAGGGTTTTTTCATCTCACTTTTATTTTCTCTGCGATTTATGCCTTATTCACCACTCGTTTATTTTGTATGGTGTATATAATGATCGTGAATATACTATATGATTATTATCCTTAAATTTATGGTTATTTATGTATCTATTTTATTATATCACTTGCATGGGTTTTATGTTTCAAAAGTTACCAAGTCGATAAAGTAATTTTGTCTCAATTTGCCTTCTTTGAGACACATGTCATGTTATGCACCTATATTATTCCGTGAGATGTATACACTTCCCTTTAACAAGTTATATCATGAATATACTTATTTTCATGATATTTTAATCTTCATTTAATTTAATTTTATTACATAGGTAATTTTATTCAAAGTTACCAAAGAGGTAAGAGTTTATTACAACAATCTCATCGTTTATTAGGATTGTTTATGATTATTATTCCATTGATGAAATATTATGATCCATCTCTCAAGAACACTTATGAATTTTCTTCTCATAAGTTTATTAATGATATATTCATATATTAGTACCATTTTTACACTATTTGGTACTTAAAATAATTAATAAAATTCTTTAAAGAGAATATGATCTTATTTCTCCCTTCGGTCGAAAATTTGTTTTAATAAAAAAATCATGTTTTCAAAAATGTTTTCAAAAATGTTTTTAAAATTATATATTATCTCATTTTCAAGGAAAAATAATTTTAAAAATGTTTTATGGTTTTCAAATATTTATTTACAATTTTTCAAAGATATTTTCAAATAAAAAGGTTTTTAAGAATGTTTTATGTTTTAAAGAGTTTTTTCAAAGAATAAATGACATTTTCCTCAAGAATTTTTTTAAAAGATCTTTGAAAATTATTTTCCATCCAAGGTGACATCCGTTGGTGTTACTCATGAATTTTTGGGGAAATTATCCAAATGTTCCATTCATATTCTTTCTCAGAATGGTTTATTTTTTGATGGCATGATGTTTATGAAACACATTTCTCTTTCATGGGTTATATTCTTATGAAACCTTTTTCTTTTCATAGGTTATGATTTGGTGAAATGAGCATGAAACTCTACTCTTTCCCACCAGTTATTATATGATTACATGTTTATGATACTCATTTCATTTCATGGGTTATGATATGATGAATGTTTATGATATAGTGGCACACATATGAATTATTTTATTATAAGATTGATAGGACCTATATCTACCTCCAATGAATTGGCTAAATATTTATATCTCATGAGATAGAAATGGCTAGAATGGGGAGTGAACTTTTTTCAGTAAAGGAATTTGTCCTCTAAGGTGGTATTGTGAGTGAACCTTAACTACTAATATGGTTGTGGGATTGAACCATGACTTCTAAGATGGGTTGGGGAGTGAACTCATACCACTAATATGGCCTTGGAAGTAATTCCTTGACTACTATGGAAATCATTTTATATGTTTATCTGTTTGGCATAATTCCATGTCGTGTTCCTATGTTATGCTTTTATAGATTATGTTATTGATTCCTATATGATTCATGACTTATGAACTGTCAATATTTATTCCAGGATTCATTTTTATAATCTCTGGTATATAGGTTATGATCTTTTAATGTTATTATCATGTTCTAATACCCTTATTCACATGTTTATGATTATATATCTCCCTTTTTTACCCTTACTAATCATATCATCCCATCCATTTTTATGCTTCTATTCACTAGGTTATGAAGATATGTATTATGTATGATGTGTACAAGAAGGGTTCTAGTCATGAAGAACCTAGTGGGAGATAATTTAGCTCACTTATGTACCAGTGTTTATGCTTCCATGTTTGTAGAGGAACTAAACTAATATGGTCTTTGGGAGTCTTTTTGTGTAATGTATTAAGTATTATACAAAAAATGATGAAATGGATATTCATGTTAAGTGAGGGTCACTATAGTTGGTAATAGAGTAAATTTTTAGTTAACCTTTGAAAACTCGGATGAGAAAACCTTAGTGAGAACCCTAAAGAGATGTATAAAAATAATCCTGAGGATAAGAAAAAGTAGAGGAAAACTCTTGGAATTTTGGTAAAGAATAAAGAGAGTGGTTTACTAGAAATAAATCCCTTTCTAGATACTACAAGTGGATGTGGCTCTGGAATATATTTACATAGTGGTAACAGCCCTAAAAACATTGTCTTGAGCTAGACTCAATTGGGAACTAGTGCATGGAAACATGACTTGGTTTACATATGGTTTGACACTCTCAGAGGATATGCTTTGGTAATTAAAAAACTCTTCATGAATAATCATGAAGGATTTAAATATAATTTAGACATGAATAACCAAGGATAAACCTAAGGTGTCATATATTAAACAAGGTGTCATAATTTAGACATCGAATAAGTGGTTTTTCGTGGTTATGTGGTTCCCCACTATGATTATTGTTTCTTACTCTATGATTTTTGGTTTTATTCAATGGATGGAACCTAAAGGAACTATGTTAATTATAATTTTGATGGATAATACAATGATTATTCACCTAAGAATCTGAATGTTATGTGATCTGAAATGAAAATCTCATTTCTATGCTCACCCAACTTTATCAATCTATTATTAATGATGGACGTCCAAATTATCAAAAAAGGGAACAAAATTTTTTTGGGTCCTTCATAAGGAAACGTCCACCTTTTTTTAGAGATTATTCTAAACTTTTTGTTATTTAATAGTGGATCAGTACCACTGAAAATATATTCTCCATTATCCAGTGTTCAGAACATGAGAAATTCATTTTGGCTATTTATCATCTATAAGGTGAAGTAGACCAGTGGTGGACTCTAACCACGAATATTAGGCATCAAGATGAAATTGAATACATGGATTGATATGAGTTCAAGAAATTATTTTTCAATAAGTACTTTCTATATATTATTTATACAAATATGGATAAATAGTTCCTTAAGATAAACCAAAGGGATGATGAATCTGTTGGTAACTACAAGGCTAATTTTATAAGACTTGCAAGGTATGCTTCTGGTATTATCATCCAAGATGAAATTAATGTTGATAGGTTCTTCAGTGGATTAAATCCAAGTCTTAGAATGGTGTTGGACATAATAGACTTTAGTAGCTATGAATATATTGTGCGTTGTGCAATCAAGGTTAAAATAGAGGTTGGAGTTACATATCAATATCATGGTTTTGACAAGAAAAGGAAGATGGAGTTCAAAGAAAAATCTAAAAACCATGAATAGAAGAAGATGAGCTTTCATTTATTATTTAATTGTGGCAAGAAGAATGTAATAAATTATCTTAAGGGTTATAATAAATGTTTTAAGTGTGTAAGGGAAGCTCATCGGGAATTTGATTACCGAATTGATGGAAGGAAGTTATCTAAAAATGTGAATAGAGAGAAATATGTACAAAATGAACCTCCCCTGATTCAATGCTACAAGTGTAAGGAGAATTATTGTTATGCTAACTAGTGCATAAAATAGAGGGTAAATGATGATGATCGATATTAGTAACCTCTTAAACCAAGGGATAAGGGTAAATCTCATGCAATTACTATTTCTGATGAGGGGTGTGATGATGAAGTGGTAAACGGTACACTTACCATCCACTATAGAACTATTAATGCCATATTTGATTCTAGATCTAACCACTCTTTCATATATAAATAAATTTATAAGGGTATTGAGATTCCACCAAAATGATTAGATGTGCAATTAGTAGTGAAAACCCCTAATGGTATGATGATTGCATCTCAAGTCTATGATTCATCTTCAGTTGATGTTTGTGGTAATGTACTTCCTGAAAATATTATCATTCTTACTCTAGTTTAATTTTATGTCATCTTAGTCATAGATTGGATTTCTATGCATAAATCCCAAATCAATTTTCAAGGAAGGGAAGTTACGTTTGATATTTCAAATCAACCTATGATCTTCTATCAATATGAGGATAAGTATGAAACTACTAGGGATATTACATCCAGTGTATCAATCTTAATTTCCATTCAGAAGTTTTATTTATCTCAAATGGTTAGTGAGAAAATAAACATAGATGATATGCCTATTTATTGGAAATTTGTGGATGTATTTCCAAAAGAGTTTCCTATACTTCCACAAAAACAAGAAGTTGAGTTCTTAATAGAACTCATACCTGGTCTCACACCAATTTCAAAGACTCCCTATAGAATAACCCCAATTGAGTTTCAAGAATTGAATAAGAAACTTAAAGAAAACCTATATAAAGGATTCATTTGGCCAAGTGTGTCACCTTAGGGTGCACCTATTATTTTTGTGAAAAGGAAAGATGGATCAGTGAAACTATTCAATGATTATCAGGATTTGAACAATATCATGATCAAGAACAAGCATCCTCTTCCATATATTTATGACTTGTTTGATCAACTACATGGATATCAATACTTTTCCAAGATTGAAATTCATTCTAGATATCATCAATTAATGGTTATGAAGGAGGATATACCCAAGAAGGAATTATATATAAGATATAGACACTATGAATATATAGTGATGCATTTTGGTATTACTAATGCTCCTAATATCTTTATGGATTTGATGAATAGAGTATTTAGATATTACCTCAATAATTTTTTGGTATTCTTTATAGATGATATTCTTATATATTCAAAGGGAATTGAATATCATGAATACCACTTGATAATTGTATTAAATTCCCCAAGGAAGGATAAACTATATTAAATATTTAAAAAGTTTGAATTTTGGTTGCAAATTTTTTCATTTTTTGGTTATATAATCTCAAGAGAGGGTGTATAAGTATATCCATCAAAGATAGGGGCTATTTAATGTTGGCCTATACGAACCATAGTTAAAGATATCCATAGTTTTCTTTATTTATATGGATATTATCAATGGTTTGTGGAGAATTTATCATGACTATCAAATCCTCTAACCAAGTTAACTCCGAAGGGTTCCAAGTTCCTCTGGATAGATGAATGTGAGGAAACTTTCAAGGAAATGAAGAGAAAGTTAGTCAGCGCACCTGTGCTTACATTACCATGTAGTGGTGAATGGTTTTTAATCTAAAGTGATGCATCCAAGAAGGGAATGGGATGTGTAATTATATAGAATAATATGGTTATATCCTATTCCTCATGAAAATTTATGATTAATGAGAAAAATTACCCAACTCATGATTTAGAGTTATCAGTGGTAATTTTTTAATTAAAGATACAAAGGCATTATTTTTATAGAGAAATGTGTGATATATATACTGATCATAAAAGTATGAAATATATATTCAAACAGAAAGAGTTGAACATGCACTATAGAAGATAGTTAGAGCTGATAAAGGATTATGACTAATCAATACATTACCACCCTAGAAAATCGAACAAGGTGGTCAATGCTTTGAGTTTAAAGGATCATTCTAGCTTATCCATATTGAGGATCATCAAATATCCAATATTTCTGGATTTTTAAAGGTTGGATCTGGAAATCATGAATTAAGGGTAAAATTATTTCTTACTCAATGAAATATTTAACCCTTTATCCAAGTGAAAATTAAAGAGGTGTAGAAGGAAGATGTGGAGCTTAAAAAGAAGGTTATAAATGTTTTGAAGTTTAACCTTGATCGGGATGTAATGATAAGGTTTAGGAGCCATCTATGTGTTCCATAAATACAATATTTGAATAAGGATCTACTAGAGAAAACTCACAGTTCTTCATTCTCTATTAATCCTATAAGTACAAAGATGTATAGAGACTTGAAATAATAATTCCAGTGGGATGGAATGAAGAGGGATACCATATATTTTGTATCTCAGTGCTTGGTGTGATAAAAAGTGAAGGCTAAAAGACAAAATCCTTAGGGAATGTTACATCCATTACCCATACCTGAATGGAAATGGTAGAACATCACTATGGATTTTGTCTTCGTACTCCCCAAAATATCTAAAGGGTTTAATGCTATATGGTTGGTAGTCGATCGCCTTACTAAGTCAGCACACTTTATTGCTATCATAGAAGACTTCTATTTGAATCAACTTGTCGGGATATACATTAAAAAAGTGGTAAGGTTATATAGAGTACCATGTTCCATTATATCTAATAAATATATGAGGTTTAACTCAAAGTTTTGGAAAATTCTTCTGCAATCCTTGATATATAATTGAGTTTCATCACTTCTTATCATCCTCAGACAAATGGTCATTTTTAATGAACAATTAAAACCCTATAGTATATGTTGAGATTTTTTTATTTGGATTTCAATGGAGGTTGGGATCAAGACCTTCCCCTAGTTGAGTTTTATTATAATAATAGCTTTCACTCAAGCATTCAGATGGATCTTTATGAAGCCCTCTATGTTAATAAATGTAGATCTCTAAAATGTTGGGATGAAGTTGGAGAAAGAAAGCTATTGGGACCTGAGATCGCTGAAGAAATTTTCAAGAAGGTCAGAACCATTCGGCAGCATATCAAGGCATCTCAAAGTTGGTATAAAGTTTATTCTAATAACTATCGGCATGATCTAGAATTTAAAGTTGGTGAAAATATGTTTATAAAAATATCTCCCTAGAAGAATGTTATGAGATTTGGGGAAAAGGGAAACTAATCCCTAGGAATATTGGTCTCTTTAAAATTATTGATCATATCAGGATGATAGCCTATCACTTGTAACTTTCTATAAATCTATCTCAAGTCCATGATGTGTTCCATGTATCTATGCTAAATAATTAAATACTAGTCCCTTCACATGTACTAATTTATAGGTCATGTCTTTGGAGTAGGATCTTTCTTATGGGGAACAACCAATTCAAATTATAGATCATACAGAGAAAGTTCGACAAAACAAGACCACTCACCCGGTCAAAGTTTTGTGGTGGAATAACTAGTTAGATAAAAAATGTGAGAAATTGAGGATATAAAGATGTAGAAGTGTCCTCATTTTTTTGTATCAGAATGATGAATTTTGGGGGATAAATTCATTTTAAGGGGGGTAGAATGTAACACCCTCAGTTTGTATGAACCTTTTTTCAAATAAATTAATTTTCTTTAATGTATTTCATTGAACTCTACACCAAGTTAAAAATTCATTATATGTTATACCATGTTAAGTTTTTTCCGCATTCAACATCATCTTATCTTGCGTTACACGCAACACGGAGTTTCTACGAAATGACATTTTATTATTATTATTATTTAAACAAGATAGTTAAAACATATCAATTAAAGTTAGTAATATGAATAGTAATAAATAATTTTTAAATAATATTTATAATGGTTTTATATAAATAAAATATATTTATAATAAAACATATAATTTTTGTTAAAGTCTTTATATGTTTGAAAATACTATTTTCTCAAATAGACTACTTTTTATGTCCTTATGTGAACAATAATAAAATAAATTTTAGAGACTTTTATAAATTGAATTTGAAAAAATAAAATTTATTTTTTAATTCATAATTTCAAAATTATATTTGGGTTAATTTTGGGCATTTTTCTAAAAAACTTCATTTTTGGATGAATAGTGAAAAATATTGAATTTTAACTCAAAATTGATTTTTCATATAATTTGTTTATATAGTTAAATTATATTTTAATTTAGTTTTAAAGTTTAATTAGATCAATTTTACATATATTAAACCAATTTTGGTCATTGTAACCAATTTTACATTGAAATTGGATATAAAAACATTTCAAACTTTTAGAAATTTTCACTTAAAAAAACATGTTGTCACGACACGTCTGCAAGATTAATTTGAAATTAATTGCTGAAACTTTTGTGATAAGAATTTATAAAAATTGTTAAATATTTTCAATAATAATAATTTCTAATTTCTAATAAGTTAAACTTAGTTTTTTGACCTAAAATATCAATAAAAGTAATTAAAATAAATTACAAAAATTAAGGTAAAAATAAGATTACTTAGTGGTTAAAATTTAATTTAAGGGTCTAAATAACCTAAAAACATATACAAAATCCATTATCTAGAAATATTTATACCAATTAATTTATTGAATCAAAATGTAAAAAATATTTTAGGTTCATGATGTAAGGGAGACCTCTCAATAGTGTTTATCATTTTATATTTACAAGAATGTCGCTCATCCACTATAAAAGGGAACTCCCCCCCCCCCACTTATTCACACCAATAAATTAATTTGGATCAGAAAACATCTGATCAAATATCCTCCCAAATTCCCTCACTTTTTCTTATAATCCCCATTTTTGGAATAAATCCAATCAAGTAATCCCTTTGGTGAAAACCATAAGAAATTACCCAAAGAAGAGGTAACATCCTTCCACTAGCTCTTTTGATTTATTGTCATTATCAAACCCCTAAAATATTATTATTCAATGATTATATAGTTACCTATGTATCCTAAGTATTATAATATTTTATTAATTCTAATGGTTTGACCTACACCTACACACACTTCCATCAAATGTGTAACTAACTCACTGTTCATGTGTGCAGCAGGCTATTGCCTCACAAAACAATGTCACTCATTTTTCCTTTACCACCTATCATGGTTGGTAATTATAATGTAAATACTATTTTTATATGTTATATATGATATTTAGTATGTATTTATTATTATTTAATTATTATATAAAACATACCTTCATTCTTTCCATTTTTTTTAAATACAATAACTTCATTTGTGAATGTTTGGACTACTGCCTCCTCAAAGCGATGTGATTCAGTCACACTTTACATAGAATGTACTAAGGATGGTTTTATAGGAAATATATTATTTATATATGAGATAATAATTATAAAATAATTATATTACATATATGTATATATATATTTCATTTACTTTATTTTTCAAAACGATAATAAAATGGAAACAACATTCATGCATATGTATGGTGTACTGTCTCCATGAACGGTGTATTTTATTTACTATTTATATATTTTATAGATTATTATAAATAAATATATAGTGATATTTTATGATATTTATATCATATTTTACCTTCTTGAAATAATTAAATCATGATCAAAGTAAGAAGATCAAGAATTATAATTCAAAACATATACGAAAAACAAAGCGGATATTACCCGAAACGTAACATTAACATGGAATTGTTAATAAAAGGGTAATATAAATTCATAATAAAATCATATATGATATTATATATAATAATATGGTTCTGTGTTATATTTATAATAAACTCATATTTAGTATACTAGAGGTTTGAATGAGTACTATAAGAGTCAAGACATAAGGTAAGGGTTTTCTCATATGACTTTTATTTCTATGATATTATGCTTTATTCACCACTTGTTTCTTTTTTGTGGTGTATATATTTCCCATGAATATATTATAGGGTTATTATAATTAAATTTATTGGTATTTAAATATCCATTTTATGATCTCTCTTTCATGGGGTTTATGTTTCAAAATTTACAAACCCGGTAAAGTAATTTTTTCTCAATTTTCTTTGTTTGAATCACATGCCATGTTATGCACCTATATTCTTATACGGGGTGTATACAATACTATTTGTAATTTTATATCATGAATATCCTTATTTTCCTGATATTTTAATCTTTATGTAATGTCATTTTATTACATGATTTATTTTATTCAAAGTTACCAAAGTGGTAAGAGTTATTTGCAATAATATCACCGTTTATTGAGATTATTTATGATTATGATTTAATTGATGAAATATTATGATACATAGCTCAAGAAAACTCATGAATTTTATTATACTTTATTTATTCATGATATCTTAATATATTGGTACCATTTTTTCACTCTTTTGTACTTAAGATAATTAAGAAAATGTTTTCAAGAATATTTGACCTTATTTATCTCTTTGGTTGTAAATTTGTTTTATTTAAAAAAACAATGTTTTAAAAAAAAATTAAAAATTTATTTAAATTTATTTCTTAAGATAATTTTCAATGAAAAAGGAATTTTAAAATTTTTTATGATTTTGAAATCCCCCTTTATAATTTTTCAAATCTATTTTCAAAGAAACAAGTTTTCAAAAAAGTTCTATCTTTTAAAATAATATTTTCAAAGAAGAAATGATATTTTCAAAAAGAAATATTTTTAAAAGAAATTTCCAACTTATTTTCCATCCAAGATGACATCCTTTGTTGTTACTCATGATTTTCTAGGTAAATGATCCAAATGTTCCATTCATATTATTTCTCTGAATAGTTTTTTTTTATGGAATGATGTTTATAAAACCTATTTCTCTTTCATTATTTATATGCTTATCAAACATAATTTTTTTCAAGGGTTATGCTTTAATGAAATGATTATGAAACCTATCTCTTTTCCAAATTTTATGATATGATTACATGTTTATGATACCCATTTAATTTCTTGGTTTTTTATAAAATGAATGTTAATGAACTAGTTGTACACATATGCATGATTTAATTATGATATGGGTGGGATATATATCACCCTCTAATCGATTGGGTAAAGATTTATATCTCATGAGATAGATGTGGCTGGAACAGGGTGTGAAATCAGTTAATTAAAGGACTTTATCCACTATGATGGTCTTGTGAGTGAACCTTGAAGAATAATATAGTCATGGAAGTGAACCATTACTACCAAGATGGTTTGGGGATTGAAACCATACCACTAAGATGGACTTAGAAGCGATGCCTTAACTACTATGGAAATAATTTTATATTATTATGTGTCGGCCATAATTCTATGTCTTATTCCTATATTATGATTTCATGGATTATGATCTCGATTAACTTAAGATTCTTGTCTTATAAACTACCAATATTTATTCCATGATTCATTTTTACGATCTCTGACATGTAGGGTATAGTCTTATAATGTTATAATCACTTTCTCATACACTTATACTCATGTTAATGCTTACATATCTCCCTTGTTTACCCTTACTGAGCATCTGAGCACACCCCTTTTTATGTTTCCATTCCCCGAGTTATGAAGATGTGTATTATGTTTGATGCATCGAAGAAGGGTTCTATTCATGAAGAATATAGTGGAAGATAATTTAGCCCACTTATGTACCACTATTTATGTTTCCTTGCTTCCAAAGGAACTAAACTAATATGGTATTTGGGCGTATGTCTGTGTAATGTATTAAGTATTCTGCAAAAATGATGTAATAGATATTCATGTTAAGAGAGGGTCTCTATATAAATATTTTTAATGTTTCAAAATTCAAATTATATCAACACAATTGAATATTTTAAATAAATTACATAATTTATTATAGATAAAGTTGAAAATAAATCATACTTTAACAAAGATCAAGGTTGAAAATTTAAAAAGAGAGGAAAATAATCATGATTTACTAATTAAAATTAAAGAATCACATGTAATATATTTAAAACCCCCTTAATAAAAGTGTTCTCAAGTAAGAGTTTTATATATCAAAGATATATAATGAGAGAGATAAAAAAATATTTTTAAAATAAGGAAATACAAATGATTTTAAAAAAAATTGAATTTCAATATTTCAAGGATAGGAAATTATTTTCATTATAAAATTTAAAATAAAAATTAAAACAATTTAAAAAACCTTTGAAATACATAATTTTGTTCTCATTCTCCCCCAATTGATGAAATTAAAATCTCTTTCACATAATTGAAAAATATTGAGGTTTGAGTAAGAGAATGAGGAAATTATAGAGAGGTTTAAAACATAATAAAATACCTTCCAGTGGATAGATTCTAGTAGGGAATGGAATGAAGCAATTGACAAGTCGTTGAGCTATATTGGATGGCTGGTGGAAAAAAAATCTTGGTTCTAGAAATCACCACCAGCTACTCAGTGAGGAATCACCAGTTAATCGATGGATTCCTATACATATAAAATTAAGATTTTAATTTTAAAATAATAAAATTACCCATAATTAGATTAATAATTTCTAATAATTTGATATTAGAATATCGACGCACATGAGTCTCAACCCAGTTGGTGAGGTATCCTTAAGTACATCCACAAGACCCGGGTTCAAAACCAGGTAGAGGAATATTTCGAGGAGTACTGTAGCAGTACTGTAGCAGGTACTATAGAAGAACTATATATTGTGCGGGTACTGTAGAAATAACTATACACTGTACAGGTACTGTAGCAAAATTGTACACTGTGTGGGTACTGTAGCAGTTACAGTAGCAGTTACTGTAGCAGCTGGAACTATTCACCTTGGGCCACCGGTTTGGGATTGGAGTCCTTAAGGCTTTCGGGCCACCCATGCCTTTGGGTCAGTAGGGATTTTGGGCCACCTTTAAGGCCTTCAGGCCACCTCAAGGCCTTCGGGCCACATGTAGTTTCCCCAGACACACTACAAAAAAAGGAGCAGCCCCAGAAGAGGATTCAGAGCAGGTGCACTCACTAGAGCAGAGCCAAATGGATTTTTCAGAATGAGAGGGTATGGATATGCTATCTAGACCAGTCTGTACTTGAACGGGAAGCCTAGCCAGACAGCCATGTGAAGGTGGAGAGCTACTATCATGATGCAGATGCTGGGGAGGGGTAATTCCTTGTAGATAGTCTCGTTGAATTCTTTAAGACCTTCAGGTCATGTAATTTTCTAAGCCTATAGGCCATTTAATATCTGAGCCTACGGGCCTTGTAAGGGTTCCTCCTCATCCCTTGAAAGGGAGGTTATCAAAAATCAATAAAAATGAAGGTCGTCGGGCCATTCGGGCATTATAATTATATAAAAATATCGATCAAATTAAACATAAATAAACTTAGAATATTTGAATTAACACAAACTTAAAGAATTGATCCAAGATTAAATTATCAAAATTTCACAAATGAATTTTGATATCCTTTGAATTATAAAATTAATCATATTCCAAAAGATAAATTTTTAAATTTGAATGAAAATATTCAATTTAATAGATAATTAAAATTATGATTAGAATTATCATAATTCAATAGATTTAAATAAAATTTTAAAAAGTGATGAATTGAAAAACCTTATGATTTTATAAATTAAATTTTACCAAATAGACATTCCTAGAACCCCTTGATAATATTAAAATGATATACTTTTATGGGTTTTTTATTGTGATATTATAGATACAAAATAATAAAGATACTATAGATTTTGGTACCTAAAATTTGAGTCCACAAAATGCTATATAATAAAGAATTTGGAACCCAACATTTATTAGGATGTGATTTTGATTAAGAAATATGAGATGTTATAGTCAAAATATTTGATGATAGGTGGACCAATTTTAGGTTACCATATCAGGAATTCTAAAAAATTTATTCATAAATCAAGTGCCCAATTTTTCTATAATAATAATAATTTTATATTGAGTGTCTCCTCTTACAAAATTTTTCTAGAGGATTTTGATTAATTAGAGAATCCAAGACCATAAATACGTTTTATATTTAATTGGGATCCTATAATCAAATTCAAGTTATGTTCACCTTGTGTGAGCTTGGAAAAATATTTTTTGACCTCTTTAATTATATTTTCCAATTTTTTAACATTAGGTTGATCCTTTAAAAAATCCATTTATTTTTAATGTTATTAATTAATTTTTCAAGTTTTCATTTTCCTTTAATAAAAATTTAAATATTATTTCTTAATCTTCATCACTTCTTGAAAGAAAATATTTAGACTTTTCATTACCCTATTTTAGTTTCTTATCTTCTTTGGTAATTTCACCTTTTAAAAAAATAACTTGATTGTATTTATTTTTAAGAACTTTGAATTTAAAGGTAATATTCACAAAAATACTCTTTTAATTATTCCCTAAAGTATTTATGATATTTTTATTTTTATTTTCTAGAATAATAAGAAAAAATTAAAGAAGAATTAGAGGGAGAAAGAGATTTTACCTCATCATGGGTTATGAGGCAATTGGAAATTCTATAAATTGTGGAGGTTGATGATTGAAATCCATTAATTGTACTCCACATTGAAAATTTTAAAGTATTGTTTTTTTTAATGGGGAATTCCATTTTAATGCTTCCATAATGTTTGAAATCTATAAATATATAAACTTCTTGAGAACTTTTTCACATAAGAAATATATTAATTTAATTTATATCTAGACTAAAATGTAGAGAATACATGGATTTACCATTAAGATAAAAATTTGATATATTTTCTGGAATATATTTTTATTGTTTTTATTGAGTGTTGATATACCCATGAATTATAATTTTCTAAACTAGATATCTTATTCTTCTAAAAAAATTAGACATCTCAGTTTCTAAAAACCATAGTCAGGTCCATCAATGTATGGAGCTCTACCCTTTGAGTATATTTAGATCACCATAGATATTATAGGTATATTCCACCATTAAATGTTTGTTTGTTGAAATCAATCATGTTTTTGAAATCAAGGATGGATCTTATACCAATTTTTGTTCTAAGTAATTATATTAAGAGGGGGTGAATTACCTTTTAAAAACTTTTTAGAAATTAAAACTAAAATAGATGTAGTGAAAATAATTAAAGAAATAAATTAAAATATAAGAGTTAAGAAGTAATGTAAATATAAATTAATATAAAATGCAATAAGTCTTCATTAAATTATTTCAGTAATAATCCACTAACAGAGCCCTACATGTCCTCCCTTCAAGATCCCAGAGAGGTTTTATATTTAACCCTTGGCTTTAGTATTAGTCAAGAATCCCATTACAAAATTAAGACCCATTATTTTTAATGGTTATAGAAAGAAACACAATATCTATTAATTTTTAGTGGTTATTACAAGAGATCTGATTATAACACTTGGTTTTTAGTGGGTTTACTAAGAAACCCAATATTCCTTTCTTTTTAGTAGTTTTAGAATGAAACTTGATTATAACACTTTTTTTAGTAGTTGTACCAAGAAACCTAATATACCTTCCTTTTTCATGGTTTTAGAAAAAAAAACTGATAATAATTTATTGTTTTTTTAGAAACACTATCCGCGTACTTTGATGGTAGTGTAAACCAACCCATCACACTCAAATGGTAGTGATGACCCAACCTCCTCACACATAATGGTAGTTATCACCTCTATTAGAAAAAAAATATAGAATTGATATATGATATCATTTAAATAAAAACTCTCAATCCTCTAGAAAGAATACAATAAGAATATATGGAGGAAGAGATACAGTAATTTAAGAGCATAATAGAATGGAGTGAAAATGATAAAAACAATCTCTAAAATGATATTCAAGGTAATCACATACATCCAAGAACACTTGGGGTGTATTTATAGCCTCAAATAGCCTTAAAAAAAATTTGGAATCTATGAGGGATGAAATGAACCATTGGGGTTGAATTAAGGCATCTGGGTGCACCAAAATTGGATTTTTCCCTATCTAGAAGCCACCAGATAGTCCATGGGTGACATCACCTAGTGGTTGGTAGCTAGAAAAAACCCATGTTCTGTCTATATCAAATATTTGGCTAGTATGGTATCACCGGCTCATTGGTGGCACCTGGAAAGAACTGGTGTTTTTTATAGCTCCCACTGACATTAAGTGTACTTCATCAGGAAGTCGTTGGTACCTGTAGGGTGAGGAATTAAAAAAGTACTACCACATCCATTTTCATCCCTCTATTTGGTCTGAAAACTTCCTGGAAAAAATTATAAAATAGAAATGTTTAAATTCATGCATTAAAAATGTTTGAAACATAATTTGGTGCTTGTGATAATTAAAACCGCCTAACGGAGCGATATGTACAACAACACGAGCTCTGCATATTTATACAACTAGAAATAACATTGCTTCAGTTAGTATTTTCAATAAACTTAAGGTCCTTGCATTAGATCAAAATGGTCCCTAAAATACCATGTATTAGTTAGTCTCCTTTGTTTACATTTATTACTAAGTTCAGCTGATATCATTTACCTACTAACCCATGCATCCTCATTAGTTCCCATCCCCAAGATCCAAAGTATCTATCAACCAAAAGCTCTAATAATAATTTTTCATTACCCCTCCCCTAGAGTTACCCCTCCTAGACCATCACTAAAAAGGGGGAGATAATGAATCTCAAAGCTCACCAATAATAATCCATAGATTAGTGACTTTCACCAAGGTAATATAATCCACACAGATGGGATAAATTTCCCTCAACATGAATACAAGTATTTGAGATAATATGAAAAGGCACCAACCAAATCCATGTCATAAATGAAAAATCCTAGTATAATACATGATAACCCAATGCATAGATGTAATACCACACAAAACTAATACAATTTTAAATACTAATATAAATCCTTTATAGTGACCATGAATATCCAACTTCTGAATAATTCCTCAAGCTTTCAATTTTCAGCTCAATCAACACCCAAATTTTATGGACCCAAAAAATATTTTATATATACATAGGGTGAGAATAACATGTATAATCAGTAGAATTGTCCCTGAACCTATCATGAAAAATTTGAAAGAATCATACCAAAACCTAGTGAATAAATAAATGAAACTAAATCCTCACCTAAATGGGTAAATTTATTCTCCATACTCACCATATATAACTCACTAAGTAATTCATAAAATTAATCATATCCATACCAAATCATATATATAAATGAGGGTACCTTACTTCCACTTTACCTGCTAAATTTCTCTCTAATGTCCTAGAGACTGAGGTCATGTGCTTCTCCCTTCCATGAATCATCATGCCCCAAAATGGGAAACTATATCAAGACTTACATTCAGTGTATCATATCATCATCCATATCATAACCCGAAACCTGTCTAGTACACCATCATCTGCATCCTTATCATCATACTCATGTGTAATTATAAAATCTATTACATCCATTGTAAATTTATTATTCCTCAATTGTAATAGACCATGTAATAACACCTGTGGAAAACCCTAGTCGCCATAACTAGATACAAGTATGTTGTATAACCTCATACCATTATAGTTAACACATAAATGTATAGTAAAACTAAGATCTATCACAAACCATGTGATTCCATACCATATATATTAATTTTTCATAGTTCATATATGTCTTCACATGATACTACAACTAAAGGGAGGGTGGGTGAGAGGGAGAATCCTGTCATCCATTCCCTCACCAACCTGGATGTTTGGTAAAACACCGAGGAAACATTAAGGTTTCAGTTTCCCTACCAAGTTAGGTGGTGAAGCATATGAATTAAAAAAATATAAAATATTCCACATAAAACCACACTAAGATAAATTATCTAGACTTAGACACACCTTCAACTATTGTCGTTCAATTCACTCAGTTTCCACTACTAAGGACTAGATCTCAAACATGCATACAAGCATCGATATCTAATATTAATTATTTATCTACCATAATTTAATTAATATTATTTTATATTAGTTTTAAATATTAATACTTTAATCATCCAAGATATATGCCTTAAATACCGTAATTTTCTACATATATTCAAGTATGTCATCATTGTCTATAATAATCAAGAGTCATCCTTGTTCTTTTATTAATTTGTTTCTCATTTTATAATTATTGGGTACTATTAGACTCATCCTAATCTATTACTTCAAAGATGTATAAGTTTTTTCATTAAGAAACTAAAATATGAAATTAAGAAACATAATAATCAACCATTCATAAATATAGGCATCATAATCCATATAATTACTGAAAAATCCCAGCTCTCAACTCAGTTCAGCTACCTTAGTATCATACTCAATACCATTATGCATAATACAATCTATCCTTCCATTACTATTATCAATCTCCATAATAGCCCAGGGAAATTCCACTCATTGATCGCCAATAATATAACTATATCAAGTTTAAATCAATTACAACAAGTCAATAACATCCTAAAGTGTGTACAAAAATCAAGGAAACTAAAGTCATACAATCGAGGCATTCAAGCCTCCTATAATAAGAATGGGCTTGCTAGACCCCAAACAATTATCTTTTCCAAATGATCGGTTCCATTAACATATTTCATTGGTCACTTTTTTATGCATAGTTTCATATCAAAAAAACCTAATATTATTAGTGATAAATAGCTGACTTCAGTCATAAACATGATTTCAGCAACATTTTCATATTTTATAAATAGTCAAGGAAGAATGGTAATAATTAACACATTTTATCAATAACTAACATCACTCATAAAAATTATTTCAGAAACATTTCCATATTCCATAAATATTCAAGGAAGAATGGTAATAATTAACATAAGCCTTTTCTATAGAATAATTTCATCATTCCATCATTATGTTGTTTAATTATCTCCAAGCATATAAACCATGATATATATCAACAACAACCACTGAACATAGATACTCACTATATAGTATATATGAAGAGGCATAAATAATAACATAAATTACATGCGAACACAAATCTTTATTAACCATCGATCAATAATAACTATGTGAAGGTCACATATACAATTTTTGTTATTTTATGAATGTTAATATTTCAACATATCATTATTGAATCTTTTCACTATTTATCCATATGAATGTGATAAAGAAGAAAATAGATTAAATATATTTTCTAAATATCTAGGAAAAACTACATAAATAAAAATAACATCCACCACTACTACAGATTATGAAATTATCAGCCCTATAAATGGATTTTATTAGTACAAAAAAGAATTTATGTCATAAGCACCTTTAAATGTCGGTTTATTTTATCATCACTAGAAAAATAATTGATAAATACCCCCTATATAGACACTAAAAAAGAACCAATAAAAGGAATATTTATCAATTATTTATTATAAAACTGATAAATCATGAATTTATTAGTGCTACTTTTTTCAGTTCTTTTTTAAGTGATGATAAACACACCCTTTATCATCACTAAAAGTACTAATAAAACTGAGGTTTATCAATGCTAAAAATATATTTTTTTCAAATCTCCCACCCACCATTTACTTTATCAGTTCTTGCACACCCCCCATCCCTACTAACTCATGATTGCCATTATCCTTTATCAATGCTTGGCCGCCCACCCCTAGCCCCTACCTTTATTAGTGCTCGCTACTCCCTGCTCCTTCACTCATGTGTGCCTGTGTCTGAATTCAAACCTAGGACCCCTAATGTGGAATTAAATCACCTTTATCACTACTCTATCTCTTTTATTATACATTTTATGATATATCTATTTATTTATATATATTTAGATACATATTTTTATCCATTTATTTATTTATATGTTTATGTATATTTTTATATAATTATATAATTATTTTTAAATTCATTTATAAATATGCTTGTGAATGTATGTTTTTATATATATGCATATATTTGTGTGTGTGCATAAAAATATATATATTTATAATTATTTATATATATTATAATACATACATAAATATACATGTGTTTTTTAATACAGACACACACAACACAGACATATATTTATATATAAACACTATATATAAATTTTTATTAGTATATAAATTTTCATACATATTTATTTTAAATAAAATAGAACCACTCTCCTACTCTCATGATGTTTTCATGATAAAAATACTCATATTTTTATCTAATGGTTTCATTTGAGTGGATAAAAGTTACTTAATTAACTTCCTTATGATGAGCTTAATGGGGATTTTGGTAGAATCTTTTTGAAGTTTGTTGATATTTTTTAAGGCTTTGACCTAACTTTTATCATGTATTAAGAACATAGAATCAATTTGGAAGAAATTTTAGAGGCCTTAAAAGGAAATTGAGGTGGCTCCTCTTGAAGATAGAGTAGTGCAGGCAACATTATCCTGTCGGTGTAGAGCACCATCCAACCGGTGCCATGTGGGTAGAACCCCTAGTCCACAGAAGACACACTATCCAACCAGTGTTATGTGGGTAGAACCCATGGTCCATAAAATACCCACTAGCCAATCAGTGGACTACCACTGATTAGACTATGGTGAAGGTAGAAGCACATTATTCTCCATGAGTGCCATCGGATCACTGAAGGAGGAGCACCGACTAGCCAGTGGGGGATCTCCAATAGAACTACATTCCAAGTGGTCTATTGGATACCTAATAAAGGCTATTGGGTATCTAATGGCATTGAGACTACTCTTATAGGAATATATTAAATGTGGTAAAAAATATCTTAAATGTAGTATTCTTCAGCTTCAATTCCCTAAATGAATTTAAAAAGGTTCCCATGGATTTTTTAGCCTATAATAGATGATCAAGGAGGCCTAGATTTCTTTAAAAATAAACTTTTGTAACCAATTGTCTATCAAATCAACAAAAAAATTATATATTTCTCCAAGTCCTCTCTCATGAACCATTTTCCTTTCCTATTTTAAAATTATTTTTTATTTCTCTCTCTCTATCTCAATTATATCAATCCTTCTAGAGTGATAAGTGATCAAATTTGTAAATGATTTTTTCTAAAAAAATATGTCTTTTCTCTCCTCATCATCTCAAGGGTGATCATAACCATAAACTAAGGGAGGAATGACCATAATTGGAAAAGCGATGGATCTTTATCAATAGGTTTCTTTCCACAACCACAAAAAGGGAAGGGGGTTGGTTTATTTCTATCCCAGTCAAAAAGTAAGGAAGGACTTTGGTTTATTGATATCTATTAAAATCAAGGAAATAAGAAAAACCTCTCAAATCAAGTGGAGGATTCATAGGGACTCACACCAAGATATTAATGAACTCCTTTATCAAACTTTTTTCATATTCACTTTTAATTTATGAATTGAATCATCTGATATAGATATGTATAAAGTGAATAAATATGATAAGTATTATTTTCACTGTGCTTACTTGATTAATTAAATTTGATATTATCCTTTTTTATGAATGAAAATATTAATTTATCACTCTATCAATTTTATAATTTCAATTGCTTTATCATTTCAAAATTGTTTTGTTTTGAATATTTATTTTTCATTTATTTTTTTAATTTTTTTAAAAGGGAATTCACCCCTATTACCATTTTCTAAAATGACCAACAATGGATAATTATTTTTTATTTTAAAAATGTTTTATATATTTAAAAATATGTTTTATAAGTAAAAATTTTTAAATATTTATTTATACAATTAAATTTTTATATGTAAATATTTGAAAATAAGTATATATATATATATATATATGTTTAAATTTATAAAGAACACCAAAATGTAAAAAAAAAAAAGTTAAAATTTTAATAGCATGATATCCATATGAATGTAATTCTAGAGAATAAATTATATCTCCATTGAAAAAAGACAATAAGAACCACTTAAATGAATCTGAAATTCCAAGGAAGATATCCCTCAAACAAGAGAAAGATTATCAATAAGCACCGCATTATGGAAGAGAAAAAATCCCATAAATCAATATCTATCTGATCATGCTTGGAATCACATCAAGAGGGACTAAAAATTGTGAAAATCGGGATATTAAACATGAATTTGTGAATCATGTTCCCAAGTATACTCTTCTACACCACTATATCTCTATGGTACATGATCTAAGTGGAAATCGTGCTCATGAAACACCTTGAAAGGTTTGAAAAATTGAGGATAAATATTACTCCCACGATATAACCTTCAATTCCCATGATGAGGATATACCTTTAAGAACACATGATCTCCAAAATATTTCTATGATCAGAACATGACTTCTGATGTTCTCGTGCCATCTTAAAATAGAGAAATACCAATGGTATAATTTTGAATGTTATTGTAAGTCAACTCCACCAAGTTTATATGCCTCAACCAAAAACCTCCATTTCCAAATTAATTGCACAAAAAAAGTCTTATAATGTCTAGATAGTCTATCTGTAGATGAAAAGTGTTGTTAAGGAATAAATAATATCCAAAATCATGATGGGACATATCCAGACCCAGGAGGTAAAATAGGGGTCATGATCATAGATGGTCATCTTCAGAACCCCATAAATCATCACCACCTCATCAATATATTTATTCAACAGAACTCCCACTAAAATCAAATCTTTAATCATTAATAAGTGAGATAACTTTTTTTTAAATATTCTAGATTACCCATATAACATCATTACCAACCTGATCTTTAAAAAAACAAACACTAAGAGGAAAAATCTACATCTGACCTCTTCACACAAAACTACCAAAATTAGATTTACTGAGCATGGTACATATTCTATACACTAGGATTCACTTCCATGGGTGAACTACAAAACTTATGGGGAACCACATCATTCATTATAGTTAGAATGAAAATCTCACATTGAATAATACTCGATGATAACCCATGACTAATCCATGCTGAGAAACATATTTTCTTAAGGAAACCAACCTCTCAAACTATAACCCGCACTTGTAAATCTTCATGAACAATTATTAATGACGAAGAACTTCTCGAAAATAATAATAGGTGATCTGAATTATTCTCATCATATGTTAATAACATAAGGATTTCATTGACAAATACCACCTCAAATTGACCTAGAAACTCCAAGAATACAACATTCATCAATCCCATGATTACAACTAGAGTGTTCATCACACTGAATGACATCACAATGAAATCATGTTGACCTCAGAAAATTCTAATAGAAGTATTCAAGGTATCCTCATCATTAACTCCCATATGATGACATCCTAACCACACACAAAATTATAGAACCACCTAGTTCCCTCTAACTAATTGTATAAACCATAAATATGCAAGAGAGGGTAGTATTCACTATCACCTCATTCAAGAGACATTAATAAATACAAAAATGTAGATCAACATCAAACTTCTTTTTTATAGAACTAAAACCCCCCAAAGAAACCCACCAGGCCAAAAAAAGATCACTGTAAATGATTGTTAAGATGAATTCACATGTTTCAGGATTTAGTAGGGGCCATCCTATACAGATATATTGATATAAGAGAGAAAATAAACTAAAAATATATCCCAAACTAGATCTCTCATTGAGGGGGTAGTTTCATAGACTCTTCTGGAAATATGTCATGGTACTCTTCAATAACCCAAGGAAATATCACCGATTGATCCCCCACTAAAATCAGTATTGGATTGGTCTTTAAAGAAGAAAAAGACTCAACACACCTTCAAACGATCCAAGGGTCTTTCTTAGCAACAAAAAAACCTGCTCTCTATTAGCATCGTAGAATATGACACACCCCTTGAAATAAATCCACAATAGTCAACACTGAATATAGTTATTCTATTCCAAGTTATATGGATGCATCTATAAAGACAGTGAATCTCCCCAAGATCAATATTGACCTAGCCCCAACTTATGATTCCATAAATATCATACAATATACCCTTTCCTAGAACTAGAACTCACAACACCCAATCTAAGAGAAGAGAGAAATACGTAAAAGAGAATGCATACAAAGACCCATTCCCCTAAGCCAAAACCTATAACACCAGGCCTGAGAAAATATTTTAATAATTTAAATGCCTGTATAATAATAGAAACACCTCCCACTGAACCAAATCATTACCACTAATATAGAGTTGAGAGTATGAACTTACCTTCTATGAAGGTAATTGTAATGTAGGTTGGTAATCAAAGGTTGAAGTGGTATAACAATAATAGCTCAAAGGATTAAATAGGTTATTTCCAATAAATAGAATGAGGAGGTATACCTATAATCATTTTGAAGGGGATAAAGAAGGATAGTGAATGAAAATAATTCTATTCATTCAATTATAGGATCTTATAATCGAAGGATTAAAGATCATCAAGATCTTAGGAGGTTTCATAACATATCAAGAGTAGAATTAAGAAATCCCCTAGTATAGGAAAGAATATTCTACTGAAAATACTCCTTCATGGTTGATGATAAAAAACTTGTCCAAAAATGATATTGAAACAACTTTCATTAAATATCTAACTACTCACAAACATCGATGAATAAGATCCACCACCACCAAGCTACCCCACACAATATCCTTGCAACCGATGAAACCTTTTTCTCTCTCTGATCATGAATTAAACCAAATGATATCCCAACATCCTCTAACCAATTATTTGTCTCACAATCTAAAAAAATTCTTCATAATTCTTCATATTTTAGAATTGAAACTCTCAGAGTTTCCTCCTTTGAGTTTCACTATCATTTAATCTTTGTAGTGATCCTTTGTCACATCATGTTAAACGTATTAGTCATGAACTTGAAGGGGACATCAACCTAGAGTTATACATGAAAAATAAAAAAAATCAGGGACTCCTAACTTAGTTTAAAGATTATATAAGGTTAACTAATTAATTAAATTTAACTTATTTCCTAGATTTTTTCCAATTCAATCACATGTTTAGACAATCATGATTAATGATCGTTACCTATGTATATACCCAGAGGCAACATCTCTTCGTTTAGTATGTTTAATAAACCTAAGTGCCTTACACTAGATCACAGGGCCCCTAAAATCATATGACCAAGTCAGTCTTCCCAGTTTAATTCTTTTAATAAGTCCAACTGATACTATTTCCCTACCAACCCATGCATAATCACTAGTGATTACCTCCAAGATCTAACCTATATCTTCACCAAAATATCTAATATAACTTTTTCACAACCCTATCCCCCAAAAGTTACCCCTCTTAGTCTATTACTGAGGATACAGTGATAATTAATCCTAAAGAACACCTTTAATAGGGAGCAAGTTGGGGACTAGCATCGAGGGTATATAATCCACACAGATGGGAGGAATTCCCCTCAAAATGAATATAAGGATAAGTGATAAAATAAAAAGCCACCAAGAAACTCCATAACATAAATAAAACACCCCAACATAATAGATTATAACCCAATACATGAATTTAATTCCATTCAAAACTAATACAACTATAAATACTAAATAAATCTTTAATATTGACCACAAATCTCCAACAACTCCTAAACAATCTCTCAAGCTATAAATATCCATCTCAACCACCAACTATCTCCCACATAGCTAAAAATAGTTTATATATGTATAGGGTGAGCATAAAATGTATACTTAGTAGGATCCTTCTCGAAACATCTCATGAAAAATGTTTAAAAAACTTACTAAACCCTAGTGAATAAATAAATAAAACCAACTTTTCACATAAACAAGTGAAGATATTTTCTATCCTTACCATGGTTTTCTCACTAAGTAACGCATAAAAGTAATAATTTTCATATCAAATTATATATATGAATGATGTTACCCTACTTCCACTTCCCCACTGACATATCGGTCTTACCTACCAATGAATCACATCTTGTGTTCCTCCCTTCCATGAATAATTCTTCCCCAAGTCGGGAAACTATATGCATCCAATGTGTAATATCATCATCTATATAATAACATGAATCTTGTTTAATACATATTAATCCACATCCTTATCATCATACCCAAGTAAAAATCTAGAATCTACCATGTCCCATGTAAATGCATTATTCCTCAAGATGTTATAACCCATGTAAGAACACCCATAGAAAATTATAATCACTGTGACTAGATATAAGTATGTTCCATAACTTCAAGTCCATATATCCCACACATAAATTTATAGTAAAATCAAGATCCATCATAGCTTGTGTGATTCCACATCGTATACTATAATCCTTCAAAGCCTAAATATTCCCATATATGATACTATAGCCAAAGGGAGAGCAAGAGGGAGATAGAATTAATCCATATGTTCCCTCAACAACTTGGATGTTGGGAAAAACACCCCCCCCCCCCCACAAACATTTGAGTATTGATTTCGCTATCGACTCAGTTGGTTAAGTGCAAGATATTAAAAAATATAAAATATATCACACAAAACCACACTAAGGAAATATGCCAAGTTTTAAACACAACTTAAGTTATTATCATGCAATACACCCAACTATCACTTCTAAGTACTATATTTTAGATATTAATTGATATCAAATATTAATTATTTATCAGCTGTAAATTAATTAATATTATGTTGTATTCATTTCCACGAATAATAATTTAATCTTCCAAGCTAAGTGCCTTCAACTCCATGATTTTATACTTATATTCAAGTATGTCATCACAATCTATAATTATTAAGAACCATCCTCATTCTTTTATTAATTAATTTCTCATTTCATAATTCTCGAGTACTATAGGACTCATCCTAATCTATCAATTCAAATATGAACATATTCATGCATTAACTATTTGTAGCAAGTAGTTGGGGAATATAATAATCAACCATCTAACCATCCAACCATCATAATCTATATAATTGATGAGAAAGTTGAATTCATAACTTGTCCCAACTACCCCAATATAATCCCTAACACAATTTCACATAATACAATCCATTATGTCTTCATTGACATCATTCACTATAATATCCCTTGGAAATTTTGCTCATTTATCGCTAATGAACCAAATATACCAGGTTTACATCAATCACAATAAGGTTCTAAAATCTTGGAGAATGTACACAATGTGAGGCAACTAATTCCTTAGAATTGAGCAATTAAAGCCTTCCAAAATAATAAATATCTCACTTATCCCTAATCAATTATCTTTATCAAATAACTAGTTCCATTACCATATTTATTTAGCATCTTTGTTATGCGTAGATGTTAGATTTGGGGCCCAGGAACTAACTACTTTGCAATTTAGATTACTTTTATATTCAAAGAAGTGAATATTAATATAAATGTATTATCACTCATTTATTTTTCTTCTGTATAAAATTAATTTCATAATGTCCTAGATTATCTTTCTCATTGATAAGATCATAGAAATTCCCCACTATGATGAGAATATTGAATTGTCATGATGATATTCATAAAATATAGTTCTATGGTCGGATAACAGACCATGATGGGGCATATGGTATATAGACTGTTAGGTGTAAATACTCATAAGTAGATGGGACTTAATCTCATAAAGTTTTCACTTGATAATATCTAATATGGGAGGTTATGAGAACATACCCACTAGTAGGAATTCCACATGTTTTGGTGTAATTGGATATTTCTATCATCAAGCATGTGTAATGGTCCTTATACTTTAATATTATTATTAATGCACGTTATAACTTTCACACTTAGATGTATTTCATAAACCATGGTGACAAAAATTTATGCTGAAGTTGAATACATTGGGTGTGTCATGAATGATATGTTATTAATGGGTTAGCCAAGGAAATATTTGTCGCTTCCATCGTATAGAAGTTGATATATCAACCCTTTGATTGAAATATAACTATCGCATAAATTTCATGGCCATGGTGTAATTATGTTTATTTCATATAGTCAAAGAAAGACATATCAATCACATAAGTTGATGACTGTAACGCCCCGACCCCAGCTACCCAGAGCCGGTGCATTACTTCGTAACATTGGCATGATCACAAAAGATCAAGTCTCGAAAGACCGATTAGTTTAGTAGCCTTGGAAACACTAGATACATTCATAAGTCTTTCATTACATCAAAAAGTAAACAAACTACAATAACATGGTCTTCATAGTCCACAATCATATCCCTTTCTGACTACCCCTGCAGGTCACTCATAAATTACTTCTTCACATCCTAGAAAAATATTAAAACATTGAAAGGGGTGAGCTCAGATGCTCAGTAAGGTTAACAATATAGCGGAAGCTTTCATAAATAAACATTAACATTTAAGGCGATGTATAACTAAAACAAAAGCCTTTTAAACTTGAAATTCAACATAATATGGAAAAAGTAAAATGAGATAATGCCATTCACTTCTTCACATGGATATTCTACTGGTCGAATAATCACATGCAATATCAATAACCACTTTCAAAATGATGGAATGCATAATGCCAGACTATCATAACCATGTAGTCAAGGCCTCGTGCCAAGACCACAAATAATATTTTGTCAAGGCCTCGTGCCAAGACACTAGTTTGTCTCATGAGACCTGCCGAAGCATCGAGGAGCTATAGAGGGCTCCACCCGTCACTTATTAAGTCCAATGCATTCCTCATATGAATAGGTTTAAACATATCATAAACCATAACATAATCGTATCACATAAAACATGCATAAAGGAAACATAACATTTCCATATTTCAATCACAAGATATCAATACAACACATTGATATAATAAAAATGCTTTCAAAACCATTTTCAATACCAAAATAAAAGAAAGTTAAAACTTTGTATTTATTTTTCATTAAAAAAATGATGGCTTATAGAGGAAGCTGAAACTCAAATAATGGTCACGGCGGCGGAGAAGTCGTTGTCGCCGCATAAGTACGGAAAGAAAAACATTCCCTTTTTGTCGTTTAGTAAAACGCTTCGTATAAAAAATATTCCTTTTGAACAAACATAAAATTCAAAGGGGTTTATACACCGTATAAAAGAAAGTTGTGTATAAAGCCAAATATGCCTCAATGAAAGGAGATTGAGACGAAGTCCTTAAAAAGATCATTTTTAAAATAAAATAGATCTATTATGTGTATTCACTATAGGTACACATAAAGAAAGTAAAAATACAAAATAGGACATAATAATATCATGACATAATTTGTAAGTAGGAGATTAACCCAAAGAATGGAAGTTGGGTTAAGAAATTACCTTACCTTGCGTCCTGTCCTGACTCGACCGTTCTTTAACCTCCTGAATAATAAACTAGAGTTAATTTATATTTACTTAAGAACCTTTTTCATGTTCATTATTCCTTTTATATCCCTTATTACCATGTTATGAACATTATGTAATTATTTAAGTTAATAACGGTCGTTTTGTCGATCTTTGGTACTTGAGTCAACAATAAACTTCTTATAATTACAAGTTGTTTATGTGGTAGAATATCCATTATCTCCAGAATTATATTCATGATTTAGATATCATATATATAATATATATACAGTATATACATTCATTCATAATGTCACATAACATTTAGAGGTAAGAAATGAAATGCACCGTTCATGGAGACGGTAAGCCGTACGTACGCATGAACGCTACTTTCATTTCAATTTCATATTTAATGGAACTAAATCATAATGATATAAATGTATAATATAATTCCAGTATAATATAGTGTATAATACCATTTACTCCATCCTTTATACATCCCATATATGGCATTAACGATTCAAATCACTTTGAGGGGGCGGTAGTCCGCACTTCCTAAAATGAAATTATCGCGTTTTACCCATAATGGAAATCATAAAGTATGACATAAATGAGAAATACAGAAGCATAAGTAAAACATAAACATATTATATATCATATATAAAAATAGTGACATCTTAATGGACACCTTTGAAGGTGTTATATGAGTGTTGAACAATCATCATTTCGTGAGGCAGAAATTCGCCATCCACAGAAACCGTATGTTATTTAACCATTAGATGTAGGTGTGTGTAAGTGTAGCTCGAATAATTCTTATAACAACATCCTAGTATATTGAGGATACTTGTGTTGTTACAAAAGAAATTAATAAAAAGATTTTAGGGGGTTGGAGAAGAAAAATAAAACAAAACAACATTAGAAAAGACATTACCTCAAAATCGGGTAACTCTTTTTGATTTGAGCCAAAGGCTTCCTTGGGAAGAGTTATTCCCAAAGTAAGGCTTATAGGATTAAGAGGGGGAAGTTTGGAGAGTATTTGGGTAGAGGTTGGCCGAGCCAAATGGCTTGAAGGTGTGAATAAGGTGGGAGTGGTGGGGGCCTTTTATAAGTGGAGAGGAGGGGCTCTTTTGGTAAGATTGAAATGTTACATTATTATACAATTCTTTTCGGATTATAAAGGTCCCACACTTATATAATTCGTGGCTAAGGTGATAAGGGTTCGAAATCTCTTCATCCAATAGGCTTTGGACAAGTGTAAGCCTTGTATTTTGCATTATCTTCTCATTTTATTTAAATCGTTAAATAATGAGGTCATCGCCACATCATAATGATGTCATAAATAATTTAATTTATTTAATGTATAAAAATTATAAAAAAAATACTATGATGTAGGAAATCTTTTTATCTTTCTAATGAATATTTATAATCAAAATTTGGACTTGTTTAACCCCACGTAAAAATTTTTTTACTAAAACATTTTATGTTTGTGTCATTTTTTACTTTAACATTAAATAAAAGGTGTTTATGTCATTTTCTAACTAAAGTGGCTCCATGGGGTCCCCAAGTTGACCCATGGGTTGTCTTGGTCGGACATGACTCATCCAATAGGATTAGTCCAAGTGTCAAGCTCATATCATATTATTAAAACATTGTTTTTACCTTAAACTACACTAATTACCTCTAATCGCGATTAAGAACTTAAAAGTTACTATTCACCAAAAAATTATTTTAATCTCATTGAACCACATTTTACTTCTTAATGACAACCATGTATGTCGGATTTTTGAAAATCAAATCACAGAAGTGGTAATATTTCATTTAAACGAAAAATCAGTTATTTAACTACCACTTAGTGGTTTCACTATTCATCAAAAATTGAAGTTTTTCAGAATAAGGCCAAAATTTCACCCTAAGCTATAATTGATATTCAGAATTCAAAAATGATGTCTATTTTACAAAATTCCAAACATATAAGTTGCATTAATTAATTTTATAATTAATTCCCGCTGTTACAACAAATAGCGTGTTTTTAAGAAACAATTTATATCAAAAGATTGGCAATTGTTTATGTCCAATTTCAATGTTAAATTAATTCTAATGACCACCATTGGATAAAATGGTAAAAATATATTCTAATTATACTTTAAAACCACTCAATAGTATAACTTATCACTATAAATTATTTTGATTAAAAAAGTTGTTTTGAGTATTTTTCACTATTCATAAAAATTGGAAGTTCTCAGAAAATTACAAAAAATTCAACTTTGGATAATTTCGATATTACGAATACAAAAATGAAGTCCATTTTGAAATATAAAATTTCTATAAATTTAAAAAGTGGTTATTACTATTCATAATGGCTACTTTGATTAGTTGCAGTGTGTTAGAACTCGATGTTGCGTACAATTCAAGCTATTACATTATTGAATGAGAAGCGTATCATGGAAGCTCGGGGTGTTACATTCTCCCCTCCTTCAATAAATTGCGTCCTCACAATTTGAAATTTTTCTTTGAAAATAAAAGGTTGAAAAGAGAAAATACATTTGAGGAAAACCCACATCGGAAATATGGTTAACAAAATTTAGCCTTAATAAGAGGGAAATGGAAATAAGAAAGTCACCACCAAATTATGATCTCGATAAGGAGAACATTAGTGGCAATTAGAGACATATAATTGGAGGAAAAACGTAAATATTTGTAGGGAGTGATTGAGGTCATCAATCACAATCAACTGTCAAATTGAGGGCCTCAAAGCCTTCAATCTATGTTGATTTAAAATGTCATTAGTTCAACAAGACATAAGGTATTAGGATAACACATTTTTTTTGTTTTAATATCCCTTTACTAAAGTTTAAGAATTAATTTATTCATTGAATAAGAGATAGGTATATATATATTTATGCTTGACAACTAGAGTTGCAACCTTCAACTCATCTTTCACTCAAAAAGATAATAGATTTCAAAAATATTATACTTATCCTAATTGTATAAGGTTCCAAATGTTAACACATACCATTTAGATTAGTAAAATTATTTTGTAATAACCAGGGACTTTCTGTAGGCTAGTGGTAGGAAATAAAGGCCTGTCGCACTATGGTTGTGGGTTCGATTCCTGCAGCTTTGTCCGACGCGACGGGTTATGCCCCACCCTGCAGGTTGTCCTTTTCCTAAAAATATAGTACTATACTATTCCAAAAATAATATTCATAAATGTTTTAACCTTAAACAATACTATCCAAAGATCAACTTAATCCACTCCAACCTTTATAGTTATCCAAAATACCTCTGTCCAGACTTTCTTTAAAAGGTCTCTTAATTCCAAAATCAATTTATCAGATTCCCCAAACAAAGTAAAGTTTCTCTTATTGTCACATACTAAAAATATGATTACCTTCATCATATTAAAACCTTACTGAAATCAACAAGTACTCCAGTACAATCCTTATATATATATCACATTATTCTAATAACCAAAATATAATCCATGAGTCCAAAAGCACCAATACATTAGTTATTCTGCTTCAACTGTAGTAACAGCATAAGACTGTCCTTGATCCCTTGGACTTTTCTGAGGTAAGTTTCCCTGACGCTTAGGACATTCATTTGCATAATGCCCCATTTCCCTACAATTGTAGCATTCAACTTTGACAGCCTCTTTATTTCCCTTGCAATCACGAGCCTGGTGACCCTTTTCTCCACATTTATAACAAACTCTCATTCCTTTTAGGCACGTACCAGGGTGATTCTTCCCACAATTATCACATAATGGAAAATCCTTCTTTCCCTTTTTCCCTTTATTTGTCTCTTGTTCCACTGTTCTCTTCTTCTCTTGCTTTACTTTGTTGTCATAAGTCTTAGAGAATTCATTTTCTTTCTTGATAGCACATGAGACAATATCTTCGTATGATGAGAAGGATTGTGATACTAAAGATCGATGGAGAAATGGTTTTAACCCATCAAAGAAACGATCAATATTGCTCCTTGGGTTACGTATATAATCGGCAGCATGCCTCGCTAACCTTGTAAAGTTAGCCTCATACTTTGCGACATTCTCATCCTCCTTCTGCCTCAGACTCAGAAATTGCCTTTCCATATCTGCTCGATGGTCACGAGGAAAGTATTTTTCTAAGAAAAGCTCTTTGAACTCCCTCCATTCCATATTCGATACGTCATCATCTTCCTTTGTGTTTTGAATCAGCGACCACCACTGATCGGCATCTCCAGTGAGGCGGTAAACTGCTATGACAACCTTCTCCCTTTCACTACTCCCCAAGGCATGGAATATTTTCTCTAAGGAATTTATCCATTGCTCAGCTACTATAGTATTTGTACTCCCATTGAAGGTTGGTGGTTGTTGCCTCATGAAGCGGTCTAACATTGATCCTCCACGTTGCGGATCAGGGTGCTCCATACGAGTAAGGTTATTATTCATAACCTGAGTAAGTTGTCCCAGTGTGGTGATTAGCTGATCGACACCAGTTGTATCACTAGCTCAACCATAATTATCTTGATCAGGAGGGCAATCCCTACATGGAGTGCGTGCATTGATACGGTTTCCATTTCTTCCACTAGGTGCCATTTCTAAACAATGGCATAAACTAGATCAGTTTATGAATCAAAATTCATAATCCCATACTTATAAAACACTTAACATAAATTGAACTATTTATGGATATAATCCATAATCATAAAAATGTTTTATTTGAGAAAGTATATACTCATAAACCCTTCATAATTATTTGTAAAGAAAATTAGAGTTATCCTAAGCATATCCCCCGGGAGTGTCGTAACCAAGAGTGCAGCAAGGCCCGTTGTCGTGCACCAGTTCCCGTTCGAGTCTAGCTCAAAGCGGTCTTTTCGGGTTTTACCCCTAGGTACATCTGTGCCAGAGCCGCCTCTACTTGCTCGTATCCAGAAAGGGATGTATTGCTCGAAAAACTCACAAAATCTCTACAATAACAAAATTCTAGGAAGTTCTTCTATACTAATCCTCAAAGTCTATCTTCAGGCTATGTGCTCTAATCAGGGTTTATCTAAATCTAGCTTCCAAGGTTAGTACTAAACTGCCTTTGATACCAACTGTAACGCCCCGACCCCAGCTACCCAGAGCCGGTGCATTACTTCGTAACATTGGCATGATCACAAAAGATCAAGTCTCGAAAGACCGATTAGTTTAGTAGCCTTGGAAACACTAGATACATTCATAAGTCTTTCATTACATCAAAAAGTAAACAAACTACAATAACATGGTCTTCATAGTCCACAATCATATCCCTTTCTGACTACCCCTGCAGGTCACTCATAAATTACTTCTTCACATCCTGGAAAAATATTAAAACATTGAAAGGGGTGAGCTCAGATGCTCAGTAAGGTTAACAATATAGCGGAATCTTTCATAAATAAACATTAACATTTAAGGCGATGTATAACTAAAACAAAAGCCTTTTAAACTTGAACTTCAACATAATATGGCAAAAGTAAAATGAGATAATTCCATTCACTTCTTCACATGGATATTCTACTGGTCGAATAATCACATGCAATATCAATAACCACTTTCATAATGATGGAATGCATAATGCCAGACTATCATAACCACGTAGTCAAGGCCTCGTGCCAAGACCACAAATAATATTTTGTCAAGGCCTCGTGCCAAGACACTAGTTTGTCTCATGAGACCTGCCGATGCATCGAGGAGCTATAGCGGGCTCCACCCGTCACTTATTAAGTCCAATGCATTCCTCATATGAATAGGTTTAAACATATCATAAACCATAACATAATCGTATCACATAAAACATGCATAAAGGAAACATAACATTTCCATATTTCAATCACAAGATATCAATACAACACATTGATATAATAAAAACGCTTTCAAAACCATTTTCAATACCAAAATAAAAGAAAGTTAAAACTTTGTATTTATTTTTCATTAAAAAAATGATGGCTTGTAGAGGAAGCCGAAACTCAAATAATGGTCACGGCGGTGGAGAAGTCGTTGTCGCCGCATAAGTACGGAAAGAAAAACATTCCCTTTTTGTCGTTTAGTAAAACGCTTCGTATAAAAAATATTCCTTTTGAACAAACATAAAAGTCAAAGGGGTTTATACACCGTATAAAAGAAAGTTGTGTATAAAGCCAAATATGCCTCAATGAAAGGAGATTGAGACGAAGTCCTTAAAAAGATCATTTTTAAAATAAAATAGATCTATTATGTGTATTCACTATAGGTACACATAAAAAAAGTAAAAATACAAAATATGACATAATAATATCATGACATAATTTTTAAGTAGGAGATTAACCCAAAGAATGGAAGTTGGGTTAAGAAATTCCCTTACCTTGCGTCCTGTCCTGACTCGACCGTTCTTTAACCTCCTGAATAATAAACTAGAGTTAATTTATATTTACTTAAGAACCTTTTTCATGTTCATTATTCCTTTTATATCCCTTATTACCATGTTATGAACATTATGTAATTATTTAAGTTAATAACGGTCTTTTTGTCGATCTTTGGTACTTGAGTCAACAATAAACTTCTTATAATTACAAGTTTTTTATGTGGTAGAATATCCATTATCTCCAGAATTATATTCATGATTTAGATATCATATATATCATATATATACAGTATATACATTCATTCATAATGTCACATAACATTTAGAGGTAAGAAATGAAATGCACCGTTCATGGAGACGGTAAGTCGTACGTACGCATGAACGCTACTTTCATTTCAATTTCATATTTAATGGAACTAAATCATAATGATATAAATGTATAATATAATTCCAGTATAATATAGTGTATAATACGATTTAATCCATCCTTTATACATCCCACATATGGCATTAACGATTCAAATCACTTTGAGGGGGCGGTAGTCCGCACTTCCTAAATTGAAATTATCGCGTTTTACCCATAATGGAAATCATAAAGTATGCCATAAATGAGAAATACAGAAGCATAAGTAAAACATAAACATATTATATATCATATATAAAAATAGTTACATCTTAATGGCCAACTTTGAAGGTGTTATATGAGTGTTGAACAATCATCATTTCGTGAGGCAGAAATTCGCCATCCACAGAAACCGTATGTTCTTTAACCATTAGATGTAGTTGTGTGTAAGTGTAGCTCGAATCCTTCTTATAACAACATCCTAGTATATTGAGGATACTGGTTTTGTTACAAAAGAAATTAATAAAAAGAGTTTAGGGGGTTGGATAAGAAAAATAAAACAAAACAACATTAGAAAAGACATTACCTCAAAATCGGGTAACTCTTTTTGATTTGAGCCAAAGGCCTCCTTGGGAAGATTTCTGCCCAAAGTAATGCTTCTAGGAGTAATAGGGGGAAGTTGGGAGAGTATGTGGGTAGAGGTTGGCCGATCCAAATGGCTTGAAGGTGTGAATAAGGTGGGAGTGGTGGGGGCCTTTTATAAGTGGAGAGGAGGGTCTCTTTTGGTAAGATTGAAATGTTACATTATTATACAATGATTTTCGGATTCTAAAGGTCCCACACTTATATAATTCGTGGATAAGGTGATAAGGGTTCGAAATATCTTCATCCAATAGGATTTTGACAAGTGTAAGCCTTGGATTTTTCATTATCTTCTCATTTTATTTAAATCGTTAAATAATGAGGTCATCGCCACATCATAATGATGTCATAAATAATTTAATTTATTTAATGTCTAAAAATTATAAAAAAAATACTATGATGTAGGAAATATTTTTAGATTTCTAATAAATATTTATAATCAAAATTTGGACTTGTGTAACCCCACGTAAAAAATGTTTTAGTAAAACATTTTATGTTTGTGTCATTTTTTACTTTAACATTAAATAAAAGGTGTTTATGTCATTTTCTAACTAAAGTGGCTCCATGGGGTCCCCAAGTTGACCCATGGGTTGTCTTGGTCGGCCATGACTCATCCAATAGTAGTAGGACAAGTTTCAATCTCATATCATATTATTAAAACATTGTTTTTACCTTAAACTACACTAATTACCTCTAATCGCGATTAAGAACTTAAAAGTTACTATTCACCAAAAAATTATTTTAATCTCATTGAACCACATTTTACTTCTTAATGACAACCATGTATGTCGGATTTTTGAAATTCAAATCACAGAAGTGGTAATATTTCATTTAAACAAAAAATCAGTTATTTAACTACCACTTAGTGGTTTCACTATTCATCAAAAATTGAAGTTTTTCAGAATAAGGCCAAAATTTCACCCTAAGCTATAATTGATATTCTGAATTCAAAAATGATGTCTATTTTACAAAATTCCAAACATATAAGTTGCATTAATTAATTTTATAATTAATTCCCATTGTTACAACAAATAGCGTGTTTTTAAGAAACAATTTATATCAAAAGATTGGCAATTGTTTATGTCCAATTTCAATGTTAAATTAATTCTAATGACCACCATTGGATAAAATGGTAAAAATTTATTCTAATTATACTTTAAAACCACTCAATAGTATAACTTATCACTATAAATTATTTTGATTAAAAAAGTTGTTTTGAGTATTTTTCACTATTCATAAAAATTGGAAGTTCTCAGAAAATTACAAAAAATTCAACTTTGGATAATTTCGATATTACTAATACAAAAATGAAGTCCATTTTGAAATATAAAATTTCTATAAATTTAAAAAGTGGTTATTACTATTCATAATGGCTACTTTGATTAGTTGCAGTGTGTTAGAACTCGATGTTGCGTACAATGCAAGCTATTACATTATTGAATGAGAAGCGTATCATGGAAGCTCGGGGTGTTACAATGACACAAAAGAATTATATTACACAGTGAGTGTTCATATGTGTTTTTTGTCATTTCAATATTAAGTTCTTAATCTTGGGTGAATTCACCCATTTCTAGACAGTAATATTGAACTTGAGGTGTACCTATCTAATTATAATGAGAAATAATCCTAGAGGGTCACACACTAAGTGTTTTGGTTGACTTAATTAAATTGTATTTGAATTTAATTAATGGAATAAATATTATTCTACCACCCATGGAATAATTTTATTCAAGTTTTTTTAATCTAATAAATTAAATAAATATTTATTCACCGTATTTTGAATAAAATATATTTATTTATTTTATTGAATATTTAATAAATATTTATTTACTCTTTTTCAAATAAAATATTTATTTAATAAAATTAAAATAATTTTGCTCGGGTATTCAATAAATGTCAAGGAGTTCGAACAGACAAAGACCGCATCTGGCGGTGAATATTTATTTGCAAGCCGATAAATAATATCCATCACTGTGCAAGTTTGTACACACCGTAAAATAATAAATAATATTATTATTATTATTTTATGGAATGGGGTTTTTATTATGGTAATTATTTTATTTAAGGGCTAATATGAAATAAAATAACATTTTAATCTAAACCCTAACCTTATAAATAGATGATTATATCTATTATGTAGACAGGTTGAGAAATAGAGAATTTTTTTGCATAACGAATTCTCTCTCGAATTCCTATTTTCTCTCACCCTCTCAAGAACGAGAAATGGAAGAGATGTTCCTTCAAGATAGAAGAATGAGCGATCCACACGAATGATTCATGACAAGTGATTTGTTGCGCTAGCACCTGTAAATCAATTGGCATTACTCAAAGATCAAATGATCACATATGGATCACCGCTAGAGCGATTCTATCCTTGGATCCTCATATCACAATGAAGACAATCTGAAAAAGGGTCTTTAAAATATCAACAACGCCTTTGAAGAAAGGATCCTAGGACAAGGTGTTCATTTTCTTTAGAATAAATAAATTAATTCTAAATTTAACTTGAAAGATACTTGCTCGGGGTTTTAGGAAACTAAATAATAAAATAAATTTTAATATATCACCCACAACCTCACTATAATGACCCAATATTTGATCAATGAAATTACGTTCCTATAATCACATGAAATCACAACACAATGAACTATTATGTACTATGTGACCTTTAAACATAATATTGTCACTTTTATGATTTAAATTTTGAAAATCTGACATACACAGTTGTGATCAGTAAGATGTTTGGAGTCTGATTAGAAAAACTTAATTTTTGGTGAATAGTAACTAACCCTTAGGAATAGTAACGTTACCCTTATAAATAGTAATACGACCCTTATGAATAGTAAATTATCCAAGTGAATAATTTACATTACCAATAAAAGTATAAATAAAAATTATCCATCTTATAAGTGACCATACGATATAATTATATCATAGTGTTGGTATTTTTGTGAGTCATGTATATTTAATTAAAATTTTATGATTAATTTAATAATTTAAAATAAAATTCATTTTTATAAAATTTATTAATAAATAAGTATTTTGATGTCTTATTATTGTATGATAATTTTAAGAGACCTTAATTAATTTTTCAAAGTGTTAGAAAGGCATTTTTAATTTTAAAATTTGTATTTTTCAACTAAATTATGATTTTAATTAAAAATTAAATTTCACATATTTAGAAAATTATTTTCATAAAATGAAGTTAATTTTTAAATTCATCACATTGAAAAATTGTTGGGGTGAATTTTTGATATTTTTCTAAAATACTTGAATTTTTGTGAATAGTAAAATACGGTAATTTGATGTGTATATAAATTATATATTAAATACACAATTTATTGAGTCATGGATGATGTAATCACCATGGATTAAAAATCACATGAAAATATTACTGTTTTTTTCACAATAATCAATACTATTTATTTTATTAAGTAAAATAATAAAATAATAAATAAAATATTGAGAAAACCCTCCTCTCCTCCACTGCAAAAAACTACACCCACCCCCACCCCCCTCTTCTCTTCACTCCTCTCAAGAATTGTTCCTTGTATAAATTCTACTAAAATATATCCCTAATACCCTCTCCCACATCTTTTGTCCCTTGTTCTCTTAAAAATACCAAATCCTCTCCCCTAATGAACTTCTCAAGGAAGATATATTCAAGAGGTAAATTCCTCTTTTCATTTCTTTTATTTTCTTTCAAGTTCCAGTCTTTTATTTTTATTTACATGCCTCCTTTCATAAAAATGTTATGATAAATCCATTAACTTACATGTACTATAATTTTTTATGATATTAGAATAACTGATCACCATCTCTCCTTTCCCCTCCTTTTATATTCGGAATGAAAACACCATCTAAGATGTGTTAATTTCTCACATTCAAGGACGATGAGTTTTCAATTTCTATTATCGTCTTCAATTCTAGTCATGAAACCATTTTTATGGTTGAAACATACTATAATATATTTATTATTTATAATTTAATTTTCTGGAATATTTTGTACATGTGATATTAATTTATAAAGTAAAATGTGTTCGATGTGATCAAAAACCTGCTAATTAACCAAAACTATTATCATTAAAGTTTTATATAATGATTTATCTTCACTCCAAATAAAAAAATGAATTTTATAACCAAGTAATATATTGGATGATAACTAATAACATATAACTCTAATTCTTGACAACCATTCTCATGTTACATGTTTATCCTTACATGTATATAAGTAAACCAATCTAGAAAATCAATGAAAAAACAATGAAATTGATCCTCTTAACCCATCAAAAAGGTCATGAATGAATTTAATACTAAATAAATTACATAAATAATATGTTATATAAATACTAATTAATTAATTTAACTTGGTTTTCCAAGACATTAAGATCAATTTAAGGACACCATCATACTTAAGGTAAATGATTCTTCCCAAACCTCTATTATTCCTTCGAGTTTCTATATATTTCTGTTTACCCAAATTAAATTATCTATTAATTTTATGTAAATATTATAAATGTTGTTTACATGCTCTAAACTCATGTTTCAAGATCAATTAATTATTCTCTTTCAGAGATATACATGTTTTAAAGTGGTTCCCTTTCCAATACTTCTCGATAAGCAAACCTGTTTTAAGGGAACTTCTCAAATTCTTACCCAATTTTAAGTGCACTCTATGATCTGTTTTAAGACACCATTTTTTTATAAAATGTGTATTTTTATTATGAAAACCTTATTGGTTCACTTATGGTTTTATATAAAATATTATTCTCATTTATATTTTAAAGGCTCTTTAGTATTTTCCTTAAAACCGCACTAAAATGTTTTAATGATAAAATCTCTTAAATACTCTTCTTTCATGTTGTCAATTATGTTTGACATCACTTAACATGATATATTTCTATTTTCCCTTATAAAATTCTATGTATTTTTTAAGTACTTTCTTTCATGGAAACTTGTATGATACTCTCATCTATTATGTTTTATGACATAATTATGATACCCATTTCTTTCCATGGGTACCCTTATGTTTATGTATGATTGATTATTTATGATTCTATATATGGAAATCATATTCGTGAACATGTTATTATGGGTTTTCTCAGATAGTACTCTAATTCGTTGGGTAAATTTGAGTCTCATGAGACTTTATGTGCAATGGTCTTGGCGGTTACCCTTTACTCATGCTACCATGTGTAACGGTCTTGGTGGTTAACCTTGACTTGTGTTCTTCTATGTGCAATGATCCTTGACTCATGCTAAAGTCATTATTTATGTTGCTGCCACATTACTATGACTCCATGTTTATATGATCCCATGCTTATATTTTATGATTTCATATGTTCCATGCCATTTTATATCATTATTTCATGCCTTCTAACCCATGTGTTAAATATTTATTCTTATGTTTATTCCCTTACTTGGATTTCAACTCATCCCTTTGTTCATGTTATCCCCAGGCTATCCAATGAAGATGTATGAGTAAAATAGGATTTATGATCTCTTTATGAATAATAAATAAAGAAATGTTTTATTTAGTCCCATTTTTTCAGTTTTATGTACTTAGTCTTCCAAGACACTAGACTTTATGATATTTGGCTTGTAATATGATGTTTTATTATGCTTAAAATCATGTAATGTTTTGTGTAAAAGTATAGGGTCAATATACGCATGCTTCCTATACTCTCAGAACCATAAATAGATTCTTATCAAAAGTAACATAACATTAGAAGCTATCAAGATCTAGCATCATCCATAAACATTCTTTCAATAACATTTCCATATTTCATAAATATTTAAGAAAGAATGGTAATCATCAACACATGCCTCTTCCATTAAATAATCTCATCATTCCAGCCTTATATTTTTTAACTATTTCCAAGAATATAATCCATGCTACATATCAACAATAACTATTATATATAGATTCTCACTATCTAGTAAATATCATGAGTCATCAGTAGTAATATAAATCACTTGCGGTCACATATCCCTATTAACCATTGATCAATAATAACAATGAAAAAGTCACACTTATCATTTTATGTAATTTTATAAATGTAAATATCTCGACATATCATTATTCCATATATTTCTTTTAACTATAATAGTCTTGTGCAATAATTTCCCCCAACTCAATAATTTAATCTTCATATTATTATAAAACAATAATAATCAATTGTAGCATGTGATAAAATCTTATAAATAATTTATCTATTTCACATCCCAATTATTTTATTTCATTCCTTAAAATAATAATAATACTTTTAATGATATGAAAATTCTTCCATTTCAATCCCTATATTACAATTCATGAAATAATATTGTTAAATTAAAATGTTTGATAAATGTTCATTTTATTTAATAAATAATAATTATCAAAACTATTGTATGTAAGTATTATATTTCTCTTTCTTCAATAATCTTCAAATAATGAAACAAAAAAATTATAGGTGAATTCCAAATTCATGAAATAGATATAAACTAATGCATGTGATATTTTCATCTTCTTCTCATTTTCATTTTTCAGAATATCAAAAAAAATCCATTACACATTATCTTAAATTCCTAGATTATTGTCTTGTTTACATTTGATTGCATCCATCTACGCAGTAGAAACTAAAGCTTGATTAAATGACACATTGCATAGAATAAAGATAAGTATAAAATATCCTACACTACTACAGATCTGGGCAAGAGAAATGTCAGCTTTTATCAGTGCTAAGCATAAAGCACTGATAAAAGTTGCAACTTTATCAAAACTAACTAAAAGCACAGATAAAGGTAACTTTTATCAGCGCTAGAAAAACATTGATAAAGGTGTACCCTTTATTAGTGCTTTTTTGCATAGATAAAGGATATATTTATTAGCGTTATTCTTAGTGCTGATAAAAGTTTTTAATAAAAAATATTATTAATATATATATATATATATAATTATTATATTTATATTCAAAAATAATGTTCATTTATATAAATAATTATAAAAATGGATGTTTATAATTAAATTTTTTTTAATAATTCAAATATATATAATGTTTTAAAAAATTATTTATAAGATTATAAATAAATATATATATTTAAAAAATTATAAAATTATAATAATATTTTTAAAATAATAAATATATTTATTATATTTATAATTATATATTTAAAATTTTATATAAATAATTTTTAAATATATTTATTTATAATTATAATTATATATGTATATAAATATATGTCACCAATGAATTTGGTCTATAAATATATATATCAAGGGATAATGATGATATTTAGGGGCATGATTGGCATTATCTATATTCATACATTGATGTGGGAGTATATATAATTGACGTTAAAGGATCATAAGTTTATTTGTGGACATGATTGTGGGTTCCTATGTTCCAAATGTTAAGATTAACTATATTATAATTACTCATGCATATGTTATGTATTTATCACTCATGAATGTTCATTTATATATACATTGACACACGTATTAATCATGTTTTCCATATATATGTGATGAATCATTTTTTATAATCTATACCTTATTAGGTATGATTCATTCATGTTATACCCATTAACTTATTATGTTTCATAAATACTTATAAAATTATAATAAATATATTTAAATAATAAATATATTTATTATATTTATAATTATAAAATTTTAATTATATATAAATACTTTTTAAATATATTTATTTATAATTATAATTATAACTAAATATATATTTTTAAATAATTATAAAATTATAATAAATACATTTATTATTAGTTTATAAATGTATATATTTATATATTAATAAATATATTTATAAATATATTTATTTTTAATTAAAATTATTAATAAATATATATTAAATAATTATCAAATTATAAAAAATACTCTTATTATATTTATAATTTTATAAATATATATAATTATATAATAAAATTTATAAATATATACAAATATTCGTAAATATATAAAAAAATTATTATTATAATTATAAATAAATATATATATATATATATATATATTCAAATAATTATAAAATTATAATACATATGTTTATTATATATAATTATAAAATTATAAATGTATTAAATATAATTATTATAATTTTATAATTATAAATAAATATTTATTTATTTATAGTTATAAGTATAACACCCCAAGAATTTTCAAATAGATTTATTATAGAATGCATGAAACACTGAATCTCTAAAAAACACCACTTTGTTATAACCTAGTCAAGTAAACATAATTTTTTCACCTTTGTGATTTGAATTTTGAAAAACTGACCTATACGGTTGCATTCAGTAAGATATTTAGAGTATGATAAGACATTCTTAATGTTTGATGAATAATAACATACCCTTATGAATAGTGACATACCCTTATGAATATTAATGAATAGTAAATCATATAAAAAATAGAAACTTCACCCATGAATGTATAGATACAATTTAGACATCTTAAAAATGAAAAAATGATCATAGTATAAGTATTGGTTTTTTTGTATGACATAAATATTTAAATTAAAATTTTTTGATTAATTTAATAATTTAAAATGGAAATTTATTTTCATAAAATGTAATCACAAATTGTTACTTTATTATCTTATGATTATAAGATAATTTTATAGGACCTTGATTAATTTCTCAAGGTCTTATAAAATGAGTTATAGTTTTAAAGTGGTTTTTTTGGAATAAATTATGATTTTATTTAAAAATTAAATTGAAAATATTTAGAAAATTATTTTCAAAAAATGGATTTAATTTTTGTATTATACATGTCAAAAAATAGATATGGTGAATTTTTTGTATTTTTCTAAAATACTTGAATTTTTCGTGAATAGTAAAAATACAGTTTTTAGTTTTCAGTAGTTTAATGACATCATAATGAAATAATAATTAAAATAAAATTCTAGTCAAATTTTTTACAGTAACATATTACATGAGGTGTCCCAAGTGACTAAAACCATGGGAAAATACCATGGGCAAGCCCATGGTTTTTCAAAAACCACCAATGAGGTGTCCCTTTGAAATTATTAAAAAACTCCTTCTCTTTTTCTATAAATACCCACTCATCCATTCGTTTTCTTCCATTCCAAAGCCCTCATACTCGTATATCTGGTGGTTTTACCTCTCTAAGAGTCCTCCAAAGGTGTTTTTAATCCCCCAAGGTCCCAACCATCAAGTTCTAGGAGTTACTCTACAAGGTAAGGGAACCCTTCACCCTCCTCTTTTAATAAACACTTCTTTTATGTTATATCTTTGAATTTTCATTATTATATGTTTGGGTTTGATATTATGTATTCATATTACTGTATTTTTTATTTCCATATGATGAGATACCTTTTTTCTCTCATCAATTCATTTTATGAAATTTTAAGTGACGCTGTTAGGCTGCTGAATTTTCATAAGGGATCTCTCAACTTTTCTTTTATTTTCAAGTTAATCTATTTTATTTTTCTCTCCTCACCTCCTCTATCCAAATGAAAATGATAAATCAAGTATCATATATATACTGGAATTATATCATGTGAATGTAAGAACCATCATCATTATTCTTACTCCCTCCCTTTTATTTTTATAAACGAAATCAACGTCCATGAGGTTCCAATTTATAACCTTCATGGATGATAAATTTTCGTTCTTAAATTTATACTTCATTACTGGTAATGAAACCATTTAGATGGTTGAACCAAACTATAATATATTTATTATAACCTAATTAATATTTAGGAACCAGTATATGTACATATTATTAATTGTTATGACAAAACTAGTTCATAATAATCCAAATACCGCTAAATAATCAAAGTTGTTGTCATCTAGTGATTCATCCTTTTTCCATGTAATAAAATGTTATAAATGACCATTAACAATTCTGGATGTTCGTAAATAATGTTTAATTTAAATTTTTGAGATTTACAACCATTCCACATGAACTCCATTACTTAAAAACAAGTGAACCGATTATGAAAATTAAGAAAACAAACACTCTGGAATGACAGAATTCAATATAATAACTTATCAATAAGAACATAAATGAACTAAACATAATTATGATAAAATAAATAAATGTATATTAGGTTTTGAAATAATTTATTAATAAGTCTAAATTCGTATCCTAGGACCTTAATTTCAAGAGAGGAACGCATTCAGACTTAAGGTTAGTGTTTCTTCATCTCACTTCCTTTTTTGTGAGATTTTCCGTATTCACTACTAATACTTGTGTATGGTGTATGTATACTACCCATTGATGTAACATATCATGAATATATTTATTTTAATTTTATTCAATATATAACTTGAATATTATTAATCTTGGGGTATACAAATCGATTGATTGCAAAGTAGTAAGAAATTTCTACCTGAACCTCCATTTTCATCCGGGTTACTCCTATTCTCTATTTACCTTAATTAAATTCTTATTTATTATTATGTACTCCACATAAATTATATTTTAATTTTTTATATATGTTTACCATCTAGAATCCTTCATTATTTTATGGGTATTTATGTGTTTTAAAAAGATCATTCAAAAAAAATTCCTGATAAACAACCCCGATTCAAGGGATATTTTCAAATTCTTACCCGTTTTCAAGTGTACAACAGAATATATTTTAATACAACATTATATTTATAAAAAAACACTCATTTTATCATGAAAAAATATATTGTATCATTTCTGGATTTAATAGAACAAATGTGTTTTTCCACTTTAAAATTCTCTTTTATAATTTTCTTAAAATGCTCTAAAATGTTTTAGTTCAAAATAATCTTAAGAACTCTTTTTACATGATTTCACTTCAGTGGGACATAATTTATGACTAAAATATAATTTCAATGTCCATGTATTTTATTTTCTGGGATATTTATTTTTACAAACTGATTTCATGTAAAATACAAAGGATTTTCCAAAAAAACTCTTCTTTCCAAAGTAAAAAGGATTTTCTCATCTCACATTAACTTTTATGGGATATATTCATTGTTCGCCAGTTATTTCTCTCTTGTGGTATATGTAATGTACTTTTTTATATTGTATAAAGAGTCTCCTTATTCTCATGATATTCTAAGGGATTATGATTTGAATATTTCAAGGTGGTATGGGACACTTTGGAATGTTTAAGTATTATTTCCTCAAGAATTTTTCAATGGTCTCATTTAAAAGTACCTTTATTTATGTCAACATCTTTTGATGAATCTGTATCCTCAAATATATATGTATATTGAGAAGGAATATTTTACTTGTATTAAATATATTTATAAAGAATTCTTTGGACATATAGTGGTGGGTGGGGCCCACTATAGCCCCTCGATGCATCGACATGTCTCATGAGACAAATCAGTTGGCGACAAACACTTAGAATTTGTTTCCAAAAATCAGACGTACTTCTACCCACATAACTAAACCGTTTTGATGGTATTGTGGTATCATGTACCAGATACTTGACGTATAATTAATAATAATTCTCTTTATTCATTTTCATTTATTACTATCCATAAGGTTTTCAATATGAAAAAACCTATGGATGTAGTTTCATTCTTAGTTTATTAAAGGAGTGTGTTCTTCATTTATTCACCATGCCATATTGACTATGACTAATTGTTTATGATTCAGTTATTATTGATTCATGATTACACTATTTTTAACCCTTACTGAGCATTTGATCTCACCCCTTTCCTTTGTTTACCTCCAACAAGTAATGAAGAGGAGACCATTTGTTGAGTTCTCATGGATGCATCCTTTTAGTTTTTGTTATGTGTTGTATTTTTTTACCTTTTCCAATGTAATATGAGTTACATGTATATATCTAGTTTTTTAAAGACTACTAAACTACTCGATCCTTCATGATTTTATTCCTTGTAATCATTTCAATGTAATTAGTAATCCAACGGCTCCGATCTAGAGGGGTTGGGGTGTTATAGTTGGTATCAGAGGAAGTTTATTAGAAAACTTGGAAACTATATTTAGAAAACATAGATTATGGAACAAATCCCTAATATATTATTTGAGGATAAACACACAATAACAACCTAGAATCATGGTAAGGAATAGATTATGTGAATATTTCTAGCAAATACATCCATGTCTGGATACAAATAGGTAGAGGTGGCTCTGGAAAGGATGTACCTAGGAGTGAAAACTCCAACAAGGAGTTTCAGGCTTGACTCGGGGTATCCTAATACATGACAATGGTCCTTGCTAGACTCTTGGAATTGAAACTCTTGGGGGATATGCTTAGAATAATTCACATTTTATTTACCCACCATTGTGTAGGATTCATTCTCCAAAAGTAACCAAAGTATATGGTTCTAGGATTTACAATGCATAAGTTTATGCTATGTGTTATACCATGTTTAGAGTTATAAAGAGTTCATAATCTTATGAGATAATAAATGATATAGAATTGATTAGAAATGGTTCCTAATATAAGGAATGATAACTTCACCAATTCATGTGATGCTAAGAGTAATAAGGATCATATCTCTAATGGTATTAAGCCATCATTTAAAAGGAAGATTGTCTCCCAAGTATCATACTCATATGAGGAAATAGTATCATGTGTTGACAAGGTATGTAAAGACTTCTCTGAGTCCTATGGATTTGAAGGGAAGCAAATGAAGAAGAGGATGGCAGAGAAAAACAAGGATAAAGGGAAGAAGAGAAAGATGTATTTTCTCACATGTGGTAATTGTGGAACGAAACACCTTGGTATATGCTTGAGAATAAAATGAGTTTGCTTCAAGTGTTGAGAAAAAGGACACCATGCTCATAATTTCAAGACAATGAAATAATTTTCCTATATTCAATGCCTCAACTACAAGGAGATGGGACACTATGCAAATCAATGTCCCAAGAATCAAAGGAATATACCCCAAATGATGATTTTGGATAATGATCAAGTGATTATTCCACCACAGATGAAGTAGAATGATTAATATTCCTAGTCAAGAATCATATAATTTGAATATTTTTTCAGTGTTGTATTGGTTTTAAGAATTATGAGATTTATAAGGATTGTACTAAAGTACTATTTCATTAAGGATTTGAGGTCATATGGTGAATGGAATAAAGGAAAAGTGATTTAGAATAAAGTTAAAATTTTTAGAAAACACATGATTGAGGGAAAGTCCAACCTTAATATATATATCTCATGTTGAGATAATGATGAAGAAATTATTGATTCGGATAAGTATTGACTACCTTGGAACTGATTATGGACTTGTTGAGAAGTGGTCTATACTATCATCAATGGAGTTTACAACACTTTTTTATTTAAGAAATATATCCAATAACATGTATCTTACTTAAGGAATATAGATGAATGCATGTTTCCAATATGGATTTTATGGTAATTCAAGTTATTACCATATTTCAAGAGGATACTTGATGATATTATTCACATGTTTAGAATGTGAATTTTAGAGCTACTTCTTGTTGATTAAGGGTTAATGATAAGTTTATATTGGAAATTTAGAGGCCTTAATTATAATGTGTTGAATGATTATATTTTGGAATTTTTAACCATTTATTAAATGGTTTAAGTTGATCATTGTATGGGTTTTAGAGTTTAATGTCGCTACATGATGGTTTGGTTATTCTTCCTTGACCATGTTTTCCAATTAGAATGCATTGTTTTGTAGTAACTAATGCTTTCCCATTTCCTTTTATTAATATAATATTTTAACTATGTTCTTGATGTGGTTTTCCCACAAGTGAATTTTTAAGTATCAACCATTAACTTTCGAAGTTCAAATTCAAATTTCGAGGTTGAAATTTTTGTAAGGAGGGAATAATGTAACACCCCAAGAATTAAAAAATAGATTTATTATAGAATGCATGAAACACCGAGTCTCTACAAAACACCAATTTGTTATAACCTAGTCCATTAAACATAATTTTTCCACCTTTGTGATTTGAATTTTGAAAAACTGATATACACAGTTGTGTTCAGTAAAATATTTAGAGTCTGATAAGACAAACTTAATTTTTGGTGAATACTAACAAACCCTTATGAATAGTGACATACCCTTATGAATAATAATGAATATTAATTAATAGTAAATCATATAAAAAAATATAAACTTCACCCATGAATGTATAAATACAATTTATGCATCTTAAAAGTGAAAAAACAATCATAGTATAAGTGTTGGTATTTTTGTATGACATAAATATTTAAATTATAATTTTCTGATTAATTTAATAATTTAAAATGGAAATTCATTTTCATAAAATGTAATCACAAATTTTTACTTTATTATCTTATGATTATATTATAATTTTACGGGACCTTGATTAATTTATCAAGGTCTTATAAAACGAGTTATAGTTTTAAAGTGGTTTTTTGGAATAAATTATGATTTTATTTAAAAATTAAATTAAAAATATTTAGAAAATTATTTTCAAAAAATGGATTTCTTTTTTGGATTATACACGTCAAAAAATGGTTATGATGAATTTTCGTGATTTTTCTAAAATACTTGAATTTTTGTGAATAGTAAAAATACAGTTTTGAGTTTTTGGTAGTTTAATGACATCATAATGACATAATAATTAAAATAAAAGGTTGGTAGACTTTTTTACAGTAACATATGACATTATGTATCCCAAGTGGATAATTACATGGGAAAATATCATAGGAAATATCATGGTTTTTCAAAAACCACAAATAAGGTGTCCCTTTGAAATTATTAAAAAACTCCCTCTCTTTTTCTATAAATACCCACTCATACATTCGTTTTATTTCATTAAAAATCTCTCATACTCTAAGATATGGTTTTATTACCTCCCTAATAGTCCTACCAATGTTTATTTAATCCCCCAAGGTCCCAACCTTCATGTTCTAGGAGTTACTCTACAAGGTAAGGGAACCTTTCACCCTGCACTTTTAATCAACACTTCTTTTATGTTATCTCTTTGAATTTACATTATAATATGTAGGGGTTTGATATTATGTATTCCTATTACTTTACTTTTTATTTTAATATTATGAGATACCCTTTTTCTCTCATCAATTCGTTTTATGAAATTTTAAGCAACGTCATTAGGCTGTTGAATTTTCATAAGGGATCTCTCAAATTTTCTTTTATTTTCAAGTTCATCTCTTTTCTTTTTCTCTCATCACCTCCTCTGTAAAAATGACCATGATAAATCTAGTATCATCTATATAATGTAATTATATCATGTGAATTTAATAACCATCATCAATATTCTTAATCCCTCCCTTTTATTTTTATAAATGAAGTCAACGTCCATGAGGTTCCAATTTATAACCTTCGTGGATGACGAAGTTTTGTTCTTCAATTTATCCTTCATTACTGGTCATGAAACCATTTATATGGTTTAAAATACTATAATATATGTATTATAACCTAATTAATATTCAGGAACCAGTATATGTACATATTATTAATTGTTATGACAAAACTATCATAATAATCCAAATACTGGAAAATAATCGAAGTGGTTGTCATCTAATGATTCATCCTCATTCCATGTAACCAAATGATATAAATGACCATTAACAATTATGGATGTTCATAAATAAATTTTAATTTCAATTCTGAATATTTACAACCATTCTACATGAACTCCATTACTTGAAAACAAGTGAACTGATTATGAAAATCAAGAAAACAAACACTCTGGAACGACAGAATTCAATATAATAACTTTTCAATAAGAACATAAATGAACTAAACATAATTATGATAAAACAAATAAATTTCTATTATTTTATGAAATAAGTTATTAATAAGTCTTATTTTATATTCCATGACCTTAAGTTCAAGAGCGGAACACATTCGGACTTAAGGTAAGGGTTTCTTCATCTCACTTCCATTTTTGTGATATTTTCCGTATTCACTACTAATACTTGTGTGTGGTGTATGTATACTGACCATTGATGTAACATATCATGAATATATTTATTTTCATGTTATTCAATATATCACTTGAATATTATTAATTTTGGGGCATACGAATCGATTGACTACAAAGTGGTAAGGAATTTCTTCCCGAACCACCATTTTCATTCGGGTTACTCCTATTCTCTACTTACCTCAATTAAATTATTATTTATTCTTATGTAATTCACATAATTTATATTTTAATTTACTATATATTTTTACCATCCAAAATCCGTCTTTATTTTATGGTGATTTACGTGTTTTAAAAGGATCATTCAAAAATTTTATCCTGATAAACAAACCTAATTCAAGGTATATTTTCAAATTCTTACATGTTTTCAAGTGTACACCAGAATCTATTTTAAGGAACAATTATATTTATAAGAAAAAGAATCATTTTATCATAAAAAATTATCTTGGATCATTTTTGGATTTAATATAACAAATGTGTATTTCCACAATAAAATTCTCTTTAATACTTTCCTTAAAATGCTCCAAAATGATTTAGTTCTAAAGAATCTTAAGAATTATTTTTACATGATTTCACTTAAGTGGTACATAATTTGTTCCTAAAATATAATTTCAATGTAATATTATTCTATTTTATGGGATATTCATTTTTACAAACTGATTTCATGGAAAATACAAAGGATTTTCCAAAAGAACTTTTCTTTCTAAAGTAAAAATGGATTTTTCTCATCTCACGTTAACTTTTATGGGATATATTCATTGTTCACTACGTATTTATCTCTTGTGGTGTATGTACTTACCTTTGTTATATTATATCAAGAGTCTCCTTATTCTCATGATATTCTAAGGGATTATTATTTGAATGTTTCAAGGTGGTATAGGACACTTCGGAATGTTTAAGGATTATTTCCTCAAGAATTTTTCAATGGTCTCATTTAAAAGTACCTTTATTTATGTAAACATCCTTTAATTAATATTTATCCTCAAATATATACATATATTGAGAAGTCATATTTTACTTGTATTAAATCTATGTATAAAGAATTATTTGGACATGCAGCGGTGGGTGGGGCCCGCTATATCCCCTCGATGCATCGACAGGTCTAATTAGACAAATCAGTTGGCGACAAACCCTTCGAGTTTGTTTCTAAAAAACAGATGAGTTTCTACCCACAGAACTAAACCGTTTTCACGGTATTTTGGTATCATGTTCTAGATACATGACATCCAATTAATAATCATTGTCTTTATTCATTTTCAGTTATTACAATCCATGAGGTTTTCAATATGACAAAATCTATAGTTGTAGTTTAATTCTCAGTTTATTAAAGGTGTGTGTTCTTCATTTATTCATCATGCCATATTGACTATGCCTAACTGTTTATGATTCAATTATTATTGATTCATGCTTCCACTATTTGTAACCCTTACTGAGCATTTGATCTCACCCCTTTCATTTGTTTACCTTCAACAGGTTATGAAGAGGAGATCATGTATTGATTTCTCATGGATGCAGTCTTTTAGTTTTTATTATGCGTTGTATTTTTTTACCTTTCCCAATGTAATATGAGTTACATGTATGTATCTATTTTCTTCAATACTACTAAACTACTCAATCTGTCGGGATTTGATTCCTTGTAATCATGCCAATGTAATTAGTAATGCACCTCCTCCGGTCTGGAGGGGTCAGGGAGTTACAATAAGTATAAATAAATATTTGTTAATTTATAATTATAAATATAAATAAATATATATTTATTTGAATAATTATTAAAGTATAATAAATATATTTATTATAATTTTATAATTATTTAAATATATTTATATTTATTTATCCAAACGGCTTAGTCGTGGATTTGGATACCAAATCCATGACTCCAAATTTATTAATAAAAAGGGTAACAAAAAACTGGGAGATCAGGTCAGCCAAGGCACATCTACCCACATCAATATGTATATAATTTTATAAATATATATAATAATGTAAATAAATTAATAACATTATATCTTTATCATTTTTATAATTTTAGTTCTAATAAATAGGTGTTTTATCAGCTAGCGCTTTCGATTTTAGCGCTGATAAAACTACTCTTTATCAGTGCTTTTTTTTAAAGCACTGATAAAAGCCTTATACCTTTTTTTTAAAGAACCCTAAATAGGTGTCTTCTCTCACACACCTTCAAGCTCTTGTAGAAGACTTATTTTGTTGTGCCACCCCTCTCTTCGAACCCCACTATCGCCTTGCCACCGCTCTGCCACTCTCTCCAAACCATATTCATGTCGTTGTTGCTCTCACTGAACCCTAGCCACCTCTCCGAACACCATGTTAGAGTTGGTTTCCTGATAACCAACTGTTTGTACTTTGATTAAGTGAATGTACAATTATTATATATTGTTCATTATTCTGCATGACTATAATATAATAATGTCCTGGAATATTTTTTGCATTAATAAGGTCATGGCAGATCCCCGCTATGATGAGAACCTTAAAATTCCATGACAATATTCTTAAATAATGTTCTATGGTTAGATAACATACTATGATAGGACACAAAGTATACAGACTGTCCTGTGCGATTACTCGTAAGAAGACGAGACTCTCTCTCATGGAGTTCGCACTTAGTAATATCTAAGATGAGAGATTATGAGAACAGACCTGCCATTAATAATTCTGCATGTCTTGGTGCCATCGGAAATTGATATCTATGAGCATGTGTAATGGTCCTTAGACTGGAAGATTATCATTAACTCATGTCATGACTTGCACACTTAGATTTACTGACAAAAACCATCACGAAGATAGTTGGCGAGAAGTAGGGTGCATTGGGTGCGTCACGAATGACATGTTGTTAATGGATAAGTTGAGGAAGGATTTGTCCCTTTCATATTTATGGAAGTAGATATCTTGGGTCCTTTGATTGAAATAAATTTGTCGCCCAAATTCCATGGCCATGGTGTAACGATGAGTTTATTTTTGGAAGTCAAATAATGACAGATCAAGCATATAGGTTTATGACACTACCATGAAACATGCTTGATGAGATATTGAGACAAAGGGATTAAATTACATGGTAAGCATTTGTATGAGGTGACACGTTAATGTGGCGTTAACTTCTTTCTCTTGGGTTCCTTGACCCGTTGATAGATAGTAATCTTGGACTTTAGGCAAGTCCTCCAAATGCCAATGAGAAAGAGGCCTAGAGGGTCACACACTAATTGTTTTCAAGTATCTCAAGTAGAATAAAGATTATTCTCATACGTGGTTTAATAATTATTCAAGGAAGACTAAATCATTTTAATGTTGGAGTAAGAATAAAATAAAAACAAGTACACACTATGTATTAAGGATTACACGCCGTGTAGTTTTCATTTTGGAAAGGAAATGAAAAACAAGTACATGTCGGGTATTAATGATTACACACCATGCAGTTTTTTATGAAAAACAAGTACACGCTGTGTATTAATGATTACATGCCATGTGGTTTTTTCAGTATGGATTTTGAGGATATAATATTGTTTTATTAAATGATATTTATTATAATCAATGTGAGCGCATGTCAAGTAATTAATTATTCGACATGGGGTTTTCAATAAGAGTTAATGAAATAAATAAAACGCGTAACGTATTTATTTATTGTCATAACTCTATAACCTCAAACCTGATTATAAATATCCTCACAACCCCAAAACTTTTCCCTAATTTTTGTGCACAACAATTCTAGAGAATTATTTCAAGGCTGAAAGAACTCCTTCCTCCAAGAATGTTCTTAAGACCGAGAGAGATCCTCCTCCATCGGATCAAGACAATCTAAGGCGGACAATGCGAGCAAAGGATTCTCCACGCTAGCACCTGGAGATTCCTTTGGCGACGTCCAGAGATATGTGGTGCACATGTGGATCACCACTAGAGGAAGTATACACTTGGCTTCTGCGACGCAATGATGAATCGAATCAGAACGTGATTAGAAATATCAATGAAGAAAAAATGCCATAAAAGGCACTTCTTTTCAATTAATTAAATTAATTATAATCAAACTATGATGATCCTCATTTGTGGTTCCAGGAATATTCTTTTTATTTGTCTATTTCTATGATTCGATCCATGGATTTTGGCGTTTATCATCGTATTGATCCCAGATTGATCATTATTAATGACAAAAAGCCAAGTGGGAACATCCACCCATGAGCTTTCACTGTGCCCGAAACCTTCAAATGGAATCAGAGGGAGGTTGCAATGTTTATTATAGTTATTTAATTGTTGTTGATAATTTACGCATTTATATTTGATTCAATTCAATATAAATCATTCTATAAATCTGAGTGAATGAGATTTATTCTTCCTCCTTAGTTTCTTAATTCACATCACAGAAAAGACCTTTTAATTTTAATTTTGATTAAAATAAAAATGAGGAACTCATCCAGAGGATCCTCTCTTTCTGTATGTACAACACAAGAATACACGGCGTGTAGTGAAAACTACACACCGTGTACTTAGGTTCAATGAACCAGTACGGGTCCGCCAAACCACGCCATGTGAATTGAGTATACCTAAGTATTTATTACACTGTGTTGACCAAAAATGAATGACACGTGGAAACTGGAATACATGGCGTGTATGTTGGATCAACACGCTGTGTAGTCCGATCTGGCCTAGGTGAAACCGTGTACAAGGAGAATCCATGTACCGCGTACACGGGATTTCCAATCTGGTAACCGCATAGCAAGAAAGTACATGCCGTGTTAGATAAATCTACACACTGTGTACTCCAAAATTTTCAAATTACAGAAAACACGCCAAAGCCCCCAGCGTGTACTTTGGATAAAGGGTAAAAAATACACGACGTTTAATATATCCTACATGCCATGTACTTTCCAGAAATGGAATTTCACTAAGTTTCCTCTAAATTACAAATACTTCTATAGTGAATATGGATGAGAAGAATCTCAAGGAAATTCATAAAGGAATTTAAGATAAATAATTGATTAATTATAAGATCATAATTAATTGAATTCAAGCGCAACTTATCTTAAATGAAAGAACGATTAAAAGAATTTAAATTCTAAATATGCATAAATTTCGTTGCATGCTATGAATGATCATGATCTAGACCAAATACCCTTTGTGTGTGTATGATTTCATTTAAATTTATTTAATTTAAATTCGTTGGCCTGCGAGCCTTATTCCAATAATATGTAGGGCATGCGTGCCCATGGTTTCTTTAATGTAAACCCCATATAATGGAGGATCTCCCAAGTCAGAGGAGATGGTTCAAAACCCAGAGCTGAGGCGAAACCAACCCAAGAAGATACAAAGGTGGATAGGTGGGAGCTGCAAAACACAAACCATCAGGTTCAAGGTGTTTTTCCCTAGGTCAAGGTTAGCTTATCAAAACTGCTATATAAGCTAACCAATAGAAGATCATGATCATGCCATCTTATTTTATTTCTGTCGGATTTCATGGTTTATTTATTCTGTATGTGTTGTCGCAATCACATAATTAATGAAATAAACAAGCATGCAAAGATGGAATAAAATAAAAATCGAACTATGCATAAACATTATCAGAACATGGTTAATCACTTAAGAAAGAATCACTTAATATTAACAAGCATGTGATAATTAAAAACTACGCATAAAGAATAAAATCCCTCAAATACCATATTAAGTCAAACCAAGCCTTCCATTACTTGATTAAGGGAAAGACTCAATAAAACTATGTGTTTGACCAACCCTTTTTGGGACACTTACTTTTATAAAGGAAGCTCTTATGAAAGTTTCAGGTTGAATTAAACATTTTACATCAAGATGAGTATCCCTTGCTAGACTTGTTGTAAAATGGAGGCAAGTGTTGAGGAAATCCAAGTCAGGATTTCAGGATTGGGGAATCCACTCAACAGATCAAGGAACTGTAAGCTCACAGTTGGCAAAGACCATCCTACCTAAATACCTTTAAATAGCTTGACCAATCCTTGTTGGGGTTATGCGAAGGGGAATATAGATCCTTACCACTAAAATGTCATGGAAACTGGACATTCCAAGTTCAATTGTGAGGGCCATTGGGACTTGATAAAATAGAAGGAGAATTAATAAATTCATTTATTATTTTTCACAAAATATAATCAAAAGGTACTAATAAATCTTCTCTTTTAATTTTTAGAATCAATATGAAAAACTCATCAACCACATTTTCTCTACGATCAATTCTGGATAAAGACAACATCATCACCGGTAGTAACTTTCAAGAATGGTTTAGGCGCCTTCGGGTTATCCTATGCCGTGAATGAAAGTTTTACGTAATGGAGTCCTCACTTCCTGATTCGCCCACCCAAGGGGCGAGTGATGAAGATTTCCTGGACTATGATCAATATTTGAATGATGCACTTAACGTTCAATGTTCGATTCTATCATAAATGTCTAGTGAGCTCATGAAGTCTCATGAAGACATGCATGCCTATATCATGCTCGAGCACCTTCATGGTCTATACCAGGAGAGAGAAAGATAGGAAAGGTTTGACATCTCCAAGGCTCTATTACAGAGCAAGCTAGGAGAGGGTACCCCAGCTGGGCCTCATGTAGTCAATCTCAATGGCTACATTGAGCGCTTAGAGGTTCTAGGGTTTAAACTCCCTGAAGAACTGGGTACCGATCTCACTATTGCATCACTCCCCTAGAGCTTATCTAACTTTGTTGTAAATTTCAACATGAACAACATTGAGAAGTCTCTATATGACATCCATATCCTCATTCACCAAGTGGACAATGATATGAAGCGTGAAAAGCCTTATGTACTTATGGTGAATAAAATGAAAGGGAAGGTGAAGAGCTTTAAGCCCAAAGCTTCTTCAAGGCCTTCCAAGAAAAGGAAGATAAATGGGGAGGCAAAAGAATAGTAGGTTGTTTGTTTCGCATGTGGCAAGAAGGGCCACTGGAAGAAAAATTGCACCCAGCCAAGGAAGCAAGGGGAAGCTTCAGGTGTGTTTGTTATCGAATGCAATCTATATGTTTCTACTAATTGGATATTAGATACTGCTTGTGGTGCTCACATCTGTATCCAAATACAAGAACCAAGTAGATTCATAAAGATTGACTGAGGTGAGGTGGATCTATGAGCATCCAATAGAGCCAGACTCACTATTGTAGCTGTCAGAGACTACCACCTCACATTGCCTACTGGGATGGTCTTGGTATTGAAAGGATGTTATTATGTACCCTCTGTAACCAAAAACATTATTTCAGTATCCAAATTAGATATTGATGGATTCATCTTCAATTTTGGAAATGCATGTTTCTACTTTTATAAAGATAGAATTTGTTTTGGTAGGGAACATTTATATAACGGCCTTTATGTGTTAGACTACACAAACCAAGTAATGGAAATCGATGAAAATGTTAATTCTCATGACTCATACCACACCCAACTTTTTCATCACCGGCTAGGTCATGTCAATGAGAAACGTTTGACAAAATTACATCAATATGGGTATTTAGATTCTTTTTAACTAAAACCACTTGGTGTATGTCATGCGTGTCTACAAGGAAAAATGACCAAAGCCCCATTTAGTGGGAATGGTTAAAGGGCTAAAGTGCTTCTAGAATTAGTTCACACAGATGTGTGTTGACCATTTCCAGTTGAAGCAAGGGGTGGGTTCTTGTACCTCATAACTTTTACTGATGATTTTAGTAGATATGGATATATTTACTTAATGAGGTATAAGTAATATTCTTTTGATCGGTTCAAAGAATACAAGAATGAAGTTGAGAAACAAATTGCTAAGAAGATTAAGAAACTCTTCTCAGAAAAAGGAGAAGAATATATTAATCAGGACTTCATTGATTTCTTACGGGAGTTTGGGATTCTATATCAACTCACTTCTCCTTATACGCCTCAGTGGAATAGTTTAAGTAAAAGGAGTAAACACACCCTGTAGGACATGGTGTGATCAATGATGAGTCATGCGAGTCTTCCATTATCCTTTTGGGGATATGCATTACAAATAGCAACACACATACTAAACCAAGTACCAACTAAATCGATAAATGGTATTCCATACGAGTTATGGAGTGGACGCAAATCCATGTTATCAAATTTACATGTGTGGGGTAGTGAAGCATTTGTTAAGACCTCTTCAGGTAACAAACTTTCACCCCGAGGCACAAACACTACTGTAGAAAACATTATTTACGTCGGTTATTTTTCATTTTTTATGTTAGTTGTTAGCCGACGTTAATACGGACGACGTTATAAATAACGTTTTTTACGTCGGTTATTTAAAAACCGACGTAAAAAATGTAACATTGCGGTGTTGATCACGTTGGTTAATTAATAACCGACATGAAAAAACCAGGGGGGATTTATAACGTCTGTTATTATACAACTGTCGTGATAAACCGGGGGGTTTATCACATCGGTTATATAATAACCGATGTTATAACCCATACGGGGATATTTATCACATCGGTTATTAAATAACTGACGTGATAAACCCCTGTGAAATGGTTTATCATGTCGATTATATAATAACCGGCATGCTAAACCAGTCCGAGGGGGGTTTATCACGTCGATTATTAAATAATCTACGTGATAAACCATTCCACAGGTGTTTATCACGTCGGTTATTAAAAAAATCGATGTGATAAACCCTTCCTGATTTCTTTATCAGGTCGGTTATAAAATAACCGACGTGGAAGACAAAAAATTTTAAAAAAAATCGAATACAGTCCTCTGCTCTCCCCTAGAAACAACCAGAAACCAAATCAATAATTCATACCACAAAAATAGTAGTAGATCAAAACAAGAACTAAAGCAAAATTAATCATTTACATTGATAACATATAAAACTTACCCCACTTGACAGCCCCCACCACACCCCTAGACTTCCCCCCGACCCCCTGGATAGCCCCAAACACCCCAAGACAGGCCCAAACACCCCAAGACAGTCCCAAACACCCCGGGACAACCCCCCCCCCCCCAATAGACTCCCACCACCCCCTGAACAGCACCCCCTCACCCCACTTGACAGCCCCCACCACACCCCTGAACTGCCCCCCGACCCCCAAGACATCCTCAAACACCCCGGTACAACCCCACCACCCTCCTGAACAGCACCCCCTCACCCCACTTCACAGCCCCCACCACACCCCTGGACTGCCCCTCGACCCCCTGGACATCCCCAAACACCCCGGGACAACCCCCCCCCCCCCCCCCTCATGTATACCCCCCCTCACCCCCTCACCCCACTTGACAGACCCCACCACACCCCTGGACTACCCCCCGACCCTCTGGACAGCCCCAAACACCCCGGGAAACCCCCCCCCCCCCATCATGTATACCCCCCCACACCCTGGACAGCCCTCCCCCACCCCATTGGAGCCCCCACCACACCCCCGGACTGCCCCCCGACCCCCTGGACAGCCCCAAACACCCCTGGACAACCCCCCCACCCTCATGTATACACCCCCACCCCCTAGACAGCACTTCCACACCCCTGTACATCCCTCCCACACCCCTGAAACAGACCAAAAAGTTTCCAAAAACAAACCCGAACCCCCTCACCCCACTAGATTTCCCCCACCACACCCCTAGACACTCCCCCCCCCCCACACACCCCTAGACATCACCACCACCCCTTGGATACCCCCCCCCCCACCCAACCTCCTGTAGACCCCCACCCACCCCCTGGATAGCACTCCCACATCCCTGGACATCCCTCCCACACCCTTGAAATAGACCAAAAAGTTGCCAAAACAGACCAGAACCCCCTCAACCCACTAGAAAGCCCCCACCACACCCCTGGACCCCCCCCCCATCATCCCCATGGACACCCTGGACCCCCCCCCCCCCCCCCCACTGGATAGCCCCCCTGGAAACCCCCCTTACCCCACAAGACACCCCCACACCCCTGGACACCACCTGGACAGCCTCCCACTCCCCTGGATAGCCCTTCCACCCTCCTAGAAACGCTCCCACCCCCCTGGACTGCCCCCCCCCCCCCACCCACTCTCATGGACACCCAGGACCCCCCCACCTTACCGGACATCCCTCCCAGACCCCTGGACACCCCCCCCCCCCCCACACCGCACTGAACACCCCCCCACACCCTTGGAACCCCTCCCCCCCAGACCAGAATCCATACCAGAAAAACCATCATAAGTAGACCAAAATAAGAAGTAGAGCAAAATTAAACATTCACATATATAACATTCAAAACTTACACTTTCAACTTCAAAAAAACTAAATCCAACCTAAACGACTACCAAATACACAATTACAATGAAAATATTCAAAATTACATTTTACATTACAAACAACTAAAATTCAATCAAACCTCTAAAATAATTTGACCACTCCACTTGTAAGTGTTTGATGTCTTCAGTAGTATAGGGTTGAGGGTCATCAAAAAGCTAAAAATGAAAAGGATAGTATTTAACATGTATAATGAATAAATCAAATTGAAATATTATGGCAAAGTTTAAGAGGAAATCTTACCAGGTCAAAATTCACAACTGTCCCAGTTGTTATTATTTCATACATAAATCTTAACATATAATATTCGCATTCGATGACACCTTGTTGTTCATGACAATTCTGTTTGAATTAGTGTAAATTAAATATATTATTTTTATGTAATAAATCAAAAAGTACAAATTGTAAATGGATATTTACCTTTGCATTTACATATTTGATCTTTGCACTCCTTTTCTTTGTGTTTTTTCGAAAGTAGGCCCATGCCCTATTAGAAAATAATACGAATGGGGTAAATTTAAAATTAATTATAATATATAAAACTATTGAGAAATTGAAACTTACTTTTCCAATATATTCTTAAAACTTTCCCGCACATCATCGTGGATAGAGCATATCCAATAAAGTGCTTTCTCCCTTGGGAAAAAAACCCATAACATCCAATGATCACTGATAAAAGGAGATTTAAGGTTAGTGGTTTTTTATGTTAAAAGATAATGAACTCTTTGAGAGAGATGTGTTTCATACCTCCCACAAAAAGGCATCATCCAACATTGTGTGACTATATTATTTTCAAGTATTTCAGCAATATAAAGCATTCTTTGTTCCTCATCCAATGCACATGCTTCAGGGGAAATCAATTGCGGGTCCATGAATCCATATACATTTGTCATCTCATTCCTCTCACAAATTTTATAAAGATACCTAATACAAAACAGACATAAGTATACATTTTTAATAAATATAATGTAGGGAAAAGGTGTTAATACTTACATGGAAAACATTTGCACCACGTTGATGCCCAACTTATCTCTAGTAAAAAGCTCCATGATATCATTTTTCATAATCCCCACACTTATTGTATGTCCAAAAACATGAGCTTCCATTGGAAACTCATAATGACCTGCCAACAAATTTGAATATCTTGACAATCTGTCAAGACTACTAGAATCTATATCTGATGTCATAGCCATTTGTCTTTGTTGTTTTCTATACAGTATTTATTTACCTTTGAAGTATTCCTGCCAAAATAAATATAAAAATATATTAGTTTTCAAATGATAAAACAACTTTAATAAAAAAAAAAGATATAACATTCATACCTCTATGGTAATGAGTCGAAGAAGTCTAGATGGCCAAATTAAAAAATGGCTGATACTATGTCCCACTGTCGTCACCTCATCTGTAGGTAATGGTACTCAAGCTGATCTATCTATAATATCATGTACAGTGACCCTCTGATTCTATACCTCTAATTGTTGATGATGAACTGTATCTCCTATACAATATACCAACCCATATTCAACTATATGATGTTGAGGATCATCAACATACAACTCGCAATAAGTAGGAAGCTGCAGCGGAGGAGTAGGATAAAAAATGGGGTCCGCAGGCTGAGGTGGGGGTGAGAGCTACTAGCGGAGGTGGAGGATAAATAATGGGGTCTTTAGGGGGAGGTGGAGGAGTGGGATCTGCAGTCTGAAATTGTCTTTGCATGTCTGCAAACATAGATTGTACTGACGCTCTAATCTTTTCCTCCATCGTCACATTAATATTATGAACTTCAGCCTCCAATGATTCTATTTTTTTTATAAACCCCCTCAACGTTATAAGTTTAAGAACGTGGCAACACTTTTCTTACCGATACACCTGCCGGATATCCTCTTACACGACCAGGATGTTTGGGATTTCCCAATGCTACAGATAAAATATCTTGCCTCCCAGTAGCTGTAAATGCCCCCTGTGAACTCTGCTCCTCAAGAGAGTCCTGTATTAATTAATTGAACATTTCTGTAATGATTGAAATTATATGAAGAAAATAGTTAACTTAAATAAATAAAATAGATATCTTACAATACTCTCAACTATGATTCTCGATTCTTCTGAAATATATTTCCCTTTTTTCCCTTCCAAGATCTCTTCAATTTTTCATGTCTAGATGGAGGGGATGGAGGGGCCACCTCTCCAAAGCTTGAAGACTCAGCTCTTAGTTGTTTAAATTTTTCTGCCATCATTTGTTCTTCCAAAAATGCATACCCTCCCTGAGATAAACACTAGTGCAGAAAACGTTATTTACGTCGGTTATTTTTCATTTTTTATGTCGGGTTTTAGCCGACGTTAATACAGACGACGTTATAAATAAAGTTTTTTACGTTGGTTATTTAAAAACCAACGTAACAAACATAACATCGCAGTGTTTATCACGTCGGTTAATTAATAACCGACGTGAAAAAACCCGGGGGCGGGGTTTATAACGTCGGTTATTATATAACCGCCGTGATTAACCGGGGGGCTTTATCACGTCGGTTATACAATAACCGACGTCATAAACACGTGCGGGGGAGTTTATCACATCGGTTATTTAATAACCGACGTGATAAAATCTTGTGTTATGGTTTATCATGTCATTAATTAAATAACTGACGTGCTAAACTGGTCCCGGGAGGGGTTTATCACGTCGGTTAATCAATAACCGACGTGATAAAAGGCCTGGGAAATGGTTTCTCACGCCGGTTATTAAATAACCGACGTGACAAACCATTTCCCAGTCCGTTTATCACGTCGGTTATTGATTAACTCACGTGATAAAGCATTTCCCAGGTCCTTTATCATGTCGGTTATTACATAATCGATGTGATAAACCATGCCACAAGTGTTTATCACGTCGGTTATGAAAAAAACCGATGTGATAAACGTTTCTCGATTTCTTTATCACGTCGGTTATAAAATAACCGACATGAAAGACAATTTTTTAAAAAAAAATCCATTGCAGTCCTCTATTATCCCCCAAAATCAACCAAAAACCAAATCAATAATTCGTACCACAAAAACAGAAGGAGATCATAACATGAACCAAAGAAAATTTAAGCATTTACATTGATAACAGATAAAACTTACCCCACTTGATAGCCCCCACCCTCATGTATACCCCTTATACAACCCTCCCCCACCCCATTGGAGCTCCCACCACACCCCTAGACTGCCCCCGACCCCCTGGACATCCCCAAACACCCCTCGACAACCCCCCCCCCCCCCACCCTCCTGAACAGCACCCCCTTACCCCACTTGAAAGCCCCCACCACACCCTTGGACTGCCCCCCGACCCCCTGGACAGCCCGAAACACCCCTCGACAACCCCCCCACCCTCCTGAACAGCACCCCCTCACCCCCTCACCCCACTTAACAGCCCCCACCATACCCCTGGACTGCCCCCCGACCCCCTGGCCAGCTCCAAACACCCCAGGACAACCCCCCCCCCCCCCCACCCTCATGTATACCCCCCACCCCCCCCCCCCACCCTGGACAGCCCTCCCCCACCCCATTGGATCCCCCCAACACACCCCTGGACTGCCCCCCCCCCCCCACCCTCCTGAACAGCACCCCCTCACCCCCTCACCCCACTTGACAGCCCCCACCCCATTGGAGCCCCCACCACACCCCTGGACTGCCCCCCGACCCCCTGGACAGCCCCAAACACCCCTCTACCCCCCCCCCCCACCCCCACCCTCCTGAACATCACCCCCTCACCCCACTTGACAGCCCCCACCACACCCCTGGACTGCCCCCCGACCCCCTGGACAGCTCCAAACACCCCGAGACAACCCCCCCACCCTCATGTATACCCCCCCACACCCTGGACATCCCTCCCCCACCCCATTGGAGCCCCCACCACACCCCTGGACTACCCCCCAACCCCCTGGACAGCCCCAAACACCCCTCGAAACCCCCCCCCCCCCCACCCCACCCTCATGTATACCCCACCACTCCACCGGACAGCCCTCCCAGACCCCTGGAAACCCCCAAACCCACTGAACACTTCCCCACACCCTTGAAACCCCTCCCCCCCAGACCAGAATCCATACCAGAAAAACCATCATAAGTAGACCAAAATAAGAAGTAGATCAAAATTAAACATTCACATATATAACATTCAAAACTTACACTGTAAACTTCAAAAAAAACTAAATCCAACCTAAACTACTACCAAATACACAATTACAATGACAATATTCAAAATTACATTTTACATTACAAACAACTAAAATTTAATCAAACCTGTAAAATAATTTTACCACTCCACTTGTAAGTGTTTGATGTCTTCAGCATTATTGGGTTGAGGGTCATCAAAAAGCAACAAATGAAAAGGATAGTAGTTAACGTGTATAATGAGTAAATAAAATTGAAATATTATGGAAAAGTTTAAGAGGAAATCTTACCAGGTCAAAATTCACAGCTGTCCCAGTTGTTATTATTTCATACATAAACCTTAACATATAATATCCACATTCGATGACGCCTTATTGTTCATGACAATTTTGTTTGAATGAGTGTAAATTCAATATATTATTTTAATGTAATAAATCAAAAAGTACAAATTATAAATGTATATTTACCTTTGCATTTACATATTTGATCTTTACATTCCTTTTCTTTGTGTTTTTTCGAAAGTAGGCCCATGCCCTATTATAAAATAATACTAATGGGGTAAATTTAAAATTCATTATAATATATAAAATTATTGAGAAATTCAAACTTACTTTTCCAATATATTCTTAAAACTTTCCCGCACATCATCATGGACAGAGCATATCCAATAAAGTTCTTTCTCCCGTGGACAAAAAACCCCTAACATCCAATGATCACTGCTAAAAGGAAATTTAATGTTAGTGGTTTTTTATGTTAAAAGATAATTAACTCTTTGAGAGAGATGTGTTTCATACCTCTCACAAAAAGGCATCATCCAACATTGTGTGACTATATTCTTTTCAAGTCTTTCAGCAATATAAAGCATTCTTTGTTCCTCATCCAATGAACAAGCTTCAGGGGAAATCAATTGCGGGTCCATGAATCCATATACATCTGTCAGCTCATTCCTCTCACTAATTTTATAAAGATACCGAATACAAAACAGAGATAAGTATACATTTTTAATAAATATAACGCAGGGAAAAGGTGTTAAGACTTACATGGAAAAAATTTGCACCACATTGATGCCCAACTTATCTTCAGTAACAAGCTCCATGATATCAGTTTTCATAATCCCCACATTTATTTCACGTCCACAAACATGAGATTCCATTGGAAACTCATAATGACCCACCAAAAAATTTGAATATCTTGAAAATCTGTCAAGACTACTAGAATCTGTATCTGATGTCATGGCTATTTGTCTTTGTTGTTGTCTATACAATATTTCTTTACCTTTGAAGTATTCCTGTAAAAATAAATTGAAAAATATATTATTTTTCAAATGATAAAACAACTTTAATAAAAAAAAATATATATATATATATATATATATATATATAACATTCATACCTCTATGGTAATGAGTCGAAGAAGTCTGGATGGCCAAATTAAAAAATGGCTGATACTATGTCCAACTGTCGCCACCTCATCTGTAGGTAATGGTACCTGAGCTAATCTATCTATAATATCATGTACAGTTACCCTCTGATTCTATACCTCTAATTGTTGATGATGAACTGTATCTCCTATACAATATACCAACCCATATGCTATTATATGCTGTTGAGAATCATCAACATACAACTCACAATAAGTAGGAAGCTGTGGCGGAGGAGTAGGATAAAAAATGGGGTCAGCAGGCTGAGGTGGGGGAGTGGGAGCTACTTACGGAGGTGGAGGATAAATAATGGGGTCTTCAGGGGTAGGTGGAGGAGTGGGAGCTGCAGTCTGAAATTTTCTTTGCATGTCTTCAAACATAGACTACACCGATGCTCTAATCTTCGCCTCCATCGTCGCATTAATATTATGGACTTCAGACTCCAAGGATTCAATTTTTTTCTATAAAACCCCTCAACGTTGGAATTTGAAGAACACGGCAACACTTTTCTTACCGATACACCTGCCGGATATCCTCTTACATGACCAGGATGTTCGGGCCTTCCCAATGCTACAGATAAAATATCTTCCCTCCCAGTAGCTGTAAATTTCCCCTGTGAACTCTGCTCCTCAAGAGAGTCATGTATTAATTAATTGAACATTTCTGTAATGATTGAAATTATATGAAGAAAATGGTTAACTTAAATAAATAAAATATATATCTTACAATCCTCTCAGCTACAATTCTCGATTCATCCGAAAGATATTGCCCTTTTTTCCCTTCCGAGCTCTCTTCCATTTTTCATGTCTGGATGGAGGGGATGGAGGGGCCACCTCTCCAGAGCTTGAAGACTCAACTCTTAGTTGTTGAAATTTTTCCACCATCATTTGTTCTTCCAATAATGCATACCCTCCCTGAGATAAACTATGAGGGTATACATTTTTAGATTGGATCTCCTGATGATCTTTCCTTGTTTGCTGTAAATTAAGAATAAGAAATCATTAACAAAACGTTAATAAGATCATTTATATAAGAAATCTTATAAAATTTTACACTGCCCTTACCAAAAATGACTCTTTTCTTCTACTTTCAAAAAACTGTCTCCATGTGTCTTCATATATAAAAGGATATATATGACATGGATTGTCATGACTCCTATGACCATAAATGAAATCAGATGAGAGGTTTGATTTGAAATCCCTCCATCTCCTGGAAGCCAATGATAAGAATTTCTTCTTGACTCCTCTAGTGTCAGGAATATCAAATGTCATTTGATAAAGAAGAGGTTAAACATATTATATATACTAGAAACATTTAAAGAATATTTAAACAATAGAAAAATATCTTACCAAAATCGTCTCCCATAACTGAGAGATTATCGCTTTATCCACACTTCTCCAGTCATCATACAGAATGCTTACTTTTCTCTTAGCCTGAGTTTCTACAAAACTCTTAAAATCTTTTGCATTTGGACCTCTAAGAATATCATCATCATCAAACTCAATGACTATCCTCTGATCCTGCGTACGAGCAACTAATAATTTTGGTAAACGTGTGCACCCACATTTACCAACCTTTGAACTCTTTGTTGTAATAGGAGCATGTGAATGTTCCTCCCCAGAGGTATGACCAATATGCTCATCTCCAGAATCATGTGGTTGATCAACTGAATGATCTGTCATTATCCGTCAAATAAAAAAAACAAACGTTAGTTCAAAAATATAAAAAATTAAAATATTTTAATACTATTGTAATCAGAAAATAGAAAAGTGTACTAAGTTATGTAATGGTAAACATTGGTAATATGGTAAGCATGTTAAACAATGGTAAAGATGGTAAAGATGGTAAATATGGTCAAGATGGTAAACATGGTAAACATGGTAAACCTGGTAAACCTGGTAAACATGGTAAAGTAATTGTCACTGAACAAAAATAATAGATATATAATTCATGTAATGGTAAACATGATAAAGTAAACTAAACAAACTTAAAACAAACAAAAACTTATAATTATTTTGTTTTAAAACATGTTTTAATAAATAAAAACTTACAACATCTAACATTTATGAAAAAAAATAAATGTAAACAAGAAATAAACATATGTTACCTGTAATTTTAGGAATGTACAAATGGATTGTTTTCCCAAATTCCTTCATCGTGATCGTTCCTTATGGCACAAACTATGTCTTCAACATGCTCATCATTATGTTATGTTAATATTTCCATGGAAGTAGGGATCTCACATAAATCAGCATCTTCATCAACTTCATCCTCACCAACATATTGTTTTTTCCCTTGTAAAACAACAGCCCACTGCATATCTGACTGATCTACTACATAGAAAATTTGTTTGTCATGTGTTGCCATTATAAAAGAATCAGTTGTGTCTTCCAATCTATTCAGATTAACAAGTGTCATTCCAAATTCATCGTGTCTGACACTATTATTACCGATAAACCATTTACAGTTAAAAACAGGAACTTTAATTTTAATGTAATCAACCTCCCATATGTCTTCAATCACTCCATAATATTCACTTGATGCAGAAATTGGGTTTTTTTCCTTAGCACTCGAAAAATGCATTGCTTCTGCAAACACCAATACACCACTATTCTGAACTGCACTTCTGTTGTCCTGAGCTTTCGTATGAAATTTATAGCCATTAATGTCATAACTGGATCATGTTATCACATTTAAACATGGACCATCCACTATCCATTTTAATTTATCTGATACATCTGATCTACCAAGCAAAGTATTTTTAATCCATGAAAAAAAAGTTTTGTTATGCTCATTCAAAATCCACATTTCTTTCTTCTTTGGATGACATTGTTTCAACTCATTAATATGCAATGTGATATATGGTTGAGCATCAGCTATGTTATTCAAGATGTATGATTCTAAATTCTTCATCTGTTCAGCTGACAATGATTTGACTTTCAATCCACGAACACCATTTCCCTCATTATTAACTCATTCATAGAGAGATGGAGGCAAACCTATGTATTGCTCCGTAGCCAAGTAGCTCGTACAAAACTATGCTACCACCTCAGAAATATACTTTTCAATAATGGAGGCTTCAGGTCGATATGGATTTTTAACATAACCCTTTAATATTTTCATATACCTTTCAAAAGGATACATCCAACGAAGATATACAGGTCCACAAAGATTTATTTCTCGAACCAGATGAATCATTAAATTCACCATTATATCAAAAAAAGTTGGAGGAAAATACATTTCCAATTGAAAAAGTATAAAAATTGTATCCTTTTCCAAAATGATCAAAGCATTCACATCAATCGCCTTGTTACAAATTGAATTGAAAAAATAACACAACTTCATCATAGTCTTTCTGACATGAATGGTAAATATTCCATGCAATGAAACTGGTAGAATTTTTTGCATCATGATGTGACAATAATGTGATTTCATACCTATCGACTTTAAGTCCTTCAATGAGACAAAATTTTTTACATTTGAAGAATAACCTTGAGGCACTTTGATATTATGAAGACACTGACAAAAGCTAATTTTCTCCCTCTTCGATAATGTATGACAAGCCGAGAGAAGAAATGTTCGTCTTCCTTTAGGAGTGGGAGATAACTCCAAACGTATTCCCATTGATAGTAAGTCTAATCTTTCATTCAACCCATCTTTAGTCTTTCCTTTAATATCTAACAATGTTCCAATAAAAAAATCACATATATTTTTCTCCACGTGCATGACATCAATATTATGTTTAACTTCATGATACCTCCAATATGGTAGCTCAAAAAATATTGACCTTTTCTTCCAAATATGTCTATCATTACTAGATTTCTGTGTCTTTCCCAATGTCACATCAAGGTTTTTCACCCTCTCAAAATGCAGATCTGGGGATAAAGGTTTTGGAGCAGTATCAAATTCTTGTGAGCCATTGAATGCCTTTTTTAGTCTTCTATAAGGGTGGTCCATAGGCAAAAACTTTCGATGACCCATGTACACTGTTTTCCTCCCATGATGCAATTAACAATATGACGTCTGTTGTTCGCAAATTAGACATGTTTTATGCCCTTTAACACTGTATCTAGACAAATTTCCATACGCTGGGAAGTCATTTATAGTGAACAAAAGCACTGCATGCAGTTGAAAATATTCCATTTTATAAGAATCATACACCCTAATACCATCAACCCATAACAGTTTCAAATCATCAATCAACGGTGACAAGTAAACATCAATATCATTGTTGGGTTGCTTTGGACCAGAGATCATTATACTCAACATGACATATTTGCGCTTCATATAAACTTCAGGAGATAGGATGTAAATTACCAATAAAACAGGCCATGAACTATGTGTGCTACTGAGGGTTCGGTATGGATTCATTCCATCTGTGCACAACCCTAATCTGAGATTTCTTATTTCATTTCCAAATGTAGAATACTGCGCATCAATTTTCTTCCATTGTGGACAATCAGCTGGATGACGTATTTTTCCATCACATACCCTCTCATCAGCATGCCATATTAACCTTTTTGCATCATGTGAATTAGCAAATAAATGTTTGAAACGAAGAATTATAGGAAGATACCAAAATACCTTTGAAGGGAGCTTTGTAATCTCTACATCAGCCTGTGATTTCTCTTTCACCTTATACCGTGATGTCCCACATTTAGGAGACTCTGACAGAAATTCATATTCCTTCCTATATATAATGCATTCATTCGGACATGCATGTATTTTCTTGTATCCCAATCCCATCGGACATAATATTTTCTTGGCCTTGTAATGTGAATCTGGAAGATCGTTATATTTTGGAAGAATGTCTTTCATCAATTGTAGCAGCTCTGTAAAACTTCTGTCACTCCATCCATGTTTCGCCTTCAGGTTAATCAATCTTAACACCGCCGAAAAAATCTTAAAATCTGTACAACCAGGATATAATGGTTTTTCAGCATCACCATATTGACGCACAACTGTCGGTTCTATCTCAATTTGTTCTGCTACAATATTGCGAATCATTTCTTCAATTCCATCAGAGTTACCATCTTGTGAATCATCATCATTAGTGACATTTCTTCCAGTTTCACCATGCCAAATCCAAGGGCTATAACTCGGATTAAAACCATGACATATCATATTATCTTTTATCTCTCTACTTTTCAACTTCTTCATATTCAAACATTTCAGTCATGGATAGAAAAAAATGTCACTACTTGGAACATTTCGTTTAGAAAATTCCAAAAAGGCATCAAAACCTTCCTCATATTCATTGCTCATTCGATGTGATGTAATCAAAATTCGACTCATTATTACCTATAAAAAATATCAAAAATATATATATTTTTAAGATAAGACAAATATAATTTTATATGAAAAAATCATAATTTGAATGTAAAACAATTTTGAAATATGAAACAAATCTATGCGTATTTAAAAAAATATGCTTGAATATTATTATTAAAAGAAAATATAGTTAGATATAATAGTTTTAAATTCCATTGAATAAAAGAAAACCATGGATCTTACATGGTTGATAGAAAATTGGAGAGAATGGAGTAAACCTGAGAATCAAATCATATTTAAAATAAAAATTCAGATGGAGAAAATCACCCCTCCTGGACACCACCCCCCACCCCCTACCCCCTTGGACACCCCCCCTGGACACCCCCCAACCCTATGGACAGCCCCCCACCCCCCAGACAACCCCCAAAACCTTCTGGACAGGCCCCCACCCCCTTGGACAGCGCCCCCCCACACACCCACCCCCTTGCACACCCCCCAATCCTCTAGATATCCCCCACCCCCCGGCCAACCCCCAAAACCCTCTGGATAGGCCCCCACCCCCTTGGACAGCCCCCCAAACCCACCCACCCCCTTAGACACCCCCTAGACACCCCCCCCCCAACCCTCTGGACAACCCCCCAACCCCCTGGACAGCCCCCCACCCCTCTAGACAACACCCCACCCCTCCTGGACACCACCCCCACCCCCTACCCCCTTGGACATTCCGCTGAACACCCCCCAACCCTTTGGACACCCCCCCCCCCCCACCCCCTGGACAGCACCCCACCCCTCCAGACACCACCCCCCACCCCTCCTGGACACCACCCCCACCCCCGACCCCCCTGGACACCCCCTAACCTCTGGACAGCCCCCCACCCCCCGGAAAACTCCCAAAACCCTCTGGACAGGCCTCCACCCCCTTGGACAGCCCCCCACACCCACCCACCCCCTTGGACACCCCCTGGATATCCCCCCACCCCACCCCCCCAGACAACCCCCCAAACAATGGTTTACATATAAAAACTATGCATGGTGAACAACTAAAAACACATGAATTTAATATATACTTCAGCATGAAATAGATGGAATTAAATATTATTAAATATGGATACTTAAATGATCGTATGATAATTAAAAATAACCATTGATATTCAACTAGTCAAATGATCACAAGTTTTCTCGATAACTAATATCATAATGAGGTAATGGATAATTCTAGAAATCTTAAACATATTGTCAAGGCCTTGGCCAAGGCCTCAGAAAATACTAGGGTAAGCCCTCAGCAAAACCCATTTTTATTTGGAATCATGAGACATAGTGATGCATCGAAGGGCCATAGAGGTCAACAGTCATTACATTATATGTCTAATAGATTCTCATATAAAAGAGGATAAACATAAGCAGCAAAAACACATGAAATATCATTTATGAATTCGTACATTTAATCAATAACCATTCTATGCAGTAATATAGGTGAATGAGATCATTAGTTGTCAATGACAACAAAAATTACCATCAATGTCGGGCATTCGCGAAACAAAAACAAACTAAATAAAAGTAGTTGAGGCTTACATGAATATTGCAAGTCGATATAATAGATCTAGGGATGATAAATAAGATGATGATGGAAAAAAGAGGTAAGAGGGTTCGAAATCGAAGAATCTTACCTAGTTTAAACACAAAAATCGCAAAACATAAATATAGACTATCCAGGAAAAAAATGAACGAAATAAATTCGTGGAAGGCTTACTTGAGTGATGCGAGTTGAGATGATAGAGCCGAGGAGAGTAAATATGATAAACGATGAAGGAAAAACGAGTTTAACGCAGCGAGATCGACGAGTTGATTAGGGTTTACCGCGCGAGAGAGACGAGTCACCGGACTGTCGATCGAAAAAACGTAAATGACAATCCACGGGGCTTGTTAATTTTTTAAATGTTTTATAACGTCGGTTATTTAATAACGGACGTTATAAACTATTTTTTTGCATTTATAACATCGGTTATTATAATAACCAACATTATAAATGCATCAGATATAGCTGCTTTTACATCAGTTATTTTTTAACCGATGTAAAAAAATCCGTGTGTTGGTTTTTTACGTCGGTTATTCTATAACCGACGTAAAAAAGATATCAAAAATCATAGTTTTTTACATCGGGTATTGTATAACCGACGTAAAAAACGTTCTGTGGGTTGTTTTGTTACGTCGGTTATAAAATAACCGACATCAAAAAGGCCTCAAAAGTCGATTTTTTTACGTCGGTTATTTTATAACGGACGTAAAAAAAACCCGCGCTTTGGTTTTTTACGTCGGTTATTTTATAACCGATGTAAAAAACTCATAGATATCTCGTTTTTTACGTCGGTTATCAAATAACCGACGTAAAAAAACCCCGCGCTTTTGTTTTTTACGTCGGTTAATTTATAACCGACGTAAAAACCAAACACGCGCGATTTGTAACGTCGGTTATTAAAATAACCGACGTTAAAAAGCTACTCACCGCATTTGTCACGTCGGTTATATATAACCGACGTAAAAAATGGTGACGTAAATAACGTTTTCTGCACTAATGAAACTATGAGGGTATATATTTTTAGATTGGATCTCCTGATGAGCTTTCCTTGTTTGCTGTAAATTAAGAATAATAAATCATTAACAAAACATTAATAATATCATTTATATAATAAATCTTATAAAATTTTACATTTCCCTTAACAAAAATGACTCTTTTCTTCTACTTTCAAAAAAATTGTCTTCATGTGTCTTCATCTATAAAAGGATATATACAACATGAATTGTCATGAATCCTATGACCATAAATGAAATCAGATGAGAGGGTTGATTTGAAATCCCTCCATCTCCTAGCATCCAATGATAATCATTTCTTCATGACTCCTCCAGTGTCAGGAATATCAAATTTCATCTGATAAAGAAGAGGTTAAACATATTATATATACTAGAAACATTTAAATAATAGTCCAACAATAACAAAATATCTTACCAAAATCGTCTCCCACAACAGAGAGATTATCGCTTTATCCACACTTCTCCAGTCATCATACAGAATGCTTACTTTTCTCTTAGCCTGAGTTGATACAAAACTCTTAAAATCTTTTGTATTTGGACCTCTAGAAATATCATCATCATCAAACTCAATGAGTATCCTCTGATCCTGCATACGGGAAAGTGATAATTTTGGTAAACGTGTGCACCCACATTTACCAACCTTTGAACTCTTTGTCGTAATAGGATCACATGAGGAAGATTGGGGAACATCAAGAGGAGCTTGTGAATGTTCCTCCCTAGAGGTATGACCAATATGCTCATCTCCAGAATCATGTGGTTGATTAACTGAATGATCTATCATTATCCTTCAAATCAAAAAAACAAACATTAGTTCACAAATATACAAATTCAAATATTTTAATACTACTGTAGTCAGAAAATAGAAAAGTGTACTAAGTTACGTAATAGTAAACATTGGTAATATGGTAAGCATGTTAAACAATAGTAAAGATGGTCAAGATGGTCAAGATGGTAAACATGGTAAACATGGTAAAGTAATTGTCACTGAACAAAAATAATAGATATATAATTCATGTAATGGTAAACATGATAAAGTAAACTAAACAAACTTAAAACAAACAAAAACTTATACTTATTTTGTTTTAATACATGTTTTAATAAAGAAAAAACTTACAATATCTAACAGTTTATGAAAAAAATAAATGTAAACAAGAAATAAACATATGTTACCTGTAATTTTAGGAATGCAAAAATGAATTGTTTTCTTAGATTCTTTCATCGTGATCGTTCCTTATGGCACAAACCATGTCTTCAACATGCTCGTCATTATGTTCTGTTAATATTTCCATGGAAGTAGGGATCTCATATAAATCAGTATATTCATCAAGTTCATCCTCACCAATATATTTTTTCCCTTGTAAAACAACAGCCCATTGAATATCTGATTGATCTACTACATAGAAAATTTGTTTTGCATGTGTTTCCATTATAAAAGAATCAGCTATGTCTTCAAATCTATTCAGATTAACAAGTGTCATTCCAAATCCATCGTGTCTGAAACTGTTGTTACTGATAAACCATTTACAGTTAAAAACAGGAAATTTAATTTTAAATTAATCAACCTCCCATATGTCTTCAATCACTCCATAATATGCACTTGATGCAGAAATTGGGTTTTTTTCCTAGCACTCAAAAAATGCATTGCTTCTGCAAACACCAATACACCACTATTCTAAACTGCACTTCTGTTGTCCTGAGCTTTCGTATGAAATGTATAGCCATTAATTTCATAACTGGGCCATGTTATCACATTTAAACATGGACCACCCACTATCCATTTTAATGTCTCTGATACATCTAATCTACCAAGAAAGGTCTTTTTAAACCATGACAAAAAAGTTTTGATGTGCTCATTCAAAATCCACATTTCTTTCTTCTTTGGATGACATTGTTTCAACTCATTAATATGAAATGTGATATACGGTTGAGCATCAGCTATGTTATTCAAGATTTATGATTCTAACTTCTTCATCTGTTCAGCTAACAATGATTTGACTTTCAAGACACGAATCCCCTTTCCCTCATTATTAACTCATTTATGGTGAGATGGAGGAAAACCTATGTGTTGCACCACAGCCAAGTAGCTCGTACAAAACTCTGCTACCTCCTCAGAAATATACTTTTCCATAATGGAGCCCTCAGGTCGATATGGATTTTTAACATACCCCTTTCATATTTTCATATACCTTTCAAAAGGACACATCCAACGAAGATATACAGGTCCATAAATCTTTATTTCTAGAACTATATGAATCATTAAATGCACCATTATATCAAAAAAAATTGGAGGAAAATACATTTCCAATTGAAAAAGTATAAAAATTGAATCCTTTTCCAAAATGTTCAAAGCATTCACATCAATCGCCTTGTTACAAATTGAATTGAAAAAATAACACAACTTCATTATAGTCTTTCTGACACAGATGGGTAATATTCCACGCAATGCAACTGGTAGAATTTGTTGCATCATGATGTGACAATCATGTGATTTCATACTTATCAACTTCAAGTCCTTCAATGAGACAAAAATTTTTACATTTGAAGAATAACCTTGAGGCACTTTGATATCATGAAGACATTGAAAAAAGATAATTCTCTCCATCTTAGATAATGTATGACAAGTCAGGGGAAGAAATTTTCATCTTCCTTTAGGAGTGGGAGATAACTCCAAATGTATTCCCATTGATAGTAAGTCTAATCTTGCATTCAACCCATCTTTTTTCTTTCCTTTAATATCTAACAATGTTCCAATCAAACAATCACAGATATTATTCTCCATGTGCGTGACATCAATATTACGTTTAACTTCATGATACCTCCAATATGGTAGCTCAAAAAATATTGACCCTTTCTTCCAAATATGTCTATCATTACCAGATTTCTGTGTCTTTTCCAATGTCACATCAAGGTTTTTCACCCTCTCAAAATACAGATTAGGGGATAAGGGTTTTGGATCAGTATCAAATTCTTGTGAGCCATTGAATTCCTTTTTTATTCTTCTATAAGGGTGATCCATAGGCAAAAACTTTCGATGACCCATGTACACTATTTTCCTCCCATGATGCAATTGACAATATGACGTCTGTTGTTCGCAAATTGGACATGATTTATGCCCTTTAACACTGTATCCAGACAAATTTCCATACACTGGGAAGTCATTTATAGTGAACAAAAGCACTGCATGCAGTTGAAAATATTCCATTTTATAAGAATCATACACCCTAATACCATCATCCCATAACAGTTTCAAATCATCAATCAACGGTGACAAGTAAACATCAATATCATTGTCGGGTTACTTTGGACTAGAGATCATTATAATCAACATTACATATTTGCGCTTCATAAAAACTTTAGGAGAGAGGTTGTAAATTACCAATAAAATAGGCCATGAACTATGTGTGCTACTAAGGGTTCGGTATGGATTCATTCCATCTGTGCACAACCCTAGTCTGAGATTTCTAATTTCATTTCCAAATGTAGAATACTGCGCATCAATTTTCTTCCATTGTGGAAAATCAACTGGATGACGTGTTTTTCCATCACATACCCGCTCATCATCATTTCATCTTAACCTTTTCGCATCATGTTAATTATCAAATAAACATTTGAAATGATGAATTGTAGGAAGATACCTAAATACCTTTGAAGGGATCTTTGTAATCTCTACATCAGCCTGTGATTTTTTTTTTACCTTATACCGTGATGTCCCACATTTAGGACACTCTGATAGAAATTAATATTCCTTCCTATATATAATGCAGTCATTCGGACAAACATGTATTTTCTTGTATCCCAATCCCATCGAGCATAATATTTTCTTGGCCTTATAATGTGAATCTGGAAGATCGTTATATTTTGGAAGAATGTCTTTCATCAATTATAGCAGCTCTGTAAAACTTCTGTCACTCCATCCATGTTTCTCCTTCAGGTTAATCAATATTAACACTGCCGAAAAAACCGTAAAATTTGTACAAGCAGGATATAATGGTTTTTTAGCATCACCATATAGACACGCAACTGTCGGTTCTATCTCAATTTGTTCTGCTACAATATCGCGAATCATTTCTTCAATTCCATCGGAGTTACCATCTTTCGAATCATCATCACCAGTGATGTTCTGCCTAGTTTCACCACGCCAAATCCAAGGGCTGTAACTCGGATTAAAACCATGAAAAATAATATGATCTTTTATCTCTCTACTTTTCAACTTCTTCATATTCAAACATTTCAGGCATGGACAGAAAAAAATGTCACTACTTGGAACATTTTGTTTAGAAAATTCCAAAAAGGCATCAACACCTTCCTCATATTCATTTCTCATTCGATGTGCCTTAATCCAACTTCAAATCATTATTACCTATAAAAAATAACAAAAATATAAATATTTTTAAGATAAGACAAATATATGTTTATATGAAAAAAATCATAATATGAATGTAAAACAATTTTGAAATATAAAACAAATCTATGAGTATTTAAAAAAATATGCTTGAAGATTATTTTTAAAAAAAATATAGTTAGATATAACAGTTTTAAATTCCATTGAATCAAAGAAAACCATGGGGCCTACAATGGTTGATATAAAATTGGAGAAAATGGAGTAAACCTGAGAATCAAATCAAATTTAAAATAAAAATTTAGATAGAGAAAATCACAATGTAAATCCAATCATCACTGCACAATCATCATGTCATAATCTCAGAAACCAAAATGCAGTAGTCAATCCCAACTGACACTTATCCCCCACCCCCTTGGACACCCCCTGGACACCACCACCCCCTTGTACAGCCCCCCCCACCCCCTGGACACCACCCCCACCCCCTTGGACACCCCATGGACACCACCACACCCTTGGACATCCCCCCCCCCACCCCGCCTGGACACCCCCACCCCCTAGACAGCCCCCCACCCCTCTAGACAGCACCCCCCCACCCCTCCTGAACACCACCCCCACCGCCTACCCCCTTGGACACCCCCCTGGACACCCCCCAACCATCTGGACAGCCCCCCCAGCCCCTGGACATCCCCCCACCCCTCCAGACAGCATCCCCCACCCCTCCTGGACACCACCCCCACCCCCACCCCCTACCCCCTTAAACACCCCCTAGACACCCCCAACCCTCTGGAAATCCCCCCCCCCCCCCCGAACAACCCCCAAAACCCTCTGGACAGGCCCCCACCCCCTTGGACAGCCCCCCACACCCACCCACCCCCTTGGACACCCCCCAACCCTCTGGACAGCCACCCCCCCCCCCCCTGGGACAACCCCCCAAACCCTCTGGACAGGCCCCCACCCCCTTGGACAGCCCCCCCCCCCCAACCACCCACCCCCTTGGACCCCCCCACCCCCCCGGACACCCCCCAACCCTCTGGATAGCCCCCCCCCCCCCCTGGACATCCCCCCACCCCTCTAGACAGCACCCCCCACCCCTCCTGGACACCACCCCCTACCCCCTTGGACACCCCCTGGACACCCCCCAACCCTCTGGACAACCCCCCCCCCCCCCCCGGACATCCCACCACCCCTCTAGACATCAACCCCCCACCCTTCCTAGACACCACCCCCTACCCCCCTGGACACCCCCCCCCCCAACCCTCTGGACAGCACCCCCACCCCCTGGAAAGCCCCCCACCCCTATAGATAGCACCCACCACCCCTCCAGGACACCACCCCCCACCCCTACCCCCTTGGACACCCCCCTAGACACCCCCCAACCCTCTATACACCCCCCCCCCCCCCCCGGAAAACCCCCAAAACCCTCTGGACAGGCCCCCACCCCCTTGGACAGCCCCCCACACCCACCCACCCCCTTGGAAACCCCCCTGGACCCCCCCCCCCCACCCCCCCCCCCAAACCCTCTAAACAGCCGCCCATCCCCCCCCACCCCCGGACAAACCCCAAAACTCTCTGGATAAGCCCCCACCCCCTTGGATATCCCCCCACCCCCTTGGACACCCCCCCCCCCAGACACCCCCCAACCCTCTAGATAGCCTCCCACCCCCTGGACAGACCCCCACCCCTCTAGACAGCACCCCCACCCCTCCTAGACACCACCCCACACCCCCTACCCCCTTGGACACCCCCCAACCCTCTAGACAGCCCCCCACCCCCTGGACAGCCCCCCACCCCTCTAGACAGCACCCCCTACCCCTCCTGGACACCACCCTTCACCCCTACCCCCTTGGACACACCCCTAGACACCCCCCAACCCTCTGGACACCCCCCCCCCCCCGAACAACCCCCAAAATCCTCTGAACAGGTCCCCACCCCCTTGGACATCCCCCCACACCCACCCACCCCCTTGGACACCCCCCAAACCTCTGGACATCCCCCCCCCCCCCCCGGACAACCCCCCAAACCCTCTGGACAAGCCCCCGCCCCCTTGTGCAATGAATCAATTTTTAATAGCATATGAAGACTTATAATATTCCACGAAAATAAGCAACGTAAATAGATTATGGAACAACAAAAAGTGATACCCAAAATAGAAACAACCAAGGATCCAAAACAAACATTCCACCATGAAAAACCATATATATACTTATAAAATAAATCAGACTGGTACATGGAATGGGTGTATCACAATGGTTTACATATAAATTGTAGTAATATAGGTGAATGAGATCATTATTTATCAATGAAAACAAAAATTACCATCAATGTCGGGCATTCACGAAACAAAAACAAACAAAATAGAAGTAGGCGAGGCTTAGGTTAATATTGTGAGTCAATCTAATAGATCTGAGGATAATAAATAATATTATGATGGAAAAACGAGGTAAGAGGGTTCGGAATCAAATAATCTTACCTAGTTTAAACAAAAAAATCGCAAAAAGTAAATATATACTATCCGGAAAAAAAAAACGAACGAAATAAAGTCGTGGGAGGCTTACCTGAGTGTTGCGAGTTGAGATGATATATCCGAGGAGAGTAAAGATGATAAAAGATGATGGAAAAATGAGTTTAATGCAATGAGATCGACGAGTCGATTAGGGTTTACCGTGCGAGAGAGACGATTCATCGGACTGTCAATCGAAAAATCATAAATGACAATCCATGGGGCGTGTTAATTTTTTAAATGTTTTATAACATCGGTTATTTAATAAGCGATGTTATAGACTGTTTTTATTACATTTATAACGTCGTTTATTATAATAACCGACATTATAAATGTATCAGATACGGATTTTTTTACGTCGGTTATTTTATAACCGACGTAAAAAAATCTGCGTGTTAGTTTTTTACATCGGTTATCGAATAACTGACGTAAAAAATACATCAGAAATCACAGTTTTTTACGTTGGTTATTTTATAACCGACGTAAAAAGTTCTGCGGGTTGTTTTGTTATGTCAGTTATCAAATAACCGACATCAAAAAGGCCTCAAAAGCTTCTTTTTTTACGTCGGTTATTTTATAACCGATGTAAAAAATTCGTAGATACCTCGTTTTTTATGTCGATTATCAAATAACTGACGTAAAAAACGAACGCGTGCGATTTTTAACGTCAGTTATTAAAATAACCGACATTAAAAATTTACTCACCGCATTTTTTACATCAGTTATAAAATAACCAATGTAAAAAACCACATTTCACATATTATCACGTTGGTTATATATAACCGACATAAAAAATGGTCACGTAAATAACGTTTTCTGCACTAGTGAAAGTGTATATTTATAGGATATCCCAAGGAAACAAGGAGATATTACCTATAAAAACCCTCATATAAAAAGGTTATAGTGGAAAGACAATCCATATTCCTTGAGAGGGATCACATCTCTAAAAGTGATAGTGGGAGAGAGATAGAATTCAATGAAGTCTAGGCTCAAGATACACAAGAGTTGGTACAAGAACAGATTCCACAAAGCCTCATGGAAGAAAAATCTGTTCCAGAGACACAAGAACTGCGTAGGATCATGAGAGAGGTGAGAGAACCAGAATGATATGGTTTTCTTGTCACTGAGGATGGTGACTCATTATTGGTTGACAATGATGATCCTCTTACCTACAAGGAAGCAGTTCAAGGCATAAACGTTGTCAAGTGGCAAGAAGCCATGAATTCTGAAATAGATTCCATGTACCAAAACCAAGTCTAGATTTTGGTAGATCCTCCATTTGATGTAAAGACTATTGGTAATAAGTGGGTATTAAAAAAGAAACTAGACATGGAGGGACAAGTCATCACCTATAAAGCATGACTGGTTGCAAAAGGTTTTAGACAGTATCAATGAATTGACTATGATAAAACCTTTTCACCGGCTGTGATGCTGAAATCCATCAGAATCCTATTGTCCATTGTCGCTTACCATGACTATGAAATTTATCAAATGGATGTCAAAACAACATTCCTTAACGGAAACCTCCAGGAAGATGTCTACATGACACAACCTGAAGGGTTTGTGACTCCAAAGGATGCCAACAAGGTATGCAAGTTGCAAAAATCCATTTATGGGTTAAAGAAAGCATTAAGGTCATGGAACATTTATTTTGATGAAGCCGTAATAGAATTTGGATTTGTTAAAAATGAATGTGATCCTTGTGTCTACAAAAGTTTTAGTGGAAGTGCAGTCATTTTCCTAATAGTATATGTTGATGACATATTGCTAATTGGAAACGAATTACTTGTCTTATAGTCTGTTAAGAAATGGTTGGATAAATGCTTCTCTATGAAAGACTTGGGCGAGGCAGCATATATTCTTGGAATCATGATCCATCATGATAGATCCAAGAGAATGTTGGGCCTGAGTCAAAGTACATACATTGACAAGATACTGAATAGATTCAGTATGGAACAGTCCAAGAGGGTATTGTTGCCAGTGTCACATGGCATTCATCTTTCCAAGAAAATGTGTCCTCAGAAACATGAGGAAAGAAATAAAATGGCAAGGATCCGTTACGCATCTACGATTGGGTCAGTCATGTATGTTATGCTATGTACGAGGCTAGATGTTTCTTACGCATTAAGTGCGACAGGAATATATCAAGCTGGTCCAGGAGACTGCCATTGGATGGCAGTCAAGACTATCCTTAAGTATCTGAGGCGTACTAAGGATATGTTCCTGGTTTATGGAGGAGATGAGGAACTAGTCGTCAGAGGACATGTAGATGCTAGTTTTCAGACTGATCAAGATGACATGAAGTTGTAGACTGGATACATCTTCAGTTTGAATGGAGGTACAGTGAGCTGGAAGATATCAAAGAAAAGTTTGGTGGAAGATTCTATAGCAGAGTCCGAGTATATCACAGCTTCTGAGGCATCTAAAGAAGCAGTATGGATGCGAATCTTCTTCCAAGAGCTGGATGTATTACCTAGAAGTAAATATCCTATCACACTCTATTGTGATAATACTTCAGCGGTGGTACTTGCAAAAGATCCAAGGTCACATCAGCGGACAAAGCATATACTTAGGAAGTATCATATCTTGAGGGATTTTTCTCAGATATTTGAAGTTGCAGTGAGCAGTATTTCCATGGAAGACAACGTGGTGGACCCCTTGACTAAAGCCTTGACTCAGCAGAAACATGATAATCACGTGAGGTCTATTGGATTAAAAGTCGTAAGCGGTTGGCTCTAGTCCAAGTGGGAGTTTGTTAGAATTGTTTTCCTGAGAACCAAATGTTTGTACTTTGATTATGTGAATGTAAACTTATTATATATTGTTCATTGTTCTGCATGACTATAATATAATAATGTCCTGGAATATTTGTTGCGTTAATAAGGTCGTGGAAAATCCCCTCTATGATGAGAACCTTAAAATTCCATAACAATATTCTTAAATAAAGTTATACGCTTGAATGACATACTATGATCACTATAGGAAAACCGACTATTAGCGACGGTTTTTTTTTCATATAGCGGCGGTTTAAACCGCCGCTATATAGTTTGGCGGCGGTTTACAGAAACCGCCACTAAACTTGGCGTCGGCAATCTATTAGCAGCGGTTTTATGCATTTTGTGGCGGTCAAAGAAAAGCGTCGTAGTACCTCATTTCGTGGTGGTTTTTGGTAAATTTAGTGGCGGTTTTAAGGGCTATTTAATTAGAGGCGGCTATAATCTCCGTGAAATTCAGGCGTTCCAGGTGCCTGCTTAGCGGCGGTTAAAACCGCCGCTAATTCCGATGTGATTTCGCGGCGGTTTTAACCGCCGCTAAGCAGTCTGCTGAATATATTTTGCGGCGGTTTAAACCGCCGCTAAATGTATGAGTGGTAAAACATTAGCGGCGGTTAAAACCGCCGCAAAATGCTGACCCGGAAAAAAAATAGAATTTCTGTTTATACTCCACCACTGCCCTGGAAAACAAACCAAACAACACATACAACATATATATAATAAGGAGAAAATTTATGCACCACCTACGCAATATTCATAAACACCCTTTCATTTAATGTTGATGAAAAATTTGATCCAATTCAATAAGAATACCTAAAGCATACAAAATACCTAAAATAATGGATTTAGAATGAAACACAAGATAACATCAAATGAAACAAGAGATTTGGGGTCACATGGATTTATACTTATAGTTTACAGATGATCAAAATTGAAAATATTTGATTTCATAAAGGATTAAAGTGTATGGATCAAAATGTGCCAAAGAAGATAGGGGAGGGATCACTACTAGTCATTTGTCCTATAAGGATGAGGAATGAGGATTAAATGGGTTGATGTTCAGTCAGAATAAGAACCTTTAAAATATTATTGTTATAAAATACTTTATATCGATGATTGACATTATGGTTCCAGGAAATAAGGTCTCTCCAGTCTACCACATAAGAAGACATTCGAGAAATAGAGGGCATATTTAAAGAGAATAGAGAATATATTAGAAGATATGTAACCATTAAGAGAGAATCAGTTGTGATAATCAAACAAAATAAGTGCATAACATGGAAAACATTACGTGGACCACATGATCCATTCTAGGTCACGAAAATCACATAACCCATAAAACATCTTTTGATCACATGATTTTTCTTAATACATATAATCATGTTACCATGTGAAGGTCACATGAATCACATAAATATTAGTAGATCATGAAAAAATCCTCAAGAGACAACTGAATCACATAAGATAGAATAATGGCCAAGGGTGTGCATCAAAGTTCTAATAAATTACCATTGATTAGTTCATTGATTGATTAAGTGAGATATTTAGACAAGGTGATCACACAAAGAGGTCACGTGACATGATCACATGATTAGGTCTCTTGTATGGTTCTTGTGATGAGGTCATGCAAAGTTGTCTTGCAAAACAAACGCACGAGAGATAGGGTTTTGAGAGCTATGGAGCTTCATGTCACCGGTAAAATGACTAGCCTCTCACCCCATATTTATAGGGAACCTCAAGGAATATGAATGGACTTATAGAAGACAAAAAGATGTTTTGAATTCCAACCAGAGAAAGTATAAGAGACTCATGAAGTCATTTCCTACCTCATAACTGAGTCCTTGTTCCTTCGAACATCACTTTTGTGGGGGGGGGCATTTTTTGACGCTGGCCAAATGAGCATTGTATATTTTAGGAACAAAGAAATACCCAAAGCCTAGGTATTAATATATACCCAAAGGAAAGAAAATTCTATCATGTATATATATAGATTAATCACCTAGGTCACAAGGACCATGTGAACTTCAATGAGGCTCATGATCACATGAGCCACTGAAGCTCCTCCAAGACCAATGTTTTTTTAAAGGTTCCATACACCACACATGTTATATATACAAACCAACATTTCCCATATTTGTTCAACACATCAACAATACTACTCATGGTCTGATGATGCATCGTCACCCTCTCCACCTCCATCTCCTGCTGCCACCTGTAAGAACATTATATTGAAAATTAAATATTGTTGAATATTTATAATTAAACTTAAAACCAATAAAAGTTTTCAAACTAAATGATTGTGATTTTTTGTGATTTACCTGCTCACCACCACTTGGTGCACTACCACTGGGGGAATATCTTCTCATCTGCTGATATAAATCAGTCAACGCTTTCTACATAGCGGATATCTGAGCCCCTTGGTCTTGAACTGTGGCTCGTAGAGAAGACATCTCCCTCTGAGAATCTTCAGGTATGGGCTGACCATAACCAGGATTAGATAGAGCTGGAATCCCTGATGGCCTGCTAAAGACCTCAGATGGTACGGGTCCCAAACCCATCCCGCGCACTCTACCAGGATGCTCCTTCCCAAGGACTTGAGCAACCGGGTCATCCTGGGAGACTGAGTAGGACTGCCCAGGTCTGGCATCCCATAGTTCTTTAATTTTTACCTATAAATCAAATATCAATACATATTAACACAGTAAAAACTGATAATAAGTTATTATAATAAAAATTTGACTTCATACCCCAACTTCTTTGGTAGGCTCATTAACAAAAGAGCCATCTAATTTTCTGTGAACATCCAACCACAGTTTAGTCCGGGAGGCTTCGTGCCCTAAATTCTGTGACTGCATTATGCAAAGATAAATCAAAAATTCAATATATTAAATAGATAATATTGTATTATAAATATTTAAACTATTTAAAATATTACCAATGACATTCGGCTTCTATGAAAGCTTTTTGAGCCCGCCGTGTAAGGGATGACTTTCTTCGCCCTGTTTGATGCATTCTGTCGTGAGAGATCCTAAAATAAATAAAATGAAATTTAACAGTAATGTATCCAATGTCATCTCCTCTTCATATACATGTATTAATGTAAAATGAGGATAATATAATAATATATATTTCAATACCATCCGCTTCTCATCACGATGTCTGTCAACAAAAACTTTCCACTGCTCTTTCGGTACCCCACTGGGTAGCTTGTCATACATTTGTTCCAAGTTCAACAAAGTATCATTGAAATCACAGCACAATATCCATTTGAAATCTTTCCATTTTTTACCGAGATTTTTCAAAGTCCACTTCCGTGCTATCACATCAGCAACTGTGAAGTGGAAGAACATCTGTATACAGAAATTCATTTTGAACATATTAGTAACATGACATTCAATTAAAAAATAATGTAATAAAATTACCTTTATTTGAGAATTTAAAACTTCATTTTTCCAGTTTGGAGGCATATGTCTCCAATCATCATATGAAATGGGAAGGGAAATGGGCTCCGCTGCCAATTGACCTATAATCTGGCCAAGTAACCTCACGGCATCATCCGTAGGGACCCCATAAGAATCAAATGGCACGACTATCTTTTCTCCATTCAAGTTCTAAACATATGATCTTTTTAAGTGTTTCTCCACGGTTTTATTTTTTTCATCTTCAATGAGCAAACAATTAGTATAAACAAAATGCAATAAATTTATTTAATTGAAATTTATACCTATGACTGTGACCCTCCAGTGTGTCCGGGATGAACTGGAAGGGGTCTGTCGCCACCCAACTGATGAGGCACCTGTAGGGGGAGTCGAAAACTCAGCCTCTAATGGGAGGCTCTCTGATGGTGGTGCATGGGGAGATGGTGCGAGGGTGTAGGCAGCTGGTGCCTCAGATATCATGGGGAGTGACCTAGATGGATCGGCATCCGTTGCAGAACTAGAAGAAATAGTATACCGCTTCCTTCTTGGCATTCCTGTCATTTAATCAAATAAAATTATGTTCAGAATATATATTTCAAAATAAATATGCAGAAAAAAAAATTAAAAATGATAATAGATGCCCAGTACTAACAAACAAAATATATATAACAATGATAATGAATGAATGCAGAAATGAAACAAGTGGTTGCTGCATGAATGAATAATTGTACATACAATCATTTTCCCCTTCAATAATGTCAGTTTCCTACTCCATTGCTTCATCCACTTCATTCATCCTTGCAAGACAAATTTTTTCAATATCATGATGGAAAAATAATTCTGCTTCCTGTTGTTGATGACATTCAACTTTAGAGGTCAAATCTTCCACTTCATCACTCATATCATACAAATCTCTTTGTATTACATGAGTAACTACACTCCACCCTTCATCCACAACATCATTCACATAATATACCATTTTTTTTTGCGATGCTAAGATATATGGATCATGCATTTCATGATCACCAACATCCATCAAGCGAGAGAAGTTCACAGAATTAATTGCAATGAATCTCTTTTAACACCTCTGATAATATCGACCCATTTTCATTTGAATAAAATAACAGAAAAATGTCCATGGTAGTTTAATTCAATAATATCATGCAGCTTTCCATAGTATCCCACTTCAGCAAATGTAAATATACCACTATTTTGTGTTTTCAAACCCACTTCTCGATCAACTGTACGAAATCTAAATCCATTCACATTATAAGCGTCGAACTTTCTAACTTGCTTTATAGGACCTCTAGAAAGAAACTTCAAATCTTCTAACAAGTCTGCTCGAGTATCAGTATTCATGATCTGAAAAAAGAAATATAATTTAATATATTTACAAATTGTATGTGTTAAACTAATATTCTTATTTATTGCAATATTTATGAACTTACACGTCGTGCAAACCATTCTACAAGCTCTTTATTCACAGATTTCGTTATATCTTTCTCATTTCGATTCTGGTCTCTCATTAGTCTCTTTGTTTGTATCCTAAACTCTTCAATAAATGGATCTGCAATTTCACTATTCAGCAGCACATATCTATGTGCCTGTAATAATTCCAATTCTGTCAGTGTCACATTTGAGGTTCTCCCAACTGATCAGCCAATAGCAGGAAATATTTTTGATTTCTGATGCATTTGAGATTGAGTTGATGTGTCGTCAACATGTCCAACTCGATTAAATCTTGTCTCAATATCATCTAAATACCTGGAACAAAAGGTAATACATTCCTCAGCCAAATAGCCTTCAGCAATAGAGCCTTCTGGTTGAGCTTTATTTCTCACGTATGATTTCAAATGCCCAAGATATCTGTGAAATAAAATAATAATATTATGCATTTATTTAAATGTCAAAAATTGTTTACTTAACTGGAAAACATATAAATAAAATACCTCTCAATTGGATACATCCATCGATAATGAACGGGGCCTCCTAATTTAGCTTCTTCAACCAAATGCACAGTTAAATGCATCATGATAGTAAAAAACGATGGAGGAAAGATCATCTCCATTGCACAAAGAGTCAATACAAACCTCTCCTGGAGGTTGTCAATCTGAAATGGATGTATAAATTTCTCACATAATTTCCTGAAAAATGTGCAGAATTGGAGTACAACAGCAGTAACTTTTTTAGGTAATAATGTACGCAATGCCAATGGTAGTAACTGCTATAACAAAATATGTAAATCGTGACTTTTCAATCCATGTAACTTACGATTCTTCAAGTCAACACACCTCGAGATGTTACTCAAATACCCATCAGATACCTTCACATTCTTTAAAATTCAAAGGAATGTATATTTATCCCTATTTTTCATTGCGAAAATGGCCGGAGCATACTTTTCATTCTCATCTGGCCAGAGATCGCGTTTTATGTTCATTACTTGTAAGCCTTTGCGAGCATTAAGATGATCATTCGACTTTCCATGCTCATTAAGTAATGTGAAAATAAAATTATCACAGACATTCTTCTCAATATGCATCACATCAAGATTGTGGAACAACAAATTAAATTCCCAATACGAAAGTTTAAAGAATATACTTTTTGTCTTCTATTATTACGTTCTGATTTCACTTGACGATGCACTTCGGACCTGTTTTCCGCTATCATTCAAATGATGAACCTTCCCAAATTCTGTTTCAATATTTTCAAGCTGTGTCAATATTTCAGAACCGGTTAACAACTTTGGAGGTGGTCTACGATCAATGAAACCATTAAATTTTGATTTGTTCAGCCGAAATCTATGAGATGCATCGAGAAATCTTCGATGGCATAAGAAGCACCATTTTCTACTGTGAGGTAGCCGTTTGGTCTCAAAATCAAAGTTACAAACGGGACAATCCAAACCCGTATAAGTGTTCCAACCAGATAAATTTTCAAGCCCAGGGAAGTCACTAATGGTCCACAGTAAAGCAGCATGCATTTTGAACATTGTTTTGGAAGAAACATCACATGTCTCAACACCGTTACTCCATAACTCCTGCAATTCTTCAATCAAAGGCTGCAAGTATACATCAATATCATTTCCAGGCATTTTTTTTCTAGTAATAATCATTGATATGATAAAAGATGATTGTTGCATACACATCCACGGAGGCAGATTATAAGGGATCAAAACAACTGGCCAAATGCTATAACTTGTACTCAAAGTCCCAAATGGGTTGAATCCATCGGCAGCCAATCCCAATCGAACATTTCTAGGATCAGCTGAGAAATATGGATGTAATGAATCAAATGTCTTCCATGATTGGGAATCTCGTGGATGTCTCATTAACCCATCATTGTTATTATCTACAGAATGCCACTTCATGTGTTCGGCAGTTTTTGATGACATGAATAATCTTTGCAATCGCGGATTCAAAGGAAATTAACACAAAACATTTGCAGATGTGTTCATTTTCTTCTTCTTCATGAAATTATGTTCAGTCAGACTTCCAACATCACCCTTTGACTTCCATCTAGAAGAAGAACATTTATTGCAATTCTGTTTACTTGAATCATCTCCCCAATAAAGCATACAATCATTGGGACACGCATGTATTTTTATATTATTCAGACTAAGCTTGTTAACAACTTTTTTCATATCATAAAAAGATTCTGGGATTTTTGCTTCAGGAAATGAATCACGAATCAATTCCAATATCATGGACATTTCCTTATTTGTAATTCCACATAGACATTTGATATGGTATAACTTCAGCAGAAATTAAAGCTTTGAATATTTCAAACACCCACTATACAACTCTTGATTTCCATCATCAACTAAATCATGAAACGCATTTTTCTCAGTGAAGTTTTCCGTTACATTTGGCTCTACAGAATCAAGAGGAGGATCCAATGATGTGTTCCAATCTTGATCTACTTGTGTTACAGTCTCAAAAACATCACTTGTCACGTTGCAATTTGTAGCACCCTCTTCTGGTTGTTCTGATATGTTTTTATGCTGATAGTGGTGTCTTGCAGTGCCGAATGCATCATTTATGAGGTTTTTCATTTCATTTTCCATTGTCGACGAACTTGGGACCTCATTCTGTGGATTAACATCAGTGTTCAATCTTTCTGTATTGTTCGATTCTCCATGCCAATTCCAACACAGATATTGACCAGGGAATTGCTTCAGTATTAAATGTTCATAAACTTCATCTCTCTTCAACCATGTTCTAAATTTACATTTAGGACATGGACATCTTATTCTCCCTTCAACGGATCGATTAGAAATCACAAAATCTAAAAACTCATTCAAACCCTTAACATACTGAGGTGTGTTCCTCGGTAATGTGATCCAGCTTTTATCCATGTATATCACAATGTGCCTACACAAAATATACGATAGTGTAAGATTGCATAATCATAATATAATAAAGATGACCCATTGATCATAAAGTATGCATAATATAATAAAGATGATTCATTGATAATAATATAATAAAGATGACCCATTGATCATAAAGTATGCATAATATAATAAAGATGACCCATTGATCATAAAGTGTGCATAATATAATAAAGATGATTCATTTATCACATTTAAAATAGGCGAGTGGATATTTTGGTTTCAGTTCTTTTCTCCAGGCCCTTGGATCCCTACCTAGAGATCTTCTCGGGTTTTTTTGGGAGACTATGCTCCATCTAGATTGATCCATTCAACATTGGATCTTTTATTATAGTTGTGGTGCATCTCTCTGGGTAAGAAATATTTCTGATTCTTCGTTTCTCTTGATAATGGTGGCATCCTAGGGTAACATTATCAGATCTGGTGGCCTAAGTTTTTGAATCTTTGTGTATTCTTCTAGATCCTTTGGGAGATCTCATTATGGAGGCCATTCCTTGGTTAGTTGTGGTGCGGCGGATGTCTTTTCTTGAGTTATTTGGTGTTTTCCATTTCCACCAACCCCTTCTTTTCTAATTTATATCAATATTAATGTTTTTATTATATTCTAGGGCCTTCGTTTTCATCATTGGGTTTTCATTGTTGGTGGATCCCATTACGGGAATGTGTGACTTGAGCTTTGAGGTAGGTGGTTCCATCTCTAGCCTATGATAATTAGCCTAATTTCTCTTAATTTATAAGTTGATATATCAAATTTGAATGACTATTTTCATTTGTTTAAGAAGGGGTTTTTGAGAGAAATGTTTTTCCATGATTTTTGATAAATGAAAATGAAATGGGTACGTTAACATAAATATGGGTTAGTGTTCAACCACTGATTGTGATCATAAATGTAAGAATAAAATTATGTATTCTTTTTTTAACCTTACCCATTTTTGGTAAATCTATTTTATTAGTTATGTAAATAGAGATAAATTTATAAAAAAATACCTATAATATCTATTGTGTTTTAATAAGATCATGATATCAAATTCATGACTCAAATATTACCATAAATTCACTACCCTAATTTCCATTGGATCAACTGACACGCAATGATTCTATTCCAGATACAATATGAATTTGACTAATACTCATAAAATGTGTAGGTCCAATTTCTCTTATATTTAAAGGGATCTATAGTATTTTAACCCTGATGAGGGTATGGAGGCTGATATGGGGATAAATCCTGATTAACTAGACTAGGTAGTAGTTCTTGAGGGGGTGGTGCTGACTCGTTCTACAATGGTTGATGTATAGCCTGAGGCTGAGTAAGATGTTGATTCCTTGGTGAGGTTATAAAGGCTGATCTACTGGTAAAAATTCTAGTAGACTAGGGGACTCAACCTGTGAAACAATATCAATCTAGAACATAGAGTCTCTTTTCATAGGATACCTGAGTGAAAAAATTAACACCTTCTTAGCATGTTGGATGGATTTCTCCTGGCGATGAGTCCTATTAGAGAATTTTTTGAATCCACCTATAATGTTTGGAGTGATGGGGGAGGGAACCAGTTTAGCCTTACCATTCACCATGCACATCATCAGTAGATATTTGTGAGTTAATGACTTGTCAAGTGAATTCATGAGGCCCTTCCACCTAGCGACAATGTCTATGACTCACTCATCTGGTCGTTGTTTTCAAATAAAGTAGTCAGATGTTCTGCAATTTCCCATGGTGGTGCTAAACTGAAAAATAAATTGATTATGATGGCCTTCCCAACAAGCTATAGACCCAATGGATAACTAGATGTACCAGAAAAAACTATGTCCCTTCTAATGTCAGCACAAAACATAGTGCTTTGTGTCTTCCTATTATGATAGAGTTCACAACATAGGGCCACACATTGAAATAAAATGGGTTAGGTGTTATAGCAGATTACACATCCCATTGAAGGGGGGAATTGTTGGATTATCAAATTCCATTGGTGCTGACATATCATAAACTGATGCATGTTATGACATTCCATCAAGTGGTATTTCCACCTATCACTTCTCCAGGGCCTCAAAGGATACGATGAGCTTGTCCATTGTGTCCTCTAGGAAAGGATTCCATTCTGGGCCAGGATCAATGACAACTAATGAATTTCTAATATCATCAACATGGTAGGTAGGCTAAACCACCCATGAAGTGATAGGTATAACAACTAGGTGAATTCCATAAGATAATACTGGTGGAATTACTAGAGCCAGGTCTCGAGGAAGATTCTCATTCAATTTTGGTGGATTAGGCAATAAATAGTGTGATCACTTGTCATAGGTTCCTAAATTTACCGAATTGAGAGGAAATTGATTTTCCAGATTAAAGGGAATTATTTTCTTAATGAATTTTGGATTCCCCTAATTTTCTAGTGGATATAGGACAAGATTATATCATATATCTCCATATTGTAGAAACTAATTAGCATGGAGCTCATTAATGGGAACCTTCTATTTGGAAAGATGCCGAAACATATAATTCATACCAGGATCAAATATATTCTACATTGAACTAGACGGGTCATAGGGATTAGCAGTCCTGGTCGGTCCTTTACCCTGGTTGGGGTCTTGGTGTAAGGGTAATTACTTAGAGGAATCTGAAAGTCCATGCGTCTTTCTTTGATGGTGGGTGACAACACTAGGGGTGTCTAGTAGATGTTGTGCTACCGCAAAGGGTGGGTCCTCTTACTCATAATTTAATTTAGTTTATAACTCCCTAACTGTAACAATCTCATCTATATTCAAGGTGACTATGCACAGAGGCACATTATTGACGTCATTGGGGAGATTTGGCTATCATAGGATGGGATTGAAGTGGAGAGAAACATAATTCCCTACGATGCAAATCTGTACTAGTGGGGACACTTCCTTAATAATTATATGGATTAGAAAAATGTTCTGAAGACATCATTGTAGATGGTACTGGTGGTATCTTGTTGATGTGGGTGGATACGACACGAGAAGCCCTGCTAAATAAACCATGTAACGTTAATGGAAAATGTCATCCCAATGATCTTGGATATTATATAATTCAAAATAAGGTTCAAGAGGTAGAAATGTGTCTCCCAAATGGTTTGAAAAAAAAACCCTATCATGATTGAGTGACCCCAGAATTATGATGTTGGAAGTAGTTGTACAAAGGATTTGGACCTGAAACAATAGCAAGATAAGAACAAGTGTAAAAAAATGAATTTAAATAAAAAACAATTTTTAAAATTCATAATTTAATTTATAAATGAGACCACCATCCCTAGAAATATTGGAAAAAATTTCATATCCCACAAGGAATCATTTAATTCCTATAGGAATACAAAAAATTAATAATTAATACAACTCAGATAACCTAACTAAAAATGTAGTAATTAATATGTTTGAGTTTCAAACTCACAAGGTTTGCCTATATGCTATAAATTATTTCTAAAAATTTAAAAGACAATTGATTGATTATTTAAGGAAATATAATGAAGAGAAAAAAATATATTTGATTTTGAAGTCAAATTACAAATCATGCTAGGTTTAGTGATTTTCAAGTTCCTGTGATAGGGATTCTAATTTTTTCATTTTCATTGATATCTATTATGAGAATTAGGTATTTAGGGATCCTTGGTCTCGGTATCCTACACTAGTACAATAACCAAACTATTGGAATGGTCAAATATTAGGTTTTATTATCAGATTCGATTACCCAAAACCGTTTTTAAACTACCCATGCTAGATTATATAATTTTCATATGAATCCAAAGGTGAATATTTTATTCAGAAATAAGGTACACCTCAAGTTACAGCATAATGTTCATGCAATAGAAAAATAAAATAGATTGGTATTATTAAACAGAGTTACAACAACCAAAACATGGATAGAAATATAGAAACAACACATGATCAACACATCCCCCTATAATCACCTCAGTTGAAACAATGAAACTAATACCTCATGATAATCCTGAGGAGCCATATTGAAATGGTTACCCATTAGAACATTGCAGTAAAGAATGGAAGCAACCTTAGTGATTTTCACTTTTGTACTCATATTTGGATGTATCCTTTATTTATCTCCAAGGTATATAGTTACATTTTTGTTTGGTTTTAGGTCTACATATATAGGTATCTGTAAAAAAATCCCTCATCATATGTATAAAATATCATACAAGTTTAATGTTCAAATATGGTAATGAATTCGGGACATGAAAAGTTCACCTCCATCACATGAAACCTACTCCTTCTTGAAATCACGTCATGAGTTAATTTTAGAGTGTGTGGTTCCTTTGATGCCACATAAATTCAGGTCATGAGTTCTTTTTATGGCTTATAATAGTGGCATAAAACATGGTGGGATTCTTCAATGAACAACGTTGAAATTTGGGAATCTATGGTGTTGGAAAAACACATTCATAGAATGAAGGATGACTTCATGGAATGAAATTTTTTGGGCCTTCACATTTTTTTATAAGATTTATTCATGTCTTGTATTTCATAATTGTCCTGAACTAGGTTCATGATACGAATCACTAGTTTCCAGCTCCATAACCTCTATTTCAGTTTGGTTATGTAGTTTCGACACTAGGAAGTGTTTGATTGACATCCAATGTCATGGGAATCCATATTTAAGTGGATAGATCAATCATTTTTTCTCCTTTTACTCATTTCCATAAAATATTTGTATCATTAACAATATGAACATAACATCAAATGTACAAGCAAGAATTAAAAATTCAATTATCAAGAATCAATGTATTTATATATCATAATTGTGTTCATGAAATTTTCTTATCATACTACATAAAATCTAAATAAATATTTATACTTATAGAATGAATAAATAATGTAGACCTAGTAATTAGGTCGCCAGAGATGGAGGTCGCGGGGTTGCTGGAGATGGAGGTCGCGGGGTCACCGGAGGTCGCGGATCGCCAGAGGTCGCGGGTCACCGGAGGTCGCGGGTCGCCGGAGGTCGCGGGTCGCCGGAGGTCAAGGGTTGAGGATTGTGGGTCGCCGGGGGGTTAGAGGAATAAGGTAGGGTGCGAGGGTTTGGGGAACGATCGGGGTGGGGGAAGAAGGGTCGGGATTGTGAAAATGAACGAAAGGTTTCGCAACGGTTTATTAAAAATCGCCGTGAAACCTTTCGGCGAAAACGTTTAGCAGCGGTTTTGTGAACTGCCGCTAAACACGGTTTTTGTTGTAGTGGATAGGACACATAGTATACAGATCGTCATGTGCGATTACTCATAAGAAGACGAGACTCTCTCTCATGGAGTTTGCACTTGGTAATCTCCAAGATGGGAGATTATGAGAACAGACCCGCCATTAGTAATTCTTCATGTCTTGGTTTCATCGAAAATTTCTATCTACGAGCATGTGTAATGGTCCTTAGACTGGAAGATTATTATTAACTCATTTCATGACTTGCGCACTTATATTTACTGACGAAAACCGTTATGAAGACAGTTGGAGGGAAGTAGGGTACGTTGGGTGTGTCACGAATGACATGTTGTTAATGGATAAGTCGAAGAAGGATTTGTCCCTTACATATTTATGGAAGTAGATATCTCAGGCCCTTTGATTGAAATAAAATTGTCGCCCAAATTCCATGGCCATGGTGTAACGGTGAGTTTATTTTGGGAAGTCACAGAATGACAGATCAAGCATATAGTTTTATGACACTGCCATGAATCCTTCTTGATGAGATATTGAGACAAAGGCATTAAAATACATGGTAAGCGTTCGTATGAGGTGAAGCGTCAATGCGGCATCAACTTCTTTCTCTTGGGTGCCTTGACCCGTTGCTAGACAGTAATCTTGGACTTTAGGCAATCCCACCTAATGTTAATGAGAAAGAGGCCTAGAGGGTCACACGCTAAGTGTGTTCAAGTATCTGAAGTAGAATAAAGATTATTCCTGTACGTGGTTTAATAATTATTCAAGGAAGCCTAATTTGTTTTAATGTTGGAGGAAGAATAAAATGAAAACAAGTACATGTCGTGTATTAATGATTACATGCCGTGTAGTTTTCATTTTGGAAAGGAAATGAAAAACAAGTACATGTCGTGTATTAATGATTACACGCCATGTAGTTTTTTATGAAAAACAAGTACATGTTGTGTATTAATGATTACACATAGTGTAGTTTTTCTAGTCAGGATTTTAAGGATATAATATTGTTTTATTAAATGATATTTATTATAATCAATGTTGGTGCATGTTAAGGAATTAATTATTCAACATGGGGTTTTCAATAAGAGTTAATGAAATAAATAAAAACGTAACATGTTTATTTATTTTCATAACTCTATAACCTCAAACCTGATTATAAATATCCTCACAACCCCAACACTTTTCCCTAATAATTGTGCATAACAATTCTAGATAATTCTTTCAAGGACTAAAGAACTCCTTCCTCCAAGAATGATCTCAAGACCGAGAGAGATCTTCCTCCATCGGATCAAGATGATCTAAGGTAGACAACGCGAGAAAAGTCTTCTCCACGCTAGCACCCAGAGATTCCTTTGGAGACATCCAGAGATACGTGGTGCACATGTGGATCACCGATAGAGGAATTCTACACTTGTCTTTTGTGACGCAATGATGAATCGCATCGTAATGTGATCAGAAATATCAATGAAGAAATGACGCCATAAAAGGTACTTCTTGTCAATTAATTAAATTAATTATAATCAACCTGTGACGATCCTCATTTGTGGTTTCGGGACTATTATTCTTCTCTGTCTATTTCTGTGATTCGATCCGTGGAGTCTAGCATTTATCTTCGTATTGATCCCGGATTGATCATTGTTAATGACAAAAAGTCAAGTGGGCACATCCACCCATGAGCTTCCGCTGCGCCTGGAACCTTCACCCCATTACCACCTCATCGAAACCCACTTGTTGGCATATCTCTGTTGTGAATTTGTTGAATATTTTTGATGAATCTAGACCCTCAAAACTAAAGTTATGCTATTAAAATCATGTTTTTATGTATTTCTCAACTGATTCCCTTCATGGTTCACTTTTTTCTATTATTCTTAGAAAATAGTGTGTGTGGAACCCCCTTTATATTTTTATTTTGAAATTTTTTGTGTCTGTAGTTATGGTCTTGGGTTGTTTAAAGTTAAATATGATTTTAGTAAATTGATATGGTCTAGTTATGTGATGGGAAATTTGGTTTGGAAAGGTTTTATTTAGTTGTGATGAATGTGATCTACCAAAATTTGGATTTTTTGTTTTAGGTCTAATTAATGATCTTTTAGTATAAAAGTTTTTATAGGAATAAGTTTGATTGTTAATATAATAATTATGGTATTTGTGTTCGTTTAATAGATATAGGTGATGATGAGAATTCATTGGAATTATTATGGAAGTGTTCCGATAAGAATTTATGTTTCAATGATTTGGTAATGGATTATATATTCCTATAGTAAATCATTGAAATTTGTTAATTTTGTTAGTAATTTTTTTGAAGGCTTGGTCAATGTAAGTGGAATTGTGAGTTAGGTTACCCTAGATTCCTTATGGTAAAAAATTAAAATTCTTTTTGGCTTTTCTATCATGGAAGGATGATTTTGATTTAGGTAAATGCTCGGTTTTTCATTTGTGTAGGTCTTTAGTTTCTTTTGGTATGTACCCAGCTTTGGACAAAGATACCTTTAATATGGTTATAATAGTAGAATTAATATTAATCCAAAGGTTGTAAAACACCAAAATTATATACTTTTAGGAATTAGTAACATCATAAAGGAGATTCAGTATCAAATTAAAGTAATTAATCCACAATGGTTGAATTTCAATTGATGCATGGCCGCCCAAACTATGTATTTCACTATAAGGGTTATTTCTTGATTAGTGATCAATTTAGCCAATTGAGAATCCAAATCAATTATTTTGGAAAAAAAACTTCATTCTTACTTCTTTAAATTATAATTATTTTATAATTGTGTTTTTTTTAATACTTTCATTCCTTAAAATATGGACAAATAAATGTATTTTAAATTAAAATATAAAGTGAATTTTGGAAAATATAATTCTTTTTAAAATGAATATGTAAGGTAAAATAAAAAAGTTTTAAGGTGGATTTCATTATTTATTTTCAAATGATTAGGTAAATATGTGTTTTATTTAATAGGATTATAAGAAATTTAAAGTTTTCATGATTTTTTATTTTATAAAAAAAATCACATGGATAGTGTAAGAGTTGATTTTTCACAATAATAAACATTTCATTATAATAGAAATTGTACAATATATGTTCTTTTATTTCATTACTGTAATGAAAAACAAAACTAAAAAATTAATGTGATGAACCAACTCAGGTCAACTTTCCATGTCACCTAAGTCAATTTGTCACAAGGCCTGAAGTACTTTGTCAATATCCATAGGATGGAAACAAGAACTGAGGAAATCAAATACTAATAAGAGTGGAATTATAGTAGGAGACTCAAATTGTGACATAAGTTTCATGTGGACACTAAGAAAGTAATTATTTGGACTAATGATAGAGGAATTATTAGAGGCAACCCGAAAGGTGACATAAGTGAAATGGTTACCATGTAATCCAAAAATATATGTCCTATGATAATCCCTAAGATGAGAACATGTGGTAAAATGGGCGATAAAGATGGTAACCCTAGTTGAATATGGATATAGAACTTTTTTTGGTAAAGTTCCAACCTCTTTAATTGAATATTTATATTTTATGTTGGGAAAGTTCTAAGGGGTTTTTGAAAAATACTTTTGTATTCTATGGTTTTTCATAAAAATTCACTTCCTTGTTTTTTTAATAAAGTACACCCATTTAAAATTATTAGTTAATATCCCAAAATTTCAAAAATAAATTATTTCCCAATATTTTTTGAAAACCATAAAATTCAAATTTAACTTCCAAAAAGAGTTAGAGAAGTATTTCTATCCATTTAAAATTCTATTTCAAAACCCCTTTTTAAATTTGAAATTATAGTTTATACACAACATTTTAAATCTAGTCACTTTTTTCATTAAAAAACATTTACTTACATCACTATATTAAATCCCTTGGGTCTCATGTAATGAACCTGATTTTCTCAAAGGTACAGATTATTGATTTAAAAAATATAATAATTTATTTTAATATTTGTGAAACCATTATTATATTCAATAGCTATATTTTCTATTATAAAAAGGGTTTTCAAATAATATAGATTTTATTTTTTTTATTTCAATTAATACCTTCAATAATTTTACTTATAAATTCCCTTCAATAAGTTTTTGTTCTTGATCGTGTGGGATGATAAACCATTTATTTTATTTAAAGCAATTCATAAGATCCATCTTAAATTGAACATCTTTTGTGTGTTTATTTTGTTAAATATTAATGTTACTGAATCAAATAGGATGGATATAAATAAATAATGGATGGATGAAAATCGTAGGACAAAAGAGTATAAATATGGAGTGGAAGAGTTCATCAAGTTTGCAAAATATCATGCATATGACACTTCTCAAATAATTTTTTCATGTTTTTGTTGTTGTTATTCATGACTAATTAGTCCATATGAGTTGGAAGAACACTTAATCTATCACAGAATAGATCAAAGTTATAAATGTTGGAATAAACACGGGTAAAAAGAGAATGTAGCTAGTGGATGAGATAGCACTGCATTTTATGGATCATCTGATATGATTATAGGTTTGGACAATAAATAAGACTATATCGAGGATGTGATTACATACATGAATGATGATGAAGATCGTATTGAGAAAATGACAAGAACAATTGAAGATAAACTTTTTAATTATCCAAAATTGTTTGAGAAGTTAAAGAGTTTTGCAAAGATGTAATTATATGTTGGTTTCACTAAATATACTGCATTTCCAGTCATAATGAAACTGTATAATTTGAAATAATACAACAAATGGAGTGATTCCAATTTTATTGAACTACTTGCTCACTTGAATTATATGATCCCAAAAGATAATGATCTCCCTATCTGAATATACAATAATAAACGAATGAAAAAATCGATGGGTATGATCTCTAAAAGAATACATGTCTACCAGAATGGTTGTATACTATTTATCAAGGACCAAAAATCACTTAAATAATTCCCAAATTGTGGTGCTTCTTGATACATGAAAGATGTATCAAGTCCTACAAAAATTGTATGGTACTTTCCAATAATTATAAGGATTACGCGCCTATATAGAAGTGAAGAGGCTATAGGGCAATTAACTTGGCACACATATAAAAGAAATAAAGATGGGAAACTATGTCACCCGATAGACTCTCCTTAGTGGAAAAAAATTGATCATGAGTATCCTGAATTTGGAAATGAACTGAGAAACCTTTGTCTTGGATTATCTACAGATGGAGTGATGGTTTTCAAAGTAGCACTCATAATACATGGTCAGTTATGTTGGTAAATTATAACATTCCACTTTGGTTTTGCACAAAACAAAAATATATCATGTTATATATGTTTATATCAAGACCAAAACAACCAAGTAATGATATTGATGTTTATTTAGCTCTATTTATCTAGGAATATAAATTATTTTCATATTTAGGTTTTACATTTTATGATGCTTTCAAAAATGAATATTTCACATTAAGTACCATGTTGTACTGGATGATAAATAACTTTCCTGCCTATGGAAGCATGTTAGGATATAGAATTAAAGGAACTAAAATGTGTCCCATTTGTGAACAAGGTATATAGTCAATTAGTCTGAATCATCCATCGAAGACTTTGTTTCTAGGACATCACAAATTTCTACCCCGATGAAATAAGTACCAATCTTAGACGACATCATTCGATAGAAGTTCACATGAATGTACAACATTGTCTCCACTAACAGGTGATCAACTATTTGATAAAGTAAAATATTTGGAAACTACTTTTGGTAAATCATTTTTAAAAAATCTTACAAAAACCAATTTTAAAAAGAGATCATTTTTTTAAATTACCATACTAGAGTTGTCTGTACATCATACATTTTATTGATATTATACATGTTGAAAAAAATGCATGTGATAGTGTAATTGGAACATTACTAAATGAACCTAGAAAAATAAAGGATGCAATTAAGGATATGTTGGACATGGTTGACATCAGAATATAGGAAGATTTGGTGCCAGTGATGGTTGAAAAATGAAATTTTCTTTCTCCATCTACTTACACACTTTCAAAGAAGGAGAGATATCAGTTTTGAAACTTCTTGAATGATGTAAAGGTTACAGAGGGGTATTCATTGAATATAAATAATATCATATCAATGAATGGTTTAAAGTTAAAGGTTTTAAAGTCACATGACTGCTATGTTTTTATGTAAGATATAATTGTTGTAGCTTTACGTTGCATTTTTTCCAAGAATGTCCACCATACATTAACTAAGCTTTGTTTCTTTTTCAAAACTATATGCAGCAATGTTATAGACCCGACAAAATTTTCGACTATGGAAAGGAAAATTACCTTTATATTATGTGAATTAAGAATGTTCTTCCCACTGAAATTATTTGATATGATGGTTCACTTTATGGTTCATTTGATGAGAGAGATTCGACTATGTGGTCTTGTACACTATAGATGGGTGTATCCATTAAACGGTATATGAATATTTTGAAAGGGTATGTAAAAAATAAAAGCTATCTAGAGGGTTGTATTATGGAGTGATATATAGTTGAGGAAGTTGTTGAATTCTATACCGACTACCTATCTTGTGAGGAAATCACCGGTCTACCAAAATCCTATCACACTGGGAAACCTGTGGGTGGAGGAATTTATGAAGGAGATATTGTCACAATCAATATTATAGATCGGAATCAGGACCACCTTTAAATTTTTCATGACATTTTAGAGGTTTTCCCTTATGTTGAAACCCACAAAGAAATTATTAGGCCTTTGAATCCATCAAGGGATGAAATATGGATATCAAATACACATAATCAACAGTTTGTAGGATGGTTTCGAGACCATATTTTTAAGGAGTCAGATGAAAATATGGATTTAATTTCATAATTAATTCAATGGATATCCATAGTACCAAGTGTGTATGTATTATCTTACAATGGTTATGTAATTAATAGTTATATGTTCTATACGAATGAATATGATGAAGGTGGTACCATGAAAAATAGTGAAGTTGCACTTATGGGTGAACAGATGTATGTTTTTGGTATCAAGGATAAAAATACAATTTATGTGAATTTTTCATACTTTTTCATTTTCAAAAAAATATGGGAGTTGGATTATACAACATTCCAAGTGCTGATTTTTCAAAGCAAGTGAGTTGATAATATGAGTACGATTAAAATGGATGAATTGGGATTCGTGAAAGTGGATTTCAATATGGAAGGGTACAAAGAAGAACCATTTATAATGGCATCATAGGTAGTACATGTATTTTATGTTCTAGATCCCACAAATTAAAAGTGGTTAATTTCTCTATTATCAACCAAAACCACTGAAGGGTCATATGAAAATTCAATTGAGGATGACCCTTTTATTGAGACATTGTAATCATTTCACAGCAGTCTCAATGTAGATGGGATTTTTTATGCCAGAGGTGAACATAATGAAGGTATTTGGATACTCTATAGAGGGGTTAAATCCCTTTAGACTTAAAAAAAAGTGTGTAGTAATTAGGTTATATATTTTTTGTAATATACATTATGTTACCTCATGTTATTATCTATTCACTACTAAATTTACATAATCTAAATTAAATGTGAAACCACTTCTACATATAATAAATTTTATACATGATGGTGCTCCCAATCCTTAGGAATAACAAGTCTATCAATGAGTTGTTGTTCCCATTTTAGAGGAACAATGAACTTTTGCACGTGTTGGTGCTCCCAATCCTGAGGAATAAAAGGTTTCTAAACCTACTGATGATTCCAGTACAGAGGTACAATGACCTTATGCACATTCTGATTCTACCAATCTATAGGAACAACATATTGATGATGTTAAAACTGATTAAATGGTTGGCGATGAAGGATCGGTGATGCGAAAAAAATAGGAGCGTCATAGTTTGATGGTGTTATAAAAACACATTAAGGATAAATGAAAAGGAATCAAATTCGAGGTTGGATGGAATGCATGGGGAGATTATGTTAACCCAACAAGGCCATGTTCATTAGTTACATTGGACTCATCACTTAGCAACACATGCTGATTGATGCAGATTTGTGGCACCATGTTGTGCCCATGCTTAAGGCACTAATGTGGGAAGAGATTACAATAACATTATGATATAATTTATTTATTTTACTAAAAAATAAAATTATAAAAATTAGAATACTCTTAATCATCCCTTTAAGCATGAATTTATAGTAGATTACACCCATAAAAAATATGTATTAATGCTTTCTAGAAGGATTCATAGAGGCTTTTCCATAATTCTAATGAGATTTTATCTTAAATATGCTGAAGAGAAAATAAAATCACACCCACCACTTATTTATTAACAACTTATTGCCCAAGAAGAGTGGGATAAATTTACTAGCTGCCATGCAAAGGTGTCTTTTCAGGTACATTGTGGTTGGTAATACATTGGTTGACGATACGTGGATTTATCACTTTGATTGATAATTTTTTATTTATGAAACAAAAACTAAGTGCTGAAAATAAAGAATAGGCAACAAAACCAATATAACCCTATTGTATAGTAGGGATAGGGTACGATTCACTTGAAACAAAATTGGTATATATTTTAAATCTACTGTAATCCTTTTATGTGACATAAAACAACAACATAATTATATTCCTCTGTTTATATGCAGATTGATGAATCCAAATCCAAATACAATTACATCCTACACCATGTTCAATTGAAGGAGACACGTATAAATAAATATGGGATACTAACAGATGAAAACATAGAAAAAGTGTGGGAAACATGTGTAAGTATGACATAATAAAAAAATTACTTTAAATCCCTATTTCATAATAATGATTACTTATTTTTCTATATTTTTTATCTAACATAGTCACAGGAATCATAAACACCTATACCAAATGAATACCTACTATCAGTGACCTTGAAGTGGCTATAATAGTATGTTTGCATCAGAGGTGTGGGTTTTGGGGTAACAGCTCGAACATATTTTGAGAAAAAAACAATAGGAGTATAAAGATAAATAAATGATCGAGATGAAAGCAATATTATCTACCCTTGAAGAACAATTTCATTGGAAGACTAAGTTACTAGAAACTATTATGGGAGGAATAAAATAGAAGAAAGAATTCAAGAACAACCCTTTCGTGAAGATCCCCCTCCCCACCCACTAACTTTGAGGTAAGTCATTCCCCTAAAAGAGCTATCTTGGTTGAGGTAATCAATATTCTAATAATTGTTTCTGTGAAATGTAAATCAGATAGACACTAATACCTTTCCTGTACTGATATTCTATAGGGTGAAAATGACTATGATTTATATCAATCAACACCCATCCATCACCTTATAGCGAGGGCTATGGTGTTCAATATTCAAGATGACAGGCTACACAACATACCACTTCCAACAGGTCATGTGAGAGTGGAAATTAGCATTGCTCATGATCCAAGCATCAATCTACCTATTTGACTTGATGATGGAGATATTAATACGGTCGACCAAGTTATTGGAACATTCATTGCATGGCTATCAGATCTTGTAAAAACACATGTCGACAAATAAGTATTCATTTATAATTTATTTTTCATGAAAACCCTTTAACAATTAATGAAAAAGGGTATGAACCGATGAATGTTGTTACAGACAGACAGAGGTATGGGGTGAAATGAAATTTAGAATCAAACTCATCTAAAGGATCAACCAACCGATCGAAAATATCTTCTAAAATCACCTTTACCATGCCCATTCAATATCAATATTTACTAACATTGAAGGTTCATGCTGATACAAAGTTACAAAATGGTAGTAGTCACATAGTTTATTTTGAAGAAAAAATGTATGGAGAGGAAGGTACATACTACATTGATTTTGAGAATGTAAATTAAATCCTAAACTATGAATGGATAGAAGCCACATTTGAAAGTGTATACATGTGGTATGTTTTCATGATTTTATTTTTCAAAAGTTGATATACTATGTTAATTATGGATAAATAAATTTCATATTTTTCAGGCATATATATCAATACCAATTGAAGGGATTTCCCCATGAAAAAAAATTGGACTCATTAGTCCTCACATCACCTCTATTGAAAAAAAAAATAGAATCCAAAAAATGAAGGAAATAGTAGCAGGTCTAGCCAAATCATTTGAAAGAAAACTTACTGATGACAAACCCCTCTTAATACCAACGATGCAGGGTCAAAACTCTGCAATTTAATCATATCAAATATATTTTCATTTCTTTCATTACTTACTCCATTTTTTGTTTTTAGGAAACATTGTATGCTCATTGTGGTCAGTTTGGATACTCTAAAGATTTATTTCCTAGATTCACTATATGGATACCCAACAAACCAATCACGCATGATGATGCTTTTTAATTTGTAATACACTGAATTTGACATTATAGAACTAAACTTCAAGTTTTATATTTTATATTATATTTTAATGAGAATTATGTTATGATAGGGAGGTTTATAAATATCATGAAAATCATGGAATGAGGATAGCCAATGCGCACAAGGACCCTGACAAGTTCTACAACTAGACAAGTATGAGGGTATATATAATAATATTTCACTATCCAAACACATATAAAAAATTGTTTATTTTTCTCAATGTTTCTACAATGTCCGAAACAAACATATGGAAATGATTTTGGTTATTATGTTTATAAATTTATGAGAGAGATCATATTTCATCAAAAAACTAGCATCCTCAAAGAGGTATTTTCGAATATAATTACTATTTCATTTAAAATATTTATTAATCATTTGTGTGTTTATATTTTTTTAGTACTACTATGACTGTCAAAAATACTCATATTCACAGGACGATATAGATTTTCTTAGAAACGAATGAGAAACATACCTGATGGCATAATGTACATAAATAACATGAAGATGTAACTTCCCTAGAAGTAATGGATTGTTTCATATTTATGTTTAATTTATTTTTTTAGTATTACTTACATAAGAATTGTTTTCTTATATAGGTGGATTCCTTTGTTTGATTTGGGGTGGTTTGTTCAAAGCTGCTCATTCTCATGAGAGATTGGACTGTGAGGCTACAACTGAGATAATGAAAATAAGGAAATGGGTCAATAATGTATACCACCATCCTGAAAAGGTGAATTACTAATAATTATTTAATTAATTTTTTCATCATTTTATCTACTATTTTAAAGTTATTTTCTTTATCATTTTTATCTAATTCTTATATAGTCTTTTTCATAAATGTTTTGTAAAATCATATTTTGCTTTCAATTATCTACAACAAGCCACAAAAGAGATAACATCTTTCAATGTTACAATGCTTTCCATTGTGGTTCTTTATCGATCGGGCAACACTGTATATTGATTCAATATTTTATCCAAAAAACCTTTCTCGTTGTTGAAAACTATAAGTGTGCATGAATATCATGTTCCCATTTATGTGACTTCTCATGATATAATGGATACAAGATCTTCCTCTCCTCTTCTGTTTTTCAATAATGAGAGGTTTTCCAATTAAGAGCAATGACTCAACATGTAGTGTTGGAAGATCGACAAACAAAGGGAATGGTAATCATGGTAACATTGGTAGTTATGATAGTTTTGAGAATTTGAAATGTATAGGAATCATTTTAACCTAAATCTGACACACGGTGTGATCAGTATGACTCCAAGTGCTTCTTTTTATTTAAAATTGACATTAATTTTAGTAAAAAAGACCACCGACATACTCAAAACTGAGAAAATATATTCATATTGTTTTGATACTTTATGAAAATTATCCACAGGTCATTTTTTACTTGCATTAATTAGTTATGCCTCAATCTGATACACGATGTGCTCGGTATGACTCAAAGTGTTTGTTATCAATTTAAAATTGATATTTTAGTTCAAAATGTGTCACTCGCTAAAAACTAATCAAACATTATTAAATTTTATTCATAATTTTGGAAATTGATTCATAAATCATTTGTGATGTTTAGATTTTGGTCTCATGTCAAACCGATACACGATGTGACTAGTATGAGTCAAAGTACATATTTCCAATTTAAAATGACATTTTAGTAAAAAAGACAAGTGACATATTCAAAACTAAGAAAACACATTCATAACATTTTTATACTTTAGGAAAAAGATCCATAAGTTATTTGGGACGTGTATGGATCAGCAACACCTCAATCTGATGCACGATGTGACTGGTATGACCCCAAGTGCATCTTTTTATTTAAATTTGACATCAATTTTAGTAAAAATGACAACTAGACAACTAAAAACTGATAAAATGCATTTGGATTGTTTTTATACTTTATCAAAAATGATCCATAAATCATTTTTGACGTGTATAAATTAGTTGCACCTCAATCTGACATACGGTGTGACCGGTATGACTCCAAGTGTGTCTTTTTATTTAAAATTGACATCAATTTTAGTAAAAAGGACAACTGGCCTACTCAAAACCAAGAAAATGCATTCAGATTGTTTTTATACTTTAGGAAAATGATCCATAAGTCATTTTTGACATGTAGGAATCAAGCACACATCAATATGACACACGGTGTGACCGATATGACTCCAAGTGTGTCTTTTTATTTTAAATTGACATTAATTTTAGAAAAACGAATAAGTGACATATTGGAATCGAGAAAACATATTCATATTGTTTTGATACTTTAGGACAATGATCCATGAGTTATTTTGGATGTATAGAAATCACTTTCACCTTAATCCAACACACGGTGTGACCGATATGACTTCAAGTGCGTCTTCTTATTTAAAATTGGCATCAATTTTAGTAAAAATGACAACTGATCTACTCAAAACTAAGAAAATGCATTTGGATTGTTTTAATACTTTATAGAAACGATCCATAAATCATTTGAGACATATAAGAATAAGTTTCACATTAATCTGATGCACGGTGTGACCAGTATGACTCTAAGTGCGTTTTTTATTTGAAATTGACATCAATTTTAGTAAAAAATGACAACTGGCCTAATCAAAACCAAGAAAATGCATTCATATTGTATTGATACTTTAGGAAAATGATTCATAATTCATTTTTGATGTGAAAGAATCAACCGCACGTCAATATAACACATGATGTGACCAACGTGACTCAAAGTGTATCTTTTTATATTAAATTGACATTAATTTTAGAAAAAAGAATAAATGACATACTAAAAATTGAGAAAACACATTTGGATTATTTGATACTTTAGAAAAATGATCCATAAGTCATTTTGGATGTGTATGAATCACCCGCACCTTAATCCAATGCACGGTGTGATCAATATATCTCCAAGTGCGTCTTTTTATTTAAAATTGACATCAATTTTATTAAAAATGAAAACTAACCTTCTCAAAACCAAGAAAACATATTCAGATTGTTTTGACACTTTAGGAAAACAATCCATAAGTCATTTAAGATATTTGATAATCAGTTGTTCCTCAATCTGACGCACGGTGTGACCGATATAACTCCAAGTGTATCTTTTTATTTAAAATTGACGTCAATTTTAGTAAAAAGGAGAACTAACCTACTTAGAACCTTGAAAATGCATTCAAATTGTTTTGAGATGTTGGGAAAATGTTCCATAAGTTATTTGTGATGTTTAGGAATCAACTGTACATCAATCTAATTCATAGTGTGACCAATATGACTCCAAGTGTGTCTTTTTATTTTAAATTGACATTAATTTGAGCAAAAAGAACAAGTAACATGCTGAAAACCAATAAAACATATTCGGATTGTTTTGATACTTTAGAAAAATGATTCATGGGAAATTTTTGATGCATATGAATCACTCATATGTCAATATGACGCATGGTGTGACCGATATGACTCTAAGTGTGTCTTTTTATTTAAAAATGACATCAATTTTAGTAAAAAGTACAATTGACCTGCTCAAAACCGAGAAAACACATTTAGATTATTTTGATACTTTGGGGAAATGATCCTTAAGTCATTTGAGATGTATAGAAATTAGCCTCACCTATATTTGATACATGGTGTGACTGGTATGACTTCAAGTGCGTCTTTTTATTTTAAATTGATATCAATTTTAGTAAAACAAACAACTAACTCATTCAAAACCGAGCACATACATTCATATTGTTTTGATACTTTAGGTTAATGATCCATAAGTCATTTTTGACATGTAGGAATAAACTACACCTTAATCCAATGCATAGTGTGACTGATATAACTCTATGCATGTCTTTTAATTTTAAATTGACATTAATTTTAGCAAAAAGAACAAGTGACATACTGCAAACCGAGCAAATGCATTCATATTATTTTGATATTTTAGAACAACGATCCATGAGTCATTTGTGACATGTAGGAATCATCTGTGCCTCAATCTGATGCACGGTGTGACCGGTATGACTCAAAATATCCATTATCAGTTTAAAATTGGCATTTTAGTTCAAAATGTGTCACTTCCTGAAAACCAAGCAAATGCATTCCGATTGTCTTGATAATTTAAGGCAACAATTCATAAGTCATTTGTGACATGTAGAAAGCAGTCTCACATCAAATCAAACCAACACACGATGTGACCAGTATGACTCAAAATGCGTGTTTCTAGTGACATTTTAGTAAAAAACACAAGTGGTATACTGAAAGCTGAGCAAACGCATTTAGATTGTTCTGATACTTTAGGACAAGAATCCAAAAGTAATTTGTGACATGTAGGAATCAACCACACCTCAATCTCACGCATGGTGTGACCAGTATAATTCCAAGTGTGTCTTTATTTAAAATTGACATTAATTTCATTAAAAAGAACAGTTGACATACTCAAAACCGAGCAAACGTATTCAGATATTTTTTATGTTTTAGGTCAACGATTGATAACTGTAATGTGTTGGAATCAACCGCACCTCAATGCAACGCACATCATGACCGGTATAACTCCAAGTGTATCTTTTTATTTAAAGTTGAAATTTTTAATGTATTCTTTCATATCAATGTTTAATTTATTTCATTTTAACATTACTAACATATGATTTGTTTTCTTATATAGGTAGATTCTTTTGCTCGGGTTGAGGTGATTTGTTCGGCAACTTATACCATGGGAGGGACTTTTTGAGAAGGGATCACGTGTACCAATGAAAATGAAACATTAATATTTTTAAATTTTTGTGGATAATAATTGTAAATATAATTATACAAAATATTGTTTGAAATGTATATGGTTGTGTTTTTTTTTTGTATTCATGATGTAAAATTTATTTAAATTAAATTATATATTATGTGTACATGTTACAGGTTGCTGCAATGTGCTATTATACAAACAGCACACTGAGGTAGGAGGGGCTTTTATCAGTGCTATTTCTAGTGATGATAAATGTCCTCCTTTAACACCATTTTTTTAACGTTGATAAAGGATCTTCTTTAACATCACTGAAGTTAACCGCGCTTTTTAGCACTAATAAAAGACTTTTTGTGTGCCGTTAAAAGACATATATATAGTAGTGTTACCGATATGGAGTCTCAATGCTTCATTGTGATACATTGCACATGTTGAGGGAGAGAGGGGGGTCTCAACACCATAATCTCTTGTGGAAACTCAAAACACAATGGTAGGGAATGGCAGCTGGTGTTGAAATTGAGAGAGAACCACAACAGTCCCCCGCAGGCGGCTGGGGTGGGTGGGGGTTAGGGTATGGGGCGCAGGTCGTGGGGTCGAGTCCCCAGACTTTCTTTATAGAGTGCATGTGTGAATAAAATCCTTTTAGAGATAACCACAACAAGAAATCAAATTGATTAAATATTTGTATTCAAGAGATAAATAATGCAAAAGGAGGGGGGTCAAGTGCTACATGTGCATGCCCTGCCTGTCACGTTTTCATTCATATATTAAATCATCATTTTCATTTAACTAGATGTAAATTTTTCCAATACAATTAATTGACAATTAGCCTCAGACGTTTCATTAGGAAAAATTTTACTTTTTTAAAATACATTTTATAACAAAAACATTTTAAATGCATTTATTTAATCGCTGCATATATTTTTCTGCAATTGCGCATGTAAGCCACTTCCAACGCAAAAATAAATGTGCAAAATTAATTTATCAATTTTTACATTAATTTATTTATTTGTTTTTAGTTGTAATCAATGTGTCCCTTTCTCTTCCAATTCACGCGTTATTCCCCCGCCCATTATGTTTTTTTATTCCCTCAATGTATTCATGCGTTTTTTAATAAACTTATTATACACAAAAAATTAATACGCCCATTTTTTTACACCACAATTCATAGTATATATATATATATTGTAGTACAGTATACATACAATACGTAATTTATTTTATGCGCAAGAATTTATTTACTGGTGGAAAGCTCAGTACGTAATAAAATATAATTGATAAATAATTTTTTTAACATGTGAAATATTTCAAACCATTTTAAAATATGTCTTTAAAATACAAAAACTTTCCCAAGCCACTAAACACTCCTGAATGGAAAAGGAATGACTCAGGGAATATCTGGACTTTCACAATGCAAGAAAAACAAAATTTCATGATGATTTTCAAACCCGTCGTAAAATATCTCATAAAAATTTATTTCACGATGATTTTTTAGCCATGGTTTTAAAATCCCCGCTCAATGTATTTTTTATCTGTTTTGAGCGGTGGTTTTTGAAAACCCGCCGCTAAATCATATTTTTTAATTAATTCGAATGGGGTAATTATTAATTATTTATAATTATTAGTTAGTAATTATTTGAAACAAAGTAATTCTTGGATAAGTTGACGATCAAACTTCAACATCAAATGAAGATATCTTTTTATGAGACTGTCTGTTTTAACCGCACAACCCGTCAAATTGAAGCTTCTGAAATGAGCCAAGGACATTAGATAATAATTTGGTTATAGTTAATAAAATTAAGAACATTACAGTTTTAAGAGAAGTTGAAAATCTAACTTGAATTTCAAATAACCATAACTTCTGATTTAGATGTCCACTTACAACATATTAAATCGAAACTTGCGACGAGCTCTATGCTATGTTGACCCAGGGGACCCTGGACACTTTTTTTAGGTAAAAAAATCCAAAAAGACTTCAAAACTGTGTTTTTTGGTTCAGATACCATGGTTTTTGAATTCAATGAGATTTTAGCTTCGTTCAAAAGTGTCTTCATATGTTTGTTGGGTTTGTGATTTTGTTCCATGGTTTTACATTCCTATTGATTTGATGGTGGTGTAATTGTTGTCATTTTTACTTTTTGGTGATTTATTATCTATTATATATATTTGTTTGTATTTCTATACATCTATGTATATTTATTTATAATATATATATACATATATATAAATTTATCAATATTTATTTAAAAGTATATATAATTATACCTATGTGTGGGTATTTATATGTATTTATGAATATTTGTATGTATTTACATACATTTTTAAATATTTATATATATTTATGTTTATATATTTTTTATATCATATATGGGTATACACTCAAAACAACGTGAACCATGGGTTATAGCCCATGATCCCGGAATTTATAGAAAATAAAACAAACACACATTACAAAAGGAGATGACATGCGAAAAACAGTGACAAACCACTACCACAAAGCAAAGCAGCCAGATCAATTGGCATTGAGAGCTTTTGGGGGTGAACCACCAATCAATTTGGCGCTCACCCCCCACCCCTTTATTTTGAAAGGTATGGTCATATCTCACTTATTAAACCACAAGAAAACATAGAAAACGAAAGATGGGGCTAAACATAACAATATTGTCCTCGTCAACAAAAACAGTCATAAAGTAAACTTCTTTCTAATGTCACCCCTAATCCTACGTTTCTCATTGCACAAATCACTTCAATTAATTCGGCCACACCCTCACCCTCCACCCCTTAAAAATTGATATATATATATATTTATATATTTCAATAATTATAAAAATACAATAAATATATTTAAATAATAAATATAATTATATAAATATTTTTATATAATTATATATATGTATGCATATATATATATATATATAATTATATAAATACAAATAATTATATAAAATATTTATAATTATACACATATATTTATGAATACATTTGTTTATAATTATAATTATAATTATATATATATATAATTATATTTATAAATACATATTTACAATTCTTTTAATATATTTATAATTAAATAAATATATTTTTTATTTATAATTATATCGATTAATAATTATTTATAATTTTATCTATAAATACATATTTACAATTCTTTAAATGTATTTATAATTATATAAATATTTATTTAGAATTATATACATTTATATTTATTTATAATTATATATATTTATATATATAACAATATTAAATTTAAAAATATTACATGATTATTAATCCAGGTGGGTTCAGGTAATATTTTTAAAACCAGAACCTGATTTAGGGGTTTCCAAACCCGAAACATTTTTTCAATTATTTATATATCAAAATTAAATTTAAAATTAATTGTTTATATATATATATATATATATAATCATAAATAAATATGTATTTTTTTTTAAAAAAAATATATGATTATATAATTATAAATATCTATTGATATATTAAGCACATGAGGGTGTAGTTGAGTAGTCACCACCCCTCCAGTGCACCCAGGCGGTTGAGTTCAATACCCAGCCAAAAAAATGGGAGGCTCTGTTCCTATTGGGCATCAACTCACGCCAATAAAAAAACAAAAAACAAAAAACATGTGGGCCGCGACTTTGCTGGATAGCGTGATGTGGATGGGAGGATCAACGATGTAGGGGCACAAACAACCGGTGAGGGGAGACCATTGCAGGGCGGGGTGGGGGATGGACACTTCTGGGCGAGGCACTTAAGGCGGCATGAAGCAGGCGATGATGACGGGATGTGCATGACCGACGACATCTGTTCGACGACATGCGGGCAGGGTCCCGGATCGGAACATATGGGCAACAGATGAAGACTGTGAACTCAACAACATGTGAGCGCAGACAGACGATGACGGTTGACAAACAATGAAAGGGCGCTCTGTCAGGTCGAGGACCGATGAATGGGAATGACGAACCCTCGCTTTGACGATGGGGGTGGTGATTCGGTGATCGTATGTGGCACGAGTTTGTTTTTTAAATAATTTTTTTTTAAAAAATATTTTTTAAAAACAGGCTAAATTAATTTTTTTTTTGAAAATACGCCACAAAGTCGGCATCCTTGATGCCGCCTAAAACAGAAAAAAAAAATATTTTTTCTTGAATATATTTTTATTTTTTTTTGTTTTGTTTTGTTTATATATATATAAACAAAACAAAACAAAAAAAAACACAAAAATAAAATTTTCAGCAGAATTTATCCGCTATTTAAAATCCGGCAGTACTGCTATTACAGCAATCTGGATTCTGACAGAAGCTCTCACTCAGGACTCCTTTTTATAAGAGAGCTTATCCTGGAAATCATTCTGTATTTCTGATGTGAGATTCTGGTTCTCCATTTCCTGCACATAACATTCTGCGTTTCCGATGTGAGATTCTGTTTCAAGTACGTGACTTTGAAAGACTATAAAATATAAACTATAAGGCCAATATAAATGAAACTTAAAACATGGATTAAACATATAAAAAATAGTTGAAAACAAAAAAAATCATAAAAAATGATGATAAAAAATAATTTATAAGCTTTCAAAACAACTTACTTTAAACATAAGAAGTTTCAAGTACGTGATTTTGAAAGCTTACAAAATATAAAGTATATGACCAATATAAATGAAACTTAATACATGAATTAAACATAAAACAAATATTTGAAAATAAAAAGAATTTCGTAAAAAATATTGATGAAATATAATTTATAAGCTTTCAAAACGACCAACATGAAACTTAAAAATGTTTCAAGCACGTGACTTTGAAAGCCTATAAAATATAAACTATAAGACCGATATAAATGAAACATAAAACACGGATTAAACATATAACAAATAGTCGAAAATAAAAAAAAAATCGTAAAAAATGTTCATGAAAAATAATTTATAAGCTTTCGAAACAACCTACTTGAAACTTAAAATGATTAAAGTATGCGGTTTTGAAAGACTAAAATATAAACTATAAGACCGATATAATTTAAAGTTAAAACATGGATTAAACATATAATAATTTATTTAACTATTAAATTAATATTATTAATAATTAATTATATAATAGTTAATTAGTAATATAATTATTCATTATAATTATTCATTAGTAATTATTAAAAATTATTATATAATAAATAAGTAGTTAATTAGTAATATATTTATTCATTATAATTATTCATTATAACTATTAATTATTATTTATTATTTATATAATACTTAATTAGTAATATAATGATTAATTATATAATTATTAACTATATAATAAATAATTATTTAATTAGTAATATCATGATTAATTATATAATAATTAATTAGTTAATTATAAATAAGATAATTAATTATAATAAGTAATTATAATTATTAATTAGTAATTATTAATAGATAATTATGTAAAAATTAATTAGTTAATTAATAATAATATTATTAATTATATAATAACTAATTAGTAAATTTGTAATATGATTTTTAATTATAATTATTCATTATAATAATTAATTATTAAATTTGTAATATGATTTTTAATTATAATTATTCATTATAATTATTAATTAGTAATTAATAATAATTAATTATATAAAAATTAGTTAGTTAATTTGTAATATTATTATTAATTATATAATAATAAATTACTAAAATAGTAATATAATTTTTAATTACATTTATTCATTATAATTATTAATTATTAATTAGTAATTAGTAATTAGTAATTATTAATTATTAATTAGTTAATTAGTAATATAAATATTAATTACAATTAGTCATTATAATTATTAATTATTAATTATTAATAATTAATTATATAATAGTTAGTTAGTTCATTAGTTATATAATTATTAATTATATAACAATTAATTAGTAAATTAATAATATAATTTTTTATTACATTTATTCATTATAATTTTTTATTATTAATTAGTAATTATTAATAATTAAATATGTCATAATTAATTAGTTAATTAGTAATATTATCATTAATTATATAATAATTAATTAGTAATATAATTATTACATATATAATAAATATTTAGTTAATTAGAAATACAATTAATAATTATAACTAATTAATTAGTAATTAGTAATTATTAATTATTAATTAGTTAATTGGTAATATAAATATTTATTATAATTATTCATTATAATTAGTAATTAGTAATTAATAATTATTAATAAGTAATTAGTAATTATTAATTAGTTAATTAGTAATATATATATTAATTATAACTATTCATTAAATTATTAATTATTAATTATTACTCATTAATTATTACTTATATAATAATTAATTAGTTAATTATTAATATAACTATTAATTATATAATAATTAATTAGTTAATTAGTAATATAATTATAATCTTTTAAAGTCACGTACTTGAAACATTTTTAAGTTTCAAGTAGGCAGTTTTGAAAGCTTATAAATTATTTTTCATTAACATTTTTTTGGAAATTACTTTTGTTTTCAACTATTTCTTATATGTTTAATCAATGTTTAACGTTTTATTTATATTGGTCTTCTATTTTATGTTTTATGGTCTTTCCAATTCACACACTTGAAAAATTTTAAGTTTCAAGTATGTGGTTTTGAAAGCTTATAAATTACTTTTCATCAACATTTTTTTGGAAATTTCTTTTGTTTTCAACTATTTATTATATGTTTAATCAATGTTTAAAGTTTCAATTATATTCGGTTTATAGTTTACATTTTACAGTCTTTCAAATTCACGTATTTGAAACATTTTTAAGTTTCAAGTAGGCGGTTTTGAAAGGTTATAGATTATTTTTCATCAACATTTTTGAGGAAATTCTTTTTGTTTTCAACTATTTATTATATGTTTAATCAATGTTTAAAATTTCATTTATATTGGCCTTATAGTTTATATTTTATTGTATTTCAAAGTCACGTACTTGAAACAGAATCCCACATCGGAAATACAGAATGTACTGCACAGTAAAGGTAGAACCTGAATCCAACATCGAAAATGCAGAATGATTTTCAGGGAAAACCCTCTTATAAAAGGGAGGTCTGGGTAAAAGTTTCTGTCAGAATCCAGACTGCTGTAATGGGTGTAGCGCTGAATCTTTAATAGCAGAGAAATTCTGCTGAAATTTTTTGTTTTGTTTATATATATATAAACAAAACAAAACAAAAAATAAAAATTTTCAAAAAAATATTTTTTTAGGAGAAAGACGGCATCACGGATGTCGGCTTGCCCCCGAAATGCAAAGGCGGCATCCGGGATGCCGCCTTTGAGGTGCATTTTTAAATTTTTTTTTGCCGGAAGCGTTTTATGGATTTTTTTTTTTTTAAACGTAAAAAAAAAAAAATCCTATGTGGCACTGTCACTACATCCAACGAGACGATGGCAGGAGGGGCCTGTCCATTGTTGGCTTGCAGGGGAGGCCCATTCAGGTGGTTCTTAGCAACGACAGTGCTGTAGGGATGATATTGAAGACCAACTATCATGGTACCGGTAATGGAAAAAAGTACAGTGCAATGACAAAAAGGTAAGGGCACAATGAGCATGAACCATAATATGCAAATGGGACTCTGGGTATGATATGTATGGGGTATGCGGGCCTTCTATTCATAGGGGGTTGTCCATTGTTGGCCTGAAAGGGAGACCCATTCGGGTGGTTCTTGGTGACAATAGTCACTACTACAAAAACGGGCATTATCAGCGCTCAAAACGGGTTTTAACAGCGCTAAAAAAGGATATGAGGGGGGGTCCCTTTTATCAGCGCTCCGAAAAGCGCTGATAAATGCCCCTTTTATCAACGCTAAAAAAAGGCACTGATAAAAGACCCCTTTATCAGCGCTTTTAAAAAGCGCTGATAGAAGTCAAAAAAATTAAAAATTAAAAATTAAAATAAAAAATAATTATATAATATGCGGGGAGAGCTTTTAACAGCGCTTGACCCCCCTGTCAGCACTAGGAGGTCTCCCGCGCGCTGCCCTTCCCGCGCATCCTCACACGCGCGCACCCTTTAGCATCCACCCGAACTCGAACCCGCGACCTCTCCCCTTTCGCGGCTGCACCTTTACCACTAAGCCATTTCATTTTTTTTCTCTATTTAATGATATATCTATTTATATATATATAGTTATATTTACTCATATATTGATATAGATTCATATTAATATAAATATATATATTCATTCCTATATTAATATATATATATATATATTTATTTATATATATATTTTTAGTTATAATTTTTTATTCGTATATTTATTTGTATATTAATATATACTTATAAGATTAGTTTTAAATACATTTATGAAATATGTTCTTTATGTGTGTTTATAAATAAATAAATAAATAAATAAATACATACATATATACAACACACATACAGACACACACACAAAACACATATATATTTATGAATAAATACATATATATGTGTATTTGAAAAGCCATAGAATGTTAAAACGACCATAACTTATAATACAAAAGCCCGTTTTAACTCCACAACTAGTCAAATCGAAGAAAATGAAAGAATATTCGATATGATATGTGGTACAGGCCTAACGGACATCCAGATCAGAAGTTATACTTGTTTGAATGGTAACAAATCGGGGTATCCCGACTAAAAACTCAGTTTTGGAGGCCTTCTGAGCCTTTTTTGGCCTTGAAAAATGTGACAGAAGCTTTTCTTAGATAATTAGCGCATAAAGCTCGTCGCAGGCTTCGATTTGATATGTTGTAGAGCTCAAACGGACACCCGGATCAAAAGTTATGGTCCTTTGAAATTTGAGTTACATTTTCAACTTATTTTAGATCTTTTATTAATTGTTTTGATTTTTTGTGTCTTCAAATTGTTATTAAATGGTTTTTAATCAATAATAATAAGAAAATTATTAATTAATAATATTTTTTTAAAATATTTTAAAGCAATTTTCACTAAATTTCTTATATATTAAATGTAATAGTCAATTTATACGTATTTAAAACATATTTAAAAAATATATATTATATTTATATCAATATAAATATACTTATATAACAATAATTTATTTTTCATGATTTTTTTTGAAACATAAAATTTATCACCAGCGGAAAAAAGCGCTGATAAGTCCCCCCTTTATCAGCGCTACTAAAAAAAGCGCTGATAAAGGGGTCCCCTTTATCAGCGTTTTTTTAACGTTGTTAAAAGTGCCCCTTTATTAGCGTTTTTTTAGCGTTGATAAATGCTCCCTTTATCGACGTTTTTTTAGAGCTGATAAATGCTCCCTTTATCAGCGCTTTTTTTAGCACTGATAAAAGGGTAATGCTTCCCTTGCTTGTTTTTGTAGTAGTGGTGCTATAGGGATGATATTGAAGACAGGATGCCACGACAGCGGTGATGAAAAAAGTGTAGTGCGATGACAATATGGAAAGGGCACAATGGGCATGAACCATAATATGTAATGGGACTCTGAGTCCGATATGTATGTGATCGGTGGGTCTTCTATATAGTTCATAAGGGTTTGATGGGTAGGTTGTCCTTTGGGGGGGTGACTATGACCTGCCCATTCAAGCTTGTGGGTGTGTGTGGCGTGTGTGTGTTTCGTTGTACTTGTACCCCAATCACTTATAATATATATATTGATATATTAATAAATATATTTATTTATGTATTTATTTATAATTATAAATATAAAAAATCGATATTTATATTTATAATTATATAAATATGATAACTATAAATATTTATTATAATAAATATATTTATATACAATTAATTATAAATAATTATACATGATTATAAATAAATACTTATATTTATAAATAAATATAATCATGTATAATTATTTATAATTATAAATAAATATAAATATATTTATATAATTATAAATAAATACAAATATATAATTATAAATATACATGTATATTTATATAACTATATAATTATGTAATTATATAATTATAATTATATCTTTAAATATATTTATGTAATTAATAATATATTAATTCTGGGCAAAGGCGTTAAGGGTCATAACGCCTTTGACCAAATATATTTATGAATACAAATTTATATAATTATATATAAATAAATAAATTTATAAATACTCACACACACACATATATTATAAATAATTACATAAATATAAATATATTTAAAAATAAAATTATTTACAAATGTACTAATAGATATATATTTATAATTATATAAACAATAAATACATGTATAATTATATTTATAATCATATAATTATAAATAAATATTTATAACTATAAAAATATAAAAATATTTATAACTATATAAATATAAAAATATTTATAATTATATAAAATTTTAAATATATTCAAGACCGTGTGAACCATGGGTTAAACACCCATGGTCTGGAAAATTTATTAAGAAAAAGTAAAACACAGTACAAGGGGATGTGACAAAGATCACAAACATACATGCCATCAAAACACAAAGGGCATATCCTGCCATCCAACATCCACAATCCACTGCAATGTACATGAAATAAAAAGGGCAACAAGCAAATCTTTTAACACATATTACTCACATTTCATGCATTGCCACGACCCCGAGGATGACATCCCCTCCTCCATTTGAAAGTGACCTTAGAGCCACCTTGCTCATCCGAGCTTTTGATATCCTCTTCCTTAGCCCCACACGCCTCTTGATCCTTCATGCTCGCTTCCCAGGTGCTTACCTAAAGAAGCCACTTTATCAGAATTAGCATGCCCCAAAGCCACCGAATGAATCTGAGATATGAGCACATTGTCATCCACTTCCTGTTATTCAACAAATCCAGTTTCAGCCTGCACCCTCACCTCCACTTCAAAACTGCTTCCCAATTGAAGAGCCAAGTTATGTGCCCCACCAGTAAGCTCCTACTCAGGGTCTTGTCCAAAGGTGGTGGTTAGACCCTCTTCAATGCCATCCCTAGAAAAATCAAGCTCATTAACATCCCCTCTGCTCATGCGCAAGGGCTTTGGTTGCATCTACACCACCTACCTTAGACAAATGAGAGTCCCTTTTAATTCACACACTCGATTTTTCCGGACCGTCAAGGTAAATTTGATCAATTTACAAATTATTAATTGACTCAAGCATGGAAAAGAAATTACCTTTCCCTTTCATGGTACCATTGATGGCTAAATCGTCCATTGCTTTATCAAGACTAGATTTCCCATCCTTGTCTGCACCCTTATCCGCTGATAAACTCTCATCCACAACAGGTGAAGTGGTACTTCATTGAGGCTGGATTGCCTCATCCGGGTGCTCACTTGCCTCCACAACAACATTTATTGGAGCTGACAGACTGACATTCTGATCACTTACCATCCCTTGGATTGTAGTGGCACTGAGCTCCTTGCTCTGATTCTAAGGAGAGGCAGTAGAAGAAGGGGATCAAGATACCCCCCTTGCATTCACAGTATCAGAACTCACAAGGTCAGGAGAACCTTTAAACACCTTCCAACGTGTTATTTATTTATTTATTTATTTACTATTTATTTATTTATTATTCATTGATTTATTTATAATTTATTTATTTATTGTTCCTTGATTTATTATTAACTTATTATTATTTTGTTATTAATTTATTATTTATTATTTAGGTGTTATTTATTTATTATCTATTATTTATTAATTTATTATTTATTTATCACATATTAATTTATTCATTTTTATTAACTTATTATTCATTCATTATTTATTCATTACTTATTTATTATCTATTATTTATTTATTAATAATTTATAATCAATCAATCAATCAATCAATTATTTATATATTACTTATTAATTTTCAATGGTTATTTATTATTAATTAATTTACTATTTATTATCATATTATTATTTTTTATTTTTTTTAATGATTTTCTCATTATATATTAATAACTTGTTTGTTATTTATTAATTATTAATTATTAATTATTTAGTTCGTATTTATTTGTTATGTGTTATTTGTTTTTTATTTTTTTGTATCTTATTATTATTCTTTATTGTTATTATTTGTTATATATATATATATAAGTATATTAAATTTTGTTTACTCAACACATGAAGTGCTTGGTGGAGTGGTAAAACCTTTGTAGAATAACCAAGAGGTAAGGGGTTCAAATCTCATCCAACACATATATATGATGGATTTATGAATGGTAGATGCATACATGCATGACATGTGTATATGCTGGCAATAAATAATAAATAATAAATAATTATGTAAATACAAAAAAAAATAAAAAAAAATAAACCGTCGTGAAACGATTTAGCGACAGTTTAAATCATCACTAAATGATTCTGCCGATTTTTAAAAAACCGCCGCTAAATCTTTCTGTAGTGGTTTTGGAAAACCGCTGCTAAGTGATTGTCGACACATGATTTAGCGGTGAGTTTTCAGAATCGCCCCTAAATGAAAAAATAACTGTTGTTAAAAGATTAGTTTGGCGTAGTGTCACATCATCGAGTATTTAAAAGGGGTTATGCATAACCTTTATAAATTAAATTTTCATATAAATTAGCAGCTATTATGCCAAAATAGCTAAAATATAAAAAATTTATTTTAAAAAAAACAGGCAAGGTTAATAAATTCCTTTAATCTCTTTTACTATACAAAAAAATCCTTTAAACGCATGATATATCCTTACACTATCATTTTCATACCACCACAAACATGTCACAACTAACCAATAAAATGCAGGTTTGGACTTGTAACATCCACTACTGAAAATAAGGCAATTAGCGACCGCCATTGGCGGTCGCTAAAGGCCTTTAGCGGCCGCTCAGCGACCGCCACTGGCGGTCGCTGTTGCCTCGTCGCTAGAGGCTTTTAGCGACCGCCAATGGCGGTGACTATAGAAGGCCGGCAAATCGGCCTTCAGCGACCGCTTGGCGGTCGCTGAAGCCCCCTGCCGGGCACCCTATAGCGACCGCCTATGGCGGTCGCTATTCTAAATTTTTTTTTTTTTAAATTTTTTTTTATTGAATTGAATATATAAATATAAATATATATATATATATATAAAATATTCATATATATACTATTAAATACAATATTTTAAATATATATATATATATATAATATATTTTAAATGTTTTAATATATATTTAATATATATATAATATCAAATCATTGTGCTATAATAATTTAAAAACTTCGATTCAAGAAATAATCCCATTTCAGGTCTTTCGGAGCACGTTTGCTCCGAATGGGACCGCCACACGCCGTTTTGGTGTTTTATGGCGCCGGAAACGCGTTTCCGGCCGCCGCAGTCACACGGCACCTCCGAATGAGGTGTCGTCTGGCCGATCATTTCACAATTCACGCCCCGGATGTTGTCGTACGGTTTCGTGGCATTCAGAGGTTGTTTGGGTGGTTTTGACCCCCCAACGCGCCATTTCAGCGCGCGCCGCGCTGCTGAAAACGACACAATCAAACGTGCCGCGCGCACCGCACGTCCGATGGACGTGCGGTCTCCTCCTGCATCTCAGGAATAATATTTCTATCGTTCCCGTGCGGTTTCAGGTCGTTCGGAGCACGTTTGCTCCGAATGGGACCGCCGCACGCCGTTTTGGTGTTTTATGGCGCCGGAAACGCGTTTCTGGCCGCCGCGGTCACACGGCACCTCCGAATGAGGTGCCGTCTGACCGACCATTTCAAAATTCACGCCCCGGATGTTGTCGTACGGTTTCGTGGCATTCGGAGGTCGTTCGGGTGGTTCTGACCCCCCAACGCGCTATTTCAGCGCGCGCCGCGCTGCTGAAAAGGACACAATCGAACGTGCCGCGCGCACCGCACGTCCGATGGACGTGCGGCCTCCTTCTGCATCTCAGGAATAATATTTCTATCATTCCCGTGCGGTTTCAGGTCGTTCGGAGCACGTTTGCTCCGAATTGGACCGCCGCACGCCGTTTTGGTGTTTAATGGCGCCGGAAACACGTTTCCGGCCGCCGCGGTCACACGGCACCTCCGAATGAGGTGCCGTCTGGCCGACCATTTCAAAATTCACACCCTGGATGTTTTCGTACGGTTTCGTGGCATTCGGAGGTCGTTCGGGTGGTTTTGACCCCCCAACGCGCCATTTCAGCACGCGCCGCGCTGCTGAAAAGGACACAATCGGACGTGCCGCGCGCACCGCACGTCCGATGGACGTGCGGCCTCCTCCTGCATCTCAGGAATAATATTTCTATCGTTCCCGTGCGGTTTCAGGTCGTTCGGAGCACGTTGTTCCGAATTGGACCGCAGCACGCCGTTTTGGTGTTTAATGGCGCCGGAAACGCGTTTCCGGCCGCCGCGGTCACACGGCACCTCCGAATGAGGTGCCGTCTGGCCGACCATTTCACAATTCACGCCCCGGATGTTGTCGTACGGTTTCGTGGCATTCGGAGGTCGTTCGGGTGGTTTTGACCCCCCAACGCGCCATTTCAGCGCGCGCCACGCTGCTGAAAAGGACACAATCGGACGTGCCGCGCGCACCGCACGTCCGATGGACATGCGGCCTCCTCTTGCATCTCAGGAATAATATTTATATCGTTCCCGTGCGATTTCAGGTCGTTCGGAGCAACCGAATGGGACCGCCGCACGCCGTTTTGGTGTTTTATGGCGCCGGAAACGCATTTCCGGCCGCCGCGGTCACACGGCACCTCCGAATGAGGTGCCGTCTGGCCGAACATTTCACAATTCACGCCCCGGATATTTTTTTACGGTTTCGTGGCATTCGGAGGTCGTTCGGGTGGTTTTGACCCCCCAACGCGCCATTTCAGCGCGCGCCGCGCTGCTGAAAAGGACACAATCGGACGTGCCGCACGCACCGCACGTCCGATGGACGTGTGGCCTCCTCCTGCATCTCAGAAATAATATTTCTATCATTCCCGTGCGGTTTCAGGTCGTTCAGAGCACGTTTGCTCCGAATGGGACCGACGCACGCCGTTTTGGTGTTTAATGGCGCCGGAAACGCGTTTCCGGCCGCCTCGGTCACACGGCACCTTAGAATGAGGTGCCGTCTGGCCAAACATTTCACAATTCACGCCCCAGATGTTGTCGTACGGTTTCGTGGCATTCAGAGGTCGTTCGGGTGGTTTTGAACCCCCAACGCGCCATTTCAGCGCGCGCCGCGCTGCTGAAAAACACACAATCGGACGTGCCGCGCGCACCGCACGTCCGATGGACGTGCGGCCTCCTTCTGCATCTCAGGAATAATATTTCTATCGTTCCCGTGCGGTTTCGGGTCGTTGGAGCACGTTTGCTCCGAATTGGACCGCCGCACGCCGTTTTGTTGTTTAATGGCGCCCGAAACGCGTTTCCGGCCGCCGCGGTCACACGGCACCTCCGAATGAGGTGCCGTCTGGCCGACCATTTCACAATTCACGCCCCTGATGTTGTCGTACGGTTTCGTGGCATTCGGAGGTCGTTCGGGTGGTTTTGACCCCCCAACGCGTCATTTCAGCGCGCGCCGCGCTGCTGAAAAGGACACAATCGGACGTGCCGCGCGCACCGCACGTCCGATGGACGTCCGGTCTCCTCCTGCATCTCAGAAATAATATTTCTATCATTCCCGTGCAGTTTCAGGTCGTTCGGAGCACGTTTGCTCCGAATTGGACCGCCGCACGCCGTTTTGGTGTTTAATGGCGCTCGAAACGCGTTTCCGGCCGCCGCGGTCACACGGCACCTCCGAATGAGGTTCCGTCTGGCCGACCATTTCACAATTCACGCCCCTGATGTTTTCGTACGGTTTCATGGCATTCGGAGGTCGTTCGGGTGGTTTTGACCCCCCAACGCGCCATTTCAGCGCGCGCCGCGCTGCTGAAAAGGACACAATCGGACGTGCCGCGCGCACCGCACGTCCGATGGGCGTGAGGACTCCTCCTGCATCTCAGGAATAATATTTCTATCGTTCCCGTGCGGTTTCAGTTCGTTCGGAGCACGTTTGCTCCGAATGGGACCGCCGCACGCCGTTTTGGTGTTTAATGGCGCCGGAAACGCGTTTCCGGCCGCCGCGGTCACACGACACCTCCGAATGAGGTGCCGTCTGGCCGACCATTTCACAATTCACGCCCCGGATGTTGTCGTACGGTTTAGTGGCATTCGGAGGTCGTTCGGGTGGTTTTGACCCCCCAACGCGCCATTTCAGCGCGCGCCGCGCTGCTAAAAAGGACACAATCGGACGTGCCGCGCGCACCGCACGTCCGATGGATGTGAAACCTCCTCCTGCATCTCAGGAATAAAATTTCTATCGTTCCCGTGCGGTTTCGGGTCGTTCGGAGCACGTTTTCTCCGAATGGGACCGCCGCACGCCGTTTTGGTGTTTAATGGCGCCGGAAACGCGTTTCCGGCCGCCGCGGTCACACGGCACCTCCGAATGAGGTGCCGTCTGGCCGACCATTTCAAAATTCACGCCCCGGATGTTGTCGTACGGTTTCGTGGCATTCGGAGGTCGTTCGGGTGGTTTTGACCCCCCAACGCGCCATTTCAGCGCGCGCCGCGCTGCTGAAAAGGACACAATCGGACGTGCCGCGCGCACCGCAGGTCCGATGGACGTGCGGCCTCCTCCTGCATCTCAGGAATAATATTTCTATCGTTCCCGTGCGGTTTCAGGTCGTTCGGAGCACGTTTGCTCCGAATTGGACCGCCGCACGCCGTTTTGGTGTTTAATGGCGCCGGAAACGCGTTTCCGGCCGCCGCAGTCACACGACACCTCCGAATGAGGTTCCGTCTGGCCAACCATTCCACAATTCACGTCTCGGATTTTTTCGTACGGTTTCATGGCATTCGGAGGTCGTTCGGGTGGTTTTAACCCCCCAATGCGCCATTTCAGCGCGCGCCGCGCTGCTGAAAAGGACACAATCGGACGTGCCGCGCGCACCGCACGTCCGATGGACGTGCGGCCTCCTCCTGCATCTCAGGAATAATATTTCTATCGTTCCCGTGCGGTTTCAGGTCGTTCGGAGCACGTTTGCTCCGAATGGGACCGCCGGACGCCGTTTTGGTGTTTAATGGCGCCGAAAACGCGTTTCCGGCCGCCGCGGTCACACGTCACCTCCAAATGAGGTGCCGTCTGGCCGACCATTTCAAAATTCATACCCCGGATGTTGTCGTACGGTTTCGTGGCATTCGGAGGTCGTTCGAGTGGTTTTGACCCCCCAACGCGCCATTTCAGCGCGCGCCGCGCTGCTAAAAAGGACACAATCGGACGTGCCGCGCGCACCGCACGTCCGATGGACGTGCGGCCTCCTCTTGCATCTCAGGAATAATATTTCTATCGTTCCCGTGCGGTTTCAGGTCGTTCGGAGCACGTTTTCTCCGAATGGGACCGCCGCACGCCGTTTTGGTGTTTAATGGCGCCGGAAACGCGTTTCCGGCCGCCGCGGTCACACGGCACCTCCTAATGAGGTGCCGTCTGCCCGACCATTTTACAATTCACGCCCCGGATGTTGTCGTATGGTTTCGTGGCATTCGGAGGTCGTTCGGGTGGTTTTGACCCCCCAACGCGCCATTTCAGCGCGCGCCGCGCTGCTGAAAAGGACACAATCGGACGTGCCGCGCGCACCGCACGTCCGATGGACATACGGCCTCCTCCTGCATCTCAGGAATAATATTTCTATCGTTCCCATGCAGTTTCAGGTCGTTCGGAGCACGTTTGCTCCGAATGGGACCGCCGCACGCCGTTTTGGTGTTTAATGGCGCTGGAAACGCGTTTCCGGCCGCCGCGGTCACACGGCACCTCCGAATGAGGTTCCGTCTGGCCGACCATTTCACAATTCACTCCCTGGATGTTGTCGTACGGTTTCGTGGCATTCGGAGGTCGTTCGAGTGGTTTTGACCCCCCAACGCGTCATTTCAGCGCGCGCCGCGCTGCTGAAAAGGACACAATCGGACGTGCCGCGCGCACCGCACGTCCGATGGACATGCGGCCTCCTCCTTCATCTCAGGAATAATATTTCAATCGTTCCCGTGTGGTTTCAGGTCGTTCGGAGCACGTTTGCTCCGAATTGGACCGCCGCACGCCGTTTTGGTGTTTTATGGCGCCGGAAACGCGTTTCCGGCCGCTGCGGTCACACGGCACCTCCGAATGAGGTGCCGTCTGGCCGACCATTTCACAATTCACGCCCCAGATGTTTTCGTACGGTTTCGTGGCATTCGGAGGTCGTTCGGGTGGTTTTGACCCCCCAACGCGCCATTTCAGCGCGCGCCGCGCTGCTGAAAAGGACACAATCGGGGGGCTGTACGGGGGTGCGGGGGGCTGTACGGGGGTGCGGGGGGCTGTACGGGGGTGGCGGGGGGCTGTACGGGGGTGCGTGGGGTTGTACGGGGGTGCGGGGGGGGGGGGGGGGGGGGGGCTGTACGGTGGTGTCAGGGGACTGTACGGGGGTGAGGGGGGCTGTACGGGGGTGGCGGAGGGCTGTACGGGGGTGCGGGGGGGGGGGGGGGGGGGCTATACGATGGTGTCGGGGGGCTGTACGGGGGTGAGGGGGGCTGTACGGGGGTGGCGGAGGGCTGTACGGGGGTGCGGGGGGCTGTACGGGGGTGCGGGGGGGGGGGGGGGGGGCTGTACGGGGGTGCGGGGGGGGGGGGGGGGGTTGTACGGGGGTGCGGGGGGGGGGGGGGGGGTGGGGGGGCTGTACGGGGGTGCGGGGGGATGTACGGGGGTTGCGGGGGGCAGTACGGGGGTGCGGGGGGCAGTACGGGGGTGCGGGGGGCTGTACGGGTGTGCGGGGGGGCTGTACGGGGGTGCGGGGGGGGGGGGGGGCTGTACGGGGGTGCGGGGGGCTGTACGGGGGTGCCGGGGGGGGGGGGGGGCTGTACTGGGGTGCGGGGGGCTGTACGGGGGTGGCGGGGGGCTGTACGGGGGTGGCGGGGGGCAGTACGGGGGTGCGGGGGGTTGTACGGGGGTGCGGGGGGGCTGTACGGGGGTGCGGGGGGCTGTACGGGGGTGCGGGGGGGGGGGGGGGGGGGTGTACGGTGGTGCGGGGGGCTGTACGGGGGTGGCGGGGGCCTGTACGAGGGTGGCAGGGGGCAGTACGGGGGTGCAGGGGGCTGTACGGGGGTGCGGGGGGGCTGTACGGGGGTGCGGGGGGGCTGTACGGGGGTGCGGGGTGCTGTACGGGGGTGCGGGGGGGGGGGGGGGGGCTGTACGGGGTGCGGGGGGCTGTACGGGGGTGCGGGGGGCTCTCCGGGGGTGCAAAGGCCATCCCATTGATTACAAAAGTGAAAAATAAAAGTGATAACATCTAATTAATACATATTTCTTTTATCGATACCATACAGAAATTTATAAAAAATATATTGGATAATACATAATCTATAATATCAGATTTATTGATCTGTTGGAATTAGTTCGACTTTTTCAAATGTAGAATCATTCAAGATTATCTGATCAATAACTCAATATGTGTATAAAATATTTAAAAGACCACCATGGATGGTAATAATGCATTACTTAAATGAATAAATACAGTACATCAATGTCAACCCTACCAGTAAAAACAAAAAACACATCTCGTGAATATATGGTGCGTCACGCGTTGTCATCACTGCTACCTCCTTCTGGTGGGCCAGGTGCCTACAACAAATAAACATTATAAATATTTTAATAACAAAAATAATTTAAATTAAATAAATAAATACAGTATATACCTGCGTCGTATGATCCCCTGTACCATCAGCTCGGCGCACATATTCCCGCAGTGCTCTAACCTCAGCTGTCAATTGCGCATTTGTCTCCCCGGAAGCACGCAGCCGTGCCTCAAAATCTGACATCTGCTGTGTCATATGAGCAACAGCAGGACCGACAACCGCAGCGCGTGACACTACAGAACGAGGAATCCCTGCTCCATAGGTCAAACTATAGCCATGCCCGTCCCGACCAATAATGCGATGAAAGATCTCATCCCGTCGCATGGGAAGCTGTCGCTAGTCCTCTGGCAGATGTTCTAACTCAGCTTCAAATTGATCCTGTGAAATATTTAAATATATATAAATATATATATGTTAATATATAGATTTATGTAATTATTGGTAAGTACAGACACTTACTATCAATGCTGCAACCTCTGGATCATTGCGATCACGAGTCCTTATCCACACCGACATTTTATCAGTTGCTGCACCTTGCCCTCGCAACTGTATATTAAAATAATATAAACACAAAACCATATTAATTAATAAATTAAAAAATGAATAATATATACCTCATGTCGGATCTGAGACACGTGACGAGTCCCGAGCCTGTGAGCTGGTCCCTGCAACGCTCGATTCTCCGAATGGCGTGTTGACACCTCCTACATTCAATTCATTCAAATTTCAAACAAATCACATATTCTTGAAAATATATATACAGCAAAATAATTAATATACAAACCGCAACACCCTCAGTAGACCAATATGCAACCAAGTCACGCCACTGAGCCGGGAGGACACCTCTCGGGACTTTTTCCAAAATGTCAAGGGCACCCACATTTGGTACCCAGTGGTCCCTCTTCACTTTGCCTTTATAATCTTTCCACAGCTTACGGCATTTTCTCATACACACGGGCCGAAACTCTTCAGGGCATACTTTCAAATTTTTCTATAAAGAAAATAATCAAACATATTAGTATTCTTTATAAATAGAAAATAAAGTAAAATTATTTTCTTACCTGAACCTCCCTCCATAGACGATCTAATGTGTCCTGAGGGATAGAAGCCCAATCACGCGTGGTCAATGGAAATCGATGTGGGTCACGTATGATATGACCCAGTTGACGAATAAATGCCGGGGCATTCGGTCCCATGGGATGAAATACCTCATCAAATGAAACATCTATCGTCGTGTCGGAATTCCATGATAATATGCCACGACCAGGGCCTCTCCTGCGAGAGGAAAAAGCAGCCGAGTCTGATCCTGTTGAAAACAATTTTATATATAAATTGACAAATGTTATATATATATATATATGTCAATTACATAAAAATATAGACAATGACATTCAAACATACCTCGACCCTGAGACGTAGATGCCTCAGATGAATGATGTGGATTTTCTGCCTCTTCCCCTGACATGTCTGCAGTCATACAAAATATCAGTAATGAGTCCAAAGTGTTTAAAAGATAAATTGGATTGTTCTTAATAAATCAAACTTGTACAACTGTTAATCAAACAAAAAATGGATTGAATAATTATTTGTGAATGAATTTTAAAAAATCAGAAAGTTAATCAACCTAAATATTTATGACTGAATTAACTTACAAAAGTGAGGATTAAAACTTATAAGGATTTATAAAATGATTAGATAATTTATGATATCCTAGGACATTCTACTGAATAGAGGGAAAACAATTATACCTTTCATTAAGCATGCAAATCGACCGTTTCTCCTTCAACAGCCGCTCTGACCCAATAAATATCTTCTTCACGTTGAACTACGGTATGTTGATCAAGTTGTTGGTAAACAAACGGAACAGTCTCGGGTTCATCTTCTTCAAATAAAAACACTCATCGCCGAGACATTTTGACAACAACTTGCCAACTTGGATCCGAAGGCAAAGTAACGAAGAATACTTGTTCCGATTTTGATGTCAAAATGAAAGGTTCATTCTCAACTCATTCATTATTTCTGTATAACATATAGTTAAAATTCACCAATGAAAACTGATATTGATCGACTTTACATCCACGCACTGGATCAACCCAATTACACTTTAACAATATGTACTTCAAACCGTGTGTGTATACAACTTCAATGATGTCTATCAATTGACCATAATAATAACCAGAATCGACAAAGGGACAACCAATTCCACTGTTTTGTGTTGCTCGTTTGTCGTCAACATCTTTAATGCGAAATCGAAAACCATTAGCATCAATAGCTTTATAACGACGAGCCGTTATAGATGGACCCTCAGCCAGTTGAATAAATACTTCAGGTAGCATGGGGTCCCCTAACTCCCTTAGCTTACGAACCTACATAATTTATAAAAATCAATACTGATATATGCAGAAAGAATTAGTTTAATACTTCACTCATAATGAAAATCAATTTATACATACATAATCCTTGAACCAATCATGAAATTCCGCATAATGAGATTGTTGAATTTGCAACTCAGTCGCACGATGCATCTCTTCTTTTATCTCATTAATGTGTTTCCTGCAAATGATTACGCGATGTTTAAAAGACCAAATTATGCAAACAAAACATGTAAAAGTTATACAAGCACATTGATAAGATACTTACTGCATTAATGGTGCAACTGATGGAGTATTGAACAAGATATATCGATGTGCTTGTATCCACTCGATGTTGTCCATATCAAATGTGGTTCCTTCTCCAACTGGACCATCATGAATCCGAGAGGGCTTATCTAATTTTGTTTCAACATCCGTAAGATATTCTGCACAAAAGTTAGTACACTCATCCATCAAATAACCATTGGCTATTGATGCCTCTGGACGAGCTCTGTTGCGTACAAATATTTTCAATGTACTCAAATACCATTCAATAGGATACATCCACCTGAATTGCACTGGACCAGCAGCCATTACTTCATCAGTTAGGTGCACTGTCAAGTGGACCATAACATCGAAAAATTAGGGGGGGGGGAAAGTTTCTCAAAGTGACAAAGCGTAAGTACAATTCGGTCCTGCAAACTTTTTAAATCACTCATTCGTTGATTTATTAAACAAAGCTGTCTAAAAAAATTACTCATCTCAATCAAGGGCTGAACAACATTGGGGGATAAACAATCACAAATTGCGATTGGAATCAACTGCTGAAGTAATATGTGATTGTCATGACTTTTCAACCCTTACAATGTCTTGCTCGTCAGATTCACACACTTTGAAATATTAGAAGAGTAACCATCAGGCACCTTGACCATCTTAAAAATGGAAAGAAATGTCTCTTTCTCCTCTGTAGTCATCGAATACTGTGCAGCAGGCATATATGCCTTGTTTCCCTCAGCTAACTGTAAATGCAACTGTTTCCTTAAACCCATTTCTTCCAAATCACGGCGTGCATTAACATGGTCCTTTGACTTTCCACTGACACCTAAAATGGTCCACAATATGTTATCACAAACATTTTTTTCAATGTGCATGACATCCAAATTATGCCTCAACATGTTAGTTTTCCAATACGGAAGACTATAAAAAATACTTTTCTTTTTCCAATTGTGACTGTGCTGCCTACCCGCAGCACGAATATTACGTACTGGAGGAGCCACCAAATCCTGAATTTCATATACCGTGCGGATGTTTTCTTCCTCAATCTGCGATAACATTTCGACTCCTGTCATGATCTTTGGTGCTGGGCTGAACTCTCTAGAACCATCAAATGCCACTCTGTCCTTTCTGAACCTGTGATGGGGAGGGAGAAAACGCCTGTGACCCATGTATGCCCATTTTTTGGAATGTTTAAGCCATACATATTTTTTACTTTTATTGCAACACGGGAAAGAAAATTCCCCTTTCGTACTCCAGCCTGATAAATTTGCATAAGCTGGGAAGTCATTGATTGTCCACAATAAAGCAACATGCAGTTTGAACATTTCATTCGTTTCGCAGTCATAAGTCATCACACCATCGCCCCAAAATTCATTCAACTCATCAATAAATGGCTGAAGGTAAACATCAATCTTATCCCCCGGACTTTTAGGTCCATCAATAAGAGTGGAAAGTAATATAAATTGTTGCTTCATACAAAGCCATGGAGGAAGATTATATGGAACCAACACCACGGGCCATGTGCTATGAGTTGCACCAACCATAGACTTGAATGGATTGAAACCATCTGCTGCCAATCCCAATCGGACATTACGAACATCTTTAGCAAAGTCAGGATGTCTCTTATCAAAATCCTTCCATGCATGAGAGTCTGCCGGGTGGGTTAACATGTCACTTTCATGAACTCTTTCTGCATGCCATCTCATTAAATTAGAAACTTTAGATGACATAAAAAATCTTTTCAACCTCGGTTTAAGGGGAAAGTAACGCATTTTCTTTACGGCAATCGGTTTCCCCTGTATCGCAATCTGACTTTGATGAGTCTTATTTCACCTGTTCTCTTTCCACCTGGAATCACCACAAACCGTACAAATATCCAAATGAGCAGTTTCATTTCTAAACAACATACAGTTGTTTGCACATGCATCTATAGTCTCATATGTAAAACCTAAGTTCTCTGTCAACTTACGAGCATAGTAATACGACTCAGGAATCTTAGCGTCGACAGGAAGAACTTTTTTCAATAAAACCAAAAGCATGTCGAATGATGTGTCTGACCAATTATTCAAAGTCTTCAAATGCAACAACTCCACGATAAACGACAGTTTATTGTAAGAAGTACATCTAGGATATAATTCTGTTTTCGCATCATCAAGTACTTCATAAAACCTCCTCGAATCACGATCTGAACTAGAGCGAAGATTTATCTCACCGGTCTCAAGATTCTGGATGTCAATGCCTTCAGGATCAAACCCACGTACCATTTCAGTAAGCATTTCATGCATTGGATCAGTCATCCTTGCATCAACATCCATCTGAGCTGCATCTGTATTTTGACAACGAACATATTCTTCTCCATGACGAGTCCAACTCTTATAATTTTTCAGAAATCCATTAAAGAAAAGGTGCTCCCTCACAGTATCTCATGTGAATTGATATCTGTTAGCACATTTTCTACATGGACAACTAATATAGTCACTTTCAAATCCTCTCGTGAATTCAATAAACTGCATAATGCCATTGAAATATTCTCTAGACGTTCGATTTGGAAGATCAATCCAACTCTTATCCATAATAATATCTGTATAACAAACATTTACACAATACTTATTACATTTACATTTTTCAAATAAACTATATTCAAAATAAATATTAACAATTTGTTTATGAACCATTGATAAAATAATAATGTAACTGAAAGCTCATGTTACCTGATTGAGCTACAAACCTGAAAGGGAGGGGAGCCGAAGGCGGTGCTGCGAGGGAGAGGAGGCAGTGAAGGGGAGCTGGAGCCAAAAGCGGTGCGGCAAGGGAGGGGACAGGCGGCGGCGGCGGCGGGGAGCTGGAGGAGAGGAGGAGGTGAGGGGACGGGGGACGGGCAGCGAGGGGGGGGGGGGTGTCCGGGGTCGGGGGGGGGGGGGGTGTCCGAGGTGCGGGGAGGGGTGTCCGGGGTGTCGGGGGCCTGTCAGGGGTGCGGGCAGGGGTGTTCGGGGTGCGGGGGTGTTCGGGGTGCGGGGGAGGGGGGGCTGTCTGGGGTGCAGGGGGGCTGTCGGGGGTGCGGGGTGGGGTGTCCGGGGTGCGCGGGGCCTGTCCGGGGTGCGGGGGGGCTGTCCGGGTTCGGAGGGGGGTGTCCGAGTGCAGGGGGGGCTGTCCGGGGTGCGGGGAGGCGTCCGGGGTGCGGGGGGCGGTCCGGAGTGCGCGGGGGGGGGGGGGGGGGGGGGGCTGTCCGAGGTGCGGGGAGGCGTCCGGGGTGCGGGGGGTGGTCCGGAGTGCGCGGGGGGGTGCTGTCCGGGGTGCGGGGAGGCGTCCGGGGTGCGGGGGGCGGTCCGGAGTGCGCGGCGGGGGCTGTCCGGGGTGCGGGTGCCTTCCGGGGTGGGGGGGAGGGCCGAGAGGCCGGAGGGCGGCGGCCGGAAGCTGGAGGGCAGGCGACGAGGGAGGGCGGGCGGCGGGGGAGGGCAGGCGGCGGGGAAGGCGGGCGGCGGGGGAGGCCGGGCGGCGGGGGAGGCCGGGCGGCGGGGGAGGCCGGGCGGCGGGGGAGGCCGGGCGGCGGGGGAGGCCGGGCGGCGGGGGAGGCCGGGCGGCGGGGGAGGCCGGGCGGCGGGGGAGGCCGGGCGGCGGGGGAGGGGAGGGCGGCGAGGGAGGGCGGTGAGGGAGGGAGGGGGTTAGGGCACCGATGGAGGGGGCGCGCGGGGGGGGGGGGGGGGGGGGCGCAGAAGCCCCCCGTTTTTTTTTATGTAGGTTAGCGACCGCCATTGGCGGTCGCTATTGGTTAGCTTTAGCGACCGCCAATGTCGGTCACCCGAGTCTGGGGGGCTCCAATGCCCCCTTTTCTAGTAGTGATCCTAACACAACAGATTGGCTTGAGAAGGACCGAAATGTCCCTAACCTTAAGTGAAGTCCCCGGGCACCGAAAGCTGACAATAAATGTCAATGGATTTACTAAATCAGGTGGGATTATTTCCCCTTAAATAAATAACCTGTAAGTAGACCATAATAATGTGACACAATATGATGTTTTATACAAATCAAAATAAACTCTACAAGTATAACCAAATGATCATCAGAGAAATGATGAAAGTGAAAACAAAAGAGAAGTCTATAATCCCAAGACAAATAAAACCCAAGGTAGATAAGACTCAAGGAAAATAGACTCAAGGCACCGAGGTGGAACAACTACAGACTCCAAGAATCGACTCTCACCCAAAGATCCAACTCCATGCATCCATGACCATAACATCATGAAGCTTTTCTAGTAAAATAAGAAACCTTCCCCTTATCCATATCATTATAAACAACATCAACATACACACCAAAGTTCATATGTAAGAGGTGAGTATACAACCCGGTAGGAAAACCTCGAGACTTCCCCCAAATGCCACTAAAATAAGAAACAAGTTAGATCATATTTTATTTAAAATAGTATACAGGAAGAAAACATGAAAACCAATGATATATATATCATAAGGTAGTGAAAAAACTCATGCAAAAATACACCAAGGGCATGAACCCACAAACACATGAAAAATACCAACCAATGCAACCACTACTCGAAGCTCCCCTCTACAGTCCAACTCACAAGAAATATCCATCCCTCCATTCCCAAGTAGTCACTTGATGAAATAATTTAAAATTCCATATGATTTTGAACCATAACCATGTCCAAACCACATGGCCCTTTCTATATGTATATGAACGCATACCCACCAAGTTCATACCAAGTTCCCACACCCAAACCCATTACTTTAAAAACAAATTCCATAAAATCATTTTATCAAACACCTTTCAAGAATCACCCATAATTTTATATATTGAGACAAACCAAGGAATGATATTTCCAATAGATATTTTACAAGGGTTTTCCAAAAAAAAAACTATGAACAATTATTCTAGAAAACAACGAGCCTTCACATTCTAGGAGAAAGTGGAAAAAGAAGAGAATCCGCCCACCACTGATGCATTAGACATGAAGAATCACACCAAGATATCATAGATTTAAGCTCCCATTTTCATTCATTTGATGGATTCCAAAGAATATTTTTCAAAACCGTAGACCTGGGCATGAAAACCCTAAAGGTTTTGGGTGCTGCGGATGCACTGGTAGGGACATGACCAACTCATATTTTTATCGTAATTGATGATTAATCCAAGATGTATGAAGGATTTTTTGACTAGTGTAATTGAATCAATGGTTAATTGAAATGAGAATGATGGAACAAAAAAAGGACCATCACATAATTATTTATAATTAATTTAATCAGTTAAAGAATTACCTTGTGATGAATTCATTCTTAATTTATGAATCTGATATCTCTATGTCATACCATTGTTTTGTCACATGAATCAACTATATATTACCTCTAGTTGTGATATATATATACACCACATACCTATAAGTGATGCCATTGTAATCTATGAGTGCTACCATAGAAGATCCCAACACTTGTGTCGTCTGTCTATGAATTCCATGAGAATCGCATCAAAGAAAGACTATCCTTGATCTCTATAGAATCGAGAGGGTTGGTGGTGGAGGATCACTCTCTATTATCAAGAGTGTTCTTGGAGAGGATATCTCTAGGGATTGAGAGGATTCTCTGGAGTCATTGTGCACAACTAAATCAAATTGCTACCATTAGGTTTGGAAATACTAGAATTGAGTTTAAATAATTCTAGGGTTATAGAATAATTATTGATCATATAACCTTATTATTTTATAAATCCCAGTATAACCCCATGCCTATAATAATAATAATATTATTTTTTTAACATGCTAAAAACAAGTGAATTAATTAAATATCATTTCTTGAATAAATTGTTTAAAATTTATTCAGATGACATTTGATATATATTATTTCTCACCATACCTTTAAACTCAGTCTGCCATTACTCCCCAATATTTACCAAGCCTTGAATAATGACAATTTATTTAATAAATAAATATCATTTCATTATTCTCTTATAAATAAATAAATATTATATTAAAAAAATAGAAAATAAATAGTTATTAAATATTTTGCTCATAGATATTCTCTCGAATAACCAGTGACTGAATATATGCAATCAAGAAAACATGAATAATTATTAATCCACATAAGAGAATAATATTTATTAAAAATGTTAAATAATAAATAATATTCAATATTTAACTAAAGTTTTGGATACACTTAGTGTGTGACTATTTATGACTCTTTTTAGTGGCATTAGGTGAAGCCATCCAAATTCCATGGTTAACATCTAGCAATACACCAAGGAACCCATAGAAAAAGAACTTAATGTCACAATGAAATACAACCACATAAAAATTATTACTATTTAATATAATCCCTTTATCATGATATCTCTAATCAAGTAGGTTGTATGCTAGTGTGATCAACCTATGTGCTCGATATAACTTTCTTTGACTTTCTGGAAATGAACCCATGATATAACACCATGCCCATTTATTTATTTATGATGATTCATTCTCATAAAAGGTATTGATATATTAACTTCTATTAAATAACATAAGGGATAAATTATTTTTTTCATTATTGGTTAATACAATATTACTCGTGACGCACCCAACACATCCTACTTCACCGCAAACATATGTCATCACAATTTTCATCAATATGTTAAATTATGAAAATAATAATATACATTAATAAAAATATTAAAGTATATGGATCAATAAAAAAATCCACATATAGGAAATTTAATGATATATATAAATGTGAATTTCCCACTGGTGGTTTGTGTTCTCATAATCTTCTACACTAGAAATTAATAAGGGTTTACACTATGAGAAAGTGCCTCAAAGTCCTATGCGTAACAACCTTGATAGCCTATATCATTTTTGTCTAGTTAAATGATATCATATGGCTATAGAACATATATTTAAAAATAATTTCATGGCACTTTTGGGTTCTCATCATAATGGGGAACTGTTATGTCCTTTCAGTGATACAATTACTCTTAGGACTTTATCACATACTTTTTTATATAGAAGAACAATCCTGATGTGACAAGAAGTTTTTTAATATTATAAACAATGAATACTATTAATCATAAAGCATATAAGAATTTGGTTCCAGGGAACCAACTCTAAAAAACTCCCCTTTAAACTAGATCCAACCAAAAACAACTTACAGTTCACTAGCACTCACATGATACTCATGCTTCCATAGACTTTAGTTAATGGGTCCACCATGTTTTCTTCCATGGAAACTCTGCTCATTACAACTTCACCCATCTGAGAAAAATCCCTTAAGAGGTGATACTTCTAGAGTGTAAAGACCCTGACCCCAGTAGCCTGAATCTAGTGCTTTACTTTATTACATTGTCATAATAAACAAGGATTTCACATACTGAATAACCGAATAGTTTATTAGATTTAGAAAAACTAGATACAAACATATTTTTTACATTAAAACTTGAAATGAAATAAAAAATAGAAACTCCATTAGAAACATCCATAAACTCTTAGATTATCCCTGCAAGTAATTCATAATATATATCTTTGAATCATGGGAAAAAAATAAAACATAAGAAAGGGGTGAGATCTTATGCTCAGTAAGGTTAAGTAATACAATATAAGATAATATAAAAATAATAAATAAGGCAAGGTGAATGACTAAAAAAACATGTTATTAAAACATAATCTTGATCATAATATGGAAGGAATAAAAGTTGAATAAATAATTCCATATAAATAATCACATTAGAATGACACTTAACCATAGATATTCTACTAGTCGAATAATCACATGAATTTTCAATTACTAATATAATAATTAGGTAATGCATAATGCTATATATTTTAAATATACCATCAAGGTCTTAGTTAAGACATATAAAAATAAATGGTTAATGCCTCAGCCAAATCCATATATGAAAATAAATGAGCAATGCCTTAGCCAAGTCCATATATTTTTTGTCTCATGATACATACTGATGCACCGAGGGGATATAACAGGCCCCTTTCATCACATACTAAGTCCAATAGATTCCTAATATTAATAAGGTTAAATATAAACAACATATACATATGAAATGTAAATAAATTTCCCTAATCTGTAAACATAATCAATAACCATTCTGATTAGTATGGTGAATGGTGTCACGTTAGCACATCAACAGTCAAACTAAACATAAAAATTTTAGTAAATATGGTATATGATAATAAAAATAGATCAATATCAATAAATCATAGACAAAAATACTCTAATAAAATCATCAAGGAATTCTTGAGAGAAATACCTTTTTCACATTGCAAAGAATAGTTTTTTTAGAAAAAAAATCATTTTTATTTGTCATAACTATTTGTATAAAACCAAAAATGAAAAAATATTGTTTTTCATGACATAAGTTTTTATTTTATAAAAATAATGGTGACTTAAAATATATTATGGATGGTACTTGAAAATGGGTAAGAAATTGGGAAGTTCCCTTTAATCAGGTTTGCTTATCGGAAAGAATTGAGAAGAGAACCTTTTAAAACATGTATTTCACAAAAGAGAAAGATGAAATGATATGGATATATAAGTTTGGAAAAAATACACATAATTATTAATAAGTATATAAAAATAAATAATAATTAAATTGTGGTAAAGAAAAATCAAGTGTAACCCATATGAAAAATGGAGGTTCAGGTAGAAACCCTTACCTTATGTGTGAAGGCGTTATGCTCTTAGAATTAATGTCCTAGGTAATGAAATTATATTTATTAATAATTAAATTAAGAACCTATTAAACATGAATTTTATTTATTATAATTTTATTAAGTTCATTTATGGTTATTTTTATGAGTTATATGATTCAACTTTTTCGTTCAAGGGTGTTCTTTTCCTTAGTTTTCATGATTGGTTCACTTGTATATAAGTATGGATGTTCATGTAAAATGGAATTAATTCTACAGAATTAAAATTATTTGTTATTAGTGAACTTACATAATATTAAATGGTCTTATATATCATTTTTTCTATATATAAATATGATTCCTTAGATAAAATGTTAATGATGAACGTTAGTTTATTTTGGTGAATTTTTGATTATCACAAACTATTTTTGTTTTATTAATTAAAATTATGTATATATACTGGTTATAGAATATTATATGACTTATAATATGTATAGTTAAATATTATTTAACCATAATAATTGTTTTATGATCATACTTGAAGGTGGTAATGGAAAATGAAAACACATCGTCCACAATGGCGGTAAATCGACACATCACAAATGATATTTTCATCTTTAGAATAAAGGGAGAGGAGAAGGGGATTGATGATGGATATTCTATTAAAAAAAATAAAATTATAGTATATATAATATAATGGAGTTATTATTCATGTTTGGATAGATTAGGCTAGTGAAGTATAAGAAAATAAACGAAATTGAAAAGAAAATAAAGGAAAATGAAAGAGGATTTTCCCTCTTGAATTTCTCTCCTTGTGAACCTCTTTAAGGGGCATGGGATTGTCCTTTTTGTGAGACCAAAGGATATTTGAAATAAGGGATATAATTGGAATGATGATTGGGTAGAAATTTTATAAGCTTAAATGCTTAAGAGGTGTGAGGAGAAGAGGTGGTGAGGAGTGATATTTATAGTGAAGAAGAGGGGTGTTTTTTGATTATTTTATTCAACAATTTATTTTTTTGGCTCAATACAAGAAATAGTGACGATTCCATAACTAAATATAGTAAAGAGATAATTTTAGTTTGAGATTATGGTTCTTAAGTTAGTGATGACTCAGGGAATAATTTATTTAAATTATAATGTATATATACTGTAAATTACTGTATTTCACTATTCACCAAAAAATTTAACTATTTTAGAAAAATAAAAACAATTCACCCTAACCATTTTTATAAATGTAGAATTAAAAAAAGAACTACATTATATGAATATAATTTTCTAAATATGTGAAATTTAATTTTTAATTAAAATCATCATGTATTAAAAAAATACCGATTTTAAAATTATAACTCGTTTTATAAAACTTTGAAAAATTAATTAAGGTCTCATAAAACTATCTTATAATAATAATACAACAAAATATTAATTTGTGACTCCATTTTATGAAAATATTTTTTCTATTAAATCATTATTTTAATTGTAAAAGTATATTTTAATATTTATGACTTATAAAAATTATAAACTCTTAATTTATCATTTTTAAAACATTTATTTATTTATTCCATGATATAAATATACCATATTTTCATTTATAATATACCTAAATTTTATTTATACTTTCATGGGTGAAGTTACTATTCTATTGGTCATATTACTATTCCTAAGGGTCACATTCCTATTCTAACAGTTATATTTAATAGTATATTACGGTTTTAAACACGGTGTTTCATGGAGAATAAACTATTGAAGATGATAAATTTTAAAAGATAAATACCATAAGATCTTGTGGTGTTACATTCTCCCGTCCTGTAAAAAATTTATCCTCGAAATTTCTAGAATGTCACCTCATAAAAAGATTTGGGTAGTTATTCATCATAAATTCCCCTGGCTCCCACATCGTCTCTTCTATTTTATGATTTTCCCAAAGGACCTTTACCAGCCGAGTCATCTGATTCCTCAACACCTGCTCTCTAGTATCCATAATATGGATTGGCTCTCCACAGTAAGATAAACCAGGTCCCAATTATATTTCTTCAAAAGTGAGGACATGCGTTGGGTCTGCATGTACTTTCCCAACAAAGAGATGTGGAACCATTGTGTACTTTAGAAAGGCTAGGTGACATTTCCAAAAGATAATACATAGCTCTAATTCTCTCCCAGATTTCAAAAGGACCAATGTACCTGGGTCTTAGTTTCCATTTCTTTCTAAATCATATAACACCCTTCCATAGAGATAATTTCAATAAAACATTATCTCCCACTTGAAATTCAAAATCCTTACATTGATCATCGATATAGAATTTTTGAAAAATTTGAGATTCTTTGATATGTGTTTGAATATTTTTTACCTTTTCTATTGGTTCCTTCATAATTTTTGGGCCTAAAATCTTCATTTCACTAACTTTATCCCAACAAGTTGGTGTACGACATCTCTTTCCATAAAATTCTTCATATGATTCCATTTAAATACTTTAATGGAAAAAATTATCATAATAAAAATACAATAAAGGTAAATACTTATCCCACACAACTTCAAATTCAAGTGAGAATTATCTCAACATGTATTCTAAAGTTTAAATGTCCCTTTCAGACTTCCCATTAGTTTTAGGGTAATAAGTTGTACTCAAATGAAGCTCAGTGTCTAAATATTTCTGAAGACACTTCCAGAATTTTGATATAAATCATTGATAATGATCAGACACAATAGAAGGAGGTGATCCATGAAGTCCTAAAACTTCATTAATATAGAGTCTTACAAGGTGGTCCAGTGGAAAATCCTACCTTATTGTGAAGAAATGTGCATATTTGGTAAGTAGATCAACAATTAACTATATCACATCATTATTTCTTGGAGTTCTTGAAAATATAGTGACAACATCCATAGTAATATCATCCCATTTCCATGTATGAATAGGAAAAGGTTGTATGAGTCCTCTAGGATGTTTTCTTTCAGCCTCCACTTGTTGAAATACTAAACATCTTGATACCTAATCAACAATTTCATGATTCATATTATCCCATCAGAAATATTACTTCAAATATCTATACATATTAGTGATACCTAGTTTTATAGAGAAATTAGATATGAACATCATCCAATAACTCCATTCTTAACTCAGGTATGGAGGGAACCCAAGGATTCTTCCCAAATTTTAGAATTACATCCCCATACATGAAGTTTTCCAAATTTCCATTATTACCATCTTTAATTTTCCTTTGAAAATTCTCATCATTAGACCGACAACATTTAATCCTATCTAATAAATATTTTTGGGCTACCAATTGAAAAAGTAATGACATTTCACATTCTTTGATAATTCCCATATCCAACTTTGCTAGATCCATGGACATAGGATCCTTTTCAAACCTCATTTTGTTTAGAACTCTATGATTCTTACTACTCAATGCATTAACTAACTTATTCACCTTCCTAGGGTGGTAGTGTATTGAATAATCATAATCCTTGAGTATCTTGAGCCATTTACTTTGCCTCATATTGAGTTATTTCTGTGAGAAGATATTTTTAAAGCTCTTATAATCTGTATATATCTCACACATTTCACCATAGAGATAGTGTCTCCCTATCTTTAGAGAAAATATTATGAATTATAATTCAAGATCATGATTTGGATAGTTTTGTTCATGAGTTTTTAACTACCTTGATGCATAGGTAGTAACTCCATTATTCTATATAAGGACACATCCAAGTCCTTTCTTTGATGCATCACTATAAATCACAAATCCACCATTTCTCAATGGTAGATTCAAGATTGGATCATTCAATAATCTCATATTTAATTCTTTAAAATATTCTTCAGATTATTTTTTCCATAAAAACTTAACCCCTTTATGAGTAATCTTGGTTAACAAGTTAGCTAATCGGGCACAATTCTGAACGAAACGCTGATATTAACCTTCTAAACCAATGAAACTATATACCTCGATTATGTTCATTGGTGTAGTCCATTTATGAATTTCCTTTTTTATTCATAGGATCAACTAATATTTCATCTTTATATATAATATATCCAATAAAAGAAACTTTTTGAAGCCAAAATCCACACTTTCTAAACTTCCCATATAACTCTTTTCTTCTAAGAGTCTCGAGAAAAACCCACAAGTGGTTATCATGGTCCTCATATATTTTATAATATATCAATATATCATTAATATATACCCAAAAAAATTCATTAAGATATTCCTTGAACACTCTATTCATTAGATCCATAAAAAAGGGTGCATTAGTAAGTTCAAATGGCATTATTGTAAACTCTTAATGTCCATACATGGTTCAAAATGGTGTCTTTGGGATATCTTACTTCCTCACATGTAATTTATGATATCTAGATCAGAGTAAAATCTTCAAAAAATATTGATCTAAATAAAGTTGATCAAATGAATCATCAATGTGTGGTAGAGGATACTTGTTCTTTATTGTAATAGCATTGATTTCACTATAGTCAATGCACAACCTCATGGATTGATCTTTCTTCTTGAAAAAAGAGAACATGGGCTCCCCTTGGAGAAATAATAGGGTGAATAAATCTCTTATAACTAAATTCCTCTAGTTATTTATTAATCTATACTAATTCTATAGTGTCCATTCTATATAGAGTATTTGATATAGATCTTTCACTAGGAATTAAATCAATAGAGAACTCAACTTCCTACGATAGAGGATGTCTAGGTAAATCCTATAGAAATACATAAATGTATTCTTAAAAAATAGTTACATCCTAAATTTGAAGATTTTCCCCCATCCATAAATGATATTTTCTCTTCTTCCCCAAGAAATTCATTTAGAAGAGCTACTGGAGGTGGATCCAGATATGACTTAGATGATGAAGTATCCCCTATAAAGATGAGAAATTCCATACCTTCATCCCAAATCATAACTTCCTTCTCTTTGAAATAATTTTTTTTTATTATATTTCGAAAGCTACTCCATACCAAGGATTATATCAAAATCTACCATAGGTATGATGATAAAATCAGAAATTTTGTCATGTTTATGTGTCATAACAGGAACTACTTAGGACATCGTTGTTGTAATAAGGTTTCCACTGGGAGTATTTACTAAAAAATCCCTTGTTAAGGTGAATTAGAAATAACTAATTTTTAAAGAAAACTGGGAAGATATAAAGGAATTTGATGATTTAGAATCAAATAAATCTTTAGCTAAATTCAAGGAGATAATTAAAGTACCTACTACCACATCATTAGGAACTTTAACCTCAACTTTTTTGATCGCATAAGCTTGTCCTTGATCCCATGGAATTTTATGAGGAAAGTTTCTTTAACACTTCAGACACTCATTTTAATAGTGTCCCATCTCCATGAAATTTTTTCATTAAACATTGATAGCTTTTTTCTTTCCCTTGAAATCGTGAGCATGATGGCCTTTCTCACCACATTTGTAGAAAGATAATTTTTCTTTTAAGTAGGAACCAGGGTGTTTCCTTATATAAGTATCACATGTTGTAAAAATCCCTTTTTATTATTCAATTTATCCATTATTTTCCCTTCCACCACCTTCTTATCTTTTTCCCCTTAAATTCACAAGACTTAGAGAATTATTTCTCTTTCTTTATAGCATATGAGACTACATCTTCGTGTGATGAGAAAGTTTGTGAAACCAGTTCCCTTTAAAGGAATGGTTTTAACCCATTAAATAATTGACCAATCTTGATCTTTGGATTGTGTACATAATATGAAACATTCTTTTCTAACCTTGTAATACTGGATTCATACTTAGAAACATTATCACCCCCCTTTTTCCTCATATTCAATAATTGTCTCTCCATATTTTCTCATTGTTATCTAGGAAAATATTTTTTCATGAAAAGTTCCTTAAAATAATTCCATTCCATGTTTTCAATTTCTTCCTCCTCCTTCGTGTATTGAATCAATGACTACTATTGATCTTCATCTCTAGAGAGATGATAAATTTCCAAGAAAACCTTCTCCCGTTCATTACTTTCCAAAGAAAGAAATATATTCTCTAAGGAACTTTTCCACTACTCTATTACAAATGGGTTTTTAGTCCCATTAAATGATGAAAGGTTATTGTCTCATGAAGTAGTCTAACATTATTCCCCCTCACTATATATTAGGATACTCCATATGGGTAAGGTTATTATTTATAAACAGAGTCAGTTTTCCAAGTATAGTTATAAGTTGTTCAAATCTAGTTGAATCTCCAGTTCTAACATCATTATATTACATAGGATACCAATACCTATATGGACTATGTGTGTTGAAATAGTTTCCATTCCCTCCAATAGGCACCATTTATAAAAAATGGAACACACTAAATTAGATTATGAATCATAATGCATAATTTTTGAACAAGAAAAACACTTAATATAAATAGGAAATTTATGCATAGATAATATCATAATCATAAACATGGTTTCTTTGGGGACATGTTTACTTTTAAATTATTCATTATGGTTTGTAAATAAAATTTGAATTATTCTAATCATATCCCCCAGGAGTGTCAAAACAGGTGTGTAGTAAGACCCATTTTTGTGTACTAGGTTACACTGAGTCAAGCCTGGTGCACCTTTTCAGAGTTATTACCCCTAGGTACATTTTTTCCAAAACCACGTCTACTTATAGTATCCATATAGGGATGTATTTCTAAGAATACCCACATAATCTATAACTTACCAAAATTTAAGGATGTTCTTCTATTCTTATACTCAAAGTATATATTAGGGTTATATTACCTAATTTATATTTTATAAATTTAGTTTTCAAGTTTTCTACTAAACTTCCTCTGATACCAACCGTAAAGACCCTGACCTTAGTAGCCTAGATCCAATGCCTTACTTTATTAAATTGGTATAATAAACATGGAATTCACATTTCGAATGACCAATTAGTTTAATAGATTTGTAAAAACCAAATATAATCTTAATTGTTACATTACAACTTGAAATAAATAAAATATAGAAACTACATTGGAAACATCCATAAAATTTTAAATTATCCCTGTGAGTAATTCATAATATACATATTCACATCTTGGGAAAAAATATAACATAAGAAAGGTATGATATTAGATGCTTAGTAAGGGTAAGTAATAAAAAAAAAGATAATATAAATATAAATAGTAAGTCAAGGTGAATGACAAAAAACACATTCCATTAAAACATAATCTTTAGCATAATTTGATAGGAATAAAATCTGAATAAATAATTCCATATAAATAATCACATGAGAATGAAACCAAACCATGGATATTATACTAGTTGAATATTCACATGAATTATAAATTACTAATATAATATTTTGGTAATGAATAATTCCATAAATTTGAAACATACCATCGATGCCTCATCCAAGACATCTAAAAATAAATGGTTAAGGCCTCAGCCAAATCCATATCTGAAAAAAAGGACAAGGCCTTGACCAAGTCCATATCTGTTTTATCTCATGAGAAATACCGATGCATCTAGGGGATATAACAGGACCCACCCATCAATTACTAATTACAATTCATTCCTCATATTAATGAGGTGAAACATAAACAATATATATATGTATATATATATACACGAAATGTAAATAACTTTCCCCAATTTGTAAATATAATCAATTACTATTTCGAGTAGTATGGTGAATGGTGTCAAGTTAGAAAATCCACAGTCAAACTGATCATAACCATTTAATAAATATGATAGATGATAATAATAATATATTAATCTAAATAAATCATAGTTTAAGATAATCTAATAAAATCATCAAGGAATTCTTGAGAGAAACACCCTTTTCACTTTTCAAAGAGGAGTTCTTTTGGAAAAAAATCATTTGTATTTGTCACAATTGTTTGTATAAAACTAGAAATGAAAAAATATAGTTTTCATGAAATGATTTTTGATTTTATAAAAAAATGGTGTCTTAAAAAATATTATTTATGGTAATTGAAAATGGGTAAGAAATCAAAAAGTTCCCTTTAACTAGGTTTGCTTATCGGGAAGAATTGAGAAGGGAAACATGTAAAACAGGTATTTACCATAAAATAAATATAAAATGATATGGATATTTGATTTTGGAACATATATATAGAATTTATAATAATTAAATAAAAATAAATAATAATTACATTTGATTAAATAGAAATAAAGTGTAACCTAAATGAAAAATGGATGTTCGGGTAAAAACCCTTACCTTAGGTCTGAAAGTGTTCTGGTATTGTACTTAACATCATGGATAATGAAATTAGATTAATTAATAATTAAATTCAGAATCTATTCAAAATTTATTTTATTTATTATAATTTTATTAAGTTTATTTATGACCTTTTCAATGAGTTATAAGATTCAATTTTGTCATTCGAGGGTGTTCTTTTCCTTGGTTTTTATGATTAGTTCACTTGTATACATGTATGGATGTTCATGTAAAATGGGATTAATTCTCTAGAATTAAAATTATATGTTATTAATGAAATTACAGAATATTAAATGGTCTTATATATAATTTTTTCAAGATATTAGGATGATTCATTAGATAAAACGTTAATGATGAATGTTAGTTTATTTTTCTGAATTTTCAATTATCACGAACTAGTTTTGTTTTATTAATTAATATTATGTATATATACTAGTTAAAGAAGATTATATGGATTATAATATGTATAATTAAATCTTATTTAACCATAATAACTATTTTATGACCATATTTGAATATGGTAATGGAAAATGAAAACGCATCATCCATGATGGCGGTAAATCGATAGATCCTCAACAATATATTTTTATCTTTAGAATAAAAGAGAGAGTAGAAGGGGGTTGATAATGAATTTCACATTAAAAAAATAAAATTATAGTCTGTATAAGATAATAGATTTATTATGAATGTCTTTATATAGGAGGTGATGTAAGGATAAGAAAATAAATGAAATTGAAAAGAAAATAAGGGAAAATGAAAGAGGATTTTACCTTTTGAATTTATTCTCCATGAAAACATCCTTAATGGGATTGGGATTGGTCTTTTGGTGAGACCAAATGATACTAGATGTGGATGTGAGACTTGGGAGAATATTATTGGGTATAAATTTTACAAGATTCAAGGCTTAAGATGTGTGAGGAGAAGAGGTAGTTAGGGGTGATATTTATAGTGGAGGAGGGGGGTGTTTTTTGATTATTTTATTCATTTGTTTATTATTTTTGATCAAGACAGAAAATAATGATTATTACATGACTAAATATATTAAATAGAGAATTATAGTTTGAGATAATGGTGCTTACATTATCAATGACTTAAGTAATAATGTATTTAACTTATAATGTATATATACCGTAAATTTCCGTATTTCACTATTCACAAAAATTCACATATTTTAGAAAAATCCCAAAAATTAACCCTAAACATTTTTTGACATGTAGAAATAAAAAGGAACTCTATTTTTAAAAAATAATTCTTCTAAATATGTGAAATTTAATTTTTAATTAAAATCATCATTTATTTGAAAAATACCGATTTTAAAATTATAATCGGTTTTATGAAACTTTGAAAATTTAATTAAGGTCTTATAAAATTATCTTATAATCATAAGTCAAAAAAATATTAATTTATGAGCCTATTTTATGAAAATATATTTTCTATTAAATCATTATTTTAATTATGAAATTTTAATTAAATATTTATGACTTACAAAAATACAAACACTTAATTTTTCATTTAAAAACATTTATTTACTTATTCTATGATATAAATATACCATATTTTTATTTATAATATACCTACATTTTATTTATACTTTTATGGGTTAAGTTACTATTTTATTGGTCATATTACTATTCCTAATTATCATATTACTATTCCAATGGTCATATTTAATAGTATATTATGTTTTTAAACTCACTGTTTCATGAATAATAAACTATCGAAGATGATAAAATTTAAAAGATACATAATAAGATCTTGGAGTGTTACATGGAGTATGTTCTTTGTCCATTTTTGTGACCTTGGATCGATTTTAAGAGCCACCATTTTAGTGTTATCACAATATAATGTGACAAGTTCTTTGATTCTAGGTACATTATCAAGATCTTAGACAAAGTTTTGTATCCAAAAAACTTCTTTTTATGCATGAAAATCTTCTATATACTTAGAATCTACTGTAAAATCAGTGAAAACTATCTAATTTGTATTCTTCTATCTCATAGCTCCTCCACTGAGACCAAATAAATATCCTGATTGTGACTTCATATCATTCTAATATATTTAAAATCTAACATCAGTATAACCCCTGATGACTAGATCCATTTGTCCTTCATACACTATGAACATATCCTTAATTGTCCTCAGATACATAAGGATATAATTAATAAAAGATCAATGTTGTTTACCTAGATCAGCCTGATATTTTCTTACTATGATCAAGGCATATGAAACATAAATCTTAGAACATAACATGGAATTCATGTTGATACTTTCACAGAAGCACATGAGATCTTAATCATTATCATTTTATCCTCTTATGACTAAGGAAACATTTTATTAAAAATATGTATACCATGAGACACTATAACCAATCATCTCTTGTATTATTCCATACTAAATTTCATTAGCATCTGGTCAATGTGTTTACCTTGACTTAGTCCAAGAAGCCGCTTGGATCTATCACAAATGATCTTGGTCACTAGAATGTATGCTAATTTACCTAAGTCTTTCATGGATATGCACTTGTTTAATAATTAATTAATTTAATTTAAGAATGGTATATCATTTCCAATAAATAATAAGTCATTAACATATATTACTAGGATAATGACTGCTCTCTCACTAAACCGCTTGCAAACACATGGATCACATTCATCCTTAATGAAACCAAATTCTTGTATAGTTTCATTGAAATACATGTTTCATGAATAAGATTCTTTATTTAATCCATAAATGGATATCTATAACTTGTAATTTTTTTTGGAATTACTTAGAGTCACAAACCCTTTTGGTTTTATTATATAGACATCTTTATGAAGGTTTCCATTAAGGAAAGATGTTTTGACATCCATATTCCAAATTTTGTATTCAAGGTAAGATGCTATAGCAAGTATAATTATGATGGATTTAAATATGATAACTGAAGAAAATGTTTCATCATATTCAATTCCTTGAATATGTTTAAACCATTTAACTACTAAATATTATTTATATGTATTTAATTTACCTTCTATGTTCAGTTTTCTCTTGAATACCCACTTACACTCAAAAGGATTTACATAAATAAGAGGATTGGTAGGACAATTTTTTTTGATACATAGAATCTATCTATGAATTCCTGGATTCTTACCATATTGAACATTCTAAGCTCTCAACTTCCTATTTGTAAGAGAGAGTTTCATTATTTTTAATTAATAATGAGTCACCATCTTCTATGACTAGAAAACCGTATCTTTCTAGTTCTCTTACCTCTCTGGGGCTCCTACACAGTATTTATGTTTCAGGAAAAACATCTTCCATGGGGACTTATATAATCTATTCCTATAGAAACTCTTTTGTATCTTAGTAATTAACTTCATAAAACTTAATATTTATCCCACTATCCTTTTTGAGGATGCACTCCTTAATAAGAAAAATGGATTTTATTATGACAATCCATTTCTTATCCAAGGGATTATATAGATAATAGTCATTGGTTTCTTTGGGACATCCTATAAATATACTATTCATTCCTTAGGGTTCTAGTTTTTTTCCAAAGTTTCCTTAAAAATTTTCTCTCATCCCCATACACATTTATGTGAAAAAAGTTTTTTCTCACTCCATAACTCAAATTGAATTATATTTTCTACTTTAGTTGGTACTTGGTTTAGTGTGTATGTTGTAGTTTGTACTGCATATCCCCAAAAGGATAATGAGATATCTACATGGATCATCATCGACCTTTCCATGTCTAGCAAGGTATATTTCCTACTTTCATTAACACTATTCCATTATAGTGTATAAGGTGTTGTAAGTTGAAATATAATATCAAACTTCTATATAAAGTCAATAAAATCTTGGTTAATATATTCACCACATTTATTAGATAAAAGATTCTTTGTCTTATTACCAATTTTATTCTCTACTTCATTCTTGAAGTCTTTGAATTTCTCAAAGGTCTCAAACTTATACCTCATCAAGTAGAAATAACCATATCTACTCACGTTATCATTAAAAGTTATGAAGTAAGAATATCCACCTCTAGCTTCCACTGTAAAATGTTTACACACATTACTATGTTTAAATCCTAGAATCACTGTGGCATTTTTACCCTATCCACCGAATGGTTTTTTGGTCATTTTTCCTTGTAATCAAGAATGAAATCTTTCAATTGGTATTATCTCAAAATAATCTAAATAACCATATTGATAGGGATTTATCAGAAACATCTTGTTTACATGACCAAGATGGTGATTCCATAGGTGGTTGTTATATGAGTTTCATAGAAATGATTCATTATCTATTTCAAATATTTGTTTTTTTAAAATTTAAAACATAAAGAGTTTTATTTAATTGTTCCATACCATGTAAAATGTTTTCATTTTTAAATAAGAATTCTTTATTTCTAAATTTGAAAATAAATCAATCTATATCAAGATAATAAATAGAGATGATGTTATTAGTAACACTTGGAATAAAATAATAATTCTTTAAAACTAAAATAATTACAGCTGACAACATAAGGTTTTAGTCACCTATAGAAAAATCAGTGAGTCATATTTTATTATGTTCTCAAAGATCCACCTATCACCTATAAATATTTCAAAATTTACTTGGTTACAGTATTTAGATATATATGTGAGCATTAATATCCAAATATAACACCCAATGTGTAGATATAGAAATATTAGACTCAATAACAAACACACCTTCATATTTTCCTTTATTCTGGGTGTAGTTCTTCCTCCATTATCCTAGATTTCCACATGAAAAACATAATGTATCTTTTTCCTTCACTTTCCTTTAGATATTATTATTCCTGGAAGGATGGTGCCTTGGGATTTAGACTTATTATGAGTCTTGGGACCCTTTTCCTTATTATTCCTTTTCTTGTTCTCTAGAAGGACTATGGATTTTTCAAGACCCATGTCTTTGTTAACTTGGAGAATGATGGTAAGAAGTTATGAAAGATACTTATTATTATTGATCATGTTTTAATTAATAAAGAAACTAGATAATTATTTAGGTAGTGATGAATGAATTATATCTTTGTAAAAATCATTAGGGAATTTAATTCCCAAGATGTATAAGCGCTCTATATAGCCAATCTTCTTGACTAGATGAGGCGTAACATGCACAAAATCTATAAGATTGTATGTAAACAGTGCATTGGATATCTTATATCTCTATTGACTCACCTTCACTTTATAGAGATGATAAATCATTCTATATGCATCCATATCCTCACATTTCATTAGAATCTCATTGGATATGGACAATAGCATGAAATACTGGACATCTATGGCATCATCCAAATGCTTCTCATATATAGATAATTATTTCTCACTAGCCTCTTGGCCAAGAGCTTTAAGAATGAGAGTTTCCAGCACATATAATTTCTTTTCATGGTGTAGAATAATGTGAAAGATCCTTTTCAATTTTTTGAAATTATTTCCAGTGAGAAGGTAATCCTTATAAACTATGGATCATAGTGATATGGTTGAAGTAATGTGTATTTTCATTTCAATAATTAAGAGGGGAATAATTTTAGTGTTTTATTTGATTTAAAAAATTAGATAATAAATATTAGATTTATTAATCTCCCAATATTTTATCATAACCCAATATCACTCACTATTGGTTTCAAAATATCCTATTGCTTGGAAATTCTAGTGGAAAGGACCCATATTCCCTTTATCATAACCCAAACTTTATGCTGACAATTTTTTTGAAGGGTTTTAGGTAGGAATAATTTTTACAACCCCATTAACTTAAAGTTATTTTATTTTTTGAGTGGAATCCCCAACTCTAAAATCCATGTTTTATATTTCATCAATCCTCTCCTCTTAGTTACACTAAGTTCTACTTTAGAATTCAACACTTTTTTTCATTTAAGTCGACCCAAAACTCAAGTTAAAACTCCCTGATAATTAAAAGCACCTCAAATTTGGATAGTATAGAAATTTAAGATATTGTTTGATTTTATCTTAAGTAGTGGAAGGTTATACTGAATTAATATATATAATTTAGGTATTTTAATCTTTATTAATTAGTTTCCCATTTTGTCTTTATTACATGCTTATTAATACTAAGTGGATTTACTTAAGTGATCAAACACATCTTAGATAAAGTTTACAAATAATCATTTTTTTAGTTCTATCTTTAATTCTTAGTAATTCATTAATTCATGTGATCATGAAAAACACCCATAATGTAATTAACCATACAAATTTATAGAAATAAAATAACATGAATAGTATTATCATGATATTTTCATAATGGTTAATTTATCTAGATGATGATTAACTAATCATCGAACTAGGGGAAAAACCATAAACCATGACTTGGTTTATGTTTTATCTTTCCCCTCATCGTCCCATGTATATCTTATATTAGTTTTACCTCAATACCAAACTCAAACCTCTTTCATTCTTATGGGAGATCTATCTATTACATAAGCTTTTACTCAAACACTGGAGAGGGGAACCAAATGATAGTTTATGGGGTTTATATAAAAGGAAACTATGAAAACACCATCTCTTACGCATTGATAGAAGGGATGACACATAATGCATCAATTTAATTTATTAATAAATTAAAATGAATCCAATCGTATACAAATTTCTAGTCTATACTCATGATCACCCACATATATATGCAATAAATTACACATTTAAAATACTAGCATTCATTCCCAATCATTTTTATTTAAGATAAATGACATTCGAATCAATTAATTATATTATTTAATTGATAAGTTATTTTATCTTAATTATCAGAAAAAAATTATTAATATTCTCATCCATCATTATTTTATATAAATTAAAAATTTTATTTAAAATTGATTAATTATAAAATATATACCTTGGAGGAAACATAATGAGTACCCATCCGAACTACCCATCATGTATCATATTCATATACATTTTAATCATGAAACATGCATCATACACATATTATCATGTAATTTCATGGAATTTACTATAAAATAAATGAAACACATGCACATGTTATTTACACAACATATTATGTATTAATAAACATAGAGTAATCACAATAAAATGTAGTTCAAAATATTTCATAGGAATTAATTAGATATCTAATATATATAAAATCCATGACATGGAATGTATGAGTCAAATAAATGACACAAAAAACACATATTGAAATTTTTTAAGTAGTATAATAAATTAATTTTAAATTCTGTGTAATCAAGTAATATACAAAACATATATTATCCAGCTACATGTCATGTACAATTATTTACTGTATATCCATGAGACTAGATTTATCATCATGTCATAGACATTAATGGATTTGATGATGTATAAATGAGATACATGTTGTGTGGTATTAGGGTTACACAATTACTAGTCACATGTTTCATGTAATAAACACATGACTCATCTTTGAATAATATAATACACATTGTGTATGCAAGTTAGACACTGTGTAGTTCAGCTAACCATGTGCTGGGTTAGACTGGTGAATACATAGTGTGTATTAATTACACACCACATGAAATAAATTAATGATGTTACTAATTAATTTATAAAACTTCCCAGTGCATTAAACATGAGCATAGAGTGTGTACCTATAGGCTACATGCCATGTATTCTTGTGATATCTCACCCGAATCCTTGGATCCTCCGAATGAGTTCTTTGAATGTTCGTGATTAATAATTAACCAAATTTTTATTATATTCTCAAGAAAAAATAGGAGGATGAGGATATCTCATGATTTATATTTAAATAAAGATTAAACCAAAATCTAAAACTAATGATAAATATATAAATCAGTCAATGGTCATTAAATTATTATAAATTATTATGCAACCACTATAATACCACTTGAAAGTTCTGAGTGTAATAGAATCACATGCAGGGGATTTCTTAACTAATGTATTTGTCATAATTGATGATTAATATGAGATGTACATGATGAATAATGACATGAACAATGAAATTGAATCAAATATTAAATGACATGAGAATGTTGGGACAAAACATAGGATCATCACATAATTATTTATAATTTATAAAGTAGTTAAAGAATTATCGTACGATGAATTATTTCTTCAATAATGAATCTGACTGTGTCTCTACATTGTACCATCATCGCACCATATAAATAAATTGTAGATTCTCACTAGTGGTGATTCAAACTTACACCAAAAACCCCTGAACGATGCCGTAGGAATCTCTAAGTGCTAGCATGGAAGATCCCAATGCTTACATCATTCGTCTATGATTTCTATGAGGATCACTTAAAAAAAGGACTCTCCTAGATCTATCTATACTCGAGAGGGGTCATGGAGGATGATCAATATCTATTCTTGAGAGAGTTATTATAGATGATCTCTTTAGGACATGAGAGGATTCTTTAGAGTCATTGTTTACAAAAAAAGGCCAGTGTTAGGGTTGGAAATAATATAATTGGGTTTGAATAGTGCTAGGGTTAGAAAATAATAATTACACATGGGCCCTTATAATTTTCTTAGTATCCATAGAACACCATGTTTATAATAATAATAATAATAATAATAATAATAATTTTTAACATGCGAAAATATAGAAAATTAATTAAATATTATTTCTTAAATAATTTTTTTACAATTTATTCAAATAACATTTAATATATATATTATTTATTACCAAAACACTAAACTCAGTTAGCCATTACTCCATTATATTTATAAGACCTTTAATAATTAATATGTATTTAATAAATAAATATCACTAGATTATTTTCTAATAAATAAATAAATATTATATTCACTAAATATAAAATAAAAATTTATTAAGTATTCTGCTCACAAATATTCTCTCAAATAACTAGTGAATAAATATATGCACTTAAGAAAACATGAATAATTATTAAACTATGAATGTGAATAATATTTATTCAACATGTTAACTAATAAATGATTTTTAATATTTAACCGAGGTTTTGGATATACTTAGTGTATGACCATCTAAGCCTCTTTCTAAGTGGCATTAGGTGGAGCCACCTAAAGTTCAAGGTTAGCGTATAGCTATACACCAAGGAACCCATAGATAATGAAGTTAATGTCAAATATATATATAAACTTTTATGAATTATTACTATGTAATATAATACCTTTATCAAGATATCTCAAATAAATTAGGAAACATGCTAGTGTCATCAACTTATGTGATCAATGTCTCTTTCTTTCAATTTTCAAAAATGAACCCACCCAGAGAACACCATGGATATGGATTTATTTATATTGTTCCGTTAGCATCAAAGGTAATGAGATATAAACTTACATTAATGAATGGAAGGGAAAAATCCATTCTCACATTATTCATTAATGCAATATTACTTGTGACACACCCATCATATCATACTTTTCCATGAACTTATGTCATCATGGTTTTCATCAATACATAAAAATAAATGAATAATATTATCTAATAATAATAATATTAAATTATAAGGATCAATACACACATCTAAATATAGGAACATCCAATGACACATATAAATGTGAATTTCCTACTCCCAGGTCATGTTCTCATAATCCACCACATTAGAAATTACCAAGGGTGTACACCATGATAAAGTACCTCAAAGTTCAACGAGTCTCCACTCATAATATCCTATATAATTTTTGTGAAATAAAATAATATCATCTGACTATAGAACATATATTTAGGAAATTATCATGGAACTTATGAGTTCTCATCATTTTAGGGAATTGATATGACCTTTCAATGTGACAATTACTCTTAGGACATTACAAAAAAACATTCATAATGTGATAAAAAATTTATTAATATTAAAAAAATTATTACAGGTAATCATAAAGTACATATAATTTGGTTATATGGAACCAAATATAATAAACCCTGAAATTGGGTTCCTCTTCTGAGAAAACGAGAGAATAAAGGAGAGAAAGAGAGAACACGACTCTTTCCTTTGATCTCTATGATATAATACTCTCTAATTAATTAAAATCAAGTAATATAAGGAATAAGAACATCAAAAACAACTAGATAATAGACAAGTATTGAGATCCTAGTAGAAGAGAGAATGAATGATCATTTTAAGGGAGTTTTTGGGTTAAAAATAATTTTTTCAGAATTTATATATCATGTCACATAGTTAGGCTGCATAGTTTTTCAAACTGTGCACTGAACATGTGGATAAATTATATCTCTAAAATCACCAAGTAACATGGTTAGAATTTATGGTTTTTCCTAACCATGAAACTCCCTATAAGAATTCTCAAACTATCATATGGTTACCTAGAGAACAACACCTGTTTTCCCTTAACTGTGTGAGAAATTTGAACCTCCTAAAACCCTCCCAAAACATTCAAAAAACCACACAGAATCTCATAAAAATAAAACCAACTATTATATAACTTGAAAATACATAATTAAATAGAAAAATTCCTCAAATTGGGGGTGTTACACTCTTACCACCATGTGGATTTCCATACCTGTGTATTTGGAGGTCGTTTGTTCACTAGAATAGTTCAAGCCACTGATCTAATAAGAATTTATACCAGTCCTAAGTTTCCTCATGAAGTAGACCACACTACAATAATATCCATACCAGAGAGATTCATCTAACTTTCAAAATATTTTCATATCTATCTAGAATATGAATCGGGGAATGAATAAATGTTGCATCTGGTTCAAGGGTAACATGATCCCATCATATCACATGGATAGGTTTAGGATAACACTTATTTAACTGGGAGACATGAACAAAATTATAGTCAACACTGAATATAGATGGTAATTATAACTAATATGAGAAGTCACCAATGCATTATAAGATCTAAAATGTCTTGATATACTAAAGATCCAACTTCCCTTTCTTTCCCAAATGACAATGATTAAGTCTTAGGGAAAGTTTCAAGAATACATGGTCAATGAAATTAAAAAATACATCTCATCATCGATGATATTCATAAAATTTATAATTGCTTCGGGTCATTTCCATCAATTTTATAATAATCTATATTTTTATATTTATCTCATGGACAATACTTGATCCGATCAATAGAGTTTCCCTATTCTCTACCCAAAAAAGTAGAGATTGACATTGATGTTCACCTAATGCCTCGAACAAAGCCATTTTTATTATGTCCAGATAACTGTTGTTATATGATAAATCCACCAAAGGAAAATGATCTTCCCATGAGCCATAAAAATCCATCACACATGCTCAGATCATTTCCTCCAATTTCAAGATCTTACATTCTGACTGAACATCCATTTATGGATGATATGTCATTCTCATGATCAACTAAGTGCCAATAGAGTTTTTCATTTTTCTCAAAAAACGTGAAGTGTATCTAGGTAATATGTTATATACAATTGATATTAACACTCCATGAAACTTCAATACTTATATAATATAGTTTTTCCAAGTATTCCACTCTATTGGACTCTAAAATTTGAATGAAATGTGTTGAATTGGTCAGTTGATATACAATCACCCAAATAGAACCATACATCTAATGTGTCCAAGGTAGACTGATGATAAATTCCATAGAAATCTGTTATCATTTCCATATAGGTATAGGCATAAATGGTAACATTAATGTTGGTAACTAGTGTTAAACCTTACCTATTTGTAGTGAGACATCTCATAACATGATCAACTAATTTCTGTTTCATATCAAACCACAAAAAATGGGTGTTCATTGCCCTATACATTTTCTAAATACCTAAGTGAACCACCCATTTTTAATGGTTATAAGTAGTGAGAAGATGTTATTATAATTATGATAGAATTATGATTAGATTCTAAAAGCATAACATGAAGTTTTTATCCAATATATAGAACTTAGTGGTCTTCCCACCATTGAGTTTTGACCTCATGGAAATGCAGTCTAAGTCTGATTACTTTGCCTCCTTAATCAGACTCACTAAATTATGAACACGAGTAATGAGAGAGAAAAATGCATCTAGATTCTATTCCCTACAATCCAAAATTCATGTCGGTAATTTTCCCATAAGATTCCACTAGTCATGAGCTTATCTGACAACTTCATTATATAATTTTTTACTAAAATCATCAACCATTGAATTTCATTTTCCATGTTTCTAAACCAAATCAATGTCAAACATATAGAGGTATTTCATCCACCATATTTTCCATAGGTTAAATACCTTTGTGAAAAGACATGTTTTAAGATTTTATGATTTATAAAAATGGTAAAAATTTAACCAAATAGGTAATTACACCATGTTTTTTATGCGTTGAACATAAAAACTAATTCCAAGTCATGTGTCAAATAATTATTTTCATGTGTTTTCAACTATCTCGATCCATAAGATATGTCATGGTCTCCTTTAATGATAACACAACCCATTCTAGATACAGGTGCATCACAATACACCATATACCATTGTCTTGGTTCTATAAAGATAAGGATATGTGATGAAGTGAGATGTGCCTTATGATTATGAAATGATTTCTAGTAATCAACAATCCATTTGAATAGAATAACTTTTATTATCAAATCAATCATAATATAAGAGAGGCTTGATAATTCCCAAAAAAAGTGATGATAATAATATGATAATACCATAAATCTCTATATCTAGAAGATGTTCTTAGAGAGTTTCCAAGAAATCACCTATTTGATATTTTAAGGATTGTCTGATATATCAATATAGAAATTACATGACCAAGGAAATGAACCTCTTATATACAAAAGTAACACTTAGATAATTTAGTGTAAATTCAGTACTCACACAATATAACAAATAAAATCTCTAAGTGCTTCACATGGTTATTTATAGTTTGAGAGTACACCAAAATATCATTGAAAAATACAACAAAAAATGAGTTTAGATACTTGGTGAATAAAATGAACCAATATAAACATGAATTAAATAATATAATAATATCATGTTTTAAATAATACATCTCCCAAAATTCACACAAACTAAGGGCTTAAAGGTTTAGTGTATTTAAAATTAGTAACATAAACATTTTATTTTACTAAACTCCAAATCTATTTTTTTCATTTTTGAATAAACCACTTTTTGGTTTAGTGGGAACCTCAAAAACACAATTCCTCCAAATGACACGAACCAACCTAATTCCCAAACCACCATACAAAGAAAGGTAAAATAAAATTTAAAAAACAAAGACATAAAACAAAATCTTCAGCGAAATAAAAACAATATAACAGTTCCAAAAACACCAATCAAGGTTCAAAATTCAAATTGGAAATTCAAACAAAGAACTGTCACACCACCTCAGGAGAAAACATTATGTGGGAATATGGAGCCTTAAAGTTTCTTTGATACTACTATAGAATCCATCAATGAAATCTAAAACATCATTATCACATTACCATCATCAACATCTGGTGTCCACAACTAGAACTGAACCAGAAAACCATGAAACATAGGCAACAACCGAACACTTCGCCTAAGAGACCACCATTGTCGTCGTCACCCAATCACCACCAAAGCCGAATTTTTGAATAAAATAAGACCCTTCAACCTTTCCATTGTAAAAACATCACTACAGGAATCACGAGCCAACACAGTGATTCCAAAAAACACATTTTCAATTAAAGAAGAACAACATCCATAAAACCAGAACCTGAACATACCAAAGGAAAAAATCCAACGAAGATGAGCTACCATGAAACCCATCGACTGTTCGAAAATAACCTCCTAGAACTTCTTCAAACCACCAATCCAAACCGACTAGGAGAACAGATATGGAATTATAAATCTAGATAATACTAGAAGCAGTTGAGAACTCTATGATGTGAGATGAACCACACCAGGAATGCCGAACCAAACTATAGACCTTGAAACTCCAAACCTGCAATTCACAAAACACAGAAAACATCAATCGAGGACCACTGCATCTCAGATGAAGCCAGCAGTGGACACACCTCTTGGAACATCATCGATTGGTTGAACTAACTTCCCAAATACTCTATGAAATATAACACCCTGAGATTTTTTGAATTATTTTTTTTCAAATTAATTTAATATTTTTTATATTTTTTATTTAATGCAACACTAAAAATAGTTAATTTTATATTAAAGGACTATGTATGGATTATGTTATATGCAACACCAATTTAATCATAAACTATACATAACATAAATTTTATCTTTCTATACATATAACACCTAGGCTAGCTTGTGTTACATGCAATAATTACTTTCCTCTATGTCTTTCATAACACGTATGATCGAGTTTTACCAAACAATAATATATTATTAAAATATTATTATTTAATATAATAAGATATAAACCTGCCGTTAAATTAGAAATTATGAATAGTATTAACTAATTTATGAAAATATATAATTTAAAAAAATATAATATGAATTCATATGTTACCAATTAATTAGAAATTAATACTAAAATATATTAAATATAAAGGAAAATATTATTATTTTATGGTCAAAAAGTTGTTTTACCCTAATAAATTAAACTTATTACTATTATTTTGTGATATTAATGTAATATATATGTAATATATTCAATAAAATGTTTTTTTATATCCATCCAATAGATTTTATAGACATAAGATAAGAACAAACCCAATTTTATGCATAAAAACCTATATTTTTTATAAAGGTAGTTTTGGTGCCTTTTAATGGAGAACCTATTTTAAATCCAATTTTTGGAACTTTTATAGATTTAATATGTCCAAATAAGCTTAATATTTTAATATAAAGTTAATAATTAGTATAGGATAATTTTTTTTGTATTTTTTCTGTAAGGTTTCATTTTTTTAATGAATAATAAAAAATACTGAATTTTAAATCAAAACTACTTTTTCATATAATTAATTTATAAGGTTAAGTTATATTTTAAATTGGTTGTAAAGTTTAGTTATAAGATAATTTTATAAATTAATCCAATTTATCTCATTATAATCAGTTTCAATTTTAAACTGGGTATAAAAACTTAGCAAACTTTTGAACATTTTTACTTTAAAAACCCGTAGTGTCATCCCGTTAGCAGGATTATTTTTAAATTAATTTCTGCCACTTATGGGATTATAATTTTTAAAAATGGATTCCAAATTTTTAATAATAATAATTTATAATGTATAATAAGGTCAAATTATTTTTTTAGCAAAAATATTAGAGAAAGTGATTAAAATTAATTACAATAATTAAGAAAAAAATTAGGTTAACAAAGTTCTAAACTTTAAATTTATGACCCAAAATGACCTAGAAACTTATCCAAGAGCCATTGGATTTCCATATTTAGACCCCATAATACCTTGTATCTAATTTTTTCTAGTATGTTATCCAATTTGAACATGAAAAAAGTGGGTGGAATTATCTCTTAAAATATTTACAAGAGTGCCACTCCTCCTCCTTTATAAAAAATCCTCTTATCCTCCCACTTACTCACACCTCTCAAGACACTTTGAATAGGACAAGATCTACCCAATAAACTACCCAAAATACCTACCTTACTCCTATAATATTACCCTTGGGTATAAAGTAATCCAAGTAAGCCTTTTGGCACAAACCAACAGGAGTTACCCGATTAAGAGGTAACAACTTCTCTCAAGATCCTTCGTTTTATTTTCTTTATCCACACACTAAACTATATTTATTCCATGATTTTATAAATAATTGTATATTAAATATAATATAATTTTTTTATGCTAATGGTTCAACCTAAACTTACACACACCTCTATCTAATGGGTAACAAACATACTGTTTATGTGTACGGTGAACTACCACCTCACAAAATGATGATTGCTCATTTTTTCTTACCATCTCTCATGGTGGAAATTATGATGAAAACTATGTATATATATGTTATATATTATATATTTTTTGTCTTTAATATTATTTAATCCTTTTACAACCCATATCTTTTTTAATTTCCATTTGGTATAAATATGATAATTTCGTTTGAGGAAGTATGGACTACCACGCCCTCAAAGTGATGTAATTTTTTCACACACTACAAGAATGTATTAGGGATGAGTTTAGAAAAATTATATGATATATGTGATATAATAATTATATTGGAATAATTATATATATACATACATATACACATATTTAATGGCTCGGACCTTCCTGGTCCAATACTTTGTCAGATTCTAGTGTTTGGGGTGTCCTGGACACCATCAGTGCATCAGGAGGGCATAGGTGTCAGGGGAAGGGTGTCACATTGGTCCTTAGCACTGATTTCCACCCTCATACTGATGGTTATACAGATAGGACCATCCAAACATTGAATTATATGCTACGAGCGTGTTTTATGGACTTCTAAAGGTCGTGGGAACGACACTTGCCTTTGGTAGAGTTTTCCTACAAAAATAGCTATCACTCTACCATTGGCATGGAACTATTTGAAGCCTTGTATGGAAGACTGTGTTGTTCATTCATGTGAAGGACAGAGGTTGGGTAGGTGGGTGTTCTTGGCCCGGAGGTGGTGTAGAGAACAACGGAGAAGGTTCAACTTGTGCGTGAGAAGATGAAGGTGGCTCAAGACCAGAAGAAGTCGTATGATGATCATAGGAGGAGACCCTTGTAGTTCAAGGTTGGGGACCAAGTGTTCTTGAAGCTATCCCCTTGACATGGATAGTGGAGGTTTGGTAGGGTGAGTAAGATTTCTCCTAGGTTCATCGGACCCTTAAAGGTGTTGGGCTGAGTTGGTGAGGTGGCGTATTAGCTAGCGTTACCACTACCGATGAGAGAATCCACAATGTATTCCATATATCTCAGTTCTATCAGTATCTACATGATGACTCTCACATCCTTGACTAGGGAGAGATGGATGTTTAGAATGATGAAAAGTTTGTGGAGTGACCAGTGAGGATTGAGGACCGTAAGGAGAAGGTGCTTCGTGGATGAACCATTCCCTTGGTTCATGTGTTGTGGAGGCACGGTGGCCTCGAGGAGAGAACCTAGGAATGGGAGGCACAAATGTGTGCCCAGTACCCAGAGTTGTTTTGAGTTTTGACCTTGTGGTTTCTTTATGATTTGGTGTGATGTAATGCTTGACCTTTTTAACTATGAGATGATCTCTTTCATTGTTCTCTGAATGTGTGTGAAACTTCTGGACTATGGGGAGGGGAGGACTTGAAACCTAATCAAGATGAATTAAGGTGGATGCGATTAAACCTATGCGGGCGATTCAGTGGCTCCCAAAGTGAATAGTATCTTGACATGGGAAAAGGGACTCCTTAATCTATAAATTTTGGATGGTGTGAACCTTATATGTTTATGTGTTACTTGGGGGAGAAGAGAAGTAGCATATCAATCGTTGTTCAGGAGATATATGTGACAAAAACGCTCTTGGATGTCGAGGTTTTTTCCAGCCTTCAAATAACTCTAGGGTGGTTTGTCCCTAAATGGTATCTTATGAGGTGGTTTTCAGAAACCCTATCTCTTATCTGGGTTTACTCTTGGATTTTTGAGGGTAAGAATAGTTTTAGAGGTATCTGATGTAATGGACCAGAACTTTCTAGTCCATTACTTTGTCAGATTCTAGTGTTTGGGGTGTCTTAGACACCATCAGTGCATCAAGAGGGTGTCAGTGTCAGGGGAATGGTGTCACTATGGTGTGACCAATCGGTACCACACCCAAATTGTTCTAGGGTGTTGGTGACTCACCTATCGTTGAGTCATTTCTAGTTTCTACCAGACTTTTCCAGTTTCTCTCCAGTAATGTATCTTTTGCTTTCAAAGTGTTTTAATACCCCTTTCAAAGACATTTAAGGTCGGTAAAATATTTTTAAACCCCCAAGAGTTGGGTGAACCTTGAGTTACCAGAACATATGGCTTGTCACACCCTTGGCCGCATTTTCTAGCCACCCGTGTTTTCCAGTTTCACCCCTGTTACGTGTTTTTCCTAGGAAATATATTAACTCATAGCCGTTATCTCCACCATCTTTGAGGAGTATTATTAAATCTCAATTAATCCCAATATGTAAAACCGCTGATCTGTGTGGTCAAGACCTGATCCTACTTCAAAATTGTATCCCTAATTTTTGGATCTAGCCTCTTCTTAAGCTGAGATCCTCTCTTCCTTATTCATTTCTGTTTCTCTTAGTGCACCTTGAGAATTCCTCTGGAGATGAATCATGCGATTGTGCTGGATCCCTTCACGCTCATACTTGGAGTCATTGGAGTTCTTCCTCTACAAGTCGCGTATCCCTAGTTCTTGGAACAAATAGGAAACTTTGATCCTTGATCATCCATGTAGGGGTTTTTCCTTCATCTCTCTTTAACTATGCATTATGTGGGGTGGGTATGATGATGATCCTTTGGGACGTAGATGAAACCAACTTTAACAAAGATAATGAATGGAACTTTTTAAAGAATAAAGGGGTGGAAATGATTATGTTGATATTTCTAGGTTACCTTTTTTTATGTTGTGAATTGTATGGGATTATGTCCATTGAAAATCATGGTTGTTGGTGGTCCTTTCTTTCACACTAATGAAGCTCTGTTTTCTGGATTATCTTATGTATAAATGGATGTAACATGGAAACTGGTTAATCACATAAACTTGGTTGATTAAATCTATGATATATGGAAATGATCCCCTATGTGATCACCCCGGTTAACCAAAGAGAAAGAAGGTACTTAATGAATGGTGTTGGCTAATTTTGAAAATTTCTTGCTTCATTCTGGTGATATATATGGTTTTTCTGTCTGATGATTTGTGGGGTGACATAAATGGGGATGGGACCTTTAGCTGTCTAGTTGTTGTTTTGTGAATATGAGGTTATGTGGAGCTAGTATGTTGGGGCTTGGTTTAGTTTTAGTACTTTGAGGGATCTCATAAATCCCTTTTGTTGTAGTGACTTTACAAGAGAACCGGGTGTGAATGCTTAAATGTATGCTTGCCTATTTTTCCTCTAGTTGTTTTTTTGACTTGTGGATATGCCTGTTAGTTTCCCGGTAGTGAAGTAATATTTAAATGGAATCACTTGAACATGATAAAGAGAATAGATACAATGGTGGATTGTTTTACAGAAATGGGTTGTGCTCTGGTTGTGGCTGTTGTGTATTTGTGCATGTAGGGATAACAGTGAGAGTGATTGTGTATGAGTTGGTTGTCTATTTTAGAACCCTTAGGTTGGGATGAGTGTTTTATTACCTATATGTATAATGTTTATTTCTTTTATTTCTCATACGCACCCCACCCATGTTGATCACTTCATGATGAACACCCCCATTTCATGGCGGAGGGCATTTTTCCCAACATTCTTATGAGTGGCTAGTTATTAGCTCCTTTATGCTCCCTATCCCAGGTATCCCAAGATCCTTCAGGCAGGATGTGATTACCTAAGGTTTATTATGGACCAACACTCTTTATACATGATGTGTTGTGGTGGTTGGACCAGGTATATGCGGGTGGGTTCATTTCCAAAGTTTCTTCGGGATGAGGCCTAGGTGTCTTCGGGTGTGGAAGTGGTTGTTCTGAACCAAGTGTCTTCAGGCGTGGTGGTGGTTTTTGTGGACCAAGTGTATTTGGTCATGGTTATGTGTGTTTGTGGTGTCCTAGGTGTTTGAGGGAGGGATAGACGTGCGGTTGGGATGACCCATATGGTTGTTGTTGGGGGCGGTAGTGGGACTGTAGTGGGATTTGTGGGGGAGGTCTAATGCATAGGATTTACTAAATAACCAGTGGGAAAGTGGTGTTGGGTACCCAAATATCATTGTGCTATTACTATTACCTTACATGACTTGCGTTATTTGGGGAGTGTTCCTGGGTGATGCTGGGAGGATAGTTTCCTTGATAGGTGTTTTAGTTATCTCTATTTCTCATGGGGCATTAGAATTTCTCCCCACTTATGAACGAGAGCTTTTGGTTTCCCTAGTGAGTACACCTGTATACTCAACCTATGTATATAAAACTATTTTTAGGTTTCCAGGTGGACTTTGAGAACTGTGTCGGACCTTACTAGCTCGAACATTAGGACAATTGTCATTGCTTCTTTTCTTTTCTTTTAGTAATTTCCATTGGATTTATTTTACTTTGTATCACTTTATTTTGGACATGCATATGGAAATGGATTTTTGGATTTACTTTTACTTTTAGTTGTTGTAGTTGTTTGGGGTTTACTGTCTTATCTCCCGATATTGTTCTATAAAAAGGGTAATTCCTTCTATATTACATGAGATTATATACCCTTGGTGCTGGTCACCACTCCAGGGCCTATTGAAGGTGGGAATCAGGGGGTCATTATCTCTCCTTTAACACGAGTAAGGAAGGGTCTGACAGTTTTTTGTCTCTTCCCTCATCTTGGTGAAGGAGAGTCATGACAGAATGGTATCAGAGGATGATGGTTGAAAGATAGGATGGAGTTTGGGGTTTGGAACAGTGAGGATTGCATGGGATGGTAGGGAAACAGTGTTAGGAAATCTTGGCGCGTAAAATAGGCCAGAGAAGACTGGACAGGACATGGGATTTTAGGGCCCCCTGTGATCTGATGTAAGGACTCTGGGCCTACTGAACGACCAGGTGATGCTACACTGATTGCAGGGTAGAGACCCTAGGAAAGGTATATTCATGATAATTACTTGTTTTTTTGTGTTTCTTGGATGTTTTGAGAATGTAAAATAAATAAATAGTTTAAGAAAAATTTAAAATGAATCTTCTACACTACTCAGGATTAGGAATTCCTTGTTTACCTTGAAGCTATGGAACCTGAACGACATCCACGGGTAGTACGGGCAGTCAAGGCCCAATAGATTGATCTTGTTGATCAGTGGAGGATTTACAGAGAGGAAGAAGATGAAAAGTGGTAGAATACTCTGCGTTCCTTCCAGCGACATACCTCAGGAAATATGAGGGAAATGTTTTGGACTTGGAGATAGAGGGTTGGATTGAGGAGTTGAAGATAACCTTCACTTTGATCTGTGCTCCAAGGGATTACTAGTTTCTGTTGGTGGTTAGTTATATGAGGGGAGCATCATGTTAGTGGTGGACACTCTACCTTGGGGAGAGGATGGAGACTGAGTTTTCATGGGATTACTTCGAGAAGGAGTTACAAGAGGAATTCATTTCTTCCATGATGAAGGTTGAGAAGAGGCAGGAGTTACTCTCCCTCTAGCAGGAGAGTATGTCGGTGAGGGAGTTGGTGATCAAGTTCAAGGATATCCTTCATTTTTCTCTAGAAATCTTTCTGTATGAGGATTCTCGGGCGAGACGTTTAGAGGAGGCACTTCAACCTTCTCTTCAGTATATTGTTACTTCCTTTACTCTACCCACATAATTGGAGGTTCAGAATATGTATGAGGTGGTGGAAAGGATGCACACGATGGGAGGTGTTCCACAAGATAGGATCTAGCTAGTTTTGTTAAAGGGGAAGGCCATCAGTAGCATGCCTCTAGCATCAGGGCCTTTTGGGTTTTGGACAGTGGGGAGTAGGACCCATCAATTCTAGTTCTGATCTCATGGTTCTCTCCCTTTAACCATGGGCCAGAGACAGAGGTGATTTTCTTATGGAGGTTTTGGGAAGATCTAGATTCGGTGCCTAGTTTGTGATCAGTATAGTGGGGGTGGGAAGGTTCAGTGCCCACCTTAGCAGTAGCAGTTTCCATCCAGACCTTTTCGACAGCAGCAGGGACAGTGAGCTCCCACTCCACTGAGGGCAGATGGTGCCGGAGGAGGCTGACCTCAGGGAACTCCTCAAGGACCTTGAACAAGGTGTGGTCAGGGATGCGACCATTATAAAAGGGGTAGAGGAGCTGGGAATGGGAAGTTTCATGCTGTAGTGGCAACAATTCCAGCAGGGTCGGGGGTCGTTCAAGGTACGATCAGCTTGTTTATTACTCTTACCTATGCCTTATTTGATTCTGAAGCTTCACACTCCTTTGTTATACCTAGTCTAGCACATGACTTGGGCCTAGAAATAGATAGACTCTCCATGCCCCTGGTGTTGAGCATTCCAGTTGAAGGTCAGACCAGCCTGTTTGATGTCTCTCGATGATTCAAACTGATGATGGGACCGCATCAGTTCAGTGGGCATATCTTTCTACTGCAAATACAGCTGTATGATGTCATCCTGGGCATCGAATGGCTATTTTCCATATATGGTGTTATTTAATACTTATGGAGAAGGGTTGTGTTCTCCGATATGGGTGGCCGGCGTGTAGCTTTCTTTGGCGATCAGGGTTTCCAGGAGGGTATCCAACATGTGGAGCCCCTCCTTTCCTTATTGGACAAGCTGTTAGTAGAATTAGTGGATACTGAGATGATGGAAGTTCTGGGAGTTTTCATATATTTCTTGGACATTTTTCCCAAGGAAGTTGTGAATCTACCCCCTCAACATGACGTTGAGTTTGGGATAAACTTAAAACCCAGTGCCCATCTGATTTCAATGGAACCTTATAGGATTTAACCTTTTAAGTTACAAGATTTACGGATCCAGGTTGATGACCCGATGAGGAAAGGTTTTATCTGACCAAACGCATCACCATGGGGTGATCCAGTCTTGTTCACGAAGAAGGAAGATAGTGGTCTCAGGCAATGCATAGACTACCGAATTCTGAATCAGGTGATGGTCAAGAACTGTTACTCCCTCCCGAGGATCGATGGAATTTTTGAACAGTTGAAGTTAGCAGGTTGGTTCTCTATGACCGACCTGTGGTTTGGATATCACCAGTTGAGGGTGAAAGAGGGTGATATCTCGAAGAATGATTTCAGGTGCATATATTGGAACTTTGAGTTTGTGGTCATGCCGTTTGGCATTACGAATGCATCGACCATGTTCCTGGGGCTCATGAACTCTATCTTCCGCGAATATCTGTACTGGTTTGTAGTCGTGTTCATCAACAACATCCTGATCTACTCAAGATCAGAGGAGGGTCATGTTGAGCATCTAAGGACAGATTTAGAGGTCCTTTGACACCAGCAGCTCTACAGGAAGTTGTCCAGGTGAATGTTCTGGACACGAGAGGTCCATTTCCTTGGACACATGGTGTCCCAGTAGGGAATAGTGGTAGACTCGTTGAAGGTTGAAGCAATTGTTTCTTGGAAAACACCCAAGAACATAGCAGAGGTTCGTAGTTTCTTGGGACTGACAGGTTACTACTGGAGGTTCATTCCCTACTTCTCTTGAGTTGTGACACATTTGACGTTCTTTACTAGAAAATACAAGGCTTTCATATGGAGTGAGAAGTTCTAGGAAAATTTTAGTTATCTGAAGGGGAATGTGGTCAGTTCCTTAGTGATGAGGTTTCTAGAAAAAGGGGTGACATTTGAAGTGTTCTGTGATGCTTCTAGTCTAAGCGAGGGGTGTGTGATGAGGCAACAGTGGGGGGTGATCTATTATATGTCTAGGAAGTTACATCCTCATGAACATAACTATTCCACCCACGACCTGAATTATACAGTAGTGGCATTCACATTGAATATTTGGCAACATTATCTCATCAGGGAACACTTCGTGGTCTTCACAGATCAAAAGAGATTAAGGTATGTCTTCTCCTAGTGAGAACTAATTTTTCAGCAGTAGATGTGGATGGAGTTCTCCAGGAATACGACTTTGAGATCTCCTACACCTCAGGAAGGGGGAATGTAGTGGCTGATGCTTTAAGTAGGAAGTCACAGAAAAACGTGGTTTGGGAGTCAATAGATTCTTGGAAAGGGGGACTTGGATACTTTACATCTGTACATGAGAGGGGAGGATGGTAAAGGATGTCTATTTCAGATAATAGTGCAATATTCCTTGGTATAGAATGTGTAGGAGTCTCAGTGGGGAGACATAGAGGCTGAAGTGATACATGATCATGTTATCCAGGGTAATGCTCCTAAGGAATGGTTGGAGGATGGTTAGAATCAGATGATTTTTCTTGAAAAGTTGTTTGTCCTAGTGGAAATGTGTGAGAGAGCTCTCGGTGAGTTCCATAACTCACCCCTGGTGGTATATCCAAGAGTCTTCAAGATGTACCAGGGCTTGAGAGGTCAATTTTTGTGTCCCGAAGTGAGGCAGCTAGTGGCGGAGTTTATGGAAGAGTGCCTCATGTGTTGTATGGAAGTGGGATGACGTCTCGATGGATTTTGTCACATGCTTGTTCAGGGTTGAGGGAGGATGCGATTCCATCTGAGTAGTGGTGGTTTAGTTGAAAAAATAAGATCACTTCTCAACAGTTAAGAAGTCGAGTGAAGTGGATGCTTTGGCATATAAGTACGTGGGTGAAGTTGTGTGGTTGCACGCAATTCCCAGAACCATCATTTAGGATTGGGATACACACTTTAATTTATGAGTTTGGAAGGGATTACATCATACTTTTGGCATCCAAATTTGCCTTAGCACTTCTTTCCATCCTCATACTGATGGGAAGATAGATAGGACCATCCAGATGTTGGAGGATATTTTGAGAGTGTGTGTTATGGACTTCGAAGGGTTGTGGGTACAACACTTTCCTTTGGTAGAGTTTGCCTTCAAAAATAACTATCACTCTACCATTGGTATGACACCATTTGAAGCCTTGTATGGAAGACTGTGTTGTTCAACCATGTGTTGGATAGAGGTTGGGGAGGCGGGTGTTATTAGCCCGGAGGTGGTGCAGAGCACAACAGATAAGGTTTAGCTTGTGAATGAGAAGATGAAGGTGGCTCAAGACCAGCAGAAGTCATATACCAATCATAGGAGGAGACCCTTGGTGTTCGAGGTTGGGGACCACGTGTTCTTGATGGTATCCCCTCAGCATGGATAGAGGCGGTTTGGAAGTGGAGTAATCTTTCTCTCAGCTTCATCGAACCCTTCAAGGTGTTGGGATGAGTTGGAGAGGCGGTGTATTAGCTGGCGTTACCACCGATGCTGGAGAGGATCTACAACGTCTTCCACATATCTCACCTCCATCGGTATCTACACGATGACTCCCACATCCTCTACTAGGGAGAGTTGGATGTCAAGAATGATTCGATATTCGTGAAGTGACCGGTGAGGATCGAGGACCGTAAGGAGAATGTGATTTGTGGATGAACCATTCCCTTGGTTCGTGTGTTGTTGAGGCACGGTGGCCTCGAGGAGAGAACCTAGGAATGGGAGGCACAGATGCATGCCCAGTACCTAGGGCTATTCTAGGTTTTGACCATATGGTTTCTTTGTGATTTGGTGTGATGTAATTCTTAACCTTGTTAACTATGATATGGGATCTTTCCTTGTTCTCTGAATGCATGTGAAATGTCCTGACTGTGGGGAGGGGAGGTCCTAATCCCTATTCAAGAGGAATTAAGGTGGATGTGATTAAACCTGTGTGGGAAAGTCAGTGCCACCCAAAGTGGATAGTATCTTGACATGAGAAAAGGGACTCCCTAATCCATAATGATTGGATGGTGTTACCCTGATATGTTTATGTGGTTACTTGGGGGAGAAGAGCGGTAGCATATCCCTAGTAGTTCAGGAGATAGATGTGATAGAAAAGATTCTAGATGTCGAGGTTTGTTCTGGATTTTGAAAAACTCTAGGGTGGTTTGTCCCTGAGAGGTATCTTACAAGGTGGTTGTTCATACCCATCCCTTTTCTTTGGAATTACTCTTGGATTCTCGAGGTATAGAATAGTTTTAGAGGAATCTAATGTAATGGACTGAACCTTCATGATCCATTACTTTGTCAGATTCTAGTGTTTGGGGTGTCTTGGACACCATCGGTGCGTCAGGAGGGTGTCAGTGTTAGGGGAAGGGTGTCACCGATTGGTGCCGCACCCAAATGATGCCAGAGTGTTGGTGAATCACCCATCAGTGAGTCATTTCTAGCTTCTCCCAGACTTTTCCAGTTTTACTCTAGTAACGTATCTTTTGATGTAAAATTGTTTTAATACCACTTTAAAATACATTTAAGGCCAGTAAAAGATGTTTTAAACCCCCAAGAGTCAGGAGACCCTTGAGTTACCAAAACGTGTGCCCTGTCACACCCTTGGACGAGTTTTCCAGCCACCTGTGTTTTCTAGTTTCACCCTTATTATGTGTTTTTCCTTGGAAATCTGTAACTCACAGCCGTTATCTCCACCATATCCAAGAAGAATTATTAAATCTCAATTAATATAAACGTGTGAAACCACTGAGCCATGTGGTCAATCCATGATCCTACTTTGAAATTGTCTCCCTGATTTTAGGATCTATCCTCTTCTTAAGATGAGATTCTCTCTTCCTTATTCATTTCCATTTCTCTTAGTGCACCTTGAGACTTTCTCCAGAGACAAATCGTGCGCCCATGATAGAGCATTCACACTCAGCCTTAGAGTCATTGGAGTTCTTCCTCTACAAGTCGCGTATCCATAGTTCTTAGAACAAATAGAAAACTTTAATTCTTGATCATCCAAGTAGGGGTTTTTCCTTCATCTCTCTTAAACTGTGCATTATGTAGGGTGGGTATGATGATGATACTTAATGACATAGATGAAAACAACTTTAACAAAGATAATGAGCACAAATTTTTAAATAATAAAGGGGTGGAAAAGATGATGTTGATGTTGATGTTGATGTGTTACCTTTTTTTAATCTTGTGAATTGTATGGGCTTATGTCCACTGGAAATCGTGGCTATTAGTGGTCCTTTCTTGCACACTAATGAAGATCTGTTTTCTGGATGATCTCATGTATAAATGGATGTAACATGGAAACTGGTTAATCACGAAAACTTGGTTGATAAATGGATACCCGATGGACAAGATCCCCTATGTGATCACCCCAGTTAACAAAATTAAAAGAAGGTACTTAATGAATGGTGTTGGCTAATTTTGGAAACTTCTTGCTTCATTTTGATGATATGTATGGTTGCTTTGTCTGATGATTTGTGGGGTGACGTGAATGGGTATGGGAACTCTGGTTGTCCAGTTGTTGGTTTGTGAATTTGAGACCATGTGGATCTAGTATGTTGGGGATTTGTTTTGTTCCATTACTTCAAGGGATCTCATGGATCCCTTCTGTTGTTGTGACTTTAAAAGAGAACTAGGTGTGAATTCTTAAATGTCTGCTTGGATATTTTTCCTCCAGTTGTTGTTTTGGCTTATGGATATGGCTGTTAGTTTCCCAGTAGTGAATTAATATTTAAATATAATCACTTGAACATGATAACAAGAACATATATGATGGGGGATTGTTTTCTAGAAATGGGTTGTGCTCTGGTTGTGGCTATTTTATATTTGTGCCTGTAGGGATAGCAATGAGAGTGGTTGTGTATGGGATAGTTGTCTATTTCAGAACCCTTAGGTTGGGATGAGTGTTTTATTACCTATATTTATAATTTTTTAGTTCTTCTGTTTCTCATATGCACCCCACCCATGTTAAGTACTTTATGCCGAACACCCCCATTTCATGGGGGAGGGTGTTTTTCCCAACATTTTTATGAGTGGATGGTTATTATATCCTTTCTGATCCCTCTCTCAGGTATCCCAAGATCCTTTGGGTAGGCTATGATGACCTAAGGTTTATTATGGCCCAAGAATCTTTAGGCATGGTGTGTTATGGTGGTTGGCCCAAGTGTGTGCGGGTAAGTTTGTTTCCCAAGTGTCTTCGGGATGAGGCCCAGATGTCTTCGAGCGCGGTAGTGGTTGTTCTAGCCCAGGTGTCTTTTAGTGTGGCAGTGGTTTTTGTGGCCCAAGTGTATATGGGCATGGTTCTGTTTGGTTTTAGTGGCCCAGGTGTTTGCGGGCGGGATAGACGTGCGATTGGTATGGCCTAGATGGTTGTTGTTGTGGGCAGTAGTGGGATTGTAGTGGGATTTTTGGGGGAGGTATGATGCATAGGATGTCCAAAATAACCAGTGGGAAAGTGGTTCGGGGTACCCGTATATTGATGTGATATTACTATTACCTTACCTAACTTGTGTTATTTAGGGAGTGTGACTTGGTGAGGCTGGGTGGATAGTTTCCTTGCAAGTTGTTTTGGTAATCTCTATTTCTCACGGGGCTTTAGAATTTCTCCCCACTTGTGCATGAGAGATTTTGGTTTCAATACTGAGTATACCTGTATATGCACCCTACATATATAGAAATTCTTTCATGTTTCTAGGAAGAATTTGAGGACCGTGCCATACCTTACTAGCTTGGACGTCGGGACAGTTGCCGTTGCTACTTTTCTTTTCTTTTGGTACTTTCCTTTGGAGTTCTTGTACTTTGTATCACATTATTTTGGACATGAATATGGGATTGGATTTTTGTCTTTACTTTTAAATTCAGTTATTGGAGTTGTTTGGGGTTTACCATATTATCTCTTGATCTCGTTCTATAAAAGGGTAATGCCTTATATATTATGTGAGATTCTATACCTTTGGTGTCGGTCGCCACTTCGGGGCCTATTGAAGGTGGGACTCAGGGGTCATTACCTCTCCTTAAACTTTAGGAAATAATAGTTTGGAAGTTTTCTATCCTTTCCCTTATCTTGGTAAAGGCGGGTTGTGACAACATATGTCATTTACCTTCTTTCTTTCAATATGATAATAAAAATGGAAATATCATTCATGTGTACATATAGTTTACCGTCTCCATGAATGATGTATTCCATTCCATTATTATATATCATATAGATTATTATAACACACATATAATGAATATACACTATATTTATATCATGGTGTGAATTATGGAAATCATGATATAAGTATAAGTACTAATGATATATCAAATTAACACACATGTGAAGAACGAAGAAAATATTACCTAAAGTGAATCCTTAACATAAGATTGTTAATAAGATGAAAATATATGGTTATAATAAAAACATATATGGTATTGGATATACTAATATGGTTATTTAAAATATGTATAATAAACTTATATTTATTATATAGGATGTTTGAATGAGTACGATGAGAGTCAGAACACAAGATAAGGGAATTTCATCTCATTTTTTATTACCATGAGATACATGATTTATTCACCACCCATTCCTTTTGTGTGGTGTGTATACTACCCATGTATTTATTATATTATTATTATACTTAAATTTATTGGTATTTACATATCCATTTTATTATATTAATTTCACGGGGACTATGTTTCAAAATTTACCAAATCGGTAAAATGATTTTGTCTTAATTTGCCTTCTTTGGGATACATGCCATGTTATATAACTATATTTTTCCATGAGGTGTATATACTGCAGTTTAAATTCTATATCATGAATCTATTTTTATTAATGACATTTTAAGATTCATTTAATATCATTTTCTTAAAATGGGAGTACGGTTCAAAGTTACCAAGCGGTAATAATTTATTGAAACAATCTCATCACTTTTCGATACTGTTTCGGATTATACTTCCATTATTGATGAAATATTATGATCCATATCTCAATAACTCCCATTAATTTTCTTATTCTATATTTATTCATGATATCTTCATATATTGGTACAAATTTTCCACTCTTTTTTATACAAGATAGTTAATAAAGTGTTTATAAGAAAGTCTGAATTTACCTCTCTCTTTAGTTGAGAATCTGTGTTCCTTCAACAAAATATTTTCTAAAATTTTTTCAAAAATATTATACTATTATCATATGATATTTAAGTGTCATATTTATCCATGTTTTAATTTTTTAAAACAAAAGGGTTTTTAAAAATTAATCTTCTTTTAATTTTCCGATCGAGGAACTTTTCTGAACTTTTTACGATGCAAAAGGAATGTTCAACACATATAGATTTACCCATTGTCAAGACCGTCATTCCATTGAAGCTAACTTTATAAGAATAAAATATTTTTTAAGAAAATATTTTCCTAATATTCTGGAAATTCATTATTTATAAATAGTTTTCAATAAAATGGTTTTCAAAATGTTTTTAAAAATGTTTTTAAGATTATTTTAATAGTTTCAAGGAAAAAAGGGGTTTTCAAAACATTTTAAAGCTTCTTTCATAAGTTTTCAAGTAAAAAGGTTTTAAAAACATTTTCAATATTTCATTATAATATTTCAAAGTATTTTTAATTAAATGGTTCTAAAAAAGTTTTCAGGATTTCCTTATAATTTTTCAGAGTATTTTCAATGAAATGGTTCTCAAAATTATTTGAATATTTCTGTATAAGTTTTCAAAGTATTTTCAATAAAATGGGTGTCAAAACTTTTTAAATATTTATTTTAAAGTTTTCAAAGTGTTTTCAAATAAAAATGGTTCTAAAATGTTTTGATACTTATTCTATAAATTTACAAAGAAAAATGTTTTCAAAATTATTTCAAGTTTTATTTATAAGCTTTCAAGGTATTTTCTAAGAAAATGATTTTTAAATGGTTTTATGAATTAAAAAACCCTTTTCAAAGAATAAAGGATATTTTTCTCAATAAATATTTTTTGAAAGATAATTTAAAATTATTTTCAATCTAAGATGACATAAATTATTGTTACTCATGCCTTTCTAGGAAATGATCTAAAGGTTCCATTCATATTTTTTCTCTAAATGGGTTATGCTTAATGTTATGGTCTTTATGAAACCCTTTTCTCTTTAATAGTTTATATGTTTATGAAATTCATTTTTATTTCACGGGTTATATATTTATGTATTAAATTTCTCTTTCACATGTTATATGTTTATGAAATCCATTTCTCTTTCACAAGTTATGATTTTGATGAAATGATTCTGAAACGTGTGTCTTTTTCCATAGGTTATGACATGATTACATCTTTATGATGCCTATTTCATTTCATGGGTTATGATATTATTTTAATGATCTCGTGGAAAATTTATGTATGATTTAATTATGAGATGTGTGGGACCTATATATACCTTCAATTCATTGGGTAATGATAAATGTTTTATGAGAACAAAGGTTACATAGGAGGGAATCTCAGGCCCGAAAAAAGAGGGTACCCAAGAGGACATCCCAAGCCCAAAACAAGAGGGTACACCGGAGGACATCCTAAGCCTGAAACAAGAGGGTACAACAAATAGGATACATTAAAGGGAATACCAATCCCAATTTAGGTATACGAGTGATTAACCCAAGCCTAACATGTTACAAAGGCCTTGGTATGCCACCATGACATAGGGTTCTTATATACTTATGTTTTCACCACAATTACAAGTCTTATTCTTATATTATTTTTTCATAGATAATGTTATTTATTTAATTATGATTAATGTATTATGATATGAAATTATATATACCATGATTCATGTTTATTATTTTTGATATGTATGGTATGATCTTTTAATGATCATGATCATGTTCTCATACCCTTATGTTCATGATATTCTTACAAATTCCCTTTATTTTACCTTAGTGAGCATTCGAGATCACACCTTTCACATGTTTCCATTATCTATGTTATAAAGAAAGTTTTTTTTACGTATAAATACAAAGGGATAAGATATTTGTGGGAAGAATTGAAGATATTTCACCGAGTTAGAAGATTTTTGTTCCAAGTTTACAAAGTTACTAATCTAATACGGTCTTTGGGTGTCTGTTTTTGTAATGTTTTATGTATTCTGCAAAAGTGATGTAATGTCTATGTACGTTGATACTGGGTCACTATAGTTGGTATTATAGAAAAGGTTTAGTTAACCTTTGGAAGTTAGGATTATGAAACCTTAGTGAGAACCCTAAGGTCATGTCTAGGGATAAGTCTAATGATAATAAAAAGTATAGGAAGATGTTTGGGAATTTTGGTAAAGGATAGAGTGACTTGTTTCATATAAATACATCACTATTTGGAAACTATAATTTGATGTGGCTTTGGAACATATGTACCTAGGAGTAACAACTCCGATAAGATGTTTTGGGCCTAACTCTGGGTAATACGGTACACAACAATGGGCCTTGCTGCACACCTAGTTTGACACTCTCGGGGGATATTCTTTGAGAATTAAAAAACTCTTCATGAACTAGAATGAATAATTTAAATATAATTTATCTGTGAATAACCTAGGATAAACCTAAGGTATCATAGATTAAGTAAGGTGTCATAACATAGAGATCTTATAAGTGAATTTTCATGATTATGTGGTTTTCCATTATAACAAATGTTTATCACACTATGATTTTAGGTTTTGTTCCAGAAACATGGTTAACATTGAATGTTTTAGATGTGTAAAGTATGGTCATTATGAAAATTTATTTAACAAGTGTAAATCTCATAAAGAGAATCAGTAAGGTGGTATGAGTATTGGCTATACTTTTGTAGATAAAGAGACAGCAAATGGAACATGATACGTATGCGATTTTCTTCCAGTATTATTGATATTAAACATAAGAAGAATTATTAGATTGAGGTTGAGGAACCTTAAGACATGATTCATATTTCATATTATAGGAAAGAGTTATTAAGGAATAAGTTGATGAAGCCCGAGTAATGGTTTAAGAATAAAGTTGTATGAATGAAATATTTATGTTTTGGAATTCAAAGATTATGTTATATGAATCATGAAATATATAATTATTTTTAGTATAAGTTTTCATTAATTATTTAAAGGGACGTTTTTAATGGTTATGGGGACATAGAAAAGTTATTTCATCACAAGGTGATATTTTGATTAGGGAAATGTAACCCTTAATTAATTCTCAACATTAAGATAATTATGTTTGGATAAAGATATTATGGATACAAATAAGTAAATTAGACTGTACAAATTACCCTTGAAATAATTTTTGAAAAAGTGATCTATGCCATCAAGGATTATGTTTACAACTTATTGGATTTAAAGAATGTATCTCTTAATCATTAGAATAAGGAAGGATGAAGGTTTTCCAAAACGATTTATGGTAATTCAGGTTATTACCATGCTTCAAGAGGATTTACGATGAGGGTATTCACATGTTTTTAATGTGACAACCACATGATACTTTGTGATATATGGGGGATCAATGTTAAGATTATTTAATGACTTTATTTCTAAAGCTTTTAATTTTCATCTTTTAAATGGGTTCTAAGGTTAACCATTTATAGAAATTTTATGTTAAACTTTAGATTAAGTCAGTAATATTAAAGTGTTTTCTCTCTATATGAGGTTTTATGCATATTGGATAGTCTATTAAAACTACTTTGTGTTGATGATAACTAATGGGATGGAATATCATGTGTCTCATGATCTGTTAGTACTTTAGGAATGAAAAACTCACCATCATTTTAATAGAAAGAGGTAAAGTGGACTAATAAACAATAAAGAGTGACATTTTCCTGAAATCATGAAATTATATATTTTCATTAAAATTCATCAAATTTAGGAAAAAGAATATTGAAACCCAAAATTTTGTCCTAGTGAATTTTTTCCAATGGATCATATGGTCCCTTAGTTCATCACATATTTATGGCTTTGTGATTGTTAAATATATCTAAAACTTGTTCTCTATCACTCTTTATCAAAACATGATTGTTAGGTTTCTCTTCCATATCTATGTTTTCACTTTCCACCTATGTTATCCTATGATGGAATCTCATTATGAGTTACTTTGGGTAACTATTATAGTTCAAACTTTCCACTTTTAAGGGAGGTTTTAGTATTCATTTTTATGATGTTGGTTTATATTAAAAGAACTTTGATAACCCATATGAATGTAAAATAAGAAATTCATTTCAAGGAGGGGTATAATGGAACACCTTGAGATTTTTTTGAATTATTGTTTTTCTAATTAATTTAATCTTATTTATATCTTTCATTTCACACAACACTAGAAATAGTTTATTTTATATTAAAGCACCATGTTTGGATTCATTATAAACAACACCAAGTTAATCATGCACTAAATGTAATATAAATTTTAGCTTGATCTACATAGAACAATGAGGTTATCTTGCGTTACATGCAACAAGGACTTTCCTCGATGGCTTGCAAAACAAGCATGAATGAGTTTTACCAAACAATAATATATTATTAAAATATTATTATTTAATATAATACAATATAACATAGTTGTTAAATTAGTGGTTATAAATATTATTAACTAATTTATGTAAATATATAGTTTACACAAATATGATATGAATTCAAAGGTTACCAATTAATTTGAAATGAATATGAAAATCGATCGAATATAAAAAAATATTAATATTTTATGGTCATAGAGATGTTTTAACCTAATAAATTAATGTAATTACTATTAGTAAGGCATATTAATGTAATATATATTTAATATATTTAATAAAATATTTTTTATATTCATCCAATAGATTTTATAGACACAATATAAGAACAAACCCAATTTTATGCATAAAACCTATATTTTTTATAAAGGTAGTTTCACCGCCATTTAATAGAGAACCTATTTTAAATCCAAATTTTGGGAATTTTATAAATTTTATTTGTAAAAATAAAATTCATATTTTAAATAAAAACATAAATATTAGGTTAGGATAAATTTTTGGTATTTTTCAGTAAGGTTTCTTTTTTTTAATTAATAGCAAAAAATACTGAATTTAAATTAAAAACTGATTTTTCATCTAATTCATTTATAAGGTTAAGTTTTATTTTAAATTGTTTGTAAAGTTTAATTAGATAATTATTTTATAAATTAATCAAATGTATCTTATTGGAATAAATTTCACATTGGAATTGGGTATAAAAACTTAGTAAACTTTTGGTCATTTTTTACTTTAAAAACCCACAGCGTCGTCTTGTCAGTATGTGATTAGAATTTGAAAAAAAGGATGAAATATTTGTAATTAGAATAATTTATAATTTATAATAAGGTTAATTTATTTTTTTATGAATAATATCAGTTAATTTTATTAAAATTAATTATAAATAATAAGAGTAAAATTAGGTTAACAAAGTACTAAACCTTAAATTTAAGGCATGAAAGGACCTAGACACTTGTCCAAGAGCTATTGGATGGCCATATTTCTACCCTATAATACCTTGGATCTAACTTTTTTACATTATTTTATCCACTTTCAAAATGAAAAATTTGAGTGTAATTCTCTATTCAAACATTTACAAGAGTGCCACTCCTCCTCTCCTCCTGCTTCCTCACACATCTCAAGACACTTTGTATCAGAAAAACTCTAAAAATTACACTTACAAAAATCCATACATTTCACATAGAATCCCCCCCATTTTGAATAAATAAACTCAAGGAATCCTTTTGGCACAAACCTAAAGGAGTTACCCGATTAAGAGGTAATGACTTCTCTCAAGATCCTTTTTTTTATTTTCTTTCTCCACCAACTCCACTATATTTATTCCATAATTGTATAATAAAAAAATTATATTTAATATAATAGGATTTTTTATGATAATATTTAAACCTAGACTTACACACACCTCCATATAATGGGTAACAAACATACTATTTATATGTATAGTGAGCTATTGCCTCACAAAACAATGATTGTTCATTTTTCCTTACCGCCTCTCATAGTGGAAATTATGATGTACACTCAGTATATGTATGTTATATGTTATATTTATTATGTATTTAATCTTATTTAATAATTTTTTAACACTTATATTTGAACTTTCCATTTGGTATAAATACAATAATTTGGTTCGAGGAAGTGTGGACTATCGCCCCCTCAAAGCGATGTGATTTGTTCACACACTACATGGAATGTATTAAGTATTTGTTTATTGAAATTATATGATATATATGATATAATAATTATAAAGTAATAATAATATATATACATATATATACACATATTTAATTCACCTTCTTTCTTTCAATACAACAATAAAAACAAATACATCTTTCATGTGTACGTACGACTTACCGTCTCCATGAACAATGCATTCCATTTAATAATTATATATTATATAGATTATTATAAAAAAATATACTGAATATAAATTATATTTATATCATTATGTAAATTAATGAAATAATTATATAAGTATAAGGACTATATATATAACAAATCAAGACACATGTGAATAACAAAGCAAATATTACCCAAAGTGAAACCTTAACATAGGATTGTTAACAAGTGGGTAATATATGGTGACTATAAAAAAATATATGGTATTGGATAAAATAATATGGTTATTTAAAATTTTTATAATAAACTCATATTTATTATACATGAGGTTTGAATGATTACTAAGAGAGTAAAGACACAAGGTAAGAAAATTTCATCTCATTTTTTATTACCGTGAGATACATGCTTTATTCACCACCCATTCCTTTTTTGTGGTCTGTATAATGCACATGGATGAATTATATTATTATTATAATTAAATATATAGGTATTTAAATATTAATTTTATTATATTTATTTCATGTGTACTATGTTTCAAAAGGTACCAAATCGGTAAAATGATTTTGTCTCAATTTTCTTTCTTTGGGACACATGACATGTTATGGACCTATATTTTTCCAGTAGGTGTATATAATGACTTTGAAATGTTATATAATGAATCTATTTATATTAATTATATTTTAAGCTTCATGTAATTTTATTTTCTTAAAATTGGAGTATGGTTCAAATTTACCAAGCAGTAAAAGTTTATTGAAGTAATCTCATCGCTTTTCGATATTGTTTATGATTATGCTTATTTGATGAAATATTATGATACATATCTCAAAAAAAATATTTAATTTTATTATTATATGGTTATTAATGGTATGTTCATATATTGGTGCCATTTTTACACTCTTGGTACACAAAATAGTTAATAATTTTTTTAAGAAAGTGAGAATTTACCTCTCTCTTAGGTCAGGAATCTTCGTTCCTTCAAAACAATATTTTCTAAAAGGTTTCCAAAAAAAATCTACTATTATCTTATGATATTTAAATGAAATATTTACCCATGTTTTAACTTTTTAAAACAAAAGGGTTTTTAAAAAAGAATCTTCTTTTCATTTTCCCGTCGAGGTACTTTTCTAAACTTTTTACGGTGCAAAAGAAATGTTTAGAACATACAAATTTACCCATTATCATAACCGTCATTCCATTTAAGATTACTTTAGAATATTAAAAAGTTTTATAAATAATTTTTTCCTAATATTATTGAAATTCATTTCTTGAAAGTAGTTTTCTTGGAAATTTTTTCAAGATTATTTTATAATTTTTCAAGTAAAAAGGTTTTAATTTTTTTTTTCAATATTTATTTATCAATTTTAAAATTATTTTCAATGAAACAGTTCTAAAAAAGTTTTCAATATTTCCTTATAAGTTTTCAAAGTATTTTCAATGAAATGGTTCTCAAAACATTTTCAATATTTCTTTATAATTTTTCAAAGTATTTTCAATGAAATGGTTTTAAAAACATTTTCAAGATTTATTTTAATGTTTTCAATGTGTTTTAAAAGAAAAATGTTTCTAAAATGTTTTAAATATTAATCTATAATTTTTCAAGGAAAAAGTTTTTAAAATTATTTTAAGTCTTATTTTTATGTTTTCAAGGTATTTTATAAGAAAATTATTTTCAAATGGTTTTATGAATTAAAAATCTTTTTTCAAAGGGAAAAAGATATTTTACTCAAGAATTTTTTTTAAAGATAATTCAAAATTATTTTCCATCTAAGATGACATATGTTGATGTTACTAATGCCTTTCTGGGAAATGATATAAAGGTTTCATTGATATTCTTTCTCTAAATGGGTTATACTTAATGTCATGGTCTTTATGAAACCTATTTCTTTTCACAGGTTATATGTTTATGAAATCTATTTCTCTTTCATGAGTTATATTTTTACGAAATCTATTTCTATTTCATGGTTTATATGTTTATGAAATTTTTTTCTCTTTCATGGGTTATGATTTTGATGAAATGATTATGAAACCTGTATCTTTTTCCATAGGTTATGATATGATTACATGTTTATGATACCCATTTCATTTCATGGGTTATGATTTGATTTTTAATGATCTTTTGGTACATATATGTATGAATTCATTATGATATGGGTGGGACCTATATCTCCCTCCAATTCATTGGGGTCAAATTTTTATGATTTAAAAGGGTACATGAGAGGGCATCCCAAGCCGAAAACAAGAGGGTATATGGGAGGACATCTCAAGTATGAAATAAGAGGGTATACGGGAGGACATACCAAGCCTAAAATAAGAGGGTACATGTGAGGAAACCCCAATCCCAAAACAATAGGGTATCGAGGAGGGAATCCCAATCCTAAAGCAGGTACGCAGGTGATTAAACCAAGCCTAACATGTTACAAAGGCCTTGGTAGGCCACCTTAACAGAAGGTTCTTATATAATTATGTGTCTACCCAAATTCTAAGTCTTATTATTATATTATGATTTCATGGATCATGTTATTTATTTATTTATGATTCATGTCTTATGACTTGAAATTATTTATACCATGATTCATGTTTATGATTTTTTATATGTAGGGTATGATATTATAATGATAATGTTATCATACCCTTATGTTCATGATATTCTTACACGTTTACTTTATTTAACCTTATTGATCATTTGAGCCCACCCATTTCTTGTGTTTCTCTTACCCAGGTTATGAAGAAAAGTTTTTAAGTGGAAATACTAATGGGGAATATCCTTATTGAAAACAATGAATATATTTCACTTAGAATATTTTTTCTCCAAGTTTCCAAATATAGTAAACTAATACGGTCTTTGGGAATCTATTTTTATAATGTCTTATGTATTCCAAAAAAGTGATGTAATGTATATGTACATTAAGACTAGGTCACTATATGAAACCACCACCACTGAACGACTGGGAGAGAAATGAAGGAACCAGAAGCTAGAGCATCATTTAAATCGGGTTAGGGCCTCAAAATAGAATCTCACCCTTGACTGACCACAAAACCTAACCATCGAAGCCACCAACATGTGAAAATCACACTTGAAACAACACTAAATGAACAACACCACTATAAATAAAGCACTGAGAGAGGGTGAGACCAGATACAAGATGATCACCTGAGAAATCGACTCAACCCAAATAGCATGTCCCAAATCTCCCTAAGAAAGCTGATGCATCGGACCGAGATGTGGTCAGAAATGTGTCCACCAGGATGAAAGGGTGGGGGAAGAGAAAAGGAGGGCCTAAATAGAAGGGAGAGGCCGAAAAAGGGGCCTAGCAGGAGTGAGAAATTAGGGGAAAATAAATAAATAATAGAGCAAGGAGAAATATGTAAATTAATAAAAGGGATGGGAGAAGAGATGAGGGAGGAAGGCGGGGGGGGGGGGATTATGCCAGAGAAGCGGCATGCTAGTCTCCTTCATCCGAGGCACCATCGAGAAAACCCTATAAGAGAGTGCTGAGGAAGAGAATCCACTTAGAGGCCACCTACAAACCTTATTTCTCTAAAATTTCAAACATTTATCTATAATCATGCTCCTCTAGTCCATTTTCTAAATATCTCACATGATATAATCATATTCATAACCCAAGGAATGGAAATAAAATAAAAGGGTGATATCAGATGCTCTGTATGGGTAAAATATAACATATCGTTATGGGAAATGCAAGGAAGACATAAATATAATAATAAAAGATCAAAGATATTATATGATTATCATAAAAAATGTTAGAGTAATAAAAGATCATAAAAAGACCATTAAGGAAGCATAAAGGATATGTCCTGGCTCAAAACACATCTCTATATTCATATAACATGTGAGCATGACATAAAAATGTAAAATAATTTAAAATTAAGATATAATCTTAAAAACATGAAATTTCATGGAAATAAAACACATATTGAAAATTTGGAATAAGTTGATGAAAAATTTAGAAGTTTGTAATAACTTGATTAAAAACTTGAAAATGTTTCACGATCATTGGAATAAGAAAATATGTGTGGGAAAACCCATTATGCCCACACCTATGTGAACAAACTCATTATGTCCATGCCTGATAATGTGTGCAAACCCATCATGACCATGCCCATGTGATCAAACATATTAGGTACATGCTTGTATATATCATGAGATATAAGCTTAAACAAATGAATTGGAGGGAAATATAGGATCATACTCATGATCATCCACACATATGCATTCCAAATAAAATCAATCATATCATAAATAATGAATGGAAAAATAATGGGTTTCTTAAACCTTTTAAAAAACTTCACATAACATGAACTTAATAAATCACAGGAAATAAAAAATATCATTTTATAAAAGGATTCATATCATAAAAACATTTATATAGGGTGATGGAAACATCACTTCACGAATGATAAACCTTGGAGGTTAAATAGATGTGAAAATAAAAAAGTTTTCACAGAACATTTTAAAACATTTAAGTAAAAATTACTTTAATTTTTTGTGAATGTAAAGATAAGACTTTTTAAATTCCTCAATATAGATATTTCCAAATAAAATTTAATTTAAATACATAATGTTTTCATAAAGGATAAGTGAAAATAATTTGGAACCATTTAATTTTAAACTAATATTTAATAATAGAATATTGGAAAAGGAATAATGTTTTAAATAAAATAAATGGAAATAATCTAAGAATTTTACTCTTAAAAATAATAATTAGTAATATAACCTTGAAAAATATATAAAATTTTTTAAAATAAAATGTGTAGTGTATGATAAAACCTTTTATTTTAAAGGGATAGAAAATCTATGTGAACATTTTAAAATAACCTTATTAAAAACACACACTATTAAAAGGATAATGAATCCTTTGACTTGAAAGAAATTAAGATTAATAAAAGGATCACTTGAGATAAAAAATTTATTTCCCAAAATGAGAATATTGTTGGGAATTAAAAATATTGACATGGAAGAAAAATCCATTAAAAGTTATGGTAATTATTCTTAAAAAAATTTCATTTTAATAAGACATTAAAATCATTGAGGAAGATGATTTTTTATGAAATATAATTTCCATATAAAATAATGTTTGGAAACATTCTAACATAATTATAGTTTATAATATATTAATCATAAAATATTATATAAAAAAATGATTGATTATGACCCAATGAGGAGAATTGAGTCACAAAAACCCCTTCTGAATTAAGAAATTTTTGAATCAAAAGTAATCAGAGGATTGAATATCATATGTTTCTATAAATACCATGGATTATAACAAATTTTTTTCTTGGGTAGTATATAAAACATATAAATAATAAATTTGTGCAAAAATTTATAACATATCTTAATGAAGATAAGTTAAAACAAAAACCTTTATAGCCTTTGTACCTTTTGAACCAAATCCCCAAGAGAGAATTAACATGAAAAAAACATTGGAAACAATTAAATATAATTAAATAATGATACAAGTTGATAATTTGGTAGTATTGATACCAAAAAAATTAAACATGGTGCATAGCACAAACATATGTCAAGGGATTAAAATTTAAGATAAATAAACCCTTACATTGTTTCTTCACTTAGTCGAATACGTTCTAACCTCATGTAAAAAAATATAAATATATTAAAATAATATTTTATAACCATATTTATACCTATAATTATTTATAATTTTCATTTATAATCATTATATTTATGTATATTTGTTGTTTTTTCCTTTTTTCCCACACCAGGTGTTCATAGTTTGGACTGTTTGTATTAGTTTCATAGGAGCAGTGTCAGTGTTCAATCTTATTAAAAAGTTAATCATTAAAATTTAATTATTGTTACTATAATTTATATAATATAATGATTTATTATGTTTATTTTTTTCATTTATACTTTAGTCATTATCCCAGAACATGAAATCAACAACATACATTTTTTCGGTGATTTTCAACCAATAAAGGGTGTTTTCTTAATTAATGAGTTAAATATTTATGTATCACTTTGAGAATGTAAAATAAAAATTATTTATATATTTATGTAATTTTATACCATAAATTTTGTTTTTATAATCATACATTATATAATTTCATATCATTATTCAAGTAGGTGGTCAAATTGACCCAATCTTGAACATGCTTTAACACGATGGGTGAGTATGGTTAAGGAGGCATTTATTTTGATATAATATCATTATAACACACTCATAATGATATTTTTTATATTTTTATTATGGTTAAAAATATTTTAATATGTTTTTCAAATAATGAAAAAATATAACAAAAAAAAAGACTTTTCAAGGAGGCGGTAGTCCTCACAACACATGATTAGAGTCTTCGTTACTCTATGAATGAGAGGGGTGAAGTTGGATAATAATATATAATTTAAGGATCATAAATAAATTATATAAATCATATTTATTCATTAATACCATCATTAAGACCATCTATGTGGGGTGGTGATGAAAAATTGAAAGTGTCACTTCGTGGAGGCGGTAATCCGCACACACACACTAACAATGATTCTTGTTTTTCTTAGTAGATGGAAGAGAAGAAATAATTGTTATAACATTATTCTAATGACATATTAAAAAAATAATTACTCTAATGATATTATTATGATATGGTTCTGTATTTTTTTTTAATGTAAAGAATAATAAATAAATGTTAAGAAAGATGTGATACCCACATTGAGACCTTAAACTTCCTCTCGATGAAAGCCTTAGATTTGAGGTACTTAGAATAATATTTAGTGACTAGGATAACTATGGAGTGTAAAAGACTTAAATTAGAAGTAATTTGGGTCATTTTTAAATGAAATTTCTAGATATTAGTAGAGTATTTAAAGGGTGGAAGTGATCCATCTTTTATAAGTGAGGAAGGGGTAATTTTCCATGAAAAAAATGGTAAATAAGGGGTAAGAATGAAAGGGAATGAAATTTAGACGATTTAAGTGAGGTATGAATGGTAACCAATGTGGGTAATACTTTAAGCCCAGTTTTTAAAAATGTATAAAGTTCATTTTAATTTAAGAAAATTCGAGCCACCTTATATTGGTCATTTAAACACCTAATACTCTTTATTAAATATTAATCATGATAATTATTTTATTACTAAAAATATAATTATATACTTATTTACAAATTTATATGTTTTGAATGTGAATTTTGGATCTATTTTTTATTATTATATTTTTAAATAGGATAAAACTAAATTTTAAATAAAAAACATATAATGTTTTAAAAACTATTTTTATTGGAAAATGTCGTTTTAAAAATTAAGTGAACTTAGACTTATTTAAATCCAATTACCCATTAAATAAGTGTTAATTAATTTGTATAAATGTTTAAACAGCATATTTAAATTTTCATCTAAAATTGATTCATTTAATTTTAAAATTACACAGTATTTAGAAAAGTATAATTCTTTTAAAAATAATCATTTTACCAGGGAAAATAAAATTTACCCAAGGCAACTTAATCTTTATTACTAAAAATAAAGTTACATTTTTTAGATAATTTAGAACCACTCACTATAAATTTAAAATCCATTTCATTTGATTCAATTGATAAAAACTAATTTTAAAATACTAATGTATAATGAATTTAAAACAAATTTTGAGAAAATATTACGTATATTCTAAAAGATCAATTATAAGTTTACAATTGAAACATGATATTTTAAAATATATAATATTACTTAAATACATATAGTTGTTCAAGAAATTTTTTCCTGAGTTTTAGGTTGCGCTTATATCCAAGTGATGTTATAAAATCAATAGTATTTTAAAAAAATGATATTTTTCATTATTCACCTAAAAACAAATTATTTTAGAAAAATCCCAAAAATTAATCTTAAGATAATATTATAGTGATAAATCCAAAAAAATTATGTTAATTTTTTAAAATTAAATTTCTAAAATTTTATAATTCAATATTTAAATAAAATCACAAAATATAATGGAAAACTATTCATATTAATGAATAGATTTTTAAAATGATAATTATTATTTATTATTGATTATTTTCAAGGAATATATATATTTAATGGATGGTAATTTATTATTTTTATGTATATTCACATATAAAGAGATATAGGTTCATTTTAATATTGGAACACAAAACAAACGGTTTTAATCTTAAAATGGATTTTATATTTATATGGCCATTTGATTCGATAGATAAAAACTATATGTTGATATCATAATAATTTATACTCAAAAAACCCCTTATAAACTCCGTATAAGATCTAAGAGTAAGATAAATGGTAGTGGCAGTCTTGGGTGGTGAATCCACTAACATAGAGTTTGCAACAAGTTCAACAAGCTTAATATTTCCCCACAAGCAATTGCTATCAAGTCGTAATTGCTTGAGTTCAGATTGGTATTTTTTATAGGAAAACCCTAGAGAAGCTAAATCACTTTTGAGCTCAAAAAAATTCAATTTGCATGGAAGACTCCTGCTTTCATATTCTATTTCTTTTTACTTTATATACAATTCTTGCGATATGGTTACTTCTATTTATAAGAGATATACTAATGACTAAGTTTTAACAATCATATTTAATATTAAACATATCAAGGTTATTTTATTTCATTTTAATTTGGTATAGTGTGTGAAACACTATATTTAACATATCATTATTTAAGGAGAAAATACAGTGAAATCTTGGGTCATTACTTTCTATCATTCTTAAATAAATTTCATCCACACAGTTTTAATTATCTTTTACTTGGAGGAATAGCTAAAGGTGGAGAAATATACTATCTCTATGAGATATGATCCTCAATATCATATGGAAGACTAGAAACCACATATTTTCCAAACTATTTCAAGGAAATATATCTCATAACTAGGTATTAAGGCTCATGTGAATGATTTTGTTTTCTTCCTAGATAATTCATAGCCAGACTTACACTAATAGATGGTCATAGTTGATTTTGAATGTGTTTTTTCCATTATTATATAAATTAACTTGAAGTCAAAATGAAGATAGAAATTCTATTTTCAAAATTGTATCAAATTTTTTAAGGGAGGATATTATGATTTTCACAAAGTTTATTTTCAAAATCATAATATTCAAACACTAAATATTTTACTTAAAATATAAATCATTGAGGGTTGTGACTTGATGTTCTTAGAAATCATTCTAGATACTTAAAATCATTTTTTTATTTTCAAAATCCACTTTTAGGTTAATTAGTAACCTAACAAATATCCAGATATTTCAAAATTCAAAACATAACACAATTACAAATTCAAACTTAAAACATGAAAAGGATGAAAGGATGAGCTTAAATCATTTAGGCCTCAAATGAAGAGACTTCCATCCTGATCATCACCATATCCTAGTCATCCACTCCAATCATCATCGACATCCACATCGTTGCGCATTGAGAACACAGTTAAAGTTTCAATTTTTTAAATTTCAAATTACAAACATAAATGATCATCACCACCTTGGTTGATGATCCGCCTCACATCACACACCCTAACCTGAACCATACACCTCGACCACAACAGACCATCGGTGAGAGCCTCCCACCAGAATCCAACATCACTGCTAAAGAAACTACAAATAGTACACCACAAAAAATCAAATCCATGAGAAACACTAGATGAAGAATCTTTACAACCATCATGATAGATTTTCATACAAAAAATCCAAAAAATCACCATCTTCACTATCACTGATAAACAAACTAGATAAAAAAAACATCTTCCACAAACTTAACCAGAAATAAGAAAAATGAACATCACCGAGCAGTGCAACCTACTGTAATTTCATCTATGATTCAAAATTACCTCCCAATACACCTTGAAAACTACCACATAAATTCTACTGGAAGGAGGGTGGTGGAGTCCTAGAGAAAGAGTAGAGTAGGAGAGAATGCTATCAAGTGAGAACACCATTACTAAAAACTTTTGTTGTCTTCAAGGATGAGAACCAGGAAAAAATCCAAAACATAATGATTCCAAACATCAATCATGACCAAAAACCACCACCAAGATCAATTTATCACCATGGAACAAAAAGTCCTAAATCACAAAAATTGAAGAATAATTAAACCCTATGGCTGAAGAGAAGCATCACGAATCACAACTCTTGAAAAACAGATGGTCTTTCAACCATCACATCCCCAACCCCACATAAGAACCAATGCATCAGAAAAAATGGAGTTTAGTGTAATATATTTGGGGGAAAGAGCATAGATTGAGATGAACAAGGCCCCGATAGTGATCCATGATCATAGAGAGAAATAAAATCCAACCAGGATAGACATAAAGAGATCTTAGGAGAGTAGTGAAGGTTTATTAAGTGATGAGACACACGAAGAGAGTGAACCTAGAGAAAAATAGGGTCTCCGAAAGACAGAAACCTATCTAAAAAGGTGAATCAAGAATGAAAAGTGAAACATAGAAATGAAAAAAAGAGTAAGGGAACAAGATGAAGGAAAAAGCATAAATAGATATGAGAGAAGAGATAAATAGAAGCTGGAAGAGGTCTCTCCATCACTATGTAGAAACCATAGATATAGGAGAGGCATGTCGCACTTAAGAGAGCTATTTGGGAGAGAATGGATCCATTCCCTAGGTCCTATATCTTCATTCCACTTTCTCAATCATCTTAGATACAATAAGGTTGATAGAACCAGAATACATCTAATAATTTCGGATGGATGGTAATTTAAACCTAATTACCACTATCCTCTTCATTGATATTCATTGAATATGTTATTCCTTGCTGTATGGGTCAAGGAGGTTATGGATTCCTAACATCCTTAGTAACCATTTTATTAGAGAATTGACTTGGATAAAATATGAGTCCTTCAAAAATAATAAATTAAACTTTTAGCATCATCTGAATGATCTAGAGGTAATCACGGTCATAAAATTGTCATTTATAACCCACAATAGCATAGTTGTGAAGGGTTGAACCATGGGTAAAGAAGTTACAAGTGATTATTTTGACCTTATTGACAAAAAACATGGACTAAAAAAATGTGAAAAATTATTTTGATGGTGGGTAATAATGGAAAAAATGAGGAGAGGTAGAAGTTTTAGAGAAGTTAGGTATAATGTATATTAATGAGAAGGATCATGTTGAAAGATTATGAGAGGATCCGATTGACTATGTTTGATGAAATAATAATGACCATGAATTAATGAGAACAAAATAATGTGAAAACAATATTTCCAAACAAAAAATGAACTCTCATACATCTACAAAAGCTCATCTTACTAGTTTTATGACTTAATCTATGGATTTGAAATCATAGAAAATGTTTATAATAGTATCAAAATTAACTTTCATATCTCTATACATATATTAAAATAAAAATTTTAATAATAAAAACAACTAATAAGAATGGGTTTCAATTTCAATAAGGAAAAAACATGAAATGATGAATTAAAAAATATGACTAAAATTCCTCCAATAATTACACATAGAGAATGTTCAATAATTCTAGTGCAAAGCATAATCACACCAAGAATAGAGTTTTAAAAGAAAATAAAGAAAATAGATATAAAATATTTTTTTTCTCTCTCTCTCTCTCAATATGATGTTCATATCCTATTTCTCTATATTTAATTACCTTTGATGATAAAGCCCTGTATCATGATCTTGAAAAGTCATCCTGGTCTCTTATATCCTATGAAGCTATAGTTCCCATATCTCTAATCCTACAATGTGTGTGTTTCTATCAATGATCATATGTATCTCCCAGTTATCCCTTTAATTCTTCAGTCAGGTTATTTTTTTAATTAAGTCACATGCCAACTTCCATGTTGAACCTCATAGACAACACCCTTTCAGCCTCAAATTTTTATCCTCCATGTGGAATGGGTCACTATTCACTATATTTAACCTTAGACTCAAGTTGTGTTATCTAAAAAATGTTTAAGGCCTCATTTGATCTTCAAATAAACAAAGGAATACTATTTAAGATTAAATCTTCTTTAATATCAACAAACACTTCTTCAGGATCGATATCAGCTTACCTTGATTTTGAATTGATTTTAAAATTTAGGGAACCTGTGTGTGTTTTAATCTTTCACAACATTAGTCTACCTATATGAAGATGTAGTATTGAGGAGTTTTATGCAAGATTTGAAGTCTAGGAACTACCCTTATTCAAGTTTACAATCCAGAGGATACCCTTACTCAACATCCTACTACACTTACACAAGTTTCCACTACCCTTATGCAAGTTTTAAACTACCTTTATGTAGCTAGACACTACCCAGATGTAATAGGTTTGAAGTGATGAGGTACCCTTACCTAGCCTTATGTTTACCCTTATGTGTAGTGGGAAAGACATTTATGTGGTTCATCAAACTTTACACAGGTGCCACTACATTTACGCAACATTCTTCAACACACAAAATTAAATATTTAGTAAAAATAAATAATTCCAAGAACAAAATCACAACTTCAGGTAATAAAATCAAACCACTAGATTCCATAATTTAGGAAATAATAAATTGAAATATTCCAATAATAAATGTTTAAAATATAAACATGGAATTTTAATGAATTAATTTTTCAAAACCATACCCCACAAAATAACTTCCATAATATTATTTCAATTAAAATTCACTAAAAACAAACAAAATAGTTATAATTACTAATAATGACAAATTTTACTATGAAATAACCACTAAATAATAATTAAATATTTAAAGTATAATTTAATCTTAAAAACATAGATAATAAACTAAAAATGATGTGGAAAAACAAAATAATTAAAGGCCACATAAAATACCCCCAAACTTAAGCATTTCTTGTCCTCAATAAATAAACTAGTCAAATTTAGTATAATAAAATAAATCTCATGATTGAAATAACAAATGGATACAAAAAAATTATTTCTAAATTAATTTTTAATCTTAATTTTTTCTCAAGCATTGAATGAATTTACCCTCAAGAAGTTAATTTTTTTCTTTGAAAAATGTTATTTTTATTTTATAAAAAATGATTGACCTTAAATTTTTGAAATGAATTAAACAAAGTTAAATTTTCATTCAAATGAAAGACAACACTTCTCTTTACCTATAGAAAAAACTCGTATAAATAGTATCCATAATAATTAGACACTCTGTCTGAATGATAAAATTTTATAATTAAAATTTAGTATAAATAACTCATCTAACATAAAGAATAAAATAAATAAATAATAAAGGAAAAGTTGTTTAAATTGAATTATTAATTTCATTTCATAATTAATTTGAATTCATATTTTATGAGTTTAAATACTTATTCAAAAAGTTCAAAGGAAATAATAATTTCATAACATTCATCCAATATTATTCCAAACACAATTTATTTCAAGAGGGAAATAAAAATGTTAAAAACAATTGAATCCATTAGGTAATATATAATTAATGACCTAAAAGTGGCTACACAACATTAAAATATAAGAAAATTTTTGAACAACTGAAAATGATTAATTGAGACTTAAGAAAATAAAACTTTAAAAAATTTTAAGGGATTATAATGGGTTTTGAATTAAAGTACAATTTAACTCATTTAAGAAGACTCTCTCACCCACACTTAAAACCCAAAAATGTCTCCATTGTTGGATCTCAATGGGGAAGAAAAAATTATACATTTTTGTTGAGAACATATTTTTAATTTAGTTTTTCAATGATATGTTCAAGGGTTATAATGAAATTCAAAAAACTTTTTCCATAAGTCCTGAAAATTTTAAAAAATTTAATTTAAAATGTACATGTTTTCTTCTTTATTAATAGAAAAATTTATTTTTAAATTTTACAAAAAATATAGCATGTTAATCAGTGATTTTACTTCAAAAAAATTGTTGAGTATAGAGTTATTTTAAAAGGTTCAAAGAAAGGTATAATTTTTTTTTAAAAATGATTTTCAATGAGAAAGATTCAAGAAATAATGACACCGAACATTTTCAATAAGACTTGCATGATAAATTAACTTGAAAGAACTAATTACTCAACCCCACATTTAATTACCATGTATGGGAAGAATTTATTAAAAAAATTTCAAACAAGAATAAAAGGAATTCAAAAATTAAGTATTCATGTAGAGTAAAGAATTAAACTCCCTTAAAAATTGTTCCCTTGTTTCCTTAATCTCAATTAGCAATCACCAATTTTTATAATTTCATCTACATTTTGTCTCTCCCATGAAATTACCTTCAAGGATAAAACATAAAAAGAATTAAATCCATACAATGAAATCAAAATAATGAGATAAAAAGCTAAGAGTATGTGGAGGGAAGCATTGATCCAAGTGAGCAGGGAAAAGTTTTAATAATACACAAGAGAAAAAAGAAGAATTTATTTATTAAAAGTAAGAGATAAAAACAAATGAAAGAAAAATTTTATTTGATCTTAGGTTTCCTCCCATATAGTGATGGTTTTATAATCCTTATCAAGATTATCCTAGAAACTAACCATAATCACTAGGAGGATGTGGTTTCTGAAGTAATAACCACCACATGTGTTTTCCCTATTTGTTTTTAAATGATTATTTATTATTTTGGGTTTATATACCTATAATAAAACATTTAAAACTCTTTTAAGCTTCAATATAACCTTGAAAACAATCATTCTAGAGATGAATATCATGTTACCCAGTTTTGAAAATAATTTAGAATTTAAAGATTTTAAATTTTCATGATGATAAATCAAGGTAGAATATATAATCAGGGTGTAAAATGATCCTTAAAACTATCCTCTAAATAAAAACATCAAAATCATCAAAAAAGGTGAAAAATTCTAAGTTTTCAAAAATATATTTAGAAAGTGGTTTTAAAAAAATGTTCAAATAAATTTTAAATTATTAAAAGTCAATAAATATTCCTCTTCTAATTTATTCTCTACCCCAAAGTGAATTTAAAAACCCAAAATAATTGATGGAATCATTTAAATATAGGTATTTTGACTTAAAATCATGTATAAAACATTCATGTTTTGGATTTTTCAAGTTTTTATTTTCATTATTCTTCAATTGTAATCTTACAACCAACAAACACTATCTACAAAAAAAATATAAACTAAGTTCCATTAGTGTGTGATAATATTTTGATTCATGATATAATATATCATCCCCTAAAACAAATTTAGTTAAATTTGGGTTTTCTAAATCAACCATAGGAAAAGGGAACTCTCCTATGAAAAATAAAGTACAGAAAATCCATATTTAAGTCACTCCACCCAATTTGTTTAACATTTTATTCTCATTTATCATTTAATTACAAGTGTGGTTCATTATCAATGAGGGGTGTGATGAAAAATCATTCTTTTGTAGTTTTCAATTCAAAATATAATCCATATTACTCTTCATGAAAAACTAGTTCAAAGTTTATGGGGATTTCGCCATGAAAACATCTAAGATCACATTTAAAATCAGTTTCTAAAATTTTAGAATCAAAGAATTCCATTTTGATGTTTTCTTATGATTGTTCCCCAACTTCCAACTCAAGTAAATTTCTTATTATTTTAGTAAAATAGAATGAAGGTTTTTTAGATTTTGTGTCTTCATTTTCATGTTTCTCCCCAACCCAAGTGTCCATAGGTTCAAAAATCCCAAATTCAACATTTTTATGTGGAATTATAAAGATGGGATGATCTTCTTCTAATTTCTAATTTGAAATATATTGGTTGTATTGATGAAATGTTTTTATTAAGATTTTATCAGAATTGATTTCTTGTTCACTGTGTGTCTTTTCTCATGAATTTCTACAAAATTTTCATTCTAAGCTTCAGACAATTCATTTTATTCAATTAACATCACTTTAAATTATTCTTATTCTTTAACATGTTTACCAAATTCCCATGTTTTTGTCTGTGAATTTCAGATTCAAGATTCTTCTTCATAATAGAAAAACTTAGCAAGAAATTTCAATAAAATTTATTTCAATTCAAATTAGTCATCGAGTTTTGATTCATAAAATTCTTGTGTTCCATTATAATTACTAGTATATTGTGGCTGGTTATAAACACACTATCAGTAAGTGTTCCCATAATAGCCATCAAAAAGACAATAAACCTCATTAAGTTGATCCTAGACCCCAAAACTTTCCATTTTAAACCAGTACACTACCAAAATAATTTCAGCTTTTATAGCCAAGTAAGACTTTCAATGATCAAGCACAGGAATGCACAATAATTGATTTAGAAAATTCAACTCAAAAAAATGAATAATAATAATGATTTTTTATATTATTTTTTATTTGTTTTTGTTTTTATTTTTTTTGAAAACCCTAGAAACATAATGTATACCTTCCTTAATAATGGTGAAAAAATTTAAACAATCCAAAGGTCTTCATGTCTGTCAAAATTTCATTTATAACCCATAATAGCATAGTTGTGAAGGTTCAACCACAAGGAAAGATTTTGAGATATCTTTGGGTTTATTTTGACCCTTTCTTTGAAAATAGGGGATAAAAATGGGAAAAGATGATTGTGAAATTGTGTGAGAATGGAAAAAATTAGGAGAGGAAGTAGTGTTAGAGAGGTTAGGTATAATTTAAATTAGTGAGTAAGATCATGCTAAAACATTATGAGAGGATCCAACTGACTATGTTCTGTGAAATGACGATGCTCGTAAAATAATAAAATAAAAATAATGTGTAAATAATACTATCAAACACAAAATGAATTCTCATACATATTTTAAATATTATCCAACTAGTTTTATGACTTAATATATCCATTTGAAACCATAGAAAAATTTCATAACAATCTCAAAATTACTCTTCATCTCTCAATGCATTAAGTAAAATAAAAACTATAATGATAAACATAGATAAGAAGAATTAGATGAAATTCCAAATAGGAAAAAAAGCATGGAATGATGAATAAAATAATACCAACACAAATTTCCTCTACAATTACACACATATCATGTTTAAGAGTTCAAGTGAAAATCCTAAGAACAACGAGAATAAAGTTAAAAATAAATAAAGAAAAGAGATAAAAGATATTTTTTTTCTCTCTCTCTCTCTATTTTGATATGAATTTTATCTCTTCCTGGTTTGTATTTAATTTCCTCTCATGATCAAACTCTGGCTTATGCTTTTAGAAATTGATCCTATTATCATATCTCTACCTGACCTCTAATGTTAATCCCTCCTGTTGCAAAATGTGCATGTTTCTATCAATGTTGGAGGACTCACCCAATTTCCACTTTAATTCTCTACTTGGGTCCTATTTTAATGAAGTCATGAGTCAGATTACATGATGAATCTCATAGACAACACCCTTTTGGCCATGAATTTTTAGCTTCCACATGGTGTTGGTTAATATTCACCCTCTTCAACCCACGACTCAAGATGATTTCTCTAAAAAATTTTAATAGCCACACATGATCTTTAAATAACAAAAGATTTCCTCTACAATATTTAATCATTATCAAATTAAATTAAATATTATTCAGGATTTGTTTGAGGAAATCCTTGATTTTAATATGTATTCCTAATTTAGGTCTATCTATGTTTTAATCTTTGTCATCCATAGTCTACCTTTACACAAATGTAGTATAGTGGACCTTTACACAAGTTTTAAAGGAGAGGGACTACCCTTATGAAATTTACCAAGGTGGGGGCTATGATTTTTATACATCCCACTATCCTCACATAAGTTCTCACTACCCTTACACCAGTTCAAAACTACATTTACATAGCTTCCCACTACCCTTACACAATGCGTTTAAAGTACCTAGGTACCCTTACTTATCCTCCCACTAAACCTTGAATTGAGTGTTAATGTCATTTAAATAGGTTATCTAACTTTATCCAGGTTTCACTACCTTTACAAAACCTCCTTCAAAATAAAAAATTCAATATTTAGTGAAAATAATTAATTCCAAGCATAAAATCACAACTTCTAATAACAAAGTTAAATCATTAATAACTACTAATTTCACTATAAAAAAATAAATTATAATTAAAAATTTAAAGTATAATTTAATATTGAAAACATATAAAATACACTAAAAATGATGTGGAAAAATATAAGAATTAACAACTAAATCAATTCCCTTAGATGTGTTTTATCTTCTTTCCTCATGTTAACTAAACTATTTAGTTTCAATCAACAGCTTGATGCTCAATGGACACCTTTAAAATAAGTAATGTATCTTCCAGTCCCCTTGAGTCAATTCAATTGATTATTATTCCCACATTTTTGTGATATAGGTGGTTTTATACCCTTTATTTCATCATCTTCACTGCTTGAATTTTCATGAGAATCTGTCCTTCTCTTCTTTGGTGTACTCAGAATTTCAACTTTGGTTATATTGTTAATCATGTTTCATGATATTTTTTTTCATAATCACCAATTTTTTAGTATATATTCCATTCTAATGGGTTGATTTTTGAGGTGATCATCACGTTTTCCTTCACACCCAAGGTTAATTCATTTCATTCTGGTTATAGACAACACTAAAACCAAAAAGGGCTAACATGAGGGGAAAACATTAAAAATACAAGGATATTAGTATAATCATAAAAGTAATTATAAATTAAAAATTATTGTTATTTTAAACTATCATATTTACTTATAGTTTATTTAGTTCAATCTATATAAATTTTAGTTTGACCTAGGAAAATTTAAGTTGGGTTATCTTATATTTCTCAACTGAATTACTCAAACTGACAAAGAAATTAGTCCTTTATATTGGTTTGTAATGAGAACATTATCAATCAAAGAATATCCCATATTATTTTTAAATAAGGTGTGCAGTCTTAGGCTCACTCATCATGAATCAGGGTTGATATTTCTAAGATGGATCATGCAGTTACCCGATGGATGGGGGATGAATAAGTGGTGACCAAATTTTACTGATTATATACAACATAAAACTCTTTATTACATTAAGTTAACCAAACATCTTTTATTTTTTAGGATGTATGAATCTTTAGAAATTATTCCTCACAATTTTACCTTTATGTTTTATAGATTATATAACAAAAACAATACACATGTATTTTTATAAGGTTCAACCTTTGTGTGGGAACCTACATCTTTACCATGGAGACTCTCATTAGTCTATGGTTTTACACCAATAATCTTTTAAACAATTACAAGTGAGTGAATTTATATTATATCCAATATTTGATACATCTATCATAAATATTTACTTGTATCACAATAGGGAACTTGATCCAAATCCTGTTAGAATCCCTTTATATCCTGATAGAAAAGATTATACTGATTATCATAAGTTATAAAGACTACTTATCTTCTGATCCATTATAAGATATTATGCAGGAAACTCCCTAAAACTTCAGCCATAAATCTCCATCTGATTTTTCCATATAGTATTTTTCATTTGGTGTGCCTCTTCCTTTATCCGGTAATTCTTTATCAAATGTTTATAACCTTCTATCAGATTTTCCTTTGTCCGGTGTGCCTCTGAATTCTGCAACTCAATATTTCATGCCTCAAACTCTGTCTGATATTCCTTTATTTGATGCACCTAAACACTCTTCACCTATTATCTAGGATCTGTATGGTACTTTTTTCATTAATCTTGATTGAAAATATCTATTTACTAAACCTCTGTCCAATATATCTATAAAAATTAGAAATTTTTCTATTGACTCAAATCAAAACTCAATCTGATACTTCTTCTTATTAAACCAGATTCAATATTGGTTGGAAACTCTAATGGTTCTAAAATCTTCAGTACTTTGCCTATTTATTCATGTGTCAATAGTTACAAATAAGGTTTTACTTATGACTCTTTTTATAGGTTCACTCATATGATAAAATATGGGAAATCCATTTCATTTTCCCACCCATCTAAAATTTGACGAACTCTTCTTAATCCTTCAAGAGTATTCCTGAATATTCTTGAATATACTTGAATATATATAAATTATCGAGCATCCACGAACATTTTAGAAATTACTGAACTTCAGTGTTAAGAAACCTCTACACACATCTTTATCTTAGCTAGGTAAACTATATTAAAAATATTAGATCCGCATCATAAAAGTTATTGATGTAAAAAGATATGTAAAGATTCTAAAAAAATCATCTATAAAAAGTTTGTTTGATGAATTTATTAAGAACATTCCATATGTTATCTGCTCGGTATCTCTTCAATCCAGTCCTCATCTACTGAAAAACTCAATTTGATGGATTTATCTCTTCCCATTTTTTTCACTTTATATTACACCTCTTCCCAAATCATTTATAGATATTCAACTGATGAACTTTAGTGCATTCCCCCATCTGATGAACTCACATATGTTCATCCAACTATGGTTTTTTGATAGTTTAGAATCTCTTCATCCAATTATTTTACCTCATATAAAACTTCATACTATGCTCGGATTGAAAAATTCAATTCAGTTCATCTTCACAGCATCATCCGTCAGATATCATTACATTTCTTTGTCTGATGTCCATCTATTTGATTGTTATTCATAAGGATATGTATGAAGTCCCCTTCCACTAGAGATACATATTTTCTATAAAAAATACTTGGTCTCTATTAATTATAACCCTATAGACTTTGTAACTTCAAAATTTGTACATGTTTTAACAAAACCTTTATCAAATTGACACCTTCATACAACCTATTTGTTTGGTAACTTCATGACCTATCATACAAAAGGATTATTCATTGAAACTATATACACCCTATAAAATTAAAATTTGATACTTAAACTTAATAAAAACTATCTATCCAAAAACTTGAGCTACCACTATCCAGAAAACTTGATCCATTTATTTTGGTAAACATTTTTGGAACTTATAAGGACTTCTATTACATGAAATTTCTCTGTCCAGTACTCTGCTTGGATTTCCTCTATCAGTTTACTTTGTACTTCATGACTTATGTAAAACACTTATGAATATTATGTAGTTAATTTGATACCTTATTTTGGTAATAAAAATTGTATCTATCCTTTAAATAGTCCCTCTATTACTTTTACATATCCTTCATAAATTTCTATTCTTTGCATCTTATCCCCCTTTGTAATTATTACGAAATTTTATATAAGTATGTAAAAAAATAATTAATAAGGACTTTAAGAGGAAAATATTTGACTAATAATAACCAAACTGGTCTATCCAATAATACGACCCTTGTTTGTTCAATGACATTTGAAAATCTTATACAAGTCTTAATATAGAATATCTATATGGTGGTATATGTCTGGTGATCTATGTCTATTTACCTCAGTCTAATACTAGCTTAAAACTTCAACATTTGTATTTAGTCACCTCAAACTGGTGATATATATCCCGTATATTGTGTCTAGTGATCCATGTCTGGTAGGCCATGTTCAGTGATCTTCTTAGCAACCTTGATAACCCATTTGGACTTATTCTTAGATCATGAATATATTCATGATTTTGGTAACTTTGTGAATAGATTACCATCATCTGAATTAAATAAAGTTTCCTAATATTGTTTAAGAAAATTTATTATTTCCTTCAACAAATTCTTTTAGTAAAGTTTCATAACCCAGTTAAGGAAACTTTTGTCACTTCCTTTGGCACTTCATATAGAAACATTTTTAACTATCATAAAGAAAATTTATTAAACTTATTTAACAAATCAAACTTTTTTTTTAATTTTTATGGTTTTAACTTTAGGTTAAGTACCTATAAAAAAATTCTTCAATATTCTTATCTAATATTACCAAATTATTTAATATATTCATTAACTTTACAAAAAACTATTTACATAGGTTCTTCAATCCACCCCTTTGGATTTGTTTTCAGTATTAGATTCTATATAAATTCAATGAGATATTCATCCCCTTTATTGAAAATGAATTCAATGTTTCTTTATTTTAAAATATATTTAAGCTATGGAACACTTTTATACCCCCTTGATTATTTGAATTTAGATCCCCCTTTTGTGACATCTTGGGTCGAGGGAGGAACTTTCTTAAAACCGTTTCTTCTTCACCTTCTATAGAACCAAGTTCTTGAGAGATGGAAAGCATAACTTTTATTAAATTAATAATTCTGAAATAAACTAACTCTATGTCTATGTGAGCCATGATTGGTGTAGAAATCAAGGGTGATTAACTAAGACATTAAATTTGTCCATGAATTTTACCAAGTGATGACAAAACTTACAAAAAACTTCCTTCAGGAAAAAATTTCAACCTATTTTTATTCAACTTATTTTTTGTATCCATCTTAACAAATATATAAAACATGTTCCAGTATAAAAATGAGTAGTTTTCTCCCCCTTAAATATATTACTGATTTTTTCATCATCAATTTTTTTTCATTTGTACCTTAGTTTTGTTGTGAAAAATGGGAATATTGAAAACAGAGCTCAAGGATGAAAAAATCTTAAAATTTCTTATCATATAGATTTTATTATCTATTTTTGAAATAATTTGGTTAAATGGAATGAATTTTTAAAATAATTTATAAAGATTCAAGAAAAAACCAGCTTTATCATTCTACTTTAAGACTCCCCTTGAACATCATCACCTTCAATCCCCATTCATATTGTAATCTCATTATAAATTGTGATAAAGTAAGGTGGATATTTATTAGAAAGGGAAATGGGGTTGAGAAAGTTTTACCAACTTAGAGACTCATTTTATTCATATATATTCATTCCTTCACACTTGGTTTTCCAAATATTGAGCTTCTTGGGTGGCATGGGTATCTTTACTTCACTTTTCCTTCTTATATTGTGTGGTGGAGCCTTCTTAATTATATCCAACAAGGAAAATACATTCTTCTTATTTTCTTTTACTTTTAATTTTATTGATTTCCCCAACTATTTTGGATAAAAAATTCTAAAAACTTTTGAAATATGTTGAAATTTCATTTTGTGGAGAACTTTCCCTATGATATTAGTTTTTATTACCTAATCTTTTCCATTATTTAATTCAAACTTCTCCTATACTGATAAAATTTTAATGCACTTTTTAGGATTATGGCCATCCTGGTTACATCTTCCATACAACTTCTTATATTATGTTAAGTTACTATTCTAAGGTACCTTAACTTAAACTTCTTCATCAGTGATATCTTCTACCATTCCAATTTTCTTATATATTTCCCATATTTATTGACCTTGATGTCTAAGATTACATATATTATCTTGAATATTCATGGAAAGTTTATAACTATACATGAAGTGAGTTTTTATTCCATATAAGTAACATCTCTTATTGAATATGATATCTTCTAAAAATTTATTCTTGGGTTTAACATTATTCTTTTCTTCTATTTTTTTTACCTCAAGGCATACCTATAGTCTATCTCCCTTTCATTTTATTCTATATTTTGTGGCCTATTAACATTATTAATACCAATTTTATGCCCAAAAGAATTACACTAGAACCTTTCTTCACCATTTCCATTTCGTAAAATTCCATAAATTTTTTCAAGATATCCAAATATATTAGATGTCAGTAGATATTTATTGTTTTTTAAAGGTTGAAAAAACATAAGTAAGTTTTATTTTATTTTCAGTTTTATCCCTCTAAAAATTGGCCTTCTATGTTTTTCATATATTGGAAAGTTGTGCCTAAAATCAATATCAATATTTCAAAAAATTATACAACACCAATAGTATCCAACAAAGCTATAATTATTTTGTTGTGTTATAATTTGGATAATGGAAACAGCTTCCAAAACTAGTTTCTTTTGGATAATAATTTTTTTCTCCAGGACAACATTAGGGGAATATTTTCCCTTTTATTTTCTAACTTCCACCTTGTTAGAATAGGTGAGTTTACAACTTTATTTTACTATATTTATTCATAATTTTAATTAAAACTAATATTATGGGAGTTAGTTCCATAAGAATCATCAGATTGTAAGTTTACATTTTTTTATATTATTAGAAGTTGATACTTATGATGCTTTCACATTCCTCCTACTATTAGATTATGTATTTCTTGTAGTTATAATTTTCTTAGAAACTTTACTAGAGTTTCTAATATCAATATTATGTGAATATTTATCTTGATTAGATTCCATGTTTCTCAATAACACTACCAACTCATGTCACTTTATGTTTAAAGTATTATTCTAATTTTCAATACTTCTCACTTTATATTCACCTAAAACTTCCATTTTTTTCTTTTATTCATGTGAATTAATCACTTTATTCAAGGAAAAATGAAGTTCATTTACTCAATTTTCCTTGATCACAAGTTAAGAATTCTTAACCACAACAATTTCTCTATGAGTATCTCCTAGTGCATGGAGCATTTATTTGACAAGTTTTGTCAACACATATTCTTCACAAAAACAATGCATCAAAGCTTCTTCTATAAGAGTGAACTTTTCTTCAAAGATGAATATTGAATTTTACTTAGTCTCATTGAATTTGGTGATGGAATCACACATATGATTCTTTTAATTTTTTTTCTTTTTTCATTTTACTCTATTTTTATAATATTATAAGATATTTTATTCTACCCTATTTATCTTTCAACTAAGATTTCTACACTTGAAAAGAAGTTTCTAATGTATGGAATATTTCCGTAAAAACTTCCTTAATAATAGAATTATCATAAAACTCATATAAAATATTTCCTCACCAAGGTTAAAATTTTCTCAATATCATAACACATTTTATTCCTTACATTTATAATTTTTAGAGAGAGATACACATTCTCAGATATTTTTTCCCAATGATTTCATTGATTTATAGAGTTCTAATTTTAATTGTGAGATTTAATATTATTGTATCTCGATATGTGAAAGTATATATGTAGTAGTTGCAATAAGAAAATTTATTACGTGTGATCTAATTTCAAGATATAAATCATCAATAATTTCCACTGAATCATGACTTGGGTAAGATTATTTTAGAGAATTAATATTTTAAGATTCATATGATTTTATACAACACACTTTACCTTCTAGTAGTAGTGAATCCTCATTTTGTTGGTTTTGAGAGGATGACTTACTATACTTATGAGATTCTTTATTCTTCTAGTTTTTCAAGGTTTCGGTTGAAACCTATATGTTTATACAATCAAAAAAAAAAACATTTTCACTCTATAGCTCAAGATAAACTTTCTTATATTCTAGAGAAAAACATTATTTAAATTTAGGAAAGTTGTATATATATCCATTTAAAAAATAATTGTGAAAAAAACTTGTAGATATAAATTGAGGGAACCTATTATTTGATAACAATTGATATCCCCATGATGTATCATGCAGTTACCCCCTAAGGGGGGGATGTGAATTTTTGGTGAGTAAAATTTACTAATTATATCCAAATTAAAACTCTTTCTTACATTAAGTTGATCGAACCTCTATTATCTGTTAGGATTTATGGATATTTATAAATTATTATACACTATTTTACCTTTATTCTATACAAATTATATAAGAAAAAACAAATTTATTTTTATGGGGTTTAGCCTTAGTGTGAGAACCTATGTCCTTTCCATGAAGACTTCTTTTAGTCCATATATTTTTCACAAATAATATTTTTAATAATTATAAGTAATGGTATATATAATGAATCTCATAGTTGATCTATCTATTGAAAGAATATACCTATATCTCAATAAGAAACTTGGGCCACCTCCTGTTAGTCTCCTTATATCTTTCGACAGGAAAGATTATATAGACTCTTTTCAGTTTCAAACTTTTCTTATCTTCTGAACCATCATAATTTAATCATGTAAGTAGATCCTTGGAAATTCATTCATAAATATCCGTCAAATTTTTCAATTAGATATTCCCCATTTAGTGTGTCTCTTAATTTGTCCAGTAATGCTCATTTCAATGCACCTCACCTTTCATTAGGTATTGCTTCATTCGATGCACCTATGAATTCCACACCTTAATATTTTATGCCTCAAACCTGGTTCAATATTACTCTATTCGATGCTCCTCAACACTTTGCACCTATGATATTTTCTATGTTCGATGAACATAAATCTTTCACCTCTTTCTAGAACTCTATTCATTAATTTTGATAAAAAATATCTATTCAGTAAGACTATGTCTGGTATATCTATGAATTGAAGATATTTTTCCATTTTTTTTATTAGAACTCAATATGGTACTTCTTCTTCTTCAACCATATTCAATATTGGTTGAAAAATCTCACTATTATAAAACATTTAGAACTTTTCCTCTTTACACATGTGTTATCAATTAAAAATATTGTTGTACTTCCACCCCTTTATATAGGTACACACATATGAGAAATGGAATGAAGTCAATTTCATTTTCACACTCATATAAAATTCATCAGATGCTTATCAATCCTTCTAGATTATTCCTGAATATTATTGAATATTCTTGGATATTATTTAAGATTTATAAATTATCCAATATCCATAAACTTATTCAAACTTAATTAACCTTACTTTTAAGTAACTTCTACACACCAATTTAACTCATCTAGATAACCTTTATTGAAAAGATAAACTCAACATCATCAAATTCACGAATTTAAAAAGTTATGTAAAGCTTCTCAAAACTCCATATAGAAAAAGTTACTCTAATGAATTCATTAAGAATATTCTATCCAATATATTCTAGATATCTATTATGTTCAATCATCATCAACTGACTAACTTGGTTTGATAGATTCAACAATTCTATAACTGTTGAAATTTATATTCCTAATATTTCCAAAGAATTCATAAATGTTTGATGGATGAAATTCAGTGATTCCCTCCATCCAATATACTTACATTTTTTTACCCATCTATGTCTATTTTATAGGTTGTAGTTACTCTATATGGTCATTCTACTTCATATCAAACTTCATAATGGGCATTGATTATAAACCTCATTCATGTTCATCTTCACTGTATCTTCTGTCTAATGTTATCACATTGATTTGTCTGATTTTTGTCTATAGTATGGCTATTTTTAAGGATATTTATAAAATAAAATATAATTGGAGATACATACTCTTTATCAAAAAATACTTTGTCTTCATTAAGTATCATACTCTAGAATTAAAAACTTAAAATTGTTTATAGGTTGTAAAAAAACCTTCATCAACTCGATGCCTTCATATAACCTATTTTTTTGGTAACTTCATGACCTATCATATAAGAGAATTCTTCTTTAAAACTTCATAAAAACTACAACATTAAAATTTATGACATAAACTTTATATAAATTGTCTTTCTAAAAAATTATGCTGTCACTATCAAAAAACCTTGAGCCATTACTTTTGGTATACAATGATGTAACTTCTAAAGTATTCTATTTCATGCAACTTCACTTTTTGGTGCCCTGTGCAGATTTCATTTATCTGTTTACTTTTTACTTCATACCTTTACATTAGTCATTTAAAACATTGATGAGCCTTATATAGTTCCTATGATACCATTATATAGGCAATGAAAATTTTAGTTTACTTTTACATACTTCCTATTATACATTTACATATCCTTATCAAATTTCTATTCTTAAGATATTCTATACCTTTTTTACTTCTTACAATATTTTCTAAAATTTTATACAAAACTAAATAGTAAGGAATTCATGAAAATTTTCAACTGGTAAGAACCACCCTACTCCATCTAGTAATATGATCATTGTATGTTCAGTGACATTGTTAAACATTATACTATTATTCTTATGAAATATATATTTAGTCGTCTATATCTAGTGATTTTCATCCATTTACCTCAGTTCAACATTGACTTTAAACTTCAATACTAGTGTCAGATCACCTATGTCCGATGATATGAATCTGGTAGACCATGTCTGATGATCTATGTCAAGTAGAATGTGTCTAATTATCTTCTTATTTACCTCAATCTACCCATTGGACTTATGTTTGGATCACGAATATCTTCATGATGTAACTTTGAGAATGGTTTAGAAATTCTAATTTAATGAAAATTTCCTAAAAATGTTAAGGAAACTTCCTTTTATCCTCCAAAAGCTTCTTTTAGGAATTTTTTCTAACATAATTAAGAAAAGTTTCTTAAATTCCTTTGTAACTTCATATGTAAACGTTATTAACTACAATAAGGAAATTTTCTTAATCTTATTTAACAACTAAAACTTCTTTTTTTACTTCTAATGGTTTTAGATTTGGGTTAACTTCCTTCATAAGAATTCTTAAATATTTATATTTATTGGTACTAACTTATTCAGCATACTCATTTAATTACAACAAAATATTTACAATATATAAAATATATTTTACAAAATATTTCATTACAATTTTAAGGGTGATTATTGAGTCTATTCTTAACCAACCATTTTCAGGGTGATTACCCATAGGTGCATCAATGACACAACCACATCCACTTGTGGTATCCAAATATTGAAATATTTCTATATAAAACCATATACTCAAGAGTTTAATAGTATTTTAGGATATCATCCAATACTTATATTCATCTCTATGGTTTTCACTAAGGTTATATAACACTAACTCCAATGTTTACTAAAATAATCTAAAAAAACTAATATCTAAAATAACTAAACCCTCCTCTGATACCAAATAAGGTTACCAAATCTAAACATGAATTAAATAATATAATTATCTCTTATTTTGATTAATTCATCTCATTACAGTCGCACAAACCAAGGACCAAAAAGTTCAGTGTCTTGGCAATTAGCTACATAAAAATCTTATTTTACTACACTTGCAAAAATTTATCCTTAATCATGATCCTATATAAAATTATATATATATATATAACATGATAGAATCATCTTTATAAACTTGGTATTGGAAATATAAGAAATAGGTGAGCTCAGAAGATTAGTAAGGGAAAATCATAACTTAATACGAAAGAAAACATTAAGAAGACATAAATATCAAAATAAAAGATCAAAGACCTTAGATGATAATCATAAAACATGTTATAGTTAAATAATATCATAATAATATCATCAAGGAATAGTAAAGGATATTATTTGGATCAAAACACATCTCTATAGTCATATAACATGTGAGAACGACATAAAAGTTTGGAATAATTTAAAAATAAGATATAATTTTGAAAATATGGAATATACTTGAAATTAAATACATCATGAAAATTTGTAATAACCTGATAAAAAACTTTTAATAATGTGATAACATTATAAAAAAGTTAAAAATATGGAAAAACCATAGAAATTGGAAAACATGTGTGAGTAAACGCATTATGACCATGCCTATGTAAACAAACTCACCATGTTCATACTTGTAAATGTGAGCTAACCCATTATACTGACACCTATGTGAAGAAACTCATTATTCCCATACCTAACTATATCATATGATATAAGCTTAAACCAATGAATTAGAGGGTAAAATAGAACCCCATCTATCATCATCCACACTTATGTATTCCATTTAAAATTAATCATATCATAAATAACTCTTGGAAAAAGAATGGGTTTCTTAAACCTTCCAAAAAACATAAAAAAACACATGAAATTAAGAAATCATAGTAAATAAAAATCACATTTTCAAGGGAATTCATATCACAATAACATATATATAGGGTCATCAAAATAACACTTTATGAATGATAAACCTTGGAGTGTAAATAGGTGTAAAAATATATATTTTATTTCACAAAACCTTTTAATTAATTGATATAAAATTACTTTTAAAAAAAATTTGTGAAGGTAAAGAGAATTATTTTGAAATCCTCAATATAAAGAGTTCAAAATAAAAGGACCTATAAATATATAATGGATTCCAAAAAATATAAATAAAAATCCTTCAGAAATTTTTACTTTTAAATGAATCATTAATAATGGAAGCATGGAAAAGACATAAAATTTTCATTTAAAGAAGTGGAAATAAATTTAATACTTATATGTTTAAAAATAATACTTTTTAATGGAACCTTGATAAATATATAAATTTTACAAAAAAATTATGGAGTGGATGATGAACCCTTTTATTTTGAAAGGATATAAAACCATTTGAACATTTTGGAATAAGCTTGTTGAAAACCCACATTGTTTAGAGGATAAAAAACCTTTTATTTAAAAGGAATTAAGGTGAATAAAATTTTCACCTAGGATAAAAAAAATTAATTTTAAAAAATTAGTATATTTTTGGGAAGTCAAAATATGTACATAGAATAAAAATCCATTAAAATTAATAAGAATTATTCTTTATAAAAATGAATTTTAACAAAAAATTAAAATCATTGAAGAAGAATAATTTGTTGTGAAACATGATTTCTCATAAAAATAAGGAGTAAATACATTATAAAATCATCATAAGTTATAATAGATCAACCATGAAAGATAATAGATAAAAATGAGTGATTTTGACCCAATGATGAGAATTGAGTCATGAATAATCCCTTATGAGTTTAGTAATTTTTGAATCAAAATTTGTTGGAAGCTTAAAAAATAATATGGTTGTATAAATAACATGGATTTAATAATTTATTATGTTAAAATACATTCTTGGGTATTATATACACCATATAATTAAAAAATGGGTGCAAAACATTAAAACATGTCTCAACGAAGATAAGTTGAGACAAAAACCCTTACAACCTTTGTACTTATTGAATCAAAACCCCAATAGGGAATGAAAATGAAAAAACATTGAAAATATTTAAATATAATTAATTCATAATATAAAGTGATAATGGGTTAATATTCACACCATCAAAAATAAAACATGGTGTATAACATAAAATTGTCTCAAGGGATTCAAATTTGAGACAAATATGTAGGATTGTATGAGTTTATGATGGGTATAAGAGGGGGGTGAATTATAGTTAAAAAAATTTAAAATAGGAAAAAAAACAAATCATCTTAGGTTAAAAATATCATAAATATATTTTTTACCAAAATCAAAGTGTTAAAATCATAACCAAAAAGTGTTCGATATATCAGAGTTATTATTAGTCTCATATACTGTCTGATAAAACTATTATGAGAATTGTAAGTATAAACTAAATTTCTAATGGATATGAGTAGTGAAAAATATAACTTGTAGAAACACGTAAAACAAAATCTTATAATAGTAAGAAAAAATTAAAAGTTTTATAAAAGAATTTACTCTTTAACCGTAAGAACTAACGAAGTCAAAAATTCTGACTTAAGATGTCCACAGTTTCAATACGTATTGTAAATGTCTATCTTTATTTACTAAGAAATACCTAGATATGATGATCAGTATGGATATATATTTCAATCCCGAAGAAGCACTCAATATGATGATCGGTCACTATCTTCATATCCCTGGAAGCCCTTGATATAATGGATCAGATTCACCAATATTTCTATCCTTCAATGCCCCCGATCTAACCATGATTTGAAATAATGAAAACAAAGAAAAACATTATAAGGAATTTACAACCCTCACATAGATTTCTTATAACTATAAATCTTTGAAAGATTACAAATAATATTAATGAAATGTTCATGCAGAGTGATCTTTAGATGTCTTGATTTGAAAATTTCATCAGCTCCTAGCTCTTCAAATAACCTCCTATTTATAGGAAATCCTCCAATGGTCATATTTATGAGTTGTTTTCAATAGAATAAAATGAATTTCAATTTGAAAAGCCATAATGATCTAGATATTGATATTGAAAGCTAAGAATTTCATTGTCTAACATCATTTTGTTTAGAATCACTATAATGATATTTTGTATTCCGTATGATAGATATAATTTTAATAACTCCAACTATAAAATTTGGATAGTATGATGGACTTTACTATTGTTTTTTAATTTGATAAATTGAAAAAGGTTAATTTGATTTATTGGTACTAATGTAAGTTTGATGGTCATGATTTTTTTCAATCTGATAGATATGACATAAATATAACCACTAGTTAGAACAGTAGTTGATACAATGTACCAGACACATCTTCAGTCTGATGAATTGATTTGAATAATAAATGTTTATATTATTTTTTATTATAATTATTTCTATTTTCACTATAAAATAATGTTTATACAAAAAATATACTAAAATACTTGGGATATATAAATTTAGTATAATATTATTTTAAGAAAGTGTTTGTGATTTCCCAAACTAAGAAAAGGAAAAGTAGAAAGTATAACTTTCAACTAAAGAATCTCTCTCTTTTTGTAAAGAACAAAAAAAAACACTTAAAAATGACAAATTAATAAATTTAAATAATTACAACATTTTTTTATCGTATAAAATTCAAATAGAATATTTATATAAATATATATTCTCTTATAATATATTAAATACCTCTAAGTTTATGAATTCTTTATGATTTTATAGAAAGTAATACTTCAGATTATCACCCTTAATAAAAAAATTTCCTTATAGAAATATTCTTACCTTAAATAACTCTCTACCTTTAAATAAAATACTTCCCAAAAATTCTCCCCAAAAGCTATAAAAAATTTTCTCTTAAAGATTTTTCCCTAAATCTTAAAACTTCTCACACTTTGTGATTAAAAAAGGTATTGTAAAAGTATAAAATCTCTTCAAATGTTAGAAAATCATAACCTATGAAATAATTTCATCAAAATAAACAAATAATCCATGTTATAAAAGAAATAAAATACATAAAAAAATAATTGGAATCCATTCAGACAAAATAAATTTAGACAAAAATTCTTTCAAATTAAATTTCATTCAAAAGTTATTATTACATCAAGAGTTATTAAAGTTTTCTTTAAAATCTCAAAGTTATTCATCCCAATTTTTAGTAATGTATTTGAAATCTTATACAAACTTTACGCAGTCTAAAACATTTGTTTAATGTTTATCAAAAGAATCAACAATGTCCAAATAAAATTTATTCATTTCCACTATTTGTTCATCATGTTCCTTCAAATCAATATCAACCTATCTTGACTATATTAACATCTTATTGAATCTTTTATTTTGAACATTATTATTTCCTTTTAATGTTTTAATATTGGAAACATGTTGGATTATGAATTCATTCATAAACTTCAATCTTTCTGACTTTTCATTCATATTACTCTGAATTTGGTAGATATAGAACCGAGTCATCAAGAAATTTTAAATTTTGGAAAATGTATTCAATGTTATTTTGATACTTAGTTTTCATTGAATATTATAAATATGATTTTTCTTCTAATATATATGGTCTAGTAGGACGAACATCTAAATTCTTTACTTCAGTTTAAACTCTTACATATTCCAAAACTTTCATAATATATATTTCTTCATATAACTTGGCCTTATAAGATGATTTCATAAATGAATGACGATCTTATTATTATTCTTTGGATGAAGAATTATCTTTCCTTGAAACTTCTGAGTCTGGATTCTTATCAGATTAGAAAGGTAATGTAGAATATTTCTAAGATGGAACCTATGTGCATTTTCATTCCTTAGTTTCTTCCTCAGTTTTAGTTTCTTTTTATTCTTATTTTTATTCTCCCACCTTATCTTCTTCTTCCACCTCTTCTTCTTCTTATTCTTATTTAAATTACTTTTGTAGATACAACACTATTATAAGAACACCTTTACCAATTTTTTTAAACCAATTTAGACTTTTCCTTCTCAATTATCTTCTAAAATTTTACCGGGACTAATTATAAAACTTCTTTTGAACCTATTTTCCATTTAACTTTTTAACAAATTTTGGAATGAGTGATGGAACTATTTAATTTTCAAGAAAATATATACCTAAATATGAAATATTTTTTCAGTATGGGGAATGGTTCTGTACCTAAGAATCAGTTTCATAACTGATAATGGAGAAATAGATAGAACTAGATCTTCAAAATATTTTTCAAATCCCTTAATTAACCTTTATACTAATATTGACTCTAAAAACCATTTCTTTTGTTTCTTTATATTTTTAGACTTATTTAACTCATTAATAGTTTTAATTAACAAAGTCTAGTATTCATCCTTATCAAGGACAAAATAAGGATCACTAGGTTTCTTCTATGCCTTATGTGCCATGAGTTTCTTGAAATCATCATCTGACATTGTTTTTGGTTTCTTATGAACTTTAGGTGGTGAGGATTCAGATTTCCATTTTTCCTTAACAAATTACTTCTTCTTAGCTAGTTTGACTTTGGACATAGCTGCATCGATTTTATCCACAAAATTTTTCAACTTTGAATTAGAAATGAACTTCACTATCTCTATAGTCACTTCACCAATAAGGTAAATATTTTACATCATTGGATAATTTTGATTATTGATTTTAAAAACATTAATGAAATTCACGATTTTTTTTATAAAATAAGGAAATATCAGAATATTTGATTTCATTGAATCCTTATCAATTGATTCTATTATTATAAAGACAAATATTACTAAGTTTATCTACCTCATATTAATTAAAAAATATAAAACAAATATATCCAGTACAATGAGGGTATCTCTATCACTGCTTATTAGTATTAAATAACCCCACATACATAATGTTTATTCTCTTGTTTCTGATGTAAGGTTTGAAAACATTCTTAATTTATCAAAAGACATAAACAAGGGAGTCTCTGAATTTGATTTAAAAAAATTACTAAGATTTTATGGAAGCTTGTGTGAAGGGAGATAAGCTTGACCCTCATAAGGCACTTCTAATAAATCAGATACTTGTTTATAATATTGTTTTTACAATTCACCAGACAAATTAAAAGAAACTTATTCCTTATCCTCTTTAGAAAGAAACTCAACTGAAGCATAAAATTCTCTAACTATCATAGGATGATATAATTTGAATTTTTTTTTGAACACAAATATTTTTCCAACACTAATAATTGATAAATATTTTCAATAAATAATTTTATTTCTCATTCCATGTTTTCTCAAAGAGTCTTCCTCTAACAACATCCCCTTTTGAAAAATCTTAAGCGGTTGCCATCATATTGAGTCCTATGCTGGAAGTCAGATGAATGCCAAAGAATCTGAATGATCACTAAAATAGGTGGAAAGAGTCAGGAGTAAAATCTATGAAAATAAATGTTGGACATAGGGTGATCCACCCTTATATAGGAATAGAAGGAGATAGTTCACATTCCATAAATTTCAACAGATCAAATTGAATATTCTTTTCTAATTTTATGATCAAGATTTAATCAAAGAATGACTAAAAAAATATCAAATATTAAAATTTTTTAAGAAAATTTTTATTAGAGTAATAAATAGTCTGATTACTGAAAATTTTATTTTTTTAACAAAATAAAATTTATAAAATTAAAATAATATATAAACAATAACATGAATAAACTAAAGTAATGAATAATTAAAAAAACATTAAAAAGAGTACCTTTCGGAGTAGAAATATTTGATCGGTGTGAATAACCTATTATTCTTGGTTTTTGTAATAGAAATAGATTATGATAAAGTTTATACCAAAATTGGTATATGAAAAATGTTATAAAAATTTTGAGTTTGGAAAATTTTGTCTCCTGAAAATATTTTTATAAAACTTTGGAACCGGAATGTTTATAAAATGTTTTATTCAGAAAAAAAAATTTATAAAAATTTTGAATCTGAAATAGTTAATACAAAAAACTAAACTTTTTAGAAGACTAAAATTTTAGGAAACAAAACTCTTTAGAAAAAAAAAGTTTAATAAATATAAAAGTTTTAGAAAATAAAAAGGTTTTAGAAAAATAATAAACATATGTACTCCCCCTTTGAGAAAGAGTTTATTAATATAAGGGGATTATTAAACATGAACTATATTTGATTAATAATTTGATATTTAAATTTCCTAAATTTTATTAAATATATTCAAATATATCAAAACTAAGATGTGTAGTAAAAATATCATAAATTTCTTCTTACGTTTCTATGAATTGTAAAATGATATCTCTTTAAAGTATGGATATTGAAAAAATGGTGTATTACATCTCTGTTATTAGCACATGAGTAATGTTCTAGGTTTTTATTTAAGGAAATGACACTTGGTTTATCAAAAAATATTTTATTTTTAGTAAAAATCATTCCATAGTCAGTGAGTGTGTGTTGTATCCACAAAACTTGAGCACAATAACTTACAACTACCACATATTCAGATATTGTAGTGAAAAGTGATACTGAGTGTTTTTTCTTACAAGACCATGAAACTAAATCTTATTCTAATAAATGAAAATTATCAGATGCACTTTTCATATCCATTCTACATTCACCAAAGTCATCATTTGGAAAAATTTTAAAATAAAAAACATTTCCATAAGAGTAGAATAGGCCTAAATCTATAGTTCCCTTAAGGTAATGAAAAATTCATTTTACGGATTTAATATGGGACTCTTTTGGATTGGATTGATATTTAGCACATAAGAATACTGAAGACAATAAATCCAGACGAGTAGATATTATATAAAGTAACCTTCCAGTCATACCTCTAAAAGTATTTTGATTAACTGGTTTCCTTTATTTTTTAATATCTAATGTTTATGGGGTTTCAATATGAGTAACAATACTTTTAGTGTTGTTATACCCAAATTTCTTAAGAATATATTTTATATACTTATGTTGAGATATAAAAGTTTTTTCTAGTTTTTGGGAAATTTGAAAACCTAAAAGGTATGTTAACTAACCCATCATACTCATTTCAAACTTAGATTTCATAAGATCCATAAAAGAATTTATTAGACTTTTAAGTTAAAAAAATATAATTTCATCAATATAGATATGAAAAATCATAATATTTTTTTTAATTTATTTAATAAAAAGGGTAATATCTGTATCTCCCTTAACAAAATTGTTTTGTAACAAAAATCCAGTTTACCCATAACCCCCAGATATAGTGTATTGTTTAATTCAATATAGTTCCTTAGTATGTTTATAAACATGTTTTAGATGTTTTTTATTTTCAAAAATTCGGGGTTATTCTATATAAAATTCTTATTGAACATATCCATTAATAAAAACACACTTGACATCCTTTTGAAATAGTTCGAAATTTAAGAATGCTATATAAACTAGAACTATACGAATAACCTAAATCTTACAACCAAAGAATATGTTTCTTAATAGTCTATTACCTCTTATTGATTATAACCATTAGAAACAAGTCTATATTTCTTTATAACTATTATACCATTTTCATCACACTTATTCTGAAAGGCCCATTTTACTCCAATTATAGAAGTATCTTTAGGTTGTTCAACTAAATTATAGACTTGGTTCCTTTCAAATTCATTGAGTTTATTTTACATAGATTTTATCCAATCTTTATCACCTAAAGCCTTATCAAGAGTCTTTGGTTTAAATTGAGATAAAATTTCTACATGTTAAACTTTATTTGTTAAATAACTTCTAGTACTAACTAGTTGATCTACATCAATAATGGTATTATCACTAGGACGATTCTTAATAAACCACTGACTTCTTTGGTTTTTAAAATCCTATTATCAACAATAGGTTGAAAATATTATTGAGGAATAACTTTAGATATATATTAATTAATTGTTTTATCATGTAAAAAACTTTCTAATATAGGTTGAAAATTAGTTTTAGAAATAACATCTGAAGATTTAGTTTGGTGTTTTTTGAAAAAAAGATCATTTTATTCAAATTTTACATGTACTATTTCTGAAAAATTACTTTTATTTTTATTGAGAACTCTATAAGCCATACTAGTATTGGAGTAACCTAAAAATATCACTTTATCGGGTTTTGGAGAAAATTTATGTAAGTTACCTTTTGTATTCAAGATGAATAATTTTCATCAAAATAATTTTATGTAAGAAAGTTTTAGTTTTCATCCTGTCCATAAATCATAAGGAGTTTTATAAATAAAGGACCAATAAAAACATGATTTATAGTATATTAGTCAGTACTTACTTATTTAGAAAATTGTTTTAGAAATTGATTATTCACTAAGCATGGTTCTAATAATCTGTTGAAGAATTATATTTCTTCTTTCAATTACACCATTTTTCTATAGAGTTCAAGTTGAAAAAAAGGTATGTATAATAAACTTTTTTTAAAAAAAGTTTCAAAATCAGAATTTAAAAATTCTCCACCATGATCACTATGAATAGTTATGAAGGAGAGGGTTTTATCATTTTAAATCTAGCTACAAAAGCTTTAAAATAACTAAAGGCTTTTGATTTTCTTGCTAGGAAATAAAACCATGTGTATCTATTGTAATCATCAACTAAAACATATACATAGTATTTTCCACCAATACTTCCAGTTTTTTAGGACCAAATAAGTCAATGTTCACTAATTTTAAAGAATTATAATTTGAGACTTCACTGACACATTTAAAACATGAATTATGTTTCTTACTATATTGACAAGGACCACAAAATTTTTAATAATCAAACCTAAGTTCTAGTAGATCCTTAACTAGTCCTTTCATAGACAAATTAGCTAAAGTTATAAGGTTAAAATGTACTAACCCTCTATACCATAACTAATATTGGTATTCCATTTCACTAAGGCATGGTAGATCTTGGATAATAAGGTCTTCTAAGATTAGAGTGTAAATATTCTCATGACAATTAACAGAAAGAATAAATTTATCTTTAAAACTATCAAAAATACATTTATCATTCCTGAAGTTAAAAAGATAACCCTCATCACATAATTGAATTATAATTATAAGTTTATTCTTAATACCTAAAACAAATTAATATTTTAAATTAAATATTTTCCAAGAAGAACACTGTTACCTATACCAATAATTTCCCACTAAGTATTATATCTAAAAGTTAATTTGCCACATTTCCTCTTTAGAATCATCTTATAGATTTTTTTTCTAGTTATATGTCTATAAAAACAACTATCCATGTACTAAATGTTATTGTTGTTTATATATTTCTTATTTTTATAAAAATAAAAACATTGGTGCTTTGAATTAGAACTTATATTGGAACCAAGTTTTACAAAATCAATTTGTAAACTATTTTTCTCAAAAATATATTTTTCAAAATATTTTGAAAGATTTTACTTATAAAAATTAATCATTTCAAGTTATTTGGAAATATCTGAGATTTATGTAGTTAAAGTAGTAATTATTCAAATATTATTTAATAACTTTACCTTGATGAACTTCATGTTGTTTAGAAACTTTACAATTTTCATTCTCAAGTAAGTTATCAAACCTAGATACTTATTCATAACTAGGTAAAGTATTATCCTCTTCAGATGAGGAATATTATTGATATAGATTTTTATTATTTTTATAAGGGTAATTATCATTTAGGGTGATATCAGTAAGATATTTAGTAGTTTGTACCTTATCTATAATACATTTGTTCACCTTTTGGTATTTCTTATAATAAACCGTCATTTTTTTTGAAACTATCATTGTTTGAATAATTATCAAAAGAAATATCTTCTAAACATGAAATCAAAGTGTCTGAAGCTTTAAAACACTTATTTATATTGTTCTTATAGTACTTATTAACATTTTTGTCAGAATTAATTTCTTTTTTATCATGCCCTTTTCATATTTGGACAATCGCATAAAATTTTTCTTGAATTATTTCATTCATAACAAATAACTTTAGAATATTCTTTCTTATCATTATTATCCTTACGAATATTATTATATCTATACTAATATTATTTCTTTCCAACAATATTATTCATTATTATTTCAATATTTTCCAACACATTTCAATTCTGTTCATTTGAACTATAATATGATTAAATAATAACACTCTTCTTCTTAGAATATTTCAAAACTTTTCAGCTGATTGAGATTTAATAGGAATAATTATTGTAGTTGAAAAATCAACACCTCCATTTTTATTTTTCATATTCACTAAAACCCATTTAACCTATATTTTTATTGCATAAGGGTACCAATGTGATAATCTAGAGTAAGATTTTTAACCTTCCTTATATAATCCAATCAGTCTATTTGGATTCCCATTCTTTAGGCATAATTTCTATAATCTTCTCAACCTAGATTCTATATGTTAGATCTTTATCTCTAAGAGAATGTAAACTATTAACAATTTTCATGAATATTTGATATATCTTAGCTACTAATTCTCCAGGTAAGAAATCAAAAGATTGATATTCATCTCTCATCATAACTCTTTTAGTCTCAATAACACTAGAAGTTATAAAGTGAGTAACTTCTAAATTTTTTTCCATATAATGTTGGATGGTTCACATTAATAAATTTGACTATATATATTTATGGTCATAGAATAAAGTAGATTATTTTTTAATCTATAATTCAATTGATATTATTTCTTTTCTTAATTTTTAAAGTTAGTAAATTTCTTATCTAGAATATTATAATCATCAGTTAGTATGAAAAAGTTATCTAATCTTGTATTGGTAACAAAATTCTTGATTCTATCTCTCCAGTATTCATAATCATTCCCATAAAAAAGGTGGTCTATTAGGATTCAAATTTTTTAAGTACCAAAATTCTTACTTCCATCTTATCAAATATAAAAACTCTTTCCTAATAACATGTTAGTGTTACACAATTTATAAAGAAAAAATTTTACAACAAAAATTAATAATTTTCAGTTAATAATGAATGTAAAAACTCAAAAAGAATAGCAGTAGAACCCCATATGATTCCAATTATTGGATCGTAATAGTTTAAGATGTCTAAAAGATGTGGGGGTGAATTTTATTTTAAAAAATTTAAACTAAGATAAAAACAAAAATGTTCTAAAGTTAAAAATACCAGACTCAGATTTCATCCATTGATCAAAGTGTTAAATTGGAACTAGAAAGTGTCTAATATATCAGAGTTATTATCGGTTTCAAATATAGTATGATAAAACTATTATTATAAAGGAAAGTATAAAATAACGTTCTAATGAATATTCACAAAATAAAACACATCTTGTATAAAAAAGTAAAACAAAATCTTATAATAGTAATAATGACTTACAAAATTTATAAAATAATTTAATCTTTAACCTTAAGAATTAAGGAATTTATAAATCCTAACTTAATATATACATGGTTTCAATACCTACTGTAAATGTATGTATTTCCTTACCAAGAAATCCCTTGATACGATGATTGGTATGGATCTGTCTTCCAATCCTCTAGAATCCTTCGATATGATGATCGATATTTGTCTTCTTAGCTCTAGAATCCCTCGATCTGATAGATCATATTCAACATCCTCTTATCTCTGTAAGCCCTCGATCTAATCATAATTAGACACATTGGAAACAAAAGAAAAACTTCCTAAGGACACTACTACAAATTTTTCCTTTATCAGTGCGAGAAAAGTGAATTAACATCACTAAAAATAGTGCTGTTAATTGAAGCAAAGATAAGGGGGGGGGGGGAGTCCCTTTTATCAGTGCTCAGAAAAGAGATGATAAAGGTACCTTTTATGAGCGCAAAAAATCATTGATAAATGAACCCTTTTATCCGTGCTAAAAAAAAAGAGCTGATAAAAGGGGTCCTTTATCAGCGCCTTTTTTAGTGCTGATAAAAGGGGACTTTTATCAGCCCTTTTAAAAAGAACTGATAAAAGTAAAAAATAAAAAATAAAAAAATAAAAGAATTATATAATTCAGGGGGGGGAGCTTTTAAATGAGCTGGACACTGCCCCCCTTTATCAGCGCTAGGTGGACCCCCAGCCTAACACTCTCTCGCACTACCCTTCCCGCGCATCCCCCACACCCGGGGCACCTCATTGCTTCCACCCGAACTCGAACCCGCGACCTCCCCCCTTGCGCACCTGCACCTTTTCCACTAAGCCATTTCATTTTTTCTCTATTTAATGATATATCTATTTATTTATATATATATAGTTATATTTATTCATATATTAATATAGATTCATATTAATATAAATATATTTAGTTATATTAATACATATATATTTATTCATATATTAGTATATATATATATATTCATTAATATATTAATATATATTTATATATATATTTTTAGTTATAATTTTTTATCCGTATATTTATTTGTATATTAATATATATTTATAAGATAAGTTTTTAATAAATTTATAAAATATATTTTTATGTGTGTTTATAAATAAATAAATAATTACATACATACATATATACAATACACACACACACAAACACACAAACACACAAACACACTCACACATATATATATTTACGAATAAATACATATATATGTGTATTTGAAAAGCTATAGAATGTTAAAACGACCATAACTTCTAATCCAGAAGCCAGCTTCAACTCCACTACCAGTAAAATCAAAGAAAATGAAACAATATTCGATATGATATGTGGTACAGGCCAAAAGGACATCTAGATCAGAATTTATACCTATTTTAATGTTAATAAATTAGAGTATTCCGACTAAAAAATCAGTTTTGGAGGCATTATGGGTCTTTTTTAGGCTCCAAAAATGTGACAGAAGGTTCCCTTAGGTGACTAGCGCGTAGATATCATCACAGGATTCGATTTGATATTCTATAGAGCTCAAACGGACACCCAGATCAAAAGTTATGGCCGTTTGAAGGTTGAGTTACATTTTCAACTTATTTTAGAGCTTTTTTTATTATTTTTTTATTTTTTGTGTCTTACAATTGTTATAAAATGATTATTAATCGATGATAATTATAAAATTGTTAATTAATAATATTTTTGAAAATATTTTAAGTCTATTTTCACTAAATTTATTATATATTAAATTTAATAGTCTATTTATACTTATCTAAAACATATTTAAAAAATATATATTATATTTATATCAATATTAATATAATCATATAACAATATATTTTCTTCATAATTTTTTTTGAAACATAAAATTTATCAGCGCTAGGAAAGAGCACTGATAAATCCCCCATTTATTACTGCTACTAAAAAAAGCATTGATAAAGGGGGGGGGGGGCTTTATCAGTGCTAAAAAAAGCACGGATAAAGGGTGGCGCTGCGGAAACCCAGTTTTGTGGTAGTGGGAATTTCAAATCTTCACACATATTACTTAGAATTACAACTCTATGAAAGATTACAAGGATAATTAATGAGATGTTCTTATAGATAAATCATCAAACATGTTCAGTTTCCAATTGTATTAGCTCCTAGTTCTTCAAATGACCTCTTATCTATAGTCAATCCTACAATAGACATATTTATAAGTTGCCTACAATGGCCTCAAATAGCTTGAAATTTGATAGATCTTTATCACATGAATCTTGATCTTGATAGCTAAGTATTTCATTTTCTGACATCATTTTGTTTAGCACCACTAAAACTCTATTTTGGATTCCATCTGATAGATATAATTCTAATCACTCTAATTATAAACTTTTTATTGTCCGATGGACTTCACTATTGTTTTTCAATCCAATAAATTGAAAAAGGTCAATATGAGGTATCCATACTAATTTAAGTCTGATGGTCAATACTTTTTTCAATCTAATAGATAGTACATATGTTAAACCACTATTCAAAATAGTTTATGATCTGATATACCAAGAACACCTTCAGTCTAATGGATCATTTTGAATAATAAAATTTTATATTCATTTTTATTAGAATTATTTATATATTCGGTATAAAATAATGATTTCTAAAAGAACCTACTAAAACACTTGGGATATATTAAGTTATTAAAACAATGTTATAAGAAAGTGTTTGTGATTTCCAAAACAAATGAATGGAAAAGTAGTAGGTATAACTTTCAACTCAAAAATTGAAACCCTTTTCCTTATTTTCACACCTAGTCAAATGTGATATAACCTCATATAAAACAAAAATAAATATCTTAATATACTATTTTAGAACCATATTTATATGTAACACTATTTATAATTTTCATTTATAATCATTATCTATTTTCATATTAGTTATTTTTTTCTATTTTTTAACATTGGATGGATCCTTTCTCTCCCGGTACGCCCCTCTCACTCTCTGCTCCGCCTAGGGTTTCATCTTGAAACTCTCTGCTACGAGGTCATCGGCATGCCCAAGTGCCGTTATCCTTCTTCCCTTCCTCTCCTACTCCTTCTCGCCTCCTTTTCTCTTATTATCGCTCCGTTTTTGCGACGTCTCCATGGGTTCTACCCTGGTGCTTCATTCATGGCTGCCTCACGCCCTGTTTCTGGTGAAGGTCGTGTGCTATTGAAGCACTTGGACACCCTTTCCCCTGATCTGAACCCTTGTTCCTCGGCACCTCTCCAAGTCAGAAACAGAGCGGGGGTAACAAAGGGGTTTTGGGATTTTTGGTCGGTGGTCGACAGGTTTCAAGGCGCCGCCCGAGTCTTTACCCACGTCATCGATGCCATCGCTGTCGCTTGGAGTTCTCGACCACTCATCCCCACTCTGAACTCACATTCTGTAGCTCCTCTCCTGGTCAGATCTGGAGCAGTTGTAACTACAAGGTTCTAGGTTGTGCGGTTTGGCGGTCGTCACTATTCCAGTCACCTGTTCTTCATCATTGGTAATGTTTTGGGTTGGAAACGATTATTTTTTGCTGAGTTTTTGTGTTCGTTTTATGTCTGGTTCTGGTTATGGGTATGTTTTCTTCTGGTTGTGGTGATGCATCAACGGTCTTTTGGTGATGCACTGATGTTGGTTATGTTCTGTTGAGGATGGTTTCTCTGTGATGGTGGTTGATTGCGGTGTTGCCGATGATGGTTGATTTTTTCTTTTGGAGCCGGTGGTTTGTGCTGCATATCCGGCTCTGGTGGGGTTGGACATCGCCAGGATCTCCACACTAGCATCACTCGGTGTTCCCATCCACCCAACCCTACTCTGACCTCGATTCCTCGACACCTCTCCCAGTTGGATTTGGAGCAGTGGATGGTTTGAGGTTCTGGGAAGTGTGGTTCGGAAGCATTCGGGGCACCTGGACACTGATGGTGAAGGTGGAGTGATGACTTGATGGTCTTTTGATGCCAATAACTAGTTTTGTGTCTCGGGTAAGGGCGAAGACAAGGAATATTGTTTGACGGCGATGACATAATCTGGTTGAAGGGCTCACTGGCGATTTGGCTTGAAGCGACAATGGGGCTCTGAGGTGACAAGGTGTGAAAATCAAGGGATCACACGAAGTTTGGTGGCTCATGGACCAAGAAAAATGATGAAGTTCAAATTTGGAATTTTGCGTCATTTGAATTTCAAATTTTTCTGTGGGCGGGACTCTGTGGATTTTGGTTTTCTTGGTTGGACTTTCCACTAGTTTGATTTGTATTTGGTTCACACTTACCCATAAAAGTTTCATTATAAAATAAAAATATGGATTGGAGTAGTCCTATTTTTCAACATTGGGTGTTTATAGTTTTGACCGTTTGTATTAGTTTCATAGAAGCGATGTTTTTTTTCATTATTATTCAAAATTTCATAATTAAAAGTTCATTATTGTTAATATATTTTTTTAATTATAATGATTTATCATGTTTAAATTTATTTCATGATTACTTTAGTCTTTATCATTGAAGATGAAATCAACAACGAACATTTTTTTGTGATTTTCAACCTATAAAGGGTGTTTTATTAATTAATGAGTTAAATATTGATATATCCTTTCCAAAGAAATAATAATTATTTACATATTTATTTCACCTTATACTTGAAGTTAAGTTTTCATAATCATCCATGATATAATCTCACAACATTATTCAAGTATGTGATCAATCCCACCCAATCTTGAACATGCTTTAACTCTATTTATGAGTATGGTTAAGGAGGTGTTTATTTTTACATAATATCATGATAAAAAAATAATTATGATATTTATTTTATATTTTAATTATGTTTAAACATATTTGAATATTTTTTTATAAAAATTTAAAAACTAGAATAATAAAAAAATGATTCTTCATGGAGGCCGTAGTTCGCAGAACACATGATTAACATTACCATTACTAGATGAATGATAGGGGTGAAGGTGGATAGTAAATGATCATTTTAGAATAAAAAATAAATTATATAAATACTATTTATTTATCAATATCATCAATAATATCATCTATAAGGTATGTTGATTTGAAACTGAAAGCATCACTTTATGGAGGCTATAATCTGTGCACACACTCTAACGACAATTATTGTTTTTCTTAATTGATGGAAGATAATAAATAATGGTTATAACATTCTTATAATGATATCCCAACAAAATAATGATTTTGATTCTATTATTATACTATCGTTATGGTTAGTTTAGAAAGTAAAGAATAAGAAATATGTGATACCGATGATGAGACCTTAAACTTCCTATTGATGAAGGGCTAAGATTTGAGAGACTTAGGATAGTTTGTGGTAAACATGGGAACTAGTTAATGTAAATGACTCCAAGGAGATAAAAGTTTTTTATGATTTCAAGGTAATTTCTAAATATGAGTGGAGTATTGAAAGGGAGGAAGTGATCCCCCTTTTACAAGTGAGTAAGAGGGACATTTTCAAGGAAATGAATGGTTGTAAAGAGTAAGAATGGAAAGGCATGAAAGTTAGGTGATTTGTGTTAGATAAGGTTGGAAATAAATTTAGGTAAGACTTTACAACCTAAAAAATGTTTTCTAGAATTTCTAAAGGTCATGTTAATTTAGGAAAATTCTATTCACCTTAGATTTTTCATTTAAACAGTTATTACTCATAATTAAATATTAATCATATTAGTTATTTTATTAATAAAAAAACAAGTGGAACCTTGTTAATAAATTTAAACATTAAGAATCATAATTTTGGATCCTTTTATCGTAATTTAATTTCTAAATAGGATAAAATTAACTTTTAAATCAAAACATATAATGTTTTGAAAAACCGTTTTTTCTAGAAAAATTTCATTTTAATTATTAGTTTCTCTTATAATTATTTAACATTGATAACCTTAAATGAGTGTTAATTCATTTTTATATATTTTTAAACATCATATTAGAGTTCTTATTTAAAATTGGATCATTTAATTTGAAAAATAAACAATATTTTGAAAAGTATTATTCTTTGAAAAATAATCATTTTACTAGGGTAACTATTATTTACCCAAGGTAATTTAATATTTATGCCTAAAAATAAAGTGAAGCTTATTTGATAACTTATAACCACCTATTATAAATTCTGAATACATTTCATTTGATTCAATTGATAAAATATATTTTTTAAAATACTAATGTATAATTTATTTAAAATAATTTTTGAGAAAATATTATTTATATTTTAAAAAATCGAATATAAGTTTATAATTTAAACATGATTTTTTAAAATATATAATATTACTAAAAAAAATATATTTGGCCAAGAAAAGGGTTTCTTAATATGACAACCCTGCTTTTTAATACAAACTTAAACATGATTTATTACATAAAACTTCACTTGATACAACAAAGAAGATCAAGAGGTTTAGTGTCTTTGGGGATTAAGATCATTACATAAAAACTTGAAACATGAAATACAACATCTTTATTGAAAACTTCCTTTACATGACCACTACATTCCCTCGTACTTAGCATTGCATGGGATAACCTGAGGACATGCATAAGAAAAGGGTGAGCTATAAATCCCATTAAGGGAATACACATGGAATAACATGAGGAGTACAATACATGTTAGACATTAGGAATATCAATAGAGAACAAGAGAAACATGAACATAAAGGAATTATAAATCATGATAATCATAACATGGAAATGTGGCAAAAACACTTAACATGGAATTTGCATGAGCCAAGGCTCATTGCACATGGAGCATGAGTAAACCCTCATTGCACATGAAGCATGAGTAACCCTTGTTGCACTTGAATTAGTATGAGTCAACACTCATTTCACATGATGTATCATGATACTATACTTTACCCAATGCATTGGAGTGCTACAAGGGCACACCCTTCTTAAACATTTCATTTCATGCATAAGTGTGCCACATGGATCATAAAACATGGATTCATAAAACATAATAATTTATTCCAAGATAAAGGAATGTGGAATTAATACATGAAACTTTATAATAAATAATTAAATGTGCATAACGGTGAATACCCTTGATGGAGAAATGGGCAAGGTATTCACTACACAATGACATTGGCTTAGAAAATCGGTGTGATTTCGGCAGCGTAACAGCGTGACATAAGAATTCATAAAAATGGTTGATGATATAGAAAGGGGTGTCTCATCATATTTACATGAAATGTAAAGTAATGGGGTCATATAGATACATGTACAAACAATTGTAATGGAATTTAGATTCATGATACAGAAGTATTGCTTGAATGTAAAAGAGGAGAGAGAAGTTCCTTTCAGAATTTTGGCATAGTAACGGGTGTACATGGGAGGAATTTAATGACATATAAAGGGGTCTCCCAACCTTAAAAAAATAATTGGGTAGTATGGGGGAGGTGAGAAACCATACCCCATCATTTATAATTGAAATTAAAAGGGCATAACAATATGAAGAAAAATGGACAAAAATGAGAAAGGAAGAAAAACCCTTACTTGGAAGTGTGCTTCCAAAGGATAGATAGAGGCTTGTGAGAGGCTTCTTGGGATATTGGGTCACCTTGGGAGGATTATAGAGAGATTAGGTAAGAGTTTGGACTAACTAAAAAGGCTTTGAGTGAGGAGGAAGTGTGATCTTGGGTGGGTTTATATAGGAAAGTTGAGGGAATTCTTTATTATTTAGGTTTGGGACCCCTTACATTAAATTAATCCAAACTACAAACCATCCCATGGTTTTTGCCCATGGTTTTTGGAAAAGGGAAGAGGAAAAAAATATTTTATAAGGCCAAAGTCCGAACTTCTTAAAATAACAGGGTTGCTTATGTGGAGGTGAGTCACACTCCCATGGAAAATAATTTAAAAAGACAAGATGTTTAATAAGTCTTGAGGGGTCCATTAATTCTTTGAAAAGTAGGTCAAACAAACCCAAAATCACATTATTTTAATGTTAAAAAATATATTGGCCAAACATAAAGCTTATAGTGTTTTATTACATCACTATTGGTTCATTATGATGTCATAAATCACATTATATATTTAAATGGTATTTAATTTTTACCCAAAAATTTGAATTTCTTAGAAAATTATTAAAAATTCACTGTTGGATAATTTTGACGTCATAATTCCATAAATAAAATTTATTTTATCTAAATAATTTTCTAAATATGTTAATTTTAACTTTTAAAATAAAAACTGACATTTATCGAAAATTCATGGGTTTTGACAGAAATGGATTTCAAATCTTAATAAAAATTACAATTGTATTCCTAAAATTATAAGATCATTTATATTTAATTAAAATTAATTTAATAATAAAAATAATATTTTATTAAAATAATATTTAATTCAAAAATCCATTAATTTAGTAAAATAGATTTCTTAATTAAATAATAATTAAAAACAATATTTGTACTTTAAAAACTATTTACAATGTATCAATAATGACAAGAAAGTATATACATTATTATATACAAAAAAATAATGTACATGAACATAGTACTATAGATTCGTTACATAACCCCTTAAAACAGCCGCATAAGACCTAAGGGTAAGATGTGCAATGGTGACAGACTCTTGGGGTGGCTCAGATAACATCGCTCGAGTGGTAATCTCTATCAAATTCCACTTTTCCCATAGATGGTCCCGTTTGAGCTTGACATGATGAAGCTCAGCTTGGGCTTGGTCAAGAGCGAAGCCCAAGGACGCCACCTCTTTTCCGAGCTCCGAAAAATGGGCTTCTTATGGAGCAATTCTACTGGATGAGGCCATTGTTTCTTTTGTATGAGTAAATTGGATTTGTTAAACCCCTATATTTATACTAATCATGTGATCACTGTTCAATGGCTATATTATCAACGGTCAAAATTCCTACCATAAAACCAAAGAATTTGACATTTTATATAAACATAAAGAGACATTTAATTAGATCAATAGGGGTTTCCATTAATGAAACTTTGGGTCGTTAAACCTAAGTTTTAGCATATGCTTATATCCAAGTGATGTTATAAAATCCCTAATATTTTCAAAAAATGTTATTCTTTATTATTCACATAAAAATCAATTATTTTCAAGAACCCCAAAAATTCATCTCAAGATAATATGACCACGATGAATCCAAAAATGTTGTAAATTTTTTCAAATTAAATTTATAAAATTTTACAATTCAATATTTAAATAAAATCCCAAAATTCAATGTAAAACTCTTTATATTGATAAATTTATTTTCAAAATGATAACTATTATTTATTCTTATTTATAATCAGGGAATATATATATTTAGTGGATGATAATTATATATATATATATATAAATTTATATCTAAAAGTTATGTAGGTTAATTTTAATATAGTAATACAAAAAAAAACGTTTTAAGCTTAAAACAACTTTTATATTGATATGAAAAATTGATTATATAAATAAAAACTATATTTTTATATCATATAAAATTATACTAAATTAACCCATTATAACCTACACATAAGATCCATGGGTAAGATACCTGGTAATGGTAGTCAATGGCGGTGATTCCACTAACATGGATTTCCCAGTGAGTTCTACAACCTTAATCTTTTCTCACAAGTGATTTTACTCAAGTTGTAGTTGCTTGAGTTTAGCTTGGGATTAGTATAGGGAAAACCATAGAGAAGATTCCTACCTTAAGATATTATAAAAATAGGTTTTTTATGGATTAATCCTGTATCTGGATTCCATTTCTTCCTACATTTTTATCAATCTTGCGCTATGGTTACTTCTTATTTATTTGAGATAAGTTAATGGATAAGTTTTAATGGTCATATTTAATATTAAAAATATATAAAAGTTTTTGTATTTATTTTTAATTTGGTATATTTATTAAAACATTCTATTTAATATATTATTTATTTAAGAAGAAAATATAATGAAATATCATGTCGTTACATGGATGATAAAATTCATTAAGGCCCTGAAAACTACTGGTGCATTTTTAAGTCCAAAGTGCTTGACTTCATATTCATAGTGACTGAAATAATTTTTTAAATTTATCTTCCAAAATTCTATTTTCAACATGGCATTGGAAATACCTATACCATAGATCAATTTTGGAGAACCATTCGACTCCCTTAAAATGATCAAAAAGGACATCGATTCTTAGAAGAGGGGACCAATTTTTGTTCGTAACTTGATTCAGTTTTTGATATTCCTCAACTGGAACTTTAATTATATTAATTACATTAGTGGAATTCCATATGATATAAGATAAATAATACTCATTCCCAAAAGTATTTATATAGATATTTTGATTTCCCATTTAGGTGGTAAACTATAGAAACATTTTAGAAATACATCAGGGTATCGATATACTATAACTAGAAGATACCTAGTCCTATTTTCATTAGTGTCACGAAAAATCATCACTTCCCATTGGGAAGATATGGCTCCATCCATTGTCACCAAAGACCATAATATGCCGATATTAATATCTCAATACCCTTTGAATTAATGAACAACACCATCTGGGGATATGAAGGTTACTTGTATGCCATAAAAGTTGATATAAACTTTGAACCCCACTATTCAGTCCATTCTAAAGATTAAATTGAAGATGTTCATTTACAAGATTATAAATTCCCACCAAAAGTTAATCTCATCAATGGCAATGAGATAAGATAAACACTTAAATCCTATATATTCTAATTTCCCAAGAGTTTTGATTCTCAAAAACTAAGGAATTATTTCCACATAAAACCCTAATTGATTTACCACCCGAAAATTAATAAATGATTGGGATGTGTCAGTATCAAACAATACTTGAATTAGTGCGGAGTTTAGAAGAAAGGTACTTCATACTGTTGAGGGACCCAATTACTTAGCTATGATCTCTTACTCAACTATATACATTTATTGGTCATCTCCCACAGAGTATTCCTTACTTCCATGATGAGGTGGCATAGGCTATACCACCATGGTGTTCTTGGAACCAACTTCAGATACTTGATTATAAGGGAGATAATTATTTTTATGAGACCATCCTAGATGTGTATGAGATATTTAAAACTAATTCAAACCGTCTATACCCATTGACATCATGGGTCTCAGAAAATAACGATGAAGATTTCCTTTCTATCCATAATGATGATAGTATTTATGTGGTAATCTATATTTTCTTTTCTTTCATGTGATGAAGAAACATTAAAAAAAACCTAGTTCTATACTATAAAGTGGTGTAATAAATACTGTTATGATGTTCTGGTTCTCTGGTTATCTTCTTCCCTTTGAGTATGTCTCCTTCCCCCTCTTGTTTCCAACATTTTATTTCCCACCCACATGTATGAAGAAGAATGTGTTTACTCCACCACCACCCCAAGCTATGTCTCTTTATTCCATTTTTTCTATATTGACTATGTCTGTATTTTCATTAATTAGGAACATGACCCCTTTTGAATGAATATTTGGTCGCAACCCTACCTTGAAGATACATAACTTTAGATGTGTTCTAGTTATTACCTCTAGAGAAAAATAAACTAAGTTTATAAACTTAGGTTTGTATTCTATCCCTGATATAATTCCTCTCTTGAGACTAAATAAATATGTCATTTTGGTTTTCTGAAGGTATGCAGATAAATTTTTGTGTTGAAAAATTATTCAAATCTCTCTCAAGTAATTCCTTGGACAATTTAAGATTTAATAGATAATTCCCACCATTGATGCATGAGATCCTCCAAAATTTATACCACTAGATTTAGATTTATATCACTAGGGGTTCTAAGGAAATCAAAAATATGATTGATCCTATTAATCCATGTTTACACTTTCTTAGGTCCCAAATCCACCTGATAAGATACATTTATATATATATGTTGGATACATTTATTTAAGATCTATTCATGCTTTATATGATAATGCATTGAGTTTTATTTGGGTTTTTTAGGAAATAGGAGCTCTATTCTCAGAAGTAGTGCTCCAATAAATTCAGAAATTTTAGGTCTTACACATTGTGAAACTTATTCATGATGTGAATTACTCGACCACATGACCCTTATAAGCTGAAGTATAGCTTTTGAAACCAGTACAATATGTGAATCCTCTTGGAAAATTAAATACATGACATGAAGAAATTACATGATGTGAAAGTTTTGAATCTTGAATTTACTAAATATTCAATCTATGAAATCTTGGAGATATAAGATTTCTTGAGATTTTTTTGGATCTGATTACACAAAGTGAATTTATATTACACATTATAAAAGTTTCAAATTAGAATTCATTTAAAGAAAACTCATGATTTGAAATATTTACACATCATGAGATTCATGGTCTTATAAATATTCAAGCACTCTGTGAGAAAAAAATAGTTAGAATTAATTTCTTTATTTCATGATTTCTCTCCTGAAAATTCTAGAAGTAATTTTCCACATTTTTTTTTCTTGAATTTCTATTTCCTTCACTACTTCACTTTATTTTTAATGCCTTGTCAATTTATTTTTTAATTCTGATTTCTGTTTCAATTCCACTTATATTTCAACCCAAATTGCTGCACCCCTTTCTTGTTCCACCATTCAAGTAAGTATTTGAATAATTTTCATTTATTTAATTGTGGATTTCTCTAATATGAAATATTTAATTATTATATCAACCATGTTTCTGATTTATATTTTACTAATACCATTGTTATCTTGTGTGTATAATCCTCTAGGGTTAGTGGTTGAGAGTAGGGGTGTTTTAAAATTAGTGATTCTATAAATAAAAACTTGGATAACCCTTTGGATAGAAATTTGGTTAAGAACTCTTATTAATCACATTAAATCACACAACCCTAATCTATATAATTGATAGAGAAGGACCCTGACCTAGTTAGAGAAAATCAGGCTAGGAATAATATATTTTGATGATTTCTTCCCTTTAATCTAAGATTATAAAACCTAATTTGTTGACTACATCTAGACCAGAGTAGTTTCCAGCATAGGTAAATCAAATTGGTTTTACCGAAACCAATTAGTTACCACTGACTTATTCACAGCCTATGCCATTAGACTATCCCAAACTAGATTCAGGAATAAATTTTTCATAAAACTTGAAATTGACCCTGATACCAATATTTATAATGAATTAAGACCAAACTATATAATCCGTAGATAACTAAATCTATAAGATTCATCTAAGGAATCCATCTATTAGAATCTAATCTCTAGGTCACTAGCTTTTCCAGCTTTTCTCCCTGGGTTTGACCCCACAATACTACAATGATATGACTTTATAGACAGTGTATTTTAGGGTAATATAAATTTATAATATGATAAATGCTTGTACATAATCAATGACGGTGTGTGAGATGGTCAAATTTTGGAACCACTGCTAGGGACTAGCTATTTTTTAGACACAATTAAATTCAGATAAAACCTAGGATTTTCTCACACCTTATTTTGGTTATCTCTTCTATTTTTACAATTTTCACTCATGGATTCACACCCAAATCCATTTAATTCTTCTAGTGCATGAGACAAGGTCATTTGACTTGTTATCAAAGCCTATCCACTCAAGAATTTATTTATTTTACCCTAAGATCAAAAGATAACTTTATATTCATCAATGATCCTTCATGGATGAGCATTGTAATCTCTCACCGCCTAACCCTAAAAATATCAAATATGTGCTACCAAAACATGTGGGAGAGATACCATCACTACAGAAGCACACCATTATGGTAAATAGTTTTCCATCCATTATTGGTGTTATACCCAACAACATTCATCCTCTTATCTAGGCACAAATTTCTTAAAATTAATCCTTGACTCATTCACATGATCTAAAACTAGGGACAAGTTAGTGTACTTCAGAGTGAAGATCCACATGATCATATTTCAAGTTTATTGGAAGTCTACAACACCTTTCGAAGCCATGGTGTGATGTTTGGATGTAATCAAACTGAGAGTGTTCCCTTTCTCCTTGTGTAGAAAAGCCAAGTATTGGCTTAAAAGCCAAGGTACCAAGTATATTATAACTTTGGATGATTTAGCCTATAAAATTTGACAAATATTTCCCACAAATATAAACCTCGATGTTCAGAAATGAGATCTAGAACTTTGACTAGGTTGATAGAGAATCAACTTGGGAATATTGGAGTCACTTCAAAGATATTACCTAAATATTTCCACATCATGAACTTGATGTGTGGTTACAACTTCAAACATTTTTACAAGGACTACAACAAGATATACGTGCTATAGTGGATGATTCCACTGATGGTGGACCCATGCTAAAATTCTAGAAGTTGGAAAATCATAGTTAGATGAATTCTCCCATAATGCCAGTCTATAGAAGAGAAATCAAGGACCAACTTGTTGTGGAATTCACCAGGTGGAAGGGAATACACGCCTTGTATCCCAAGTTAAATCCCTCAAAAAGAAGTTATATTCTTTTCATCTACCCTCTCCACCATTGCCACCTCCTACCCTTATTATGGAAATATAGACCCGTGAGATGTATGGAGGACCACACCCATAACAAGACTATAGGGTATGAATAGAAGAACCCCAAAATTAAGATTGTAATTACATAAATTATAATCTACAAAATCAATAATTTCTACAACCCTAATAATATCAGTATAGATATTATAAAAAAGATCCTCTCATTAGCCTTAAAAACCCAATAAAGGTTACCAAAAACATAGGATTGTTCAAGGAACACCATGAAATGTGAGACCACCTAGGTACCAACCTCAGAATCCATATCAACTAACTCAAAAAACTTTTCACCCCGGAGCCCAGAAATTTCCACCCCAACAATAGTTCTAGAAATCTCCATCGAGGAAGATAAAGCAACCCCCGCCTTAGTAATCAAATCTTAAAAACCTGATCACTACATTTTTTAGAAGGTGGACTAAAGGATGAACCACCATGGAACTAAGATATATAACTAGTGAGAGGCCCACCAAAATCTTGAGTAATAAGTGGAAAAAATCTCTTAGAATCTATCAAACTTATTACTGGGTATGTTTTATGGTAATGCCAAAACATATATGAGAGAGGAAGATAAAGTTTTGTTCCATACGAGTGGGAAAATTTATAATTTTTAGTATCCATTAGTAGGAAAGTAAAATAATCTAGATGAACCTAAAATTTGTTCCAAAATCATTACCAAAGATAGAAATGATAACACACACAATGCCAGTCAAGAATGGAATCTCAAATCAGATTCAACTGAAGAAGATAATATACAAGATAAACCAAAAAAAGAAGATGTTTATGTGGATATTCCACCATAAAAAACCCATATTTCTTTTCCAAATATAATTATATAATAAAAGTGGAGGGGTAATACAAAAAGTTTTTAGATATGTTTAAGCAGTTACACATCAATATACCCTTTGTAGTGTCCATCACTCTGCTGACTACTTATGCTAAAGTCTTGAGAGAGTTTCTTTTGAATAAAATAAAAATAAAAGATCTAGGATTAATATCCTTGAATTAATAATTATCTATATTAATTCAATGAAAGCTCCCACTAAATATGTGACACCCCAAAAGCATCTTTTTTCACTACACCCTCAGAACATTCAAATTCATAAAAGCCTTGTGCGACCTCCACGAAAGTATCAATATCAGTCCTATGAGTGTCTTAAAAAATTTGGGGATCAAATATTTGAAACCAATAAGTGTTTAAATTAAAATGGATGATCAACCGATAAGGTACCCTCAAGGACTTATCTTGGAAATTTTATTCAAAGTTGGTAAATTGAGTTTTCCTTCCAATTTCCATATCTTGGATATGGAGGAATAAAAATATTTCTCCATCATTATAGGGAGACTATTTTTCACCATTGTAAAGGTTTTTATTGATGTGAATTAGGGAAGGTTTATTTTTATAGTTTTCAATGAACAAGTATTGTTTGATTTAGTGAAATCCTCCAGACAAGGTGTCAATTCATTTTATTGTCAATCCATCTTTCTAAATGATGATAAAGATAATTATATGACCATTTAGGATGATTGAGAGACACTTTATCCTAATAAATAATAGTGTTGTGAATAAAAGGATGTGAATTATATTTAAACTATGACTAGGGATACCATTACACTATTCATACCCTCAATCATCAATCCATTGATGTTAGAATTGAAGCCCCTACCAAACACATTAAAGTAATAATTATTACAACCTATAGATACACTTATAGTTATCATAAGTTCAGAGTTGAATCAAGTACAAGAAGAAAAACTAATTGTAGTCTTGAAAAGGCATAAAAACTCATTTTCTTGGGGTATGGATGACATCAAGGTAATCAGGCCCATGATTTTCACCTTTTTTAGAGGATGGTGCTTAACCAAAACATCAACCCTAGAGGTGAGTCACTAAACTGATTAAATAAGTATTCAAGAAGTATCTACTAAAGATTATCAATGCTATTATAATATTTTCCATGTCTGGAAGTGAGTGGGTGAGTCCACTATAATTCCTCCCGAATAAAGGCAACTTGAATATTATTAAAAACAATGAATATGACTTAATATAAACCTAAACCATTACAGGATGGTGAATATGTGTTGACTTCATAAATATCAACATGATGACTCAAAAATACAATTTTATACTCCCATTCATGGATCAGATACTATAGAGACCGTCTAACCTTGAATTATATTATTTTCTAGGTGGATATTATAGATACAATCAAATTACAATCGACCCAGTAGATTTTTCAAAAATCATATTCACATGAAATTTTGGAACCTTAACCTATCAAAGTATTTAATTTGGATTGTGAAACACACCAGATAAATTTCAATGATCCATGACATAAATTTTCAATGATATAGAAAATGAGTTTTTAGATATTTTCATGAATGATTTCTTGGTATACAAAAAATATTTTGAAGTCTTCCAAGACAATATAGAGTCAGTTATATAACACTATGAAGAGAATTAACAAGTGTTAAATTGAAAAAATATCATTTTATGGTCTAAGGAGGAATATTTTTTGGACATAAAATATAAAATCATGGAATGAAATTCAATCTTAAAAAAATCATCATGATTAAAGATTTACCTAAACCCATGATAGTGAAGGTTATAATGGGTTTTCGGGGCTATGGAGGATATTATCACCACTTCAAAAAATATTTTTCAAGAAAATACTACCCACTAACACACCTATTTTCTAAGTAAAATCCATTATATTTTACTAAAGGGTGTTTGGAGGAATTCAAAACTATGAAAAATATCCCATTTTCCACTCTTATAATAGTTTCACCCAACTATAATAAGAAATTTGAGCTGATGTGTGATGCTAATGATTTTTCTATGGGTTCTATTTTGGGACAGCGGGTCAGACACAACTTTTTACACATCTATTATGACATCCATAACCTAAATAAAGATTATGTAAATTATATGACCATAGAAAAGGATCTTCTGGTAGTGATATTTGATTTTGAAAAATTTCACTCATACCTTGTTCTTTTGAAAGTGTTGGTGTAAACATATCACACAACACTAAAATACCTATTGAGAAAAAGGATGAAATACCATGAATAATATAGTGGATCATTTTGTTATATGAATTTTACATAGTCATAAAAGACACTAAGGGGAATGTAAATGTCATCATTGAACACTTATCTATAATTCCACTGCCAAGTATTGATGATGATGAAAATCTGAGTATTGAGGATGATTTCACTGATGAAACACTTTTAATAAAAATATGCAAGAATCACCAAGGTTTTCTAATATCATGAATTATATTTCCATGATATCTCTTTACCGACCTCCCCATATCAATAAATAAAGCAGTTCTTGGTTAATGATTCATGATATTATTGGGATGAGCTGCTATTATTTAAGTGTTTTGTAGATAGATTGATATGATGTTTCATCATAGACTATAAAATTCAAAACATAATTATCATTTTTCATTTATATTTATATATTAATAATTCATTTATTACACCATTTAAATCTATTCCTCTCACTTTGATATGCATTAATATTCATTTCTGACTACTATATACACCTAATATCATAATACTTTAATTTTGTTCATATCCTATGTGCTGATTGATTATCTAGTACATATATGTTTCTTTCTAACATTTTTTATAGGACACTACATATATCTTAGATATCTAGTATTTCCCCCCATGTCATTACCTTCATTATATAAATCTCCTGATTCCCTATTTAACATTCTGAATTGACATCTCTAGTGTGTCTATGCTATTGTTGTTTTCTCTCCCACATAACTTTAAAAAATAATGAAGAAACTATTTAATTTTAAGTATGGTGGAGTCATTACTAATATTTATTGTGTTTCACCTTGATTATTCCTTTTTTTTCATTATTCTAGGAGATATTTTTCATTTAAAGGATGCTTTAACTTGAAACCAATTACACCCATTTAAATAAAAGAAATTTTTTTTCCAGAAAATATTGAAATATATTTTTATTATTGTTAATAATATTAGAATAATTTATGAGTTGAGAAGTTTACTACTGGTTATTGTTTATTTTAATTTCTTTTTATTGAATTTTTACTAGTTGTTATGCTCTAAGTGATTTCCATAGTTTTGGATTTCCATTCTTGAGAAGATTCTGGACCTACATTGTCATATTATTTTCTGATCATATTTCTTGAGAGATACCTGGAAAGTCTGCTTTCGGGGGCAGGGCCTCTCCCCCGGGATCCACTCGCCTTGCCGGGTCGCCCAAATTCTTCTAGGCGGGAAAAATGAGGCGCAACCCAATTGATGACGGATTGCTGTGTTGATCCATCGCTGCCGTGTTGTTACCCTTGGGACGCTATGCCATCTCAGCTGGTAACGGCTCCTTCCCCGGCTGGGGAGCTACCTGCGGGTACTACCCCTTCGTGGGGGAGAGGGGTTCCTCTGTGTGGAGGGTTCGGAAAGGCCACAATGGGGAACTCCCTTTTTTATAAAATATTTATAAAATATTTCTCGAGAGATACTTGGGGCATGTAAACCTATCAGAACATTAATTGGAACCTTATTTAGGATATGATTGAATAAATACTTTGTTAAAATTATTTAAGAAATCTTTGTTAATCCATTTATCCTAAAACCCACCTATACATTTATCCTTCTTAGGCTTGTAGAATACATAAATGACTTTGTTTGGATTAATCCATGTTACAAGAACATTTTATCCCTTATTAACCTAATATTGATATAATTTCATGATTTTTAGTTCAATAAGTTTGGGGGATACAGTTATTACTTATGGATATAGGATGGTTACTACTAAGGATATGTACATTTACTTTTTTCACATGATTTCAGGGAAGTGTTCCATGGTTACTTTGATATACCATTCATGATTATCTTGTAAAACATAATAATAATATGGGTTTTTTTAGGAAAGTTAAAAATTACCATTACCAGACCAAAGAATCTTATGATGGATCATATGTAGTTAAGTGAAATATATGAGATCTAGCCTAGTCACGACTTTCAAAAAAAATAAGAGAAAAATAAGAAACATGTGACTTTGATTACACTTTTATGACACATCCATGGAACTACCCTGATCTTTTTGGAAGAGTGGAGATACCGATTTTTAGAGGATATTTTTCATTTTATCATTCCCGATGATCATGTATTACACTTGAAAGTTTACCATTCCTTTTTATATTTATTTTTATCACCCACCTACCTACCCTTAGCCGCAAATTCATTTGAACCTGATTTCTGAAGTCATCATTATTAACTGTGTGTTTATCATTAAAAAGTGGAGATTTTAGAACTAATGAAAGCCTATAGTTAGAAACATTTATTCAAGGTATAATCATAACTTTAGTTTCTTTTTAACTTGAGTGATGAGAGAAAATTCATGGTGAGTTAAATTTCAAATTGGGTATAGATTCTAAGGAAAAATTAAGAAATTTTAATTAAAGGAATAAAGTATCTAAATAAATAACTTAACCATGAGGAATGATTGGTTTTTCTCTATAGGGGTGATTATATAGAAATTGTTTTTCTACTAATACTTAGTTTTATTTTCATGGTTGTAATGAATGTTTCCTATTAATTTTTTTTCATATAGAATCCTTATTGAGATGTTTTTTTCTTGAGGACAAGAAATTGTTCAAGTGTGGGGGAACTTGTTCAATGCCTAACATGATGACATTACATGACATTAAATTTTTGATTTGAAAACCCACCAAAAATTCAAGAAGTCTGAGAGATATAAGATTTATGGAGAATTTTTGTGGATTTTCCACATAACGTGAATTTATATTACATGTCATGAAATGATTGAATAAAAAATTATTTAAAGACAACTCACAATGTAAAATATTTACACTTAGTGAGATTTTTGGGCTTATAAATATTCTAGGGCTCGATAAGAGAAAAAAAGATGGCCATAATTACTTTCTTTATTTTACGATTTCTCTTTTGCACCTTTGAGAAGATCTTTTCCTCATTTTCTTTTATTGTCTTACTGATTCCTTCAATGATGTAATTTGTTTCCAAATAATTTTCAATTCTATTTCAATTATTATCTCTATTTCAATTCCACTTTTGTTTCGATAATAATTGCTACATCCTTTTCTTTCTCCTCCATTCAAATATATGTATGATTGATTTTTAATTTCTTCAATCATAGATTTCTGTAATATAAATCATTTAATTATCATGTCAAGTATTCTATTGATTTATCTTCTATATAATACCATTTTTATCATGAACATATAATCTTATAGGGTTAGGGGTTGAGAGTAGGGATTTTTTAAACATAATGAATCTATAAATCAAAACTTGGGTAACCCTATGGCTAGTAATTAGGTTAAGAAATATTATTAATCACATTCTATTTCAAAACACTAGTCCTGAAAATTTCAATATAAATATCATGACCTATTTGGAGTAAATTGGGCTAGGAACAATAACCTATGATGATTTATCCCTTGATGATATGCTTATTATTCCTAGGTTATTTACAGTGACCCTACATTTTATTACATGACTATTACAATATTTTCAAGATAAAAATATAAAAGAGATAAAAATATAGAATCAAAAGGTTTAATTTCTTGGGAAAATTAGGAACATAAATAACATGGACATAATAAAACAAAAATATTTATTTAAATCCTTCATCTTTATACTTTTAAAATATCAAGTTTTTCTTAGAACATGGAATCACCTGAGGATATACATTAATGAAAGGGGTAATCTAAAAGCCCCATAAGAGGAAAAATAAGGTACTTGAATCAATATAAAATGAGTGAGAATAATAATAATCATCATATCATGAGAATATGATCACCATCAACATCATGAGAGAAACATGTGATGAATTCACCGAATGTGGCAATGCATAAAAATGAAACATCATGTCATAGTAGTCAAAATACCATACATAGTTGTGAACAAATCTTGAATAATGTTCATAGATAACATATGCACATAATCATAACATCATCATTATGAACAAATATAGTATCATGTTCATGTGTATTAGACATTATATCATAAGATAATTATGCACTCCACATAGAACATATAATAATCATAGTTATGAAATAACCCATGGAAAGGAATTGGTTTCATAATGATTTCATAAAGAATACATTAATGAATAAAATTTAGGGTTCCCAAAAGAAAAAAGTTAGACCATGGATTTGAATAAGAGATAAATTTTCTTTGGATAAGAAACAACACATGAGGAGTCGAATATTTTCTTTGGAAAGAAATGTCTTTTTGGAAAATCATTATATTTGGCTTAAAAATCAAGGTAGAAACATGTATATACTTTAAAAAGAAGTTAAAATTAATGAAAATATATTTAAGGAACATTAATGTAACATTAACACAAGAATTTATGTTAAATATGGAAGACCTAAATAAAGGGAGTTGGGTTCGAGAATCACCTTACCTTAATTCCTGCTTTATTTTATTACTTTGGCACCTCCTGAATAATAAACTTAGATTTATTTAAAAATTTATCCAGAATTAAATTATTTTAATTTTTAATATTTTTTATTAATTATATTCAATTAATTATATTTATTAATTTCCTTGGTTATAGGGTAGTCATTTTGATATCATTTTTTACTTAAAAATTACATGTTTTCCCTCAATTTTCCTATTTTTTTAAATGTAATTAATACATTAGTATAATTAATTAAAAAATCTTATAATAAATACAATAACATGTTTATATATTATATATAATTAATAATATCTATCAATGATGATATTTATAAGTGTTTACATGGAAATGTTTCTGAAGGTGGTTAATCGACCTTTGATGGGACATTGTTAGGAGAGTGGGAATGAGAATTTTGAAATTTATATATATAGTAAATACAATACTTATAATAGTTTAAAATAATTAATACCATGTTAAATTTATACATAATTAATTATTATATGGTTTTTTGTAAAGGGGTGGTTAAAAAACAAAGAGAATAAGAAGCAATAAAAAAAGAAGAGTTGATCAAAACTCACTTAATCCTTGGTGTAGCTTCTCTTGAACAACACTCAAAATACCTTGATGTTTGGAGTTTTATTACTCCAAAAAATCCCTAATGATCCTAAGGGTCTCGATAAGAAGTATTTTGGAAGTTTTTGAACTTTGGAAAGTATGGGATGAGTGATTTTATTAAGGTAGGGAGTGGGATTATTTATACTTGACGAGAGGGGTATTTTTAGAATAAAATATTAAATAAAAAATTATATCAAAGGTAAAATTTTTAATAGTGAATTTTTGACAATATAAATCATATATAAATAAATTATAATTTGTTTTAAAACTTCACTTACTTTTTTATTCTAATTCATTAGTTTATTTAAAAGGAATGTGGAAAGAAAGAAAAATTGTTATTTTAAGGAATCACTTTTGACTTTAGGTTTTGGAAAATGATTTTTAGTTTTGGAAGTTATGTTTATTTTATTTTAGTGAATCATTTATATAAATAAATCTATAATGGACAAAAAAAGTTATATAGGGTATTAGGTCATTATTACATCATGAATGATGTAATTTAAGATACATCGATTATACGAGAAACAATATTTTTACTATTCACCCCAAAAAATAAAGTATTTCAGAAAATTAACAAAAAATAACCCTTGTAAGATTTTTATGGATTGATTTGAAAAATAATATTCATTTATAAAAATAAATTTATAAAATAGGTAATTTTAATTTTTAATATAAAAATTATGAATTTCATGAAATACTTTAAAATATAGTTTATTAAAAAATGTGCTTATATTTTCTTGAGTTTTTTAATCATGATATTTATTTTTTCGAATTATTTAAATTTACGTAAATTAATCATGGTAAATTTAATTTATATCACAATTAATTATTTTGATATAAAATTATTATTCCAATGGTGAGGTTATCATTATCAACGACCACATTACCTCTTATAAATACCTCCAATTTCATTCATTCATTATTCAACTCAATTTCTGTCGATGTTCTATATATCCATATTCTATAATTTTGATTGGTCTACAGATATTTGTTTTCTTTTCTATAGTTTTGGTAGTGGGGAAATGATTCCAGTGGATTAGGGTGATCCATATTTTTCTATTTTAGCTTTTCTATTTTATGTTTTTTGTCTAATTTTAATGTTAGGGATTTTAATTAGATTTATTACTGATTAATGTAACAATTTTTATTAATAAATTTTTTTTTGATAGTTTCTCTATTTTTATAATACTATATAGTATATTATAACACTCTTTTATTTAATGATACAAATAATATTTATAAAATCTCGGTTGTTACATTCTTCCCCAATTTAAAAATTTCATCCCTGAAATTTCAACTCATATTCTCAGTTGAGAATATATGAGGGTAATTATATTTAATTGTTTCCTTGGGTTCCCATATTTCCTATTCATACTTATGTTTTCCCCATAACCCTTTGATAAGGTGAGTTGTCTTATTTAATAGAACTCTGTATCTATAGTCCAAGATATTCACTGGCTGCTCTCCATATGAGAGTTTATTGTCGAATTATACCACATATGGATTCAGTATATGTGACAGATCATGTATGTACTTTATCTGGAGTGATATATGGAACATGTAATGAAATTTATCTAAACTTGGTGGAAGTGAAAGCTGATAGGCCACTGATCCTATACGATCAAGGATTTCAAAGCAGAGAATGTACCTTGGGCTAAGATTCCCTTTCTTTCCAAAACACATGTCTCTCTTCCAAAGTGATATTCAAAGGAAAACATTACTTCCAAATTCAAACTCCAAGTCCCTTTTAATGTTATTAGAATATATATTTTTATGACTTTTAGAATATTTATATATTTTTGGATGTAATGAACCTTTTCTGTCATCTCTTGTGAAAGATCAGGTCCAAGTAGCTTTCATTCCACAACTTCATCCCAAAAAGTTAGAGTTCTACATCGCTTCCCATTCAGATATTCATATGGATCCATTTGAATACTAAATTGGAAGCTATTGTTATATGATAAATCAACCAATGGGAGATGTTGATACCATCCACCTTTGAATTCCATTGAGCAGGCTCTTATCATGTCCTTGAGAATGTGAATTGTCCTTTCATATTGACCATCAGTTTGGGGGTGATAGTCCGTGATGAAATTTAATTCATTACCCAAATAATGTTTAATAATTCTATAGAATTTAGAGTATAACCTTGGATAATGATCATAGATGATCGAAAGTGGAACCCCATACAGCCCCACCACTTCCTTTACATATATATAAGCAAGTTTTCAGGAAATAAATATTCCAAAAAAAGTGATAAAGTGGGATGTCTTTGCGAGTCAATCCACCACAACCCATATCGCATTGCTTCCTATGGATTTCTTCTAGATACTAGTGACAAATAAAATCATGAAATTCTACCATTTCCATTGGGTATAGGCAATGGTTGCATCATCACATTGTAATTCTCTCACTCTGTTGTAACTTACTTCCATACTAGACACCATGTTATTAACTCCATAATATATTTCTTTATGTTTTCACACCACAAGTTATCTTGAAGATCATAGTAAATCTTGGTACTTATAGGATGGATAGAGAAAGGTGTGATGTGTTCATTATCCAATATACCATTATTTATTCTAGGTGATTAAGGAACACAAAGCCTCATTCCAAACTAAATCACACTATCATCATCAATGTGGAACTCATTTAGATTTCCTCCCTTTACGACTTTAACCTTATTTTGTAGCTCTTAATCATCTGTAGTGACTCCTTGATATTCTCTTAGAAAGATATTTGGGAAATAATATGATAAAGTTAGGATGTATTAACTACCCTTATGATTTCTCAATCCATACTTTGAATATCCATGAAGATAGGGTCTTTCTCAATCCGCATCGTGGATGGAGTAACATGTTCTTTTAGACTAAGATCATTGACTACCTTAATCGCCTTTCTAGGATGGTAGTGAATATAGCAATCATAGTCCTTGATTATATCTAACCATATTCTTTGATTCATGTTGATATTATTCTATGGGAATATATACTTTATAATATTTTTGATCAGTATATGTATCACACTTTTCACTATAGAGGGAGTGATTCCAAATCTTTAGAGTGAAGATCACAACTGCTAACTCCAAACCATGCACCGAGTAGTTATTCTCATGGATATTCAACCATCGTGAGGAATATTCTATCACTTTATTAGTAAATATGAGTATGTAACCCAATATTTTCTTTAAAGCATAGTTGTATATCAAAAAACCTTCACCAGTTTTTGATAACATGAGTACAGGCATATCAATTATCCTTTTCTTGAGATCCTTAAATATTTTCTCATATTCTTCTATCCAGACATACTTTATCCCTTTTTTATGTTAACATAGTTAGTGAGATAGATAATCATGAGAAATTTCTCAAATTTTTTTTATAGTACCTATATAAGCCAAGAAAACTAAGGATTTGTATGACACTAGTAGTCCTGGTCCATTGCTCAATTTCCTTTGTCTTTGAAGAGTCTATAGAAATTCATTTACTTATGATCATGTGCCCCAGAAATGTGACCTTTGACATAAAAAATTCACACTTTCTTAACTTAGCATACATTTTTTACTTTCTTAATGTCCCCAACACAATACTTATATGCCCTTCATTCTCCTCCTTTATCTTAGAGTAAATGAGAATATTGTCGATAAAGATTACCAAATAATTTGAACGATTGTCTCTAAAGACCATATTCATCAAGTCCATGAATATGGAAAGGGAATTAGTAATTCTGAAGGGTATCACTATGAACTCATAGTTCCATTACCTTGTATGGAAAAAATTCTTATGAATATATTTCTTTTTCACCTTTAGTTGATGATATCCAGAATGAAGATCCAACTTTGAGAAGTATTGAGCTCCTCATAGTTTATAGAACAAGTCATAAATCCTTGGAATAGGATACTTATTCTTTATAATGATATTTTTTATCTCCGTGTAATCTATACACATCCACGTTGATCCATCCTTTTTCTTTACAAAGATCACCGAAACACCCTGAAGAGATGCACTAGGGTGTATGAACCCTTTTTCCAAATAATCTTGAAGCCACTTCTTTAACTCTTATGTTTGATCAGGTCTATCCTATAAGGGAATTTTGAGATAAGGTTAGCTTTGGGTCTGACTCTATTGATATCTATACCTCAAAAATCTAAGGGAAGTTTGGGTAACTCTTCGGGAAATAAATCAATGTATTCCATAACAATGGGAATTTACTCTATATTGATACCTTCATTTGAATCAAACATTTGGGAAAGGTATGATTATCTATAGGGTATCAACACCCACCCCATTGATGGATATTCAAAAGGAGATTCACGATATTCCTTGAAATTGTAGATGAGCATTGGATGGTTCAATATATAAAAAGATATTTAATTTTACCAATATTTTGTATGTAATCTATTTAATAAGAGCCAATAAATGACTAATATAACATCAAATTGTACCAAGGGTACTATTATGATATTTTTTGGAAGAATCATCCAATATAAGATCACAAGATAAGTGTCTAACAATTTGGTTGCAATGATTGCACAAATGAGTGTTTATATATATATATCTACTTCAAGGTATGGGGGATTTAATTCAATAGTTCTAGAAAACTTTTGGGATATAAAGGAATTCATAGAACCAGAATCATATATTTTTTTCCATTATTGAGTGAATAATAAGTGTACCTTGTATGAATTCATTTTCATGATCCACTTTATAAAAAATGTTGGAATAATTATTCCCTTTCTCCTTTGGCTTCGGTGGTTGTTGATGCTAATTACCCTCGAGGACCTGTAGTTTAGTACAATGGATTTCACAATGTCATTTCTCTTTACAGTTGAAGCATTAAACTAGGGGTGTTTTTTCCTTTCCTATATCACATTGGTAATCTTCTTCATGTCCCTTTGGATTTTTTGAGTTTGGTGTCCTTCTCTTCTGCACTTGAAGTATTTCCCAATACCTTTGATAAAACTCCCATGATTCTTCTTCCCACATTTTTGACATGTGGGTAGTACGATCATCTTTCATACTTTCTCATTTGACCCAGTAGATTGAAACTCCATTCTTCTCTTCTTATATCTACAACCATGTGACCATTCTCAGAATTCAATATCTACTTTGAGAGAATATCTAACCACTTATTCATAACTCCCAAAGCAACATATAACTAGAGACTTTCTAAGGTGTAGTTTTAAACCAATAAATAATCTATCTATTTTACTATCATTTTTGATAAAAAAATTAATGATTATCCTGTAATCCTTGTGAAGTTTCCTAATAATATATGATATATTCACCTTCCTTTTTCATCAGCTCTACGAATTCTATCTCCATATTTTTTTGAAGATTTTAAAGGAAATACCTGATAATAAATATTTTATTAAAGTATTCATACTCCATCTCTTCCATTTTGTCCTTTTTCTTGGTTTTCTTTATCAATAAACACCATTTATCAGCTTCTCTATCTAAATGATAAATTTCCAAAGTCACCTTCTCTTTCTTTGAATCGTGGATCATAGAAAATATCTTCTCTATTGAGTAACCCAATATTCCAAAATTAGCATATTTTAAGATCCACTAAATTTTAGTGGTCTTTTCCATATAAAGGACTCAATGGATAGTTGATCATTCTTTGGTTAAGGTGAAAATTACACATGGTTCAGGTTGTTATTCATAGCCTAATAAAATTGGCAAATAATTTACAAGAAGATTTGAACTCCACCTCCCATGGAATTGGAGATGTCATTCGAGAAATCATTTCATTTTCCCTCATACAGGCTGTTGGATTGATTTCTCCTGGTTACCACCATTTTCTAAAATATAAAAGTCTTGATCAAGACATAAGTCTAAAAATCATGAATAAATAATTTATTATTTTGCACAATTAAATTTAAAGGCATATCTTATGGGATCCCTTTGTTAATCCATTTTCTAAAACAAAGTTTCTCGGATGTTTAAGTATACTTATTATTATACGAAGTTTATTTACTAAAATTTTCTAATCTTAATTCATAAATTAACTAAACCACACTCTGATACCAACTATTACGACCCTACCTTTTCTAAAATGACCATTAAAATATTTTTAAGATAAAAAACCCAACAAAGACACAGATTCAGGATCAAAAGGTTTAGTGTCTTGGGAAAATTAGGCTCATACATAACATTGAAATAACAAAACATAAAAATTCATTTAAATCCATGTTCTTAATCCTTAGGAAATATTTATTTCTCTTTAGAGCATGTAATCACCTGAGGATATACATCAATGAAATGGCTGAGCTAAAATCCCAGTAAGAGGATGAATATAGGACATAGATAAATATAACATGAGTGATAATAATAATAATAATAATAATAATAACATCATAAGACTATTATCAAAAACAACATAATGAGTGAAACATGTGATAAATTAATGGAATGTGTTAATGAATAGAAATTAAACATCATTTTATAGTGGTCAAATACCACACATAGCTTTGAACAAAGCTGGCATCACGTTCACGTAAAATATATGCGCATAATCATAACATCATCATTGTAAAAAAAATAAAGCATCATTTTTACATATATTACACATTATCTCATGACATAAATCACATTTCCCAATGTTTTTGGGGGATATATAATTCTTGGACCACCTGTCACATCATAATATTTACATAATCATGAAATCCACATAAAACATATTACAATAATAGTCCTGAAAAAACCCATGGAAAGTAATGGATTCAATAAGTATTTAATAAAGAAAACATTCATGAATAATATTTGGGGTTACCAAAAAAAGGTAGATTATAGATTGGAATTAGATATTTTTTTCTTTGGATAAGAAACAACACATGAGGAATCAAAGATTTGTATTGGAAAGAAATTTCTTTTTGGAAAATCATTATATCTGGCTTAAAAATCATGGTAGAAACAATTATTTCCATGAAATATAATTTAATATTAATTAAATTAAATTTAAAGAAAATGAATAGAATATACACACTAAAAATTCGGTGAAAGAGGGAAGACATAAAGAAAGGGATTTGGGTTCGAGAATCCCCTTACCTTAACTCCCACTTTATTTTTTTCTATTTTTGCATCTCCTGAATAATAAAATTATATTTATTAAAACATTGATCCAGAAGGAAATTATTTTAATTTTTACCAATATTTATCAATTATATTCATTTGATTATATTTCTTAATTTCCATTGATATAGGGTAGTCATTTTGATATCATGTTGTACTTAAAAATTCCCCGTTTTGCCTTGATTTTTCTATTTTGTTAAATATAATTTATAAATTAGTATAATTAATTATAGAAGCTTATAATACATATAATTAAATGTTTATATATTATATGTACTTCATAATAAACATCCATTATTATGGTTTTAATTGTTGACATAGAAATTTCTCTGTAGGCGGTTAACTGACCTTTTATGAGACATTGTTGGGAGAGTGGGAAGGGAAAGTTTGAAATTTATATATATAGTAATTACAATAGTAATAGTAGGTTAATATCATTAATATAAAGTTAAATTACTGCATAATTAATTCTAATAAGTTTTTTTTGAAAGGGGTGGTCAAAAAATAAATATAATAAGAAGAAAAATGTGAAGAGCTGATCGAAACTTACTCAATCCTCAGTGTAGCTTCTCTTGAACAACACTAAAACTCCCTTGATGTTTAGAGTTATATTACTTCAGAATATCACTAAGTATCCTAAGGGGAATTATATGAATAATTTTGGTCTATTTTAGGACTTGTAAAGTGGGGGATGAGTGGTTTTCCTATGGGAGGGAGTGGTGTTATTTATACTTGAGAGGTGTATTTTTAGAATAAAATACTAAATAAAAAATATATCAAAAGTAAAATTTTTAATAGGAAATTTTTGATAATATAAATAATATATAAATATAATATAATGGTTTTGACCACAAGTTATATAAGGTATTATTTTATTTTTACATCATGAATCATGTAATTTAAGATACATCGGTTATGCGAAAAACCATACTTTTACTATTCACCCAAAAAATAAAGTATTTCATAAAATTACCAAAAAATAACCCTTGAAACTTTTTGACATTATTATTTAAAAAATGATATTCATTTATGAAAAATTATTTCTACAATAGGTATTTTTTTTGATATTAAAATTAGGACATTTACGAAGTACTTTAAAATATAGTTTATTAAAAAATGTGATTATATTTTCTTTGATTTTTTAATCATGATATTTAATATTTTTAATTATTTAAATTTACATAAATTAATCATGGTAAATTTAATTAATATCAGAATTTACTATTTTGAGGTAAAATTATTATTCCACCAGTCATGTTGCTATTCCCAATTGTCACATTACCTTATATTAATACCTGTAATTTTCTTCATTCATTATTCAGATTAATTAATCACAAGTTTCTCTATATAAAATTTTGATAATATTGATTGGATTATTAATATTTTGTTTCGTTTCTATAGTGTTGGCAGTGAGGGTGATGATTCTATTGGATTGAGGAGATCCATATTTTCCCATTTTAGATTTTCTATTTTATATTTTTTTCCAATTTCAATATTATGGATTTTAATTATTTTTATTTTTGATTAACATAACAATATTTATTATTTAAATAAACATTTTTCGGTTTCTTTTTTTGTATAATACTATATAGTATATTATAACACCCATTTATTTCAATTGACAAATACAATTTACAAACTCTCAGTTGTTGCATTCTTCCCCCTCTATAAATTTTGTCCCCAAAATTTCAACTCATAATGTGAGTTGAGAATAGATGAGGGTAATTTTATTTCATTGTTTGCTTGGGTTCCCATATTGCCTCTTCATACTTATGGTCCCTCCACAATACGTTGATAAGGTGAATTTTCTTGTCGCATGGAACTTTGTGTCAATGTTCCATGATCTTCACTGGATGTTCTTTATATGAGAGGTCATTCTCTAGTTGTACCACCTATGGATTCAGTACATGTGAGGGATTAGGTATGTACTTCCTTAGGATTGATACGTGAAACACGTCATGAACTTGAGTCATACTTGATGTAAGTGAAAGTCAATAGGACACTGCTTCTATGTGGTCAAGATCTGAAAGGGTCCAATATACCTTAAGCTTGGATTTACTTTCTTTCCAAAATGCATGTCTCACTTCTATAGTGATATTTGATGGAAAAATTTTCCTCCAACTTCAAACTCTATGTCCCTTTGACAACTGTCAGCATAGATCTTTTTCTGACTTTGAGTAGCTTTTATATATTTTTTATGGCTTGAACCTTCTATTTCATCACTTGTTTAATATTAGGTCCACGTATATTTTTCCCCAATTCATCCCAACAAGTTGTATTTCTATATCACTGCCCTTAAAAGGCTTCATATAGAGCCATTTTAATACTCGATTGGAAGCTATTTTTATATGTGAACTCAACCAATGGGAGATGTTGATCCCATCCACCTTTGAATTCCATTTAGCAGGGTCTTAGCATATCCTCGAGCATATGAACAGTCTTTTCAAATTAGACTTCAGTTTGGGGGTGATAGGTTGTGATAAAATTCAACTCAATACTCAATGAATGTTGGAGACTTCTCCAGAATTAAGAGGTGAACCTTGGATCATGATTAAAGGAAATCGACCCTCGAACCCCATGAAGCCTCAACACTTCATTAAAATATATCTTGTAAAGTTTTTCAAGTAATAAATATTCCCAAAAAGTGATAAAGTGGGTAGTCATTATGAGTCGATCAACCACAACCCATATCACATTGTTTTCTATGGATGTATTCAAGAAACCAGTAACAAAGTCCATGGTGAAATTCTCCAATTTACATGGGGTTATAGAAAATGGTTGCATTATCCCTTTGTACTTTTATCACTCTAATTTAACTTTCTGACATACTAAACATTGTGAGATATACTCTACAATATCCTTCTTCATGTTGTCCCACCAAAAGTTCTCTTGAAGATCATGGTGCATCTTGGTACTTCCAGGATGGATAGAGAAAGATGTGCTGTGTAAATTATCCAATAGATCCTTCTTTATCTCAGGTTATTAAGGAACACAAATACACATTCAAAAAAAAATCACACCACCATCATTGATGTGTAACTCATTTAGTTTTTCTTCCTTTACAAATTTCACCTTCTTTTGTAGCACATGATCGTCATTTGCACCTCGTTGATCTTATCTTGAATATATTGTTTAGAAATAATTTGAGAAAGATAGGATGTATTCCAAACCTTTATGATTTTAAAATACATCATTTGAATATCCATGAAAATATGTTCTTTCTCAATCCACATCATGGATAGAGTAGTAGGTTCTTTTCAGCTAAGAGCATCTACTACCTTATTCCCCTTTCTGGGATAGTAGTGAATAGAGAAATCATAGTCCTTGATTAGATCAAATAATGTTCTTTGATTAATTCTGTGATCCTTATGTGTGAATATATAATTTATACTCTTTTGATCAGTATATTATCACAATTTTCACCATAGAGTTAGTGCTACCAAATTTTTAGATCAAAGATCATAACTTATAACTCTAGGCCACACATTGTGTAGTTCTTATCATGTATCTTCAACTATAGTGAAACATAGGATATAAATTTATCATTCTAAAAGAGTATAAAATCCAATAATTTCTTTGAAGCATCACTATATGTCACCAAACCTTCTCCACTTGTTGGTAGTGTGAGTATAGGCATTATGATTAGCATTTTCTTAAGATCCTTAAATATTTCATCACATTCTTCCATCAAGACATAATTTTTCCCTTTCTCGGTTAACTTAGTTAGTGAGCTAGAAAACTGTGATAAATTTCCCAAAAAATGTTAATAATACCCATATAAGCCAAGAAAAATATAGATTTCCTTGAGACTAGTGGGTCTAGGGCATTCCTCATCTGCCGTTGTCTTTGAAGGGTCCACAAAAAATCCTTCACTTATGATCATGTGCCCTAATAATGAAATCATCAAAATCCAAAATTCACACTTTTTAAACATTTCATACATTTTATCCTTCCTTAATGTCACCACTAAAACCCTTAGATTCTCTTTATGTTCCTCATTTCTGTTCGAGTAAATGAGAATATCATCGATAAAAACTACCAAAAAATTGTCGAGATAGTCTCTAAAGACCCTATTATTCAAATTCATGAATATTTCTGGGGAATTAGTAATTACTATGGTTGTCACTATGAACTCATAGTTCCTATACCTTGTATAGAAAATATAATTCTAAATATCTTTTTTCTTCACCATTAGTTTATTATATCCAAAATGAAGATCGACCTTTGAGAAGTATTGGGTTCCTCTTAGTTGATCAAACAATTCATCTATCCTATAAAGTGGATAATTGTTATTTATGGTGATATTTTTTAGCTCATGGTAATCAATAAATATCATCATTGATCCACTATTTTTCATTATTGTGCACTGAAGCACCCTATGGAGATGCACTTGGGTGTATGAACCTTTTGTCCAAAATCTCTTGTAGTTGCTTCTTTTACTTCTCTTGTTTGATCCGGGCCATCATGTAATGAAATTTTGAGACAGGATTAGCTGTTGGTATGAGCTCTGTTGAAAGATATACCTTACTATCTATGGTAAGTGAAAGTAAATCTTTAGGAAATACATCAGTGTATTCCCTAACAATGGGAATTTCATTCTGGTTGATGCCTTATTTAAATCAACCATTTAGGAGAGGTATGATTCTTCATAGGGTATCAATGCCCACACCATTGATAGAATTTACAAATGAAAATGTCATGACCCGTCCTCGGGGCCTGTGCCGTGACTACCCCAAGCCCGCCTTCCATAGGCCAGGGGCTGGCGACTAGCACCAAGGTGTAAATCCTGGTAAAAAGGGAAGGCATTGCCTTTGTAAAGTAAACAAGCACCACAGAGTAAGCAAGCGGAAAAGTAAACACTAAGTAAGAACAGAGTACAACTGAAAGTGCGGAAAAGTAAATGGGCCAGTATACAAACCCAAACTGAAAGTAAAGAACAAATCGAAAGGGAAAAAAACAATTGTAAAGTAAAAGCCGCTACACCGAGCCGTCCACTGGAGATCCCACCTGAAGGGTGGGTACAGATAGCTCCACTACTCCTCGGGTCCCGCCGTCCGCTCCGGGCACGTCCCGCCCAGTGGTCCACCTCCAGGTACCGTTATGCTTTGTAAGCCTCAGCCACGATCAACGCTGTCCGTCGTCTGCAACCAACACAACGTAGTGTGGGCATAGCCCGTGCAGGGGTGAGTATAAGCTACTCAGTAGGGACCCCGAGACCCCTGAAGGTCTCCCAAAATCCACAAAGGATAAACCACAAAGGAAGATACAATCACGAAGTAACAACCAACACTGCTTAGGTATATGCCCATACATATACCTAAGTCATCAATTCCAATATGCTTCAACCTCCGAGCCCAAGTACAACTCAGTCCACACAGGAAAGTAAACGTATTCCACACAGGAAAGCAAAACGTAATCCACACAGGATAGCACAACACAATCCACACAGGAAAGCAACAGGATTCAGCTCACACAAGTATACTTCATCGAAAGACGATAAAGATGATCTCTGATCCATCTAAGTCGTCGGACCCACGAAGGATCGATAGATAACTAACCCCCGCAAAGACCCACACAGGATCGGGCCCACACAGGACCTGTAGGCGCTCGTTCACACAGGACCGCTGAGCGCAATGACCCACACAGGATCAGACCCACACAGGATCGGACCCACACAGGACCGGGCCCACACAAGACCTGTAGCACTGATCCACGTAGGATCGCTGAGTGCTGCAGTCGTCGTCGAATCCACCAAGGATCTCTGTACTGTCGTCGTCGCAGTCACAGTAGAAGTAGCAGTAGCAGTCACAGTCGCAGTAGCAGTAGCAGTCGCAGTCACAGTCGCAGTAGCAGTAGCAGTCGTAGTGAGCACTAGGGTTCCCGCACACAGCAAGCTCGTTCGGGAGGGTCCGCTCCACGAGCCGAGAGGCTGATACATCAACTGTCACACAGTCTAGAGTTGACGTATCCAAAAGTTCCGTATCGTCAACAGGAACTCAACGCAACAGACGGCGCGTCAATCGGACGCTCGGTCTAAGAGTTATTGGCTTTTTCGTCCCAGGGGCCCGGTTGGTTTTTAAGGCAAAACCAACCCGACCGTACTCCACCTGCATCCAAACCTCGGGCGGAGTATGCCAAAAGATCCGCCTCACTAAGAGGAACACAAAAAAGCTGACGGCACGTCAATCGGACGTCCGTAGCTCAAGATATGAGCGTTTCCGCTCCGAGGGCCCGATTCGTTTCGTGAACGAACCAACCCGGCCAAACTCAAAGTATTCCGAAACTTTGAGTGCGATATACCGAATCGACCGTCTTGATCCAAGGATCGCATCGCCGCTGACGGTTCATTAATCGGAGGTCCGTAGCTCAAGTTATGGGCAAAAGACCGAAGTCGATTCGAAAACAGGGGGTCCGGGTTCGGGCCGACCCGGCCCGGCCGACGGCGCGGTCGGGCGCGGAGGCGCGGCCCGGAACGGCGGCGCGGTACGGAGCGGCGGCGCGGCCGGTGCGCCGCTCTGGTGCCACGCGCGGGGGGCAAGGCCCCCGCCCTTCCTGCTGGCGGCGCGCCTGAAAGCCGTGCCTTTGATCAAACGACCCCCCTAGTGGGGGCCTGCCTTTGAGAAAAACGGGGGGCGCTGCCCCCCCCCTTTGTGAAACCGGCCCCCCCACGTGGGGGGCCTGCTTTGAGGAAAACGGGGGGGGGGGGGGGGGGGGGCGCTGCCCCCCCTTGGTGTAACCGCGGCCCCCCCTTTATGGGGGGCCGGTTTTGGCCAACCGGGGGAATTTATTCCCCCGGTCCTTCTCCCTTCCGGCCGGCCCAACATGGCCGGCCGGTTCTTCCTCAACGGGACCGGAAAGGCCAGTCCCCCTTCCGGATTCCGACACCGGCGGCCCAGATAGCTGCTGGTCTTCACGTCCCACCGCGGCCCGGAACCGGCCGCGGCCTTCGTCGTTCGGCCCGGTGCGACGGCACCGTGCCCCACCGCCGAGGCCCCGCTCCGGCTGCGGCGCCTTCAACTTTCTTCAACGCGGCGCGACGGCGTCGCGTCCTTGCATTATTTTACGATGCGGCGCGACGACGCCACACATTTCTTGTCGTATGATCCTGCGTGGTGCGACGACACCGCGCCTCACCCGTTTCAATCCACAACAAAATCAATATGAAATGGAGGAGGGTCGGCCGTGTTCGTACGGTCCGACCCCCTTGCGTTAATTGCTAACAATTGGATAAATTTCACTAAGAAATCTTATCGGGTATAATTCATGAACAAAAGTAATAAATAAACCCCTACCTCGGTTTCAAGTACGATGTTCGTCAACGACCCGCAGAAGATAAACGTCGCGGAGGTCGGGCGTCGCGGTAATCGTTCGTCAATTCCATTGACGAAGAGGTACGTCCGAAGAGGTACATTGTTGGTGAATCTTCGTAAGCCGATGAAGGAAGTCTGAGGAGGAAGCGGCGTTCCCTTTCGTTGACATGGAAGGCGTCGTCGATCTTCGGAAACAAATCGGCTACGAAGAAGAGAGGAGCGGCGTTCTTCGTCAGAGCTTGAGTGTTCTTCGTGTTCTTCGTCAAAGTTTGAAGAAGAAGAAGGAGCTCTCAAATCCTCTCAAGATGTCTAACCAAAATAAAATAAGCTAAGGCTTATTTTATTTACACAAATACCAACTTGAATTTCAAAGGTTTGAAATTCAAATCAACCCACCTTAATTAATTAAACCAAGTTGTCAAACATTAATTAAAGGGGGTTATAGGGGAGTTTTGAGAGAAGTTGAGGAGTTGGGGTTCGTGTGGGCCCCACCACACTTAATCCTCCCAAGGGAGGTTAAGTGGATGTGGGTCCCACCCCTAACTCCCTTTGGGAGGTTAAAACTAACAAAAAAAAAAGAAATAAAATCTGTTTCCACATTTTATTTAACTTTATTTAAAAAACCCAAAAACTAACTCTCAACCCGCAATAAATGCAACCTCGAAAAAGGTCTCCTTAAGCGAATATCGGCGCTGCGAGTTCATCGGTGCCCTCGGAATTTGATTCCGGGCACCAGTTCAAAAGTTAGAAATTCCCGCTCGTTCGTTCACTGAACGTACCCGAGCCATACTTCAGAAATTGATTCCGGGCACACCGGGCCTTGGAATCAGGTGCCGTCTGAAACCGCGTTCTTGTAAAATTCCAAAGAAAATTAAGAAAAAATTTCCCTTGAATTTTACGGGTCTTTACATTACTCCCACCTCAGGGCTTTACGTCCCAATAAAGATACATCAAAAACTAGGGAAACAAATGAGGGTACTGAGCACGCATCTGAGCCTCCCGCTCCCATGTGCTCTCCTGGAGGTTCCCGTGATGCCATCTGATGCGCACAAGAGGAATGGACCGTCCACGTAGGACCTGCTCCTGTCGATCCTCTATCTCCACCGGAACCTCCGTAAAAGTCTCCCCATCGTCAACTTCGAGCTCCCCATGGTCAATGATGTGCGTCGGGTCGTGCACGTATCTCCTCAGCTGAGATACGTGGAAGACGTCGTGCACCCGGTGCAACTGAGGTAATAGAGCTAGGTGATAAGCCACCTCGCCAATCCTGCTGAGGACCTGGAAGGGTCCGATGAAGCACAGAGATAATTTGCCGCCTCATCCAAATCTCCATATACCACGTCGAGGTGAGACCTGCAAGAAGACGTGGTCACAATCCTCGAACTCCAGTGGCCTCCGCCTCCTGTCAGCGTATGACTTATGCCGGCTCTGAGCTGTCCTCATCTGCTCCTGGATGACATGGACCTTCTCTGTCGTGGCCTGGACCATCTCCGGTCCCACAAGTGTTGACTCCCCAGGGTCTGTCCAGAACAAAGGAGATCTACAAGGTCGACCGTATAACGCCTCCTACGGTGCCATCCCGATGGTGGAGTGATAGCTGTTGTTGTACGCAAACTCCACCAACGGTAGGTGGTCCTCCCAGCTACGACCAAAGTCGAGGACACATGCGCGGAGCATGTCCTCGAGAGTCTGAATGGTCCTCTCCGTCTGACCATCCGTCTGAGGGTGAAAGGCTGTGCTCAGACTTAGCTGCGTCCCAAACGCCTCCTGTAACCCCTTTAAAATCTAGGAAGTAAAGCGAGCATATCGATCGGAGATGATAGATGATGGAACACCGTGGAGCCGCACAATCTCTTGAATGTAGAGACGTCCCAAGCTCTCCACTGAGCCCTGCTTTCTGATGGGTAAGAAGTGTGCCGACTTGGTGAGTCGGTCAAAAATCACCCAGATGGAGTTGTGACCTCTGGAAGTGCGTGGAAGTCCAGTCACGAAGTCCATAGATATGCCATCCCACTTCCACTTCGGGACCTCCAAGGGCTTTACCAAGCCTGCTGGTACCTGATACTCTGCCTTCACCTGCTGGCAGGTGAGGCATCGAGAAACGAACTCTGCTACAACCTTCTTCATGCCCGGCCACCAGTGCTGTCTTCTGAGATCCTGGTACATCTTCGCCACTCCAGGATGTACCACCAAAGGAGAAGTGTGAAACTCTCTCAGCACCTCCTCTCGCAAAGAGACTGGTACCATGGTACGTCCTCTGAAAAGGATGTCGTGCTCTGCTCCAAGGGAGAAACCATCAGGTGCCTGTCCCAAGGATATCTGTGCATGACGTGTCTCACAGTCAGCGTCCTCACGCTGTGCCTCTCTGACCCGCTGCAGTAGTGGAGGGGTGACTGTGAGAGACTGAAGGAAGGCTACTCCATCTCTATCCACGAAGGATATCTGCAAAGAGGCTAGCTGCTCCGTCACCTCCTCAAGTAGCTGAATGCCTGTCCTCCTGCTGAGGGCATCAGCTACTACGTTCCCCTTCCCCGGAGTATAGACTATCTCAAAGTCATAGTCCTGGAGGAGCTCGAGCCATCGCCGCTGTCTCAGGTTCAGGTCCTTCTGCGAGAAGATATACCTGAGACTCTGATGATCAGAAAAGACTATAAAGTGCTCGCCCATCAGGTAATGTCGCCATGTCTTCAGAGCGAAGACCACTGCTGCTAACTCCAGGTCATGGGTAGTGTAGTTCTGCTCATGCGGCCTCAACTGACGTGATCCATAGGCGATCACTACCCGCTCCTGCATCAGAACACATCCGATTCTGGTCCCTGATGCATCGTAGTAAACTACGTATCCTACTCCCTCCTCAGGCAACCTCAAGATAGGTGCGCTAGTCAACCTCTGTCTCAGCTCCTGGAAGCTCTGCTGACATTTGTATGACCACACGAAGGGTTTCCCCTTCCTCCTTAACGTACGGAAAAGCTGCAAAGATTTCTCCTTTGATGAAAAGTGAAATCCGGTCTCATCCCCTGGATGAACCATGTTCCTTGCCTAATACAGTCAATCCCGTCATGATTAGTTAATTCATGGCATGGATGATGTCATAAGGCCTCGACGCTGCTACCAAGAGATCCAACCGTTACTCTCGCCTCCAAGGGTTGAGTCACACTGTCGGCATCAGTGTGTGGTCACTGGGTTTCCTCCAGTAAGAATCTCGCAAGTGAGGGTCAAGTCAACAGTTTTTTAACCGGAACCTCTTAGTAAAAATAAACAAAAGGCAAGAAAACAAAAGTCACCAAGGCAAGTATCTTTTATTACTTAAACTTAAAGTATAAGGACACAAGGCAAAACAATCTACGAAGCTAGAGGCATTATGGGCAAAGGCCTCTATTCCTGGAGATAGTCCCGCACTAGTCCACCCGCTTCCGGAGCTCCATGATCGTAAGCTTCAGCTGCCTGAAGCTGTGCTCTCCCCTAAGGTCGGGGTGGACCTCCTGGTGGTGGTGGTGGTAGAGCGTCAAAGCGTTGCCCACCACCTGCTGCTCGGCCTGCTCCTCTGCCTCGTCCTCCTCCTCCCTGCGGACCACCACGGTCGAACCTCTGACTCTGCCTAGGTGGTTCCTCAACCGTCTACTGCTCCTCTACATGGCGGGTCGGGCAGTCATGAGCCATGTGGCCCTACCCGCCACACGAGTAGCACTGTCTGCCTCTCGAAAGACTGGCTCCGTGCTGTGCGCCCCGCACTGCTGAGCCAGTGTCCTGAGGTCGTCTGCCTGAAGGTCTGGTCTGCCTGGAACCCTGAGTTCTCCGTCGACTGCCAGCGGTAGAAGACTCTGCCACGTGTCGCCCTGCGGTGGGTCTCGGCGCTGGTGTAGACTCAGCAAGGAAGCTCTCGATCAAAAGGGCCCGCTCCAGTACTCCTGTCTGAGTCGGTATGCTGAGGGAGATCAGCGATGCCTTGATCTCGTGTCTCAAACCCTGCTTGAAGGTCCGGGCCCGGAAGAATGGGTCCCGTACCATGTCGGTCGAGTAGCGCGAGAGATCAGTAAATCTCGCCGAGTACTGAGCGACCATCATGCTGCCCTGCCGTAGCTGAAGAAGCTCTTGGATACGCACCGCACGAAGGGTGGCTGGGACGAACTCCGAGCGGAAGAGGCTCTCAAAGTCCGTCCAAAGTAGAGATGCCTCATCGTGCACCTAGAGCATCAAGATCCACCATCGGCCCGCTTCTGCGTGCAGTAGGCTCGCAGCGAGGATCACCATGAGGTCTGCTGGTGTTCTCACTAGCCTGAAAACTCGTACCACTGCCTCCAGCCAGTCCTCTGCTGCCTGGGGGTCCGTCTCCCCACGGAACCTAGGAGGTCGCTGGCGCTGAAACTCATGCAGTGCACTGAGGCGACGTGCATCGTCAGCGGATGGTGCTGGAAGCATCGGTGGCTCGACGGGTAGAGCTACCGCCGGTGCCACTGCTGACAAAGGGCCCTACACCGAGGCCTCGTCGCTCGGTGGGCTGTCATCACACTCGACTCTCGGAACCCTAGCTGGCTGCCATCGTGGGACCATCCTAAAAAGGAACAGGTGCGCCACGGTCAAACAGTATACCTGGTGAGCTGACACAAATTAATCACAAAGAAAACTTTGAAACACACACGCAATCAATGTTTTCGTGCATTAAGTCGGAAATCAGAAGTCAGGGTCCTGGTGTACGGATACGTCGGCTGCCGCACCAACACTGGACTCCCTGGACTGATAACCACACTCAATACGCTAAACATTATTGCTTCACATAGAAAAGATCAGAGTTCGCGGTAGAACCAAACTCCTCTGATACCAATTTGTCACGACCCGTCCTCAGGGCCCGTGCCGTGACTACCCCAAGCCCGCCTTCCATAGGCCAGGGGCTGGCGACTAGCACCAAGGCGTAAATCCCAGTAAAAAGGGAAGGAATTTCCTTTGTAAAGTAAACAAGCACCACAGAGTAAGCAAGCAGAAAAGTAAACACTAAGTAAGAACAGAGTACAACTGAAAGTGCGGAAAAGTAAATGGGCCAGTATACAAACCCAAACTGAAAGTAAAGTACAACTCAAAGGGAAAACAACAATTGTAAAGTAAAAGCCGCTACACCGAGCCGTCCACTGGAGATCCCACCTGAAGGGTGGGTACAGATAGCTCCACTGCTCCTCGGGTCCCACCGTCCACTCCGGGCACGTCCCGCCCAGTGGTCCACCTCCAGGTACCGTTCTGCTCTGTAAGCCTTAGCCACGATCAACGCTGTCCATCATCTGCAACCAACACAACGTAGTGCGGGAATATCCCGTGCAGGGGTGAGTATAAGCTACTCAGTAGGGACCCCGAGACCCCTGAAGGTCTCCCAAAATCCGCAAAGGATAAACCACAAAGGAAGATACAATCACGAAGTAACAATCAACACTGCTTAGGTATATGCCCATACATATACCTAAGTCATCAATTCCAATACGCTCCAACCTCCGAGCCCAAGTACAACTCAGTCCACACAGGAAAGTAAACGTATTCCACACAGGAAAGAAAAACGTAATCCACACAGGATAGCACAACACAATCCACACAGGAAAGCAACAGGATTCAGCTCACACAGGTATACTTCATCGAAAGATGATAAAGATGATCTATGATCCATCTAAGTCATAGGACCCATGAAGGATCGATAGGTAACTAACCCCCGCAAAGACCCACACAGGATCGGGCCCACACAAGACTTGTAGGCGCTGGTTCACACAGGACCGTTGAGCGCAATGACCCACACAGGATCAGACCCACACTGGATCGGGCCCACACATGACCTGTAGCACTGATACACGTAGGATCGCTGAGTGCTGTAGTCGTCGTCGAATCCACCAAGGATCTCTGTACTGTCGTCGTCGCAGTCACAATAGCAGTAGCAGTAGCAATCACAGTCGCAGTAGCAGTAGTAGTCGCAGTCACAGTCGCAGTAGCAGTAGCAGTCGCAGCGAGCACTAGGGTTCCCGCACACAACAAGCTCGTTCGGGAGGGTCCGCTCCACGAGCCGAGAGGCTGATACATCAACTGTAACACAGTCTAGAGTTGATGTATCAAAAAGTTCCGTATCGTCAACAGGAACTCAACGCAACAGACGACGCGTCAATCGGACGCCCGGTTTGAGAGTTATTGGCTTTTTCGTCCCAGGGGCCCGGTTGGTTTTTAAGGCAAAACCAACCCGACCATACTCCACCTACGTCCAAACCTCAGGCGGAGTATGCCAAAAGATCCGTCTCACTAAGAGGAACACAACAAAGCTGACGACACATCAATCGGACGTCCGTAGCTCAAGATATGAGCGTTTCTGCTCCGAGGGCCCGATTGGTTTCGTGAACGAACCAACCCGGCAGAACTCAAAGTATTCCGAAACTTTGAGTGAGATATACCGAATCGACCGTCTTGATCCAAGGATCGCATCTCCGCTGACGGTTCTTCAATCGGAGGTCCATAGCTCAAGTTATGGGCAAAAGACCGAAGTCAATTCGAAAACAGGGGGTCCGGGTCCGGGCTGACCCGGGTCCGACCCGGCCCGGCCGGCGGCGCGGTCCGGCGCGGTGGTGCGGCCCGGCACGGCGGCGCGGTCCGGCACGGCAGCGCGGTCCGGCGTGGCGGCGCGGCCGGTGCGCCGCTCGGGTGCCACGCGCGGGTGGCAAGGCCCCCGCCCTTCCTGCTGGCGGCGCGGCTGAAAGCCGCACCTTTGATCAAACGGCCCCCCTAGTGGGGGCCTACCTTTGAGAAAAACGGGGGGGCGCTGCCCCCCCCTTTGTGAAACCGCCCCCCCCCCCCACGTGGGGGGCCTTCTTTGAGGAAAACGAGGGGGGGGGGGGGGGGCGCTGCCCCCCCTTGGTGTAACCGCGACCCCCCTTTATGGGGGGCCAGTTTTGGCCAGCTGGGGGAATTTATTCCCCCGGTCCTTCTCCCTTCCGGCCGGCCCAACATGGCCGGCCGGTTCTTCCTCAACGGGACCGGCAAGGCCGGTCCCCCTTCCGTCTTCCGACACCGGCGGCCCGGATAGCCACCGGTCTTCACGTCCGGCCGCGGCCTTCGTCATTCGGCGCGGTGCGACGACACCGTGCCCCACCTCCGCGGCCCCGCTCCGGCCGCCGCGCCTTCAACTTTCTTCGACGCGGCGCGACGGCGTCGCGTCCTTGCATTATTTTACGACGCGGCACGACGGCGCCGCGCATTTCTTGTCGTATGATCCTGCGCGGTGCGACGGCACCGCACCTCACCCGTTTCAATCCACAACAAAATCAATATGAAATGGAGGAGGGTCGGCCGTGTTCGTACGGTCCGGCCCCCTCGCATTAATTGCTAACAATTGGATAAATTTCACGAAGAAATATTCTCGGGTATAATTCATGAACAAAAGTAATAAATAAACTCCTACCTCGGTTTCAAGTACGATGTTCTTCAACGACCCGCAGAAGACAAACGTCACTGATGTCAGGCGTCGCGGTAATCGTTCGTCAATTCCATTGACGAAGAGGTACGTCCGAAGAGGTACGTTGTTGGTGAATCTTCGTAAGCCGATGAAGGAAGTCCGAGGAGGAAGCGGCGTTCCCTTTCGTTGACACGGAAGGCGTCGTCGATCTTCGGAAACAAACCGGATACGAAGAAGAGAAGAGCGGCGTTCTTCGTCGGAGCTTGAGTGTTCTTCGTGTTCTTCATCAAAGTTTGAAGAAGAAGAAGGAGCTCTCAAATCCTCTCAAGATGGCTAACCAAAATAAAATAAGCTAAGGCTTATTTTATTTACACAAATATCAACTTGAATTTCAAAGGTTTGAAATTCAAATCAACCCACCTTAATTAATTAAACCAAGTTGTCAAACATTAATTAAAGGGGGTTATAGGGGAGTTTTGAGAGAAGTTGAGGAGTTGGGGTTCGTGTGGGCCCCACCACACTTAATCCTCCCAAGGGAGGTTAAGTGGATGTGGGTCACACCCCTAACTCCCTTTGGGAGGTTAAAACTAACAAAAAAAAAGAAATAAAATATGTTTCCACATTTTATTTAACTTTATTTAAAAAACCCAAAAACTAACTCTCAACCTGCAATAAATGCAACCTCAGAAAAGGTCTCCTTAAGAGAATATCAGGTTCACTCCCCATTACAACCCTATATTTCGGAACTAGGTTCACTTCTCATTCCTTCTCCATATTACTAAACAGTGTTAACTCCTCATTCAATCCATGTATTACTAAACTAATCTAACTTTCCATTCTATCTCTATATTAATAAACTAGGTTTACTTCCCATTCTATCCTTGTATCACTGAATCAATTTCTATCCTCATTCTATCTATGTTTTAATCAACCGAGTTCACTTCCCATTCTGGCCTTATATTACTGAACAAGGTTCAATTTCTGGTCCAACATTGTATTACTAAACTTAGTTCAATCCATATTACAACCATGTATTATTAAACCAGGTTCAATTCCCACTCTAGATCCGTATTACTGAACCACATTCACTTCCCGTTCCAGCCTTATATTACTGAACGAGGTTCACTTCTCATTACAACCCAATATTACTAAACTGGGTTCACTTCCCATTGCTACCCTTTATTGATGAACCAAGATCACTTGTTACATACCTATATTTCTGATCCAAGTTCACTGCTCATTCCAACCATCTCTATCTAATGAGTTATAAATCTTTATCCAATAAATAATAGGGATAAATAGGTCCCACCCATCATATAACAAAATCACACATACATGTGGCATAATATAATGAAACGTTAATCATATCATGACCCTTAAAAAGGGATGGGTTTGATAAACATAATATCACAAGCCATGAAATGAAATGGATATCATAAACTTTTCATCATTTCATTACCTATGGAAAAGAGATAGTAATCATAATCATTTTATCAAACCATAACCCATGAATAAAAGTGGGTTTCAAAAATCATATGACCCATAGAAGAGAAGTGGGTGTTATAAACATCATTCCATCCAAACATAAACCATCCAAGAAGGAATATGAATGTTATTCTTGGATCACATCCCCAATAAAGCATAAACTATAACAAAGTATTTCATCTTAGATGGAGAAGGATTATGGAAGATAATATAACACATTGCTTAAAAAATATATCCTTAATTTAAAAATATTTCTCATAAAAACAATTGAAAAATAATTTTATTATAAATAATTCTTTATAATCTCATTTAAATTTTTTTTGGAGGAAAATATATTTTCCTCTTTGAAAAATTATTTTTAAAACATAAATCATTTTTTAAAATTTTTTTATTTTAAATTACATTTGAAAAATTATAAAGGAATATTGAAAACATTTAAAAAACTTTGTAAACATACAAAATCTTTGAAAACATTTTTATAAAACATGGTTTTGAAACAACATAGATTTATGACCGAAGAAATAGATAAAGTCAAATTTTCCTAAAAACACTTTCCTAATTATCTTAAGCACAAAAGTGTGAAAAAATGGTTCCAATACATGAAGATATCATGAATAGCCAGAGGAGAAAAAAAATTCATTAGTGTTCATGAGATATGGATCATAATATTTCATTTATGGAAGCATAATCATAATAAATCTTGATAAATGATGAGCTATTGGAAATAAACTGTAACCACATTGGTAACTTTAAATCATGATTCCTGTAGAAGAATAACATTACATAAAGCTTATCATATCATGAAAAGTATAAAATTCATAATATAAGATATAAAAGTCCATTTATATACCTCATAAAAAAATATAGGTTCATAACATGGCATGTGTCTCAAGAAGGAAAATTAGAATAAAAATAATTTATCGATTTGGTAACTTTTGAAACATAAACCCCATGAAAGAGAGATCATCAAATGGATAAGTAAATACCCATAAATTTAAGTATAGTTATCATAGAATAAATTCATGTATAGTATATAAACCATATATAAGAAACAAGTAGTGAACATGGAATGTATCTCAAGGATAATAAAAAGTAATATGAGAAAACCCTTACCTTAAGTCTTGACTTTCTTCACACACATCCAAACCTCATCTTGTTTTGTTATATTATCTTGGTTTGCACTAAAGGTATTTGTTGGTTGGGTTTCTACCCAAATGAAGGCTTCTATGATGAATGGATGGATTTTTTGAGCTTTTTTGGGTAGTTTTTGGGCAATCCAAATGGATTGATAGGTGTAAATAAGTGTGAGGGGTGAGTTCCTTTTTATAGTGGAGGAGTGGAATTCTTGTAAATTTTTCAAATGTGAATTAAAATCAAATTTTTATCATCTCAAGTGGCTCCAATAATGGTAAAAATTTATTAAAAGGGATTATAGGGTCTAAATATGAACATACAATATAATTTAGACAATTTTCTAAGTCATTTTGGGCCTTAAGTTTAAGGCTTAGTCCTTTGTTATGCTAATTTTTTTTCTTAATCCCTGTAATTAATTTTAATCACTTTTACTAAAATTTTTGGTCAAAAAATAATTCAAAATCATTAGAAATTAGAAGTTATTATTTTTCCAAATATGGAATATATTTTTCCAAATTTTAATCACAGAAGTTACAGAAGTTAATTTAAAATTAATCTCACAAATGGGACGACAAAACGAGTTTTTAAAGGAAAAAATTACAAATATTTGAAATTTTTTTATATTAAATTTAATTTTAAAATTATTTACAGTGAAATAAAATGTATTAATTGATTTATAATTGATCTAATTATACTTTAAAACCAAATTAAAACATAATTTAACTATATAATAAATTATATGAAAAGTTTTTTTGAATTAAAATTCAGTTTTTTTCATTATTCATCAAAAAATGAAACTTCTTAGAAAAATAGAGTAACCTATAAAAAAGTAAATTTTGATATTAATATTTCAAAAATAAAGTTTATTTTGTCAAAATAAAAATTAAAAGTTTCAAAAATAATATTTAAAATGGGTTCAACATTAAAAGGTGGTAAAATTACTTTTTAGAAAAATACATCTTTTTATTCATAAATTTTGATTTATTCTTATCTTATACCTATAAAATCTATTTTACGAGTATAAATAATATTTATTGAATATGTAATATATTAATTTTATTTAAAACATTAACCAAAATTGTTCTGTTTAATTTATTGAGATAAAATTTTCTTTGGACATAGAAAATAGTTTTCTTAGAAATGTAATTTCTTTATTTTTAAATAGTTATTTCATTAATTTATACCAATTGATAACCAAATGATTAATTTTATATACATGTGTAAATAATATTTTCATAATTTTGTTAATCTTACTCATAAATTCCATTCCAATGACTAGGTTGTAGCTATAATAAAATTTTTATGATCATATTAATAGTATATTTTTGTTTGGTAAAACCAGCTTTGTGTGTAACACAACTATCAAAGGGACTCCATGTATAATAAAAGACAAACATAGTGTTATGTGTTCCATAAGATAATATAAGTGTTTCATGCATTGAAATATTGACTTTTTGTTTCATATAACTCAATAAAAACTTTGTGATTTTATCTATAAAAAAACTATATTCAATCTTGTTTGAAATAGAAAATATCGAGAAGATTAAATTAATTCAAAAAATATATTTCAAAAAATATCAGGGTGTTACATTCTACCCCATTAAAATTAATTTTTCCCTCAAAATTTGTTTGGGTTATTAAAGTTTTACTACTTGAAAGTTCCATTCATAGAAACCCACATCATAAAAATAAATAACAAAACTTCCTTTAAATAGGGAATGTTGAAAAAATGATGGTTACTCAAAGTAACTCATAACTAGATTTCTACATGGGAGAACATAGGTGGAAAGTGATAGCATGGACATGTAAGAGAAATCTAATTATTAAGTTATGATGGAGAGTGATGGAGAACATGGTTTGGATAAAGTTAACAATTACAAATCCATAACCCAAATAGTCTTGAAAAAGGTTATTGATATCATAAAAAATGCTGGCAACTTGATAAAATTCAATTTCAATACCCTTTTTCCTAAAGTTGAATAATTTTGATGAAAATTTATACTTACATGATTTCTGGAAAACCTTACCCTTTATTATGCTTTGATCAACATCCACTTCATCAATTATTTAAAGAAATAATTGTAAATTTTTTATTCCTAAATCATTAAAAGATCATGAGATCTGCAAATATAATGATAAGTCAATCCATATGTCTTTAGTTATCCTCACAAAAAAATGGCTAGCTCATGTTATACAATATATATAAATACTCATATGGAGAGAAAATACTTTAATATCTAAAACCTCATATGAATTTTAACTTAAACCATTCTATAAATGCTTAAACTTATACCCCATATGAAATATGGAAGTAAACAAATTTATAAATAAGGTCACTAAATTTCTCAAAAACCACTTGTCAAAAAATCCTTAATTTTTTCCAAGGTAATAAGTACCATCCAATTTACTTATTCATATCCAACATATATTTATCCAAACATCATTATCTTAATATAAGTAGAATATTAAGGGTTATATTTCCATTAATTACGTGTTTCCCATGAACATCACCTTTCCATTAAATAACTTTTATAGTCTATGAGAACAATTCTACATATTCTTTTAAAAACTTTTTGAGAAAAACATAAATTGAACAATCCTTATATATTTCACTATTCATATAACATAATTCATAAATACAAATACATAAAAACTTTGAATATTCCTCTTTATCCTTGATTCATTAACAAGGATAACTCATCATATTACTTAATGTCTCTTTCCTTTTATATTTCACTTGTAGTGTCATCATCATCAACAATATAACCATTACTTGTACCACCCTACTAATTCTCTTCATGATATTTACACTTGGGAAATCAATTTTCATAATGAAAATTCACTCCACAATTAAATCATTTAACCTTTGATTATGTCTTAGGGAGGCTAATATTCCCTTCTATTGAGTTAACTAAACTCTTTATTTTTCCCTTACAACTAGTTTCTTTATTTTATTCTTTTACAGAGTCAAAACATATTATTGTTCCTCTAAGACATTCACTTAGGTGATTATTTCCACATTATTTACACAAAGTAAACTGAATACACTTTCCTCTATGGTCTCCATTAACCAAAATCTCAGTAAACTACTTCCATTAATTATTTGGTGAGTTTGAGAGTTTGTTAAGTTACACATTGTTAATCATGTTCTATAAAAACTGATTAGGCATGATCAAAACATCCTTCACTCTAGGGATCATCCCATTTAACTTCTCATCAACAAATTTTCCATCATATTCAGCATTAGCCTAGTTCATTCTGTTTTTTTTCATTGAATAAAACCAAAAATCATAGTGTGATCATCACTTATCATAAAAGAAAACCATATAATCATGACAAATCACTAGAAGGATGTCAAAATTATGAAACCTTCCTGTGAAACCTTAGACTTATCCTGAGATATATCCATATATTCATCCTTAGAAATATTGTAAAGGATCTCAGAAAGGTTTCCTCTTCCTAGTTTCCAAAGGTTTACCCAAAACCTTCCTTTGATACCAACTATAGATACCGAGGCTTAACATACACGAATACTACATCATTTTAGATGAATATTCAGAACATTACAAAAATACATGCCCTATGACCATAATAGTTTAGTGTATTTGGAATCTTGGAAACAAAATCTTCTAAATTGGTGAAAGATCTTCAATGTCACCCTTAATGATCTCCCCCTTTAGTACTAAAACTGAAAACATTTCATTATAACAATGGGAAAGGAAATATAAGAAAGGGGTGAGCTTAGATGCTTAGTAAGGGAAAACAAAGGTGATAAGTAAGATTAAAATAAGCATAGGGGTGTTAGAACATGTTCATAACATTGAAAAATCATACTGTCCATGTCAAAGAACATAAACATGAATTATTGTATAAATATTTATAGTTAATAATACTTGAATAACTAGGGAATTGAGATAATTAGCCATGAGGTCATAACATAGAAATAATATGTAGAATTTATGGCAGACACATAAGTATATAATAATTATTTCCCTGGTAGTCAAGGATTAATTCCAAGACCATATTAGTGGAATGGGTTCACTCCCCAAAATATCTTAGTTGTCCAGGTTCACTCCCAAGACAATCATAGAATACATTATTCTTTACTAAACTGGGTTCCCTCCCCATTCCATCCCTATATTACTAAACCAGGTTCACTTCCCATTCCAGCCCTGTATTACTAATCTGAGTTCACTCCTCATTCTAGACATATATTACTGAACCGAATTCACTTCCCATTCTAGCCATGTATTTCTGAATCCGTTTCACTTCCAATTCTATCCCTATATTACTAAACCTAGTTCACTCATCATTCCATCCATGTGTTACTAAACTAAGTTCACATCCCTTTCCATTGATGTATTATTGAACTGGGTCAACTTCCTATTCTAGCCCTATATTATTGAACTGAGTTCACTCCTTATTCCAGCCATATATTACTAAATTGAGTTCACATCCTTTTCCAGTCCTATATTACTAAATTGGGTTCACTTCCCATTCCATCCCTAAATTACTGAACTAGGTTCACTTCTTGTTCCTGCACTATATTACTGAATTGGGTTCACTTACCATTCTAACCCTGTATTATGGAACCAATATCACTCATTTCAGCCCTGTATTTTTGAACCAATTTCACTCCTCATTTAATAAATTTATATCTCATGAGATATAAATCTTTACCCAATGCATTATAGGGAGATATAGGTCCCACCCATCACAAAATAAAATCATACATATATGTTCCTCAAGATAATAAAACTTATATCATATCATGACCCACAAAAAGAAAAAGGTTTCATAAACATAATATCATAACCCATGGAATTAAATTAATATCATACACTTTTCATCATATCATTGCCTATGGAAAAGTGGGTTTGAAAAGTATATAACCCATGGAAGAGAAACATGCATTATAAACATCATTCCATCAACAAATAAACCATTCATGAAATAATATGAATGATATTCTTGTATCATATCCCCAGTAAAGTATAAACTACAACAATGTATGTAATCTTAGACAAAGAAGGATTTTTAAAGATCACATGGAACATTTATTAAGGAAAATATCCTTTCTTAGAAAATAATTTTCATAAATCCATTTCAAAAATCCTTTTATTAAAAATAAGGCTTTAAAATTTTATTTAAAACATTTATAGTGGAAAATATATTTTCTGCTTTGAAAAAATATTTTTAAAACATAAAGCATTTTGAAAAACTTTTTTCTCTTAAAATATATTTTAAAACTTATAAAGGAATCTTGAAAACATTTAATTTTTTTAAAAAAATAAAAAATCTTATATTTTTTTTTAGAAAAATTGTTTTTGAAAGAACACAGATTTCTAAATGAGGAGAGAGATAAAGTTATATTTTTATAAAACAACTTTATTAATTATTTTAATTAAAAATGCATGAAAAAATGGTACCAATACATGAAGATATCATGAATAACCAGAGGAGAATAAAATTCATGAGTGTTATTGAGAGATGGATCATAATATTTCATCAATGGAAGTATAATCATAAACAGTCCTAATAAATAATGAGATTGAAATAATAAACTGTTACCACTTTGGTTACTTTAAATAATGATCCCCATAGGAGAATAAAATAACACGAAGATAATAAAAACATGAAAAGAATAAAATTAATGATATAAAATTTCATAGATAGTATATACACCTCATAGAAAAATTTAGGTTTATAACATGACATGTGTCTCAAGAAGTAAATTTTGACAAAAATACTTTACCAATTTGGTAACCTTTGAAACATAAACCCCATGAAATAGATATCATCAAATGGATTTGTAAATACCCATAAATTTAAGTATAATTATAATGGAATACATTCATGGGTAGTACATACACCACAAATAAGAAATGATTGGTGAAAATGGAATGTATCTCATGGAAAATAAAAAGTGAGATGAGAAAACCCTTACCTTATGTCTTGACTTTCTTTTTACACATTCAAACCTCTTCTTATTCGGGTAACTCCTCTTGGTTTTCACCAAAGGATTTACTTGGTTGGCTTTATAACCAAAGGGAGGATTATAGGATGAAGGGTGGGATGTTGGGATATTATTTGAGCATATTTTGGGTGAGCCAAAGGTCTTAAGAGGTGTGAATAAGTGGGAGGAGTGAGTTCCTTTTTTCTGTAGAGGCGGAGTGACATTCTTGTACATTTTTGAAAAGGGAATTATAACCACATTTTTTCCATTTCAAGTGGATCAAATAATGGTAAAAATTTAATAAAATGGAGGATATGGTATAAATATGAATATATAATGGCTTTTGGACAAGTGTCTAGGTAGTTTTGGGGTATAAGTTCAAGGCTTAGTCTTTTGTTAAGTTAATTTTTCTTTTAATCACTACTATTAATTTTAATCACTTTCACTAATATTTTTGGTAAAAAAATAATTCAAAATTATTATAAATTATAAATTATTCTTATTAAAAATATGGAATTAATTTTTTCAAATTTCAATCACATAAGTTAGATAAGTTAATTTAAAACTAATCATGCAGACATGAAGACAATGCGAGTTTTTAAAGTGAAAAGGTATGAAATTTTGAAATATTTTTATATCTAATTTCATTGTGAAATTTGTTCCAATGACCTAAATAAGACTAATTGATTTTTAATTTATCTAATTATACTTTAAAACCAAATTAAAACATAATTTAACTATATAAATAAATTATATGAAAAATCAATTTTGAATTAAAATTCTGTGTTTTTCACTTTTAATCAAAAAATGAAACTTCTTAGAAAAATAACAAAAATTAAACCAAATTAAAATTTTATACTATTATTTCCAAAATAAAGTTTACTTTTTCAAATAAAAATTCTAAAATTATCTTAAACTATATTTAAAATGTCTTCTCCATTAAAAGAAGGTAAAATTACCTTTTGGAAAAAATACATCTTTTATTCATAAAATTAGACTTATTATTATCATGTACCTATCAAGTCTATTGGGTGTGTATAAAAAATATTGATTTAATATAAAATATATAAATTTTATTTAAAAAATAAAATAAAATTGCTTTTGTTTAATTTATTGAGATAAAATTGTGTTTGTATATAGAAAAATAATTTTCTTAGAAAAGTAATTTCTTTATTTTCAAATAGTCTCTCATTCACTTATACTAATTGATAAATAAAGGATTAATTTTATATACATGTGTAAATAATATTTTCAAAATTTATTTAATCTTATTGATAACATCCATTCCAACAAATAGGTGGTATATATAATAATATTTTAATAATAATATAAATAGTATATTGTAGTTTAGTAAAACTCAGCTTTGCACGTAACACAAGCTATCGAAGGGACTTTATATTGTGTGTAATACAATCCAAAAATAGTGTTTCATATACCAAAAGATAATATAAGTGTTTCATGTAGTGAAATATTAACTTGGTTTTGTGTATAATATAAGGAAAACTTTATGCTTATATATATATAAACTATATTCAGTGTTGGATGAAATAAAAAATATTGAGAATATTAAATTAATTTAGAAAAAAATATTTCAATAAAAATATCAGGGTATTACACCAACAATTGGGTTTTAATTATTGAATCACTGAGTGTTTTTATATATATATCTACTTCAAGGTATGGGGGATTTAATTAAAATTTCTAGTAAACTTTCAGGATATAAAGAAATGCGTAGAACAAGAATCAAATAAAATTATTTCCATTATTGAGTGAATAAGAAGTATAACTTGTATGAATTCATTTTTATAGTCCAATTTATTAGTATTTATGGAATAATATTTTCCTTCATCCTTTCATTTCTGTGGTGGATGATTCTAATTAACATTAAAGAACCATGGTCTAGTGCACTAGCTTGCATAGTGACCTTTCTACCTATCGTTAAAGCATTGAACCATGGGCGGTGCTTCCCTTTATACTATCACATTGTCCAAATTCTTCTTGTCCCTTAAAAATTAATAATCTTGGAGGCATTCTCTACTGCACTTGAATCATTTCCCCATCCCTTTGAGACAATTCAAATGATGCTTCTTCCCATAATTTTGACATGTGGGTAGTTATATACTCTTTCATCCTTTTGAATTTGACCCACCACCTTGAAACTCCATTATTATCTTATTATATCCATAATCATGGGACCATTCTCCAAACTCCATCACTACTTTTAGAACATACTGAAATAATTATTAATAATTTCCAAGGTATCGTATAACTAGAGACTTTAAAAAGTATGGTCCTAAATAACCAAATCATCTATCTATTTTACTTTCATTGTCTATAAAAAACATGATGAGTATCTTGATATCCTCCTGAAGTTTCCATATCAATCTGTAATTGATTTAACTTCCTTTTTCTTCATCTCTATGAATTATATCTCTATATTTGTTCAAAGAGTTTGAGAGAAATAGTTGGTAAGAAATATTTTCTTAAAGTCTTCCCTCTCCATCTCTTCCATTTTATTCGTGGTGTTCTTTATCAATGACCACCATTGATTAGATTCTCTATCTAAATGATAAATGGAAAGAGTAACCTTCTCTTTCTCAGAACTATGGAGTAGAAAAAAGATCTTCTCTATTGAGTTTACCATTTTTATGTGACCAGTGGATTGTAAGATCTACTAAATGTTAGTGGTCATTGTCATATAAGCGAATCAATGGATAATTGATCTTTCTTGGGTGAAGGAAAACATTTGAAATGGTTAAAGATATTATTCACAGTCCAAGGAAATTGGGTAAGAATTTCTTTAAAGTTTTGAACTCCACCTCCCATGGAATTGGGGGTGTCATTCGAGAAATCATTGAATTGTCCCTCATTTGGGCTGTTGGCCTGGTTTCTCTTGGTTCCCGCCATTTTTTAAAATAGAAAGGTTTTTAACAAGATGTAAGTCAACAAATCATGGATAAATAATTTATGATTTTGTCAAATTAACTTTAAAGGCATATCTTATGGTATCCCCATGTTAATAATTTTTCTAAAAAACTTTTCTAGGATCTTTAAATATTCTTATTCTTATCCTAAGGGTTTTCACTGACGTTTTCTAATCCAAATTCCCAAATTAACTAAACCATTCTCTAATCCCAACTATAGTAATACCGATTTTTCTTACATAACTATTATAACATTATTAAGATAAACAAAATAATAGAGATACAAATCGAGGAACAAAAGGTATAGTGTCTTGAAAAAATCAAGCTCATACATAACATGGAAATAATAAAACATAAAAATTTATTTAAATACTTATTATTTATTCTTCTAAAATATTTTTTCTCCATAGAACATGTAATTAGCTAGGGATATACATAAAATAAAGGGGAGGGGGATCTAAAATCCCATTAAGAGGATGAATATGATACATGATTCAATATAACATGGGTGAGAATAATAATAATCATCATATTATATAAATAATACCATCATAAAAATCATGAGGGAAAAATGTGTTAAAAGCATGGAATGTGGAAATGAATAAAAATGAATCATCATTTCATAGTGGTCAAATACCACACATATATTTGAACAAATCTAACATCATAATCACGAAAAATATATGTGCATAATCATAACATGACCATGGTGAAAAAAGATAGCATCATGTTTATGCATATTACACATTATATCATTACATATATCACATTACCCAATGCATTAAAAGAATATATAATTATGGGACCACCCGTCACATCATTATATTTACGTAATCATTCATGCCATATAGAATATATAACAATCATAATCTTGAAAAAATCCTTGGAAAGTAATGGGTTTCATAAGGATTTCATAAAGAAAATTTTCATGAATAATATTTGGGTTTACCAAAGGAAAAAAAGGTAGATGATAAATTTTAATAAGAGATCATTTTTATTTAGTTAAGAAACCCCACATGAGGTGTCAATGATTTGTTTTATAAAGAAAAGTCTTTTTATAAAATCATTTTATTTGGATTAAAAATCATGGTGGAAACATGTATTTACCCAAAAGAGAAGGAAAAAATAATGAAGTGATATTTAAAAAAATTAATGGAATATCCAAACTGGAATTTCTATGAAATAGGGGAGACCCAAAGAAAGGGAGTTGGGTTCTATAATCCCCTTACATTAATTCTTGGTTTCTTTGTTGCTTTTGCACCTCATAAATAATAAACATATATTAATTAAAATGTTGATCCACAAGTAAATTATTATAAGTTTTACCACTATTTATCAATTATATCCATTATATTTCTTAATTTCCTTGGTTATAGGTTAATAATTTTTAATATCACATTTTATTTAAAAATTTCCCATTTAAATCTATTTTTCTATTTTATTAAATGTAAATTATACATTAGTATAATCAATTCCAGAAGATTATAAAACATATAGTTAATTTTATATATATTATATATAATTCATAATATCCATCCACGATTATGGTTATAAGTGTTGAAATGGAAATGCCTTCATAGGTAGTTGACCAACCTTTGATGGGATATTGTCTAGAGAGTGAGAAAGAGATGTTTGAAATTTTTTATATAGTAAATATAACACTTAAAAATGGTTAAAATCATTTATATAATGTTAAATTACTGCATAATTAATTATTATATGGTTTTATTATGAAAGGGTTGGTGAAAAAATAAATAGAAGAAGAATAAATAAAAAAATAAGAGTTGATCAAAACTTACTTAATCCTTGATGTCACTTCTATAACAGGAAACTACAACTCCCTTGATTTTTGGACTTGAATTACTCTAGAACATACCAAATGATTATATGGGGATTGAGATGAGGTATTTTGGTAGAGGTTAGGATTTGGAAAGTGGAAGATGAGTGGGTTTCCATGGGAAGGGAGTGGGGTTTTTTATACTTGAGGAGAGAGGTATTTTTAGAATAAAATATTAAATAAAATAATATATCAAATGTAAAACTTGTAATAGTAAATTTTTGACAATATAAATCTTATATAAATATAGTATAATGATTTTTCAGACTTTAAAACTCTTTAGAATTCTAATTAATTAGTTTATTAAAAAGGAAAGTGAAAAAGTAGAAAAATTGTTATTTTAAAGAATCACTTTTGACTTTGGTTTTTGAAAATGCTTTTTAGGGTTGGAATTTAAGTTTATTTTATTTTAGTGAATTGTTTATAAAATTTAATAAATAATGTCTAAACCTAATGTTCTAGAAATGACGATTATACTATTACATCATGAATGATGTAATTTAAGATACAACAGTTATGTGAAAAACTATATTTTTATTATTCACCGGAAAATGAAGTATATCAGAATATTACCAAAAAATCACCCTTATAAAATTTATATGTGTTGTTTTCAAAATGTATATTAATATATTAAATTAAATTTAAAAATAAGTAATATTAATTTTTAATTTAAAAATTATGACTTTTACGAAATACTTTAAAATAGATTTTTTTGGGAAATGTGGTCATTTTTTTTGAGTTTTTAAATTATAATAATTTTTTTGCAATTATTTTAATTTACATAAATTAATCATGGTAAATGTAATTTATATCACAATTTATTATTTTGAGGTAAAATTACTATTCCATTGGTCAGGTTACTATTCACAATGGTCACATTACCTCCTATAAATACCTCTACTTTCCTTTATTCATTATTCAAATAAATTCCTTTCAAGGTTCTATGTTTCCATTTTCTATAATGTTGATTGGTTTTCTGATATATTTTTTCTTTTATATATAGTGGATCTAGTCAATCTATATTTTTTCCTTTTAGCTTTTCTATTTTATATTTTTTATCCAATTGTAATGTTCAGTGTTTTAATTGGTTTTATTACTAATTAATGTAATGGTATTTATTAATGAAATATTTTTTTTGGATTTTTTATATGTATAATACTCTATATTATATTATAACATTTATTTATTTTTAGTGACAAATGCTATTTAAAAACTATGGTTTGTTACATTTTTTACCACCTCAACACTAAAGAGTAGTTTCTAACTTAGTTAGATTTAATTGGTTTGACCAAAAGAAATTTTTGAACCCTACACTGCTTCAAACCCTAATCTAAAAGAATATCGCAAACTATATTTCATAATACCATTTTCATAAACGCCAAAACTGAACCATATCTCTCTATTTCCCCTAAATTATAACCAAATTACGTAAGACTTAGACAACCAAACCCGCAAGAGTCACATGAGGAATCCATCTAGCAGGTTCTAATGACTAGGTCACTATCTTTTTTAGGTTATGACTATGGGTTTGACCCCATACTACCACTATTATACAACTTTATATCTAGAATAGTTTGGAAAAATATAATTTTATAATATGATCAATGACCATGAAGAATAAACAATGTTGTGTGGTCTGGTCACCCCCAAAATATTTGTGGATTATTCTTCTAAAACTGAAAAGTATGATCAGTATGGATTATTTTCCTAGTTTGATTCCCTTTTTCCACAACCAAAAATTTCCGTACAATTCTCTGAATATTTTTTTTCAACTGCGGGTCAGGTATAACCACATTCTCTACAGCCCAATCCTACTGGTATCCAAATCTTCTAATTGGTGCATGTTTTCTAGAACAACAATAGAAATCTCTAGTATGTTATTAAACATTTATTCAATCTATCATTATAGAGTGTATTATATTACAACTATGAATTTCATAATAACACAATTTCACAATAAATAATTTGAAATAACATATTAATGATGAAATTATAATAGGAATTCTCTTTACTAATGCATGATACCAAACATTCATCAGTTAAACCCACGATGATGAGATGATGAATTTTTTATTTTTTTATCAACACTTTTTATACCCCCACCACCAGGGTAAATTGAAGTTCAGTAAAAGAGGTTTTATACATATTTTTATGATATAAATTTCAATTCTTAACACATCCTTTCTCCTTACCACCATCCAAGTAAACTGACTGTAAAAAATTGATACCATTTGTAACATCATAACCTGACCCTTTGGATTGGGAAGGACTAAAATTCCATGAAACTTAGGTAACATCCCAATAAAACCAAAGTATGTCGATATATTTCAAGGGATTTACTAAATCACATGGGATGATTTTACCTTAAATAAATTACTAGAAACAGACCATAATATAGAGACACAAGTCATCACTCATCAACATAATCTTACATGCCACAAGATTTGGGACCATAACCATGTCTAAACCATATAGACCATTTCATATGTATATGAGAGGATACCTACAGAGTTCATGCTAGTTTCTAACACTCAAATACATTAAATTAAAAACAAATTCCATTAAATCATTTTATCAACCACCTTGTGCGAGTCACCTGAAATTCAAGATTTGAGACCAACCAAGAAATATGATTTTCAATAGATATTTTTCAATAATTTTTAATAAAATGTAAGATAACTTCATTAATCAAATAATTAACATTTATATTCTAGGATAAATTTGAAGAATAAGAGAATCCACTTACCTCTATTAAATTAAACATGAAGAATCACACCACAATCTAATAGATTTGGGCTCCCATTTTCGTTCCTTTAATGGAGTTTAAGAAATATTTATCAAATCATGACCTAACCCATATATATGGGTATGGATGTCCCAATATAGGTTTAATATTCTATGAAAATGAGAGAATATAGGGGAGAGAGGGAGAAAGATACTCTTACCTTCAATCTTTGAGATCCAACGCTCTCCAATCCATTGAAATATATCACTAAAAGGAATAAGGTATTTGAAAACAACTAGGAAAGGGAGAAGGGTTGAGGTAATAGAAGAGGAGAGTAATAATGAAGGTTTTAGGGGATTCCTTAGGTTAAAAATTAATTTTTATTAATTAATAAATCTAGTCACATGGTTAGGATGCATGTTTTGGAAAAATGTGCACCAAATGTTTGGATTGATTCTATTATCAAAATAACCACGTCGTATGGGTAGAATATATAGTTTTGAAAGAATTTTCAGTAACTATGCACCTACATAGAAGAACCCTCCATCTCCCACAAAATTACTTGTAGAAAACTTCACGGTTTTACCTAACTACATGAAAATTTAAGGCCTTCTAAAACCCTCTTAAAACATTCTAAATCCACCTAGACTCATCCATAACTCAACCGAACCTTTATGTGACTTGAAAATAATTAATAAAACAGATAAATACCTAAAATTGGGGGTGTTACATAACTAAATTAATTTCTTATATCATTTAAGTTTTTTAAAATTTAATTAATTTTTATATTTCTAGTTTACTTATATACTCATTTAAATTCCCACCCATATCATAGGTTCATCTATTACCAATAGTTTCTTTTAAATAAATTACCAATATTGATGACATAACTCCAATGTATTATAAATAAAATGACATATGAATCCAATTAAAATTCCATTATAAAATTTTTATTTAATGGTTTGCTTGATTCTCCCCTTTTTATCTATTTTAAACTCACATTGAGTTTAAACAAATTTAAGCTTCTATACATGTATAATATACTTTTATTTTAATATAGTTTTTATTTTTCCACTTTAACTTGAGGTTTTTGTTATACTTCTATATTCTAGTTCTTACACTCTCTTCAATAATATTTTAATGGATTTAATATTAATCAATTCCATTAGAAAATTTCATTTTTAGTTCATAATTGGCCTACTGAGATAATTCCCTTTTCACTACTAAACTGATATCTATCCCTTTTTCTTTGTGGATAATTAATTATCATTTCCTCTATAATCATATTGTATACACACCGATTATACTATCCCATTTTCTTTGAATATAATCTATATGAATTTATTTTATAATAATATTATATATATAGTTATCACACTATACAATAATTTTTAGTTTCAATTTTTTTGAAAGTATATGTATCCATTTGGAATTTGAATATCATGATTTATGAATGTTTTAATTCATTAAATCCATATGTTTTATCCATATTTTAAAACTATTAGTTTCAAAAACATGATATTCTATTAATTTCATTAAATTTCCATTTGTTTGTGTTTTTATGTGTTAAAATTAATGTCAATTCTCACAGGGTTATAAAAATAAAATATGATAATATATGAAATTGTTGAAATTTATTATCTGAAATTTTTCCACTTCAATACACTACATGTTACCATCATACTTCATAAAAAAATTATCATTTTAATTATTTTCTTTTATGGTTTGAATCCAACATGTGTTTGTAAATAATATATTTATGATGCTACCACCCTTATTGAATATGTCCTGGATGAATTTAGTTATAAAATATGAAATAATCACATTTTTAACAAGCACTGTTACATTTTTTTATTGAATCATTTTGTGTTTATTTCCTAACACATTTCTAGACATAGATACTATCCTTCATATATTGTTTCTAATTTTAGTACCTATATTTCACTTACAGTACTATGTTCATTAATATTATGCTGATATGTGGGCTTTCAATAAAGAGATATGATTAAAATCGATATAGATAAATTCACATATTAGATATGTGATGTGTTTTTTTAAATATCTTTCATTTATTAATCATATAATTACTTGAATTAAAATAGTGAATGATTTTTATTTTTTATGCTAATATTTCATTTGAATTTTATCATGATAGTTTTATCAATCTGTTTTTCACTTATCATAAATTTTATTATTTTTAAAAATTTACAAGGCACAATAAAAAAAGCTATAACCTAACCACAACTATTTATAGTTGGTTATAGGGTTATCTTACTAAAATTCTAAAGAAGGTTGGTTGTAGGGTACACTTAATAAATTTTATTATGTTGATAATATATGTTTTTATGCTATATGTTTTTTTTTTCAAATAAAATTTCTTAGTCAAAATAATTTCTAACCTTTCATTATTTTTTTGGAAGTAGGATACTATTATCATTTTTTCATTACATTTATTAATTTTAAATGTATATTTAGAATATTAAATATTGAATTGTTTTCCTATTCATCCATCATAAAAGGATTTTAATTTATTTTGAAGATGGATATGTATGATCAGTATCAATTCCCTACAGGCTCTATTGAATCTTTTGTGGTTGAATGTATTGTAGGTTAATCCTTATAGAAATATTACCCTTAAATCATAGTAATTTAAGGCTTATTATGGAGTCCACTATCCATGTTTTATTTTTTATGGTAGGGAACATGGAAACATACAGAAATATCCTCTTGAATATGATGAAAAATGAGAGGATTATATATATATATATATATGAATTCACATTTTATCTTTCCAATATATCATATTTTAACATGGAAATTTAAACTTTAAGAATTCATTATAATGAGGGAAAATTTATATTAATTATTTTTTATATCTGAATGTTTGATGCATCCATAATTTTCAAACTAACATGTCATATTTTCACTGTATATCTAAATTTTTGATGGAATAATTTTTACACCATCCAATCATTAGGAGTAAAGAAATTAAACATGAGGAGATATTATTAAAAGATAAAATAAAGATATATAGGCTTTAGTCCAAACAATTCATCAGATAAAAAAGGAAATCTATACGATTCATCATCATATGAGGATACATTTTATTGATCATGATTTTAAAATTTGGTTTATATTAATTTTTTATTTAATTAATTACCAATTAAATCTTTATCACGATTCATGTTTATCTTTTGAATCATCTCACTGATAATTATTTCTATGTTAGACTTTTTAAACGTGTTTTTCTGAATTTTCTATAATATATCATATCAAATGTTTGAAGAAAAAACCTTAAAAACATTCATTGGTGCTATTAAAGCAGAGTTATATAAATTTATAACTATTAACAGTTGTTTTTTACTTACTATATTTTTCAATATAATAATACATATTGACTGAATTAAAATGTATTATAATGATATTTTTATGTTAAAATTTAATATTATTTATAATTTTATTTATGACTATAAAAAAATACATTTTTTATCTATTATTGTCAGTATAACTAAAATATGTTCATATGTTCTTGAATATTTCTTCACAAATTCTCCACATTCCATGGGATGGTTGTAACACGCAGAGTTTTTAAAAGAGAAAATTATGTTTGACAGCGTATGCGATACAAAACACCGAACAAAAACAAACAGTTATTGTTTAAATATGAATGTCTTAACCATTGCATATATTTTTTTGATATAATTATGATAAAATAATTTATGAAAAATATATTTATGTCCTAAATATATTGATAAATTCTTATTAAATAATCAATCAATTTTTGGCAATGTCTTTTTTTCTTCAAAAAAATTTTCTTTAAAAATGATTTTATTTATATAATTATTTTATAGAAAATTTAGGAAATGAATATGATAAAAAACTTATTTCTTTTATATCGAAATATCAAAATTTACTTAGGGTGAAATTTTGGGATTCTTTGAAAAACAGATATTTTTCAATAAATAGTGAAAAATACTATTTTTTTGTATAATTATTAATTTGTTATAAATTAAGTAATAGAAAAGTTATAATATTATTTTATTTTGATTTCAAGTTAACATATATATTCTTTAGTTACATTAAATTAAATTAATTACATTTAAATCATCTCTATACCAGATTTTAAAACAATTTTTATTTTAGGATTAAAACACATTTTTCTAAAAACTATTTAAATGCATAATTTTTATTCATTATAATTAATTAAAATAAAACAGTACTGATAAATTATCTAAATGAAATGTTTATATTATACATATATATATATTTATGAATTTGAATTCATACAATTAATATTACTAGTTATAGAGTTAAAGTGAAATCATATTTTCCTTAAAAAATGTAGTTTTTAGAAAACCACTTTCTATCAAACTTAAAGATTTTATATTAAATTAAATTCTTCCACATCTATGAATTTATTTTGATAAAATGGATTCTATATTTTGAATCATCATAATTAATATTAAGAAATAAGGTTAACATAATTTTTGTACAATATGAATAGTAATTGTAAAAAATACTAATTCTTAAGGTAAAAGGAAAATAGGATAATTAAGGGTAAAAATAATTTAACAAAGACTAGAAACAAATTAACCCTAATAGTATGAATATTTATATTTAATTTTAAATGAAATTATGATTATATTTATTCCTTATTGTTTTTAATTTATAAATTTTTAAGTTATCAGTTTGATAAAAACTATATTTTGATACGATAAAACACAAATTGTATTTTTAAGTAATATGAAATTTCAATTAAGAAATTACTTTTTAAGAATTAATAGTTTTTTTTAAATAAATGATATTTTAATAAAAAAATTTATAATAAATTATTATTGTTAAATGATATTGATAATACTATTTTTATAATTCCAGATGTAATTTTTATAATGATTAAAAAACATTTTTTGTCAAAAATTCCAGCATTTCTTAATAAATAAAAATTCATATTTTAATAGTTAAAAGCCACATTTTTTAAAAATTATTTTTATAAAATAAATGTTATTTTTTTAATCAGAATTTATAAATTATGTAATAGGGAATTCTTCATAATTTTTTGAGTCAATCGAATTTTTAGGTAAAAATTAAGTACGATATAAATATAAGGTATGTTTTATGACATCATAATGCCCCAAAAGTGATCTAATAAATGAAATAAATGATATAAATGGCCAAATATATGTTTTATATTTTAATTATATGAATTTAATTTTATTTGATTAATTTTATAAATGTTTCATAAATCCTTCAAAGAACTATAATATATTTTAAGATTTTAAAATCATTTCTTTACGGACATGGCTCACTTACACATAAAAAAGGGTATTATTTTAAAAAGTTAAGTTAAACTTATAAAATAATTAAATTCACCCCTCTTTGTTAGAAACCGTGGGAAAAATACATGGGAAGGTTTTTGGTTTTGTTTATTTTATTATACAGTGTCCAAAACCTATGTTTGGAAACTAATAAAGGACTACCCTCTCTTTTACCATATAAAACCACCCAAGATCCCATTTATATTCACCCAAAACCATATATAACACCATTAATCTTCCCCACCCTCTCCATATTCCTCCCTAGGTGCCCCTAATCTCTTAATGAGCTCCTCCCAAGATTTTTGAATTACCCTCTCAAGTTAAGGGATCTCTCTCCCTTCTTTTTATTCAAGAACTTATTTTACGTTATGCCTCTTAGTTTCCAATTATCATTGTTTGGAGATATTTTCCTAAAACTATATTACCATACTTTTTATTACCAATTGATGATATACCCCTTTCAATTCCATTAATCCCTCTCATGAACCTTTATGTACACACGTTACCATGTCAAAATTTAGTAAAGTACCACCCCCTCTTATTTTCCATTCAAGCTCCTAATTTGTAATTAACCTTTTGATTCTCAATTGGTTATATTTTCATTAATTTAAAAAGATACATCTACTATCCAAATGATTTCCTAATTACTAGAGATAATTTATCCCCTCTCATTATATCATTTACCTAAGCTATTTCCATGCTAAAATTTAGTAAGAGATCCTCTCATTTTCCGCTTTATTCAAGTACCTTTATTATCTTTTACCTTTATATCCAATTTTTATAGTTAGTATTTGTTCTTCCATATCCTACTTACTTAATTTTATTTCTAAATTATTATATACCTCTTTAACTCTCATTAATCCATTCCATTAACATTTATACACCCCCATTATGCTGCCAAAATTTCACTGCCATTTTCTGTGCCAAAAGAATGTGTAGTGAATACCCATAATCATTTACTATCTATGGTTTTCAACTTTATTCACATATAATTCTTTCATTGGGGGATTAAAGTTATGTATTCCACACTCCTTGATCATGTAATAAAATTTTATTTTAAATGTTTCCATGTTTTGTGATCTATTTGGCACACTTATGCATGTAGATCAAATAAAAGTGATGGGTACGCTGAGAATTTTATAGCACTACAATGAATTGGGTAATGTTTTAGTCTCATAAGACATCATTAAAGAGATTATGGAGTGAACCTAATCAATCATGTGACCTTTTCCATCATGATGTCTTGGCGGTTATCCATGACATATATTTTTGATGCCATGTTTAATGTTGTTGCCACATTTCCCATTTTGCATTTATATTATCATGATATATCATGCCTCATTGTTTGTATTTATGATTCTTATCCCTTTTATGTCTCATTGATATTCCCATTTCCTAAAATTTAATACTTTCTTCATGTGATGTCAGGTTTATTCCCATAATGTACTTTATAGCTCACCCCTTTCTTATATATGTTCCTAGGTTGTCCCTTTCTATTTTTAGTATGATGGAATAATATGAGTATGTTAAATAAGTTTTCAATAATTGAGATATATTCCCAATTTTATGTTGTTATTTAATGTACCTATTTACCAAATACACTATACTTGTTTATCTTCTAGTCTATATTACGTATAATCTTATGTAATAATGAGAAGGTTTTTCATAATGGTTCTTATCATTTATGCCACATATATTTTTTAAACCTGAAGAAGAGACAAAATTTCTTATATGAAATCAATATTACATGGGATGATTCTAGACATATATGAATATTAAACTAAATATCAATGTTGTTATAATTTTTATTTATTTTATTGTAGAAAATAAGAGTTAGCTTCCCTTTAAATGATTGCAGAATCAATTGCAACACTTGAATCAAAATATTATTCTCCATGATGGAAAAATCTTCACATTTCCAATTGAGAACCTATTTTTTATTTTTTTAACTAATGAAATGTGAATAGGCATGTATAAATATTCCATGGGAGTATTGATTCTATTAAACCTAAATCTCCACAACAACATGTATACTATGAACTAAACTATTGGAATGATTTTAAAAATACATCCACATTGTAGAAGAATGAGTATTCACATAGAAATCTATCTTTTTCTACCTATTCTTTTCAAAATAAAATTTTATTTTTGAAATAGAATTTCATGGATTTTTATAACATTAATTTCCTATAATCTAATTACCACATTTCAACAAAGACAGATTCAATTTAGTCTATGTGTCTTGAGGACAATTTAAATTTTTTCAGTAAATATTAGTGACTTAAGGCTCATGTCCATTCTTTGCGACATTAGATGACACCCGAAGCTTTTAGAATCTGTTGAGGAGGAACATCAATTAGTACCTACGAGCTAATGAAGTTGAAAGTGAGCCAATAGAGTAAATCAATATGATCCCTAAATCTATTTCTATACTTTCTTTACTATAAGTTGACTCAAATAAAATCTTTGTTTATTTAAAATATTTTTTAATGATATTTCTACAAGACAAGAAAACTTTTTGTACAAACCATGACTTCATCAACATATGATAGAAGTGGAAGTTGATCAAAAGAATTTCCAATAATGAATATATGGATGATACATTAGATTTAATTTCATGTTATGTGAGATGAGATCATGGAAAGAGTTAGATCCATGTTTCTGAGATGGTGAGTTTTTGAAATATTTAAATAAACTCATTAATGATTTTTTTAATAAAATGTATTTCAAAGAAAGCCTTAGTAAAATAATTTGTTTATTATTTGGGTCACAACATGATTTTTTGGATTTGGCTGTCCAGTTTCAATCAACATCGAGGGGTGGTTTAAAAATTATCCCAATTTATGGGGCTCTATTTGGTAACCTCTTATTTTCTTGTAAACATTGGATATATTGATGGTATTTACACACATGTAAATATAGGAGGACCTGTGAAACTCCAACATGTTGATTCACCTCTAGTTCTAGCTTTAATATATGCTTAAAAATTCCATTTTATATTTTAATTTAATATTTATTTTCCATTAAAATTGTTTCATCATATAAAAAATTCCTTAGAAAGTTTTATATTATGCATACATTCACATTTTTCAAAAGATACATATATGAATCACAATTTAAAAACATCATTATCCATATATCAATGTGGGTACAATATGCATACATTATTTGAAATGAAACGCATCTTCATGCATACACTTTTCATAAATTTATTGAAATTAAATTCCTGTACACATACAATATATTGTATGATATATAAAATTTCATACTCTCATGCCACCCATTCCTATTCTAGATTCATAATGTGTGAAATTATAGTATATATATACTGTATACTGTATGTGTACATGTTTATGTTGTATAAAAAGTATATTATTATTTTTAATTACATAGAAATTCATGTATGAGGTATGAAAACATTGTTTAAAGGTATATACACCTATACATATATAGTATATTGTATTTAGTATTCCATTTCATGTTCCCATGCCTATTAAAAATTATTAAATTGTATAAGGTATGCATACATTGTTTGAAATCACATACACATGAATTCATACACTATGAATACCTATTTTTGGATTTATATATGTATGTACACATACATTCACATTGTTTAAAAAAATCATTATATATACACCTATTTTTATATGTGTTTATAAGAATTATAATTTCTCACTTATTTCAAAATCCCTTTACATATAACTAAAACTCTATGTTTTTTATCACATTTTTATTATTAAATATTCACCCTAGCATTAATTTCTCATTCCATATTGTGTCAGATTATATGTTTTGTAATGATTTTTTTAATTTTATTTTCTTCATAAGCTATTATACCCTGTACAAATTCATGGGTGAGAATACTAGATTTTTAACACCACAATTCATAATAATATATATCTTTATAGATATAACAATGTAATATATATATATATAATAAGATATTATATATAAAAAGTGTAATATATTTTTTGTTAATGAAATTATTTACTTGTGAAAAACTTACTGTCTAATAAAATATAACTGATATAAAATATTTTTAACATTCGTGAAATATTGGAAACCATTTAAAAAAAACTATTTAAAATGTGAAAACTCTACCAAGTCACTGAACAATCCAAAATGGAAAAGGATTTGGGGAAAATATTAGCTTTTATATAGGATATTTTTTAGAAGGGGTAATATACAACCCCATATAAATTAAATTTATAAATAAATTAGTGGTGGTTATGCCAAAATAGCTAAAGTATAATGGATTAATTTTAAAAAATGTAAAGAATTTAGATGGGATTAATTAATTCCTCTAATCTATTAGATTAGTAGCAGTTAAAAATGAAACTAATGGATTATATTGGGGACAGTTTTAATACCCCTCTATTTTTTAATAAATTTGTTATATTTTGGTGATGGTTCTCCCAAAATTATAGCTAAATTATAATCTAGTGTCAGTTATGGGATAATGTCCAAAAAAATATACTTGATTTTTTTAAAAAATAAAAAGTGTTTAAACCACCACTAATCTAAGACATTATTAGATATTTTAAATCCTCTCTATTTTTTAAGTTTTTTTTTAAAATTAATAATATATATATTTATATTAAATATATATTATATTATATACTTCTATTGTACACACACACACTCACACAGATATATGGTTTATTAAAATACAAGATGTGTGCCCAAGACATATTATATAAATGTATTTAGTGTGTAAATTATATATATTTTTACACACAGTATAATATAAATGTATTTAATTATATACATATAAATATATAATACATGATAAATATATAATATAATATAAATTTTTATTATAAATAAAAACTTATATATAATATATATACTTTTATTTTTTGAATTGTATGTATATAAATAAATAATATATAAATATATAAATAATAATAAAAATAAAAATAATATATATATGTATATGTATTTGTATATATAATATAATATGTATTTGAATTTTTCTAATATATATTTGTACAATAAATATTTGTATAATATAATATTTATTTTCATTTTTTAACTATATAAATATAAATATATAATAAATATATTATTATGAAATATTATTTAATGTATTTCATAATAATGATATTAATGATTTGAAACATCCTGGTAAAAAGGTAAACACTCTTTTAAATGTATGGGAGCTTTTTCTCTGGTTTAGAGTTTGTGGGATTCAAATTAAGGTTTTCTTAAGAACCTAGACCGGGAACTGCCTATATGTCACATTCACACTATGAATATGATTTATAACATGAATATGTCGTTAGGAAGATTCCATGAGTTTGGTTTAGAGAATGAAACTCATTCATGATGTGAATTGAATTCACCTCATGAATTCATCGACCATGATTTTTTTAACCAAGGTGACATGTTTTCAAGTATACCTGCGATGTTTCATATTCATGTTGTGATTAAAGGATTCATGAGGTGAATCCTCCATGCCCAGTGGGATTTATTTCACTGAAATATTGAATTCGATTCATTCACTATGTTGCCTCCTCCCTCGAACCATAGGCCTCTCTCAGCCAATTTTGGATGATTACCTCCCTTCTGAATCACTATGTCTGGTGAATTTGATCTTCAACATGGTAGGATACTCTCCTTTTTCTAAGTATTTTGTTCTCCAATAATTGGTTAGTTTTTTCATGGATTGGGTAGCAGTCTTGGATTATGGTTTGAAAGTATTTTAATTAGGATATGATTGTCCTTTGATCCTGTGCAGTTTTCCTTAGCATGTTGCCTTCCAGAGGATATCCCTTGTGTTGGATGTGGTGAGGCGTGTGAGTTACTTGAGGTATGTGTTGATTAAACCTCATCAATGACCCTTTAATTTATGTAATTAAATTATGAGATATGGGAATCAATTCTAGGGTCTTCTTTTTTATATTGAGTTTCTTTCATTTTGTTTGTATCTCGTGCATGTGGTGTGGAACTTGAGTTTGAAGTTGGTAGTTTTTTCTATAGCATAAATTTGGTGAACTGTAATATCTATTATTTTAATAAATTATTTTATAATTTTTTTGTAATGACACTGTATTGATTAATTTTCATCCCTAAGTAGGTTTTTTAGAAAATATGGGGTTTCCCCTTGTATTGATAAAAGAAAGGTGGTTTTGAAATCTGTATGAAATGGATATGAAAGTGGGTTTCCAAAGTCAGTTTTAATGTAAAAATGGTGATTGAAATTATATTGTGAACTATGTATGTCCTTTAAAATTATTTGGTAAAATTAAACACATGGGAGCCTTGGTTACTTCAGTAGAAGGTGTAGTAGTAAGACTCATATTTTGATATTGTAAGGGATTTCATTTTTTGGGGTGTTATTCCTTTCTTATATAGATATGCATTTTTGTCTTAGACTTGATTGACATGGTAGGTGATTCTATTTATGGGGTGTTCCTCTATTCCCTGGACCTTGATGCATGAGTTCCTGGGAATTTTCATGCACACTAGTCATGATTGATGTATGAGTGTCCTAGATAAAATGACCATAAGTTATCCTTGGTGTGTTTTACCATTGTGTTTTTGATTCATACTATAGGATTTCATATAACTATTTTTGAATATAAATGGTTTATGGAAATTATTCTTTGAAATTATTTTTACTTCCTTTGTTTTGGAACTATAGAAAATGTGTAAATATTTACCATGCGTTTGATAAAAAATAATTTATTTCTTAACATGCCATGTTTTTTTAAAGTTGAACATATTGGAATTGTTTTATAGTGACCTGATATGGAACACTTGGGTGAGATCCTACTGTTCTTATTTATCTTACACCCTGCAGATCCATTAGGGGGGTGTAAACCTTGTATTGTGTTTTGATACAAGAAAAGGAAAGACACCAAAAAAAAAGAGGGGTTTATATTAGCTCGGTATGGGTAACAGGTTGTGAGATGGTGGGATGTTTCCCACATATCAAACAGAGTAGATTTTTCTAGTTTTAGTTGTCCTTTGGATATTGTTTTTGTGCCTTGGAGTTTTATCTTGACACTTTTGAGTTGTATCACTACCTTTATACTTATTTGGTTATGGCATATATTTCTTTCAGTATTATTGTAATATTTCATTCCACTATATGTGTGTACATATATATATATATATTCCATGTATCTTGTTTTAGGTTGGAAGAAATTGTTCCCTTTGGTTTGTGTTTGATTCCCATGTGCTAGTCACTATCCCATGTGGATCAGAAACACCCTTAGTGTATGTATCAGGTCAGGTCGGGTAGAATTTTTAGAAGGTATGCTTGGTGGTTTTTTACAAATTGGTATCAAATGTGTTCTATCCTCAAGTTTCCTACTCTTGGGACATCTGGTGTACTAGATATAGGATTGTTAAGACTTTATAGGTATATTATGGTGAGTTCCTAGTGAGGACTTCCTATGATGATCCTCAAGTCACTATGGGATGTTGAGATGTGTGTCTCCTTTTTTGGGTTTTGAACTTGATTTTTTTTATTATGTCCTTCTCGTTTAAACTCAGATTTATTATGTTGTCTGATCTTTCACTTCTGATTTTTAATGTAGAAAACATGCCTTCGAGACATCTTCCACAGAATTTATATAAGGGTACAATGAGAGATGATCCTTAAGGGAATCCTATGGATTAGAATATTATAGATTCTATCTTGAGAGAAGTTCTTTCCATGGACCATAATTTATGAAGAGTTCATTACCAAGTTACTGAGGTGCATCCAGGAGTTGATGTAGATAGGGATTGAGCTCGAGAGTTCATACACGAGAATCCCTCATCATTTATAGGTATGAATGAACCTCAAGAGGTTGAGGACTGGTTTTTCAATATTGATCAAGTCTTAAAATTACTTGGGACACTTGAGGATATAAATGTCAAATGCATGATGCTCAGACTAGAGGGTCCAAACAAACAGTGGTGAGATTCCATGGAATAAGCATATTGACACGTGGGATTGGGCTAGAAGGGTTTCGATTCCCTCTTCTTTTACTATTTTTTCCAGAGTATTTAATGATATAAAATTCTACAAAGTTCCTCTCCTTATAGAATAAATAGTGATCATTTTCGGGATACACCAACTGTTTTTCTAAGCTAGTTCTTTTTTACTTTGGATGTGGTGAGGAATGATCAACTAAGAGAAACGTAATACCTATAGGGTTTGAGACCAGATATATAATCATAAGTATATATGTTTAATCTTTATATATATGTGGATATAGTTGATGGGGCTATTGTGTAAAAAATGGATATGTCATGAAATATTGGCTTATCTAGATGTTAGCTTCTACCGAGTAGTAGTTTTAGGGGTGCATAGGGAAGGAGGAGTATGTGGTATGATAACCACAATATTGATGGAGGATTGTATTTGTATCAATCTCCCTCTGAACCATCCAAACTATCTAGTAGTGTGCCTCTAACTTACTATCAGTGTGGAAAGGTAGGGAACACCATACATTCTTGTTCCGAACCCATAAATATTTTCAATACTTGTGGTCACTGAGGTCATATATAGAGGTTCTACCAGGATATGTCTATACTCCATTATAGTTAAGAGTATTCAGTTCCAAAGGCCACAATAGTGTAGTCATATTATTAAAAGTCCACATTCCTCATGGGTGATGCAACTTCACGTAGTGGATGAGTTTATGGTAGAGTTTGATGCATGCCTAACTATATTGAGAGGTACCATTTTTGTTACATCTTCTATAGAAACCACTATATTTGATACTGGTGAATCACACTCATTTATATCTACCCATTTTTTTTATCTTCTAGAACTACCAATGAAGCTCATGTCCTTTGTTATGGAATTTGACACATTACTTGGAAATAGGAAAGAGTAGGGTTTCTAATGTTCATCTTGTTCTCTTTCGATAGATGATCTAGATTCGGTCTAATATTTCCTAATTCTCAATATAGATCTATTAAAAATCATAATAAGGATATATTGTCTTGTTTCTCACCATGCTATGATTGATCGTCATTGTTGACATGCATCGTTCTTTACTACTGATGGGTGATATTTGGTGTTTCAGGGAGAGTGGGATCCGAGGTCTGGTTATATTGGACCTTCCCATCCAAATATCAGGAGTTCTTTGTTTGCAATTATAGTTTAGATGATGATTTTTCCACTCTTGGTGATATTCCCAAAACTATTTGGGACTTTTCCAACATTTTCCTAGATTCATTTTTTGATCTTCCTCTAGAGATGGAGGTATAGTTTATGATTGAACTAGTTTCCGGTGCATAACCGATCTCTATACCCTCGTATCGAATAACACTAAAAAGATGAAAGAGATCAATTTCTAGTTGGTGGATATAATGGATAAAGGTTTTTCCCTAGTGTTTCTCCATGGGTATCCTCATGCTATTTTCAAAGAGGGCATGTAACACCCTGAGTTTTAATGAATTATTATTTTTCAAATAAATTAAAATTCATTGTTGGCTTGCATTGCGCACTACACCATGTTAATATTTATTTATGTTGAACACCATTATTGTATTGAGCTACATGAAACAATTATATTATATTTTGATACATGAAACACTATGTTTGTCTTATGTTACACAAAATTCTTATTTCCTTTGATAGCTTGCATGAGTCTCAAGACCATGTTTTACTGAACCGCAATTTTATTATTAAAATATTTTAATAATTATTACAAAATAATTGGAATAGAATATATGAATAAGATTAAATAAATTATGAAACTATTTTTTACATGTGTTTATAAATTTAATTATTTGGTTATAAATGAATTATAAATCAAAATAAAAACCAATTGAATATAAAAGTAGTGTTTTTATGAAAAAACTATTTTTATGCCCACAAAGGGATTTTATATTAATAAGTTAAATTAATCAATATTATTGAGAGATGTTAACGAAATTTATATATAATAAATTCAACCAATTTTTTTGAAATTCATCCAAAAATTTTGATAGGAATAGAATAATAAAAAATATAGTTTTATGCATAAAATGCCATATTATTCTAAAAGGTAGTTTTACTTCCTTTTAATGGAAGATTTGTTTTAATTTTTTTAACACTTTTTAATTTTTATTTTAAAAAATTAACTTAAATTTTGAAATATTAATATATAAATTTACTTTGGGTGAATTTTGGATATTTTTCTGAGAAGTTTCATTTTTTGATGAATAGTGAAAAATACTGAATTTTAATTGAAAATCGCATTTTTATCTAATTTATTTATATAGTTATATTATATTTTAATTTTTCATTGAAGTATAATTTGTTCAATTTTAAATTAATAAATCTAATTTAGGTCATTTTAATCAATTTCACATTGAAATTGGATATAAAAACATTTTAAACTTTTAAACATTTTCACTTTAAAAACCCGTTGACTCGTCTAGTTTGTGGGATTAATTTTAGATTTATTTCCACCAATTATGTGATTTGGATTTGGAAAAATATATTAAATATTATTATTAACAATAATTTATAATGTTTATTAAAGTCAAATTATTTTTTACAAAAAATATTTGTGAGATTAGTTAAAATTAATTATAGTAATTAAGGTAAAAATGAGTTACTTAGTTGTTAAATTTTAATCTTAAGGATACCAATGGTGTAGAAACTTGTAAAAAATACATTTTATGGAAATATTTATACCATATACTACCTTTTATCAAACATGAACCATTATTGGAGGCAAATTATGTAAGTTAGACCTCTGAATACTATTTATGTTTTTGTATTTACAAGAATGCCACTCCTCCATTATAAAAGGGCACTCACCCCCTTCAATTATTAACACGTATAAATAATTTTATATCATTCAAAACCTGACCAAATAAGCTCAAAAATTCCCTCCTATAAACAAATAAGACTCACTTTTGGTAGAAATAAAACCAATGAAGTCCTTTGTTGAAAACCAAAATGAGTTACCTGAAGAAGAGTAACATTCTTCAATGAGCACTTTAGTTTTATTTAATTATAAAACGATTTAATTATTATTAAATGATTATATAATAATATAATTATCCTAAATATACTTATATGTTGTTATTTTAATTGTTTTACCAACAACTACACAAACATCAAACAATTGAGATACACAATTATTGTTCATGTGTATGGAGGAATACCGCCTTGGGAACATACGCCGTTCATTCTTCCATAACCACATATAAAGGTTGGGAATAATGATAGAATTAATGTTTTTATATTATATATATATTATATTTATGATTTCTTTATAATTATTTAATTATTATATAACCCATATCTTTATGCATTCCATTTTTCGAGAATATGATAACATCGTTTGTGGACATGTGGTCTACTTCCTCCTCAAAGCAATATGATTTGTTCAAACTCTACATGGAATTCATTAAGGATGAGTTAAATAAAAATATTTTATATATATGAAATAATAAGGATACTATAACTATTATATATATACATATATTTCATTAAAATTATTTCTTTAAATCAACAAGAAAAGAGAATCAACGTTCATGCGTACATACGGCCTACCGTCTCCATAAACATCGTATCTTGTTTTATATTTCTATATTTTATATGTTATTAAAAATAAATAAATATACTGAATATATATGATATTTATGTTTTGTTTTATATTATAGATATATGTAAATCATGATCAAATAAAAAGGAAAAAAAATAATAAGTGAAAACATATACGAAAAACAAAGAGGATATTACACAAAATGCAACTTTTACAAGGAATTGTTAATAAACTGGTAATATATAGTCATAATAAAAAAATATATGTATGATATATAAAAATATGTTTTTTTGGTAGATTTATAATAAAATTATACTTATTTTATAGGAGTTTTGAATATGTATGAACAAAGTCAAGGCTTAAGATAAGGGTTTTCTCATCTCACTTTTATTTCTCTCATATATATGTTATATTCACCACTTATTCTAGTTGTGTGGTGTATATAATGACCTATGACATGTTATATCATTAATTTAATTTATTTCATGATATTAAATGTTTCAATTGATTTTATGATTTCTGGGATCTGATGATTAAAAAGTTACTCAAATAGTGAGTGGATTTTTAGTCCCAGTTTTATTTTTGTGAGACTTATGCCTTATTCACCACTAATTTATTTCGTATGGTGTATATACTTACCATGAGTATATTATATCATTATTATAATTAAATTTATGGGTATTTAAATATACATTTATGATTTATATTTCATAGGGTTTATAGTTCAAAAGTTACCAAATTGGTAAGGTAATTTTGTCTCAATTTTCCTTTATTGAGACACATGTTATGTTATGCACCTAAATAATTTTACGAGGTATATGAAATGAAATTTGAAATTTTATATAATGAATATAATTATTTTAATGATATTTTAAGCTTATTTTAATGTTATTATTTCATGGGAATTTTGGTTCAATGTTACCCTAGTGGTAATATTTTTTTATTACAATCTCATCATTTATCAGGATTGTTTATGATTATAATTCCCTTGATTAAAATAATACGATGAACCTCTCATGAAATATAATGATATTTAGTATCCTATGTTTATTAATGTCATATCCAAGTAATTTTACCATTTTCTCACTCTTTGGTACATAATATAATTAAGAAAATGTTTTTATGAAAATACAACTTCATCTCTCTCTTTAGTAGGGAATTTATTTTATTTTAAAACCATGTTTTTATAAAAATGTTTTCAAAAAATGTTCTAATATTATCCATTGATATTTAAAATACATTTTTACCCAAGTTTTACTTTTTTAACAAAAGTTTTGTTAAAAATGAATCTTCTTTCCATTTTCTAATTAAGGAAGTTTTCTAAAATTTTATGGTGAAAAATGATTGTTTAACATATAAAGATTTATCTACCTTTATGACCGTTATTTATTTGTAGCTTCATTTTAAATTTTACCAAATTATTTTTTTATAATTTTTTTACCTAAAATTTTAGAGATTATTTTTTTAAAAGTGGTTTTCAAATAAATATGTTTTCAAAAAAATTCATGTTTAAAAATAATTTTCAATGAGTTCAAAGATTATTTTATATGTTTTTAAAGGTTAATTTCAAAGAAAAGTATTTTAATTTTTTTTAAAATAAAATATATTTTTCACAAGAAATGTTTTTTAAAACATATTTCGAAAATATTTTCCATTTAAGATGATATCTGTTGGTGTTACTCATGCATTACTGGGGATATGATCCAAGGGTACCATTCATATTATTTCTCTGAATGGTTTTTATTTTTATAGAATAATGTTAATTAAACCCATTTATCTTTCATAGGATATATTCTTTTGAAACCTTTTTCTCTTTAATGAGTTATATTTTTATGAAAACCATTTCTCTTTTACATGTTATACTCTTATTAAACCCACTTATTTTCATGATTTATTCTTTGATTAAATTATTATGAAACCTATATCTTTTCCATAGGTTATGATATGATGACATGTTTATGATACCGATTTTATTTCATGGGTTATGATATAATGAATTTTTATGATCCTATAGCACCTGTATGTATGATTTCATTATGTGACGGGTAGGACCAATATCTCCCTCCAAAGAATTGAGAAAAGATTTATATCTCATGAGATAGACATGGATGAAATAGGGAGTGAACTTGGTTCAATAAGATATTTTTTCTGTTAATATGGTATTAGGATTGAAGCTCGACTACTAATATGGTCTTGGGAGTGAACCTTTAATACTAAGATGGTTTTGGGAGTGAACCTTGACTGCTAATATGATTTGGGGGGTGAACCCATTCCAGTATAAGGAATAATATGTGACAGGGGATGGTGGTGTGTCCCATCCAATAGGTGTATCCCCCATGATGTGACCTTATAAGTTTTGGAAATGATCCTTGACTTATAGTGGTTTATTTTATATATTTATGTGTCTAGCAAAATTCTTTGTCTTATTACAATTTTATTCTTTCATGTATTATTATCTCAATTCTATTACGATTCATATCTTATGAAATGAAAATATATATTCCATGACTCATATACATGTTCTTTGTTTTGTAGGGTTTGATATTCAAATGTTATTATCCTATTCTCATACCATTATTATCATTTTATTCTTATGTATATCCTTTATTTACTCTTACTGAGTATCTGAGATCACCATTTCTTATGTTTCTTTTCTATAGGTTATGATGAATGGATTTAAGTAGGAGTACTAAATGGGAAAATCTTTTTGGGTAACATTGAATATCTTTCACCAATTTATAATATTGCGTTCCAAGTTTTCAAAGACACTAAATGATTATATTCCTTGAGTACATACTTTTTTAATGTAATGAATATTTATATAAAATGATGTAATATCCATGTATATTAATCTAGGGTCTCTATAATTGGTATTAAAGGAAATGATTAGTCAATATTTGGAAACTAGGATGAGAAAACATTATTGAGACCCCTAGGGATATTTCTAAGGATATGTTTGGGGTTATCTCTAAGGTTAAGTCTGTAGATGAGTCAATGTTTCAGAAAATGTCCTAAAATTATGGTAAAGGATAGATAAGGTGGTTTTTTAGAGACTTAATTTTTTCCCTTATAAGACTTTGAAATATTCCTATATACATATTCAGAGCCAGGTGCTAAGATAGTGTGTGATTCCGAGACCCGGTGTTCCTGAAATTAATTTTATAAAATTATTAAATATATTTTATATTAAGTGTGGAAAATTTCTTAAATAAAATGAGATAAATCTTTAACAATAGATCAATTCAGAAATCCAAGACCATGGTTGAGTCTAAAACTTGATGTTTAACCTAACAGAGACCTAAAATAAGTCAATGTGGTGTGTTATGATAAAACGACCACTAGAGGTACATTTTGTGGATTAATTAATTAATTAAATTATTCATTTGACCTAAAACATTTTTAAAAAAGATACATAGCTATCTAGAATCCACCAAGTTTATCCGTATAAACCGTGGGAGGATTCCAGAGTATTTTGCTCCTTCCTTTTTCAAATAAATTTTTTTTGATGAAGAATCTCTGGACCAGAGCTGAACAGAGCGCATCAAACATAGTGAATTCTTACATTCATCAAGGAGCATGTTCTTTGAAAATGAACAATCTAATCTTCAGTTAAGAGTAAATAATTAGTGGTTTACACCCTTTCTGATTAAATTTTCTGATCAATATCATCTTCTTACCTTAGATATATTCTAACTGTGTCTTTTTCATGGACCCATGAATTCAATTTTTTTTGGTTATTCTTGTTTTCTAACTCAGATCTCCCAATTATGTTTTTTTGGCCAAGAATTCTTGGAAAATGATAGATAAAAATTTGTTTATTGTTCCATTATCCCATAACTTCTTCATGTTCTTCACTGATTGGACCCCTTGTCCTTGTTTTACATTGTCGTATAGTGTCGAGCCCAATCAAATCCCTTAAATCCCAATGAATTCACATGAAGGAGAGAGATTGAAAAATCCGGTGTGATTTTGAATTGATTTCAGGTTGTGGGTGATTGTTTTGATGATTAGAAATCAAATCATTAATAAGGGAAGAACCCGAGGCATGCACGGTGTGAGTGGTGCGTATGGAGATATTAGATTTGGTTTTCTGACCACCAGATGGATGGATATTTCTAGTCGGATAACAATACTTATTTTTTTGGGAAGAAACGACACCGATATTAAAGGAAGGGTGATAATATATTGAATTTGGAGATCGTATTAGAAGTTATATTAAAAAATTTATTACACGCTATATTGTATGATGAACACATGGTGTGTAGCCCCTATGCTGTGGTGGAAAAGGTTTTTGAAAATTACAAGGATTTCATGGAATGTATCCCTCCTATATGTCATATAACCCTTTCTCGGGTGGTCTATACCTATGTAGGTGTACATGAGAATGAACCCATATAGAAAGACATGGAGAGGCACATGGTCATGTTCCTATGTACACAGATATGACCAAAGTGCATGGGTAGGGACCCAGAGTAGCCTGAACACACCTTGTAGCCTCCCTATATGCCATATAGTGATACATGTTTTGGTGATCCATGTACCTCTAGGGACACAACCATGTGGTGGAGAAAAACCACACACCATATGGGTTCCCTCACACACTCTGTACTCCTGGGTTCCTTTTGAGCAAACTTCAATCTATCATATCTCCTTTGTTTGAACTTAGATATTGGCATGCCAGTAGCCTATCCTTAGTGTTTTACTACCTATAATGTGATAGAACCCTCTGTTGTGGATTTTGAGATATTATGTGAGATGTTTTGGGCAAGGTTCTCATTTAGGAAACACTAAACGATGAAAATTATCATACAGGATCACCATGGGATTTCAGAGTGGAACTCTATAGTTGGGCTTGGAATGGGCCCTCTATCTACCTATCGAAGAGAAACCCTCCAATTGGAATGGGAATGGGACATATATCAACTATCAGAGTGGGACCCTCTTGAAGAGTAAAGGCATGTATCCTCTAGTAGCATTGAGTGTAACCCTCCCATGTCATAGGACATGGGTCCTCTATCTACCTGTCAGAGTGGAACCCTCCTATTTAAAAAAGAATGGGTCCTCCAAAATCCATCGTGGAACACTCTTGTTGGGTAGGGAATGGGTCCTCTATTTACTATTAGAGTGGAAACCTCCTCTTGGAATAGGGTATGGGTCCTCTAACTATCCACTAAGTGGAACCCTCCTATTGTACCAGGGTATGAGTCCTCTACCTAGAGATTATAGCCCCTCTATTTTTAGGCACAGTGATGAGGTGTGGCATGACTTGGATGTTTTCTTCTGGGTAGACATGTGAGATGCTAGGCATTTTCAATAGACTTCTGGAACCGATGAAGACTCTTTTCCTGAGTTGGGCAGTAAGATAGAGATCCCCTTACTCTTGAGTTAGGGAATATTTGGTTTGAGAATATATATATATATATATATATGTACACACACATACACATCTATATCCATGTTGTTGGATTCCATTACTCTCCTTCCATGGGTTTTAAAGAAGTGTGAGGAATACCACATGATTTCCATTTATCTTCTCATGGTTGGATGAGGTTACTCTCTTAATATGGGAGGAAAATAATCGGCGTGTAGTCCATATACACCCACCATGTTAATCACCTTATGTTTGGATGAAGTTAATCTCTCTCTTAGTTTGGGGTTACCTATTCTCTTTCATTATTTTATGCATCCTATTTACTGTTTAATGTATTTATATTCCTATTGTGTCTCTTAATGCTCCCCCTTTCAGTTTTCAAGGCATCCTACTTAGTATGTAAATACTCACCCCTGTATGGTGTTTTCCTACACATGTAATGTCTTATGTAGATAAAGGACTTATTGGCAGTTACTATAGAGGAGATTATGAATACTTGTTACTTTGGATTTCATACAGTGGTCATAGCATGAAGAGTACGATATGGGCTCTCTTAGTAGTTTAATTTACTATTTTTTTAGGTTGGGACATATTTCTAGGTGGGTGTATATTTTTTCCCTTTACTATAGTTGCACTCTTGTACACCATTGAGGTTTTGAATGCTTGGTTTTCATTCTAGATCTTGTATCTTTTTATTATTATTTCTATACACTTATTCATTAATATGGTTCAATGTGTGTATATGATTACATTATTTAAAGGACTCCACATGTTAGAGATGCCTTTCATTACTTGTCTTCAGCCCCTGGCTTATGAAGGTGGGCTTGGGGGAGTTGCGGCTCGAGCCTCAGTTAGGGTCGGGTCATGAAATATTGATATCAGATGTGGTTTGATCCTTATGACAATGTTTGGAGTAGTACCTTTACAAGTATTTGGTTGGGATTTTGGGTAATAGATTTAAAGTGTCTCGAGTATTCCTCTCAGGCCAAGGAAACTAGTGATGGTACAATTGGTTGACATATCCATTCTCTAGGAACTCAACTACCTACTTTTCAAATCGGCATACTGAGACACCAGTTGTAGAGATCAATGGTACATTCATTTTATTGGATTGAGTCTTTGAATTTACTTCTTGATTCAACTCTTTATATATATATATTCTCATCTAACCTTGGTATGTCTTGACTAAATTTTTAGGATGCCTTCATGATGAAATCTAGCTAGGATACCAATTCTGGATCATAATGGTGATCTGATGAACAATGAGGCCTCAGTCTAGGGTCAATCCCACAAGATCCTTACTCTAGGGGGATAGATAGAAGAAACTCTACCTGTTGAGTTGAAAATTATACCAACTTTGTAGGATTAGAATGTGTACATCGTCAATGCACTCTGTGAGTTCTAGCACTAGAGCCCACTGTGGTTTTGCAGAGATCCAAATCCCTAGGCAGCGAGGGATTGTCTAGAGTTAGTGGTCCATATTTTCAGGCTCATCCAAAAACCAAAAAATTAGTTGTTTAATTTTGTATCTATCATTTTCTATGGATCAGTTAGGCACTAGTGGAGTCTGATTACCCAGATGTATGACTAGTCGATACTTTTACGACCCAAATTCCAAAATTTGTTCCATGGGGAGTACTACCCCTCCTATTAATGATCAGTTTAGATTCTAGAGCTTCTAGAGATGTATTAGGGAGGGATGGAAGTGGTTGAGTACACTATGAGGTTCAAAAACCTTATTCCCTTGACATGGTCTAATATTTATACTTCCAAGAACATAAGTTTGATTAGGGACTCCGCAAATAGATCTGTGCCAGTGTGGTTACCTTATGGATTCCAACCTATTCTATCATGTTTGAGTTGGACTAGTGATAAAGGTATTTATGTTAAATGGATTCCAGGAAGATGTATATGGAAGTAGGAATCACAGAGTTTATTCGTCTATAGTAGTTAGAAGGTGTTAGTCGGTAGGATCTCAATGCAGGAGATCATATCATGATCAAACTTAGATACCTGGTCATGTGGGATAGGGATAAGGAAACCCGGAGTGGGATAGTTCTATTCTTGTTATTGGAGAGGTCAGATAGAAAATGAATTCCTAACCATATGCTATGGGGAGTATAGAGATGTAGCTAATGGACCGCAATAACAAAGACAACACCATGATGAGGGATCACCTAGGCGAGGGAAGGGCGGTACCCATGAAGGAGGAATTGGTAGAGAAGTAGGAGGAGCTTTGGGATGTGGATGATGCTATGATATCCTTCCAATAACTCCACCAGGAAACTCATGTCAGGCTCAGGGAGCTTGTAGTCGATGTTGAAGACAAATGTTGGCTCTGGAGGTTTATTACCCCACAACACACGAGATGATTAGAGACATGATTTATGTGTTTTATACAGTTTGGTTCAGTGTTAATATACATAGGTTCTAGGAATTCATTCATATCTATACTCCTAGTGTGAGAGTTGGAGCTCCTAATTGAGGTGATATCCCAACAGATTTTTCTTGAGGTTCCTACAAGGAATTCTTCTTCTGTATCTTTTATCTGCCGGTAGTGCGAGCTATTTCTTAGTGAAGAGATGATCACGTGAGACCTATTGATCATCACAATGGAACATTGTGACTTAATATTGGGTATGGATTGGTTTTCTATAGTCTGATCCCAAATTAACTATCACCAAGAATGATTTAGATGCCTTTTCATTTATGGGATGAGATTCTACTTTATGGGTGAGAGAGATCTCATGGAGGGAAGAGTGGGTTCTGCGAGTAGGATGCTGCATCCCATCACCCATCAGTTGGTGAGTTTATCTCTAGGTGCGGAAATCTCATTAGGCTACTATATTCCTTTAGTTATGGGGTATTATATGTAAATATTCCCCAAGGATGTCCCATGACTACCACCAAGGAGGGATACTGAGTTTTTCGTCGACTTAAATTCTAGGACTGCTTCGATATCTTCTATGGAATATCAAATATCGCCTACCGAGCTCTGAGAGCTTCATTTTTAGTTGAAGGGCCATCAAGATAAGGGTTTCATTAGGCCCAATGTGTCCCCTTGGGAATATCTAGTGTTTTTTGTGAAAAATTAAGAAGGGATCTTATGAATTTTCATGGATTATCTTTGATTTAATAAGGAAATGATAAATAACAATCACCCTTTACCGAGGATTGAGTAACTATTTGACCAGTTAAAAGGCATAAAATGGTTCTTAAAGATTGATCTTAGGTCTGGCAAGTATTAGTTTAGGTTTCTTAAGGTTGATATTCCAAATCTAGAATTCTAATATCACTACAAACACTTTGAGTTCTTGGTGAATTCCTTCAGTGTGATAAATTCCCTTACCATGTTTTTGGATTTGATGAACTAAATCTTCCAGTCGTATTTGGAATAGTTTGTGGGTTTCTTCATTGAGGAGTACTCATATAATCTCCACTAGAGGAGGAGCATGCATAACACTTGAGGTTGGTTCTAGATTTTCTTTAAGAGAACCATTTTTATAGTAATCTCTCAAGGTGCCAGATCTAGATCTGTGAGGTTCACTTTCTGGGTCATTTTATTTCTGATCATGGTTTATCCATGGACTCAACAAAGATCAATGTAGTTCTTTTTGGGTGCCATAGACGAGTGTGTAATAGGTGTAGATATTTATTGTCTTAGAGGGGTAATACAGTTGGTTTATGGCAGACTTCTCTAATATCGTAGGCCCTTTGAATGCCCTCAGATGGAAAAGGAATTCATTGACCTAGAAGAAGAAGTTCTAGAGGGACTTCGAAGAGTTGAGGCTAAGGCTAAAGAGTTCTTCAGTGTTGAGACTACCAGATGAGGTCATGGAGTATGTAGTGTATTGATATGCCTTAGGATATGGGTTCTATTGCATGTTGATGTAGAAATAGGAAATTATTTCATATGGGTCAAGGTAGTTGAGACCCAATGAATAGAAATACATGACTCAAAACCTTCAGATGATAGAGATTGTATTTTCTATGAGGATGTGGTGGTACTATCTTTTGGGAGAGTGATTCATGGTTTACATAGACCATCAAAGTCTCATGTATGTCTTCATGGAGAGAGATATTAACCTAAGATAACGACGCTGGTTGGATTTCATGTAGGACTATAAATCTCCAGGTAAGGGAAATGTAGTAGTAGATTCCATTAGTAGGAAGTCCTATGCTTGTTTAGTGCTGGAGGGTTCTGAGAAATTTTCTTTCTTGCAGCCAAACCTATTTTAATAGGAGGGTAAAATTTTCCTTCAGTCACTGGTGTGGAATCCTTCACTTATTGAGCATGTGAGAGAGTCCCAACTGAGATACATTGGCTGTGAGGTATTTTGTTACTATATATCTATAGAAGATTCACCAGATGGATATTCTAAAGGATATAATCACTTCATACATTTCCAAGTATGGATGGTGGTCCTAGTCATGATGTATGGGGAGGTGATGCAATATTTCTAAACTTCTCCCCTAGATTTACATCCTGGTGTGGGGAATATATACAGAGCCCTTTAACAAAAATTTTGGTGGTCTTTCATGAGACAAAGTATAATTGAGTTCATCTCACAGTGCCTCCCCTGTCAATAGGTGAAGGCTGGGAACATGGTTATAGTAGGTTTTTTGCTACCCCTAGGGATCCCATAGTGAAAGTGGAAAGGCATATCCATGGAATTTATGATAGTTATTCCACAAACAACGATGGTCCATGATGCCATATGGGCAATAGTTTACTAACTCATGAAGTCGGTGCACTTCCTTACTATCTAGGAGTAGATTTTTGTGGAGAGTTTTAGGCAGACATATGTTTGAGAGATCATTTTTCTTTACTAGGTTCCCTTGATGATTTTCTCTGATTGTGATGCAAGATTCACATAAAGATTGTAGAGAGGCCTAAAGGAGGCATTTAGGACCCAAATGATGAGGAGTAAAACCCTTCACTCCCAGAATGATTGGTAGTCCAAGAGCGCTATCTAGGAGTTAGAGGATATGTTTTGGGATAGCGTGTTAGTCTTTGGTTAGAGTTGAGAGGATCACTTTCCCTTGGTAGAGTTTTGGTACAAAAACAACTATGACTATAACACCAACATGGAACCTTTTGAGGCCCTATACAAGAGACCCTTTAGGTCACCCTTATACTAGAAATAGATTGGAAAGATGTCTCTTGTGGGTCCATAGTTGGTTTAGATGATGATGGATAAGGTCTAGGTCATATGTGAGAAGATGAGGACAGACATGAGAATGAAGAAATCTTACATAGATTAACTTCATAGTCCCTTGGAATTCAAGAAAGAAGACTACATTTTTCTAAGAGTCACACTGTGATGATGATTGTGGATGTTCATCAAGGTAAGAAAGTTATCCCCAAGGTTCATCAGGACATTTGAGATCGTGTAGAGGGTTGGAGAGGTTTCTTACTACCTCTTCCTACACCCACAACTGGAGTGGGTGTATGATGTATTCCACATGTCGCAGTTGAGGAGATACGTGCTTGAACCGATGCATTTTATTGACTAGGGTGATCTAGACATTGAAGATGAATCCACATTTTCAGAGCACCCAATTGAGATTGAGGATCGATAGGAGAGGACCCAATGTGGGTAGACCATCCCTTTGGTTCGCATGTTGCGACAACACGAAAACGTGAAGGAGAGCTCCTGGGAGTTGGAGAGCTATATACGAGCTTAGTATCCTACATTTTTTTGTCAAGTTTTTCTTTTTTATGGATAAAAATTATGATTATGGTAGTGATTTAGAGACCTAATTTTTTCCTTTTAATAATTGGAAATATTTCTACGTATATATTTAGAGCTAGGCACTGAGATGATATGCGATTATAAGGTCTGGTGTTCCCAAAATTAATTTTATAAAAATATTTAATAACTTTTATGTTACATATGCATAGTTTTTGAATAAAATGAGATAATTCTAAAAATGACTCTCTAATAATAAATCTGATTCCATTTTTGAGTCTGGAATGTGATGATTACACTAGGTGCGACAAGAAATAAGTCAGTGTTGGGTGTTCATATAAAATGTACATTGGCATAACCTTTAGTGGATTTATTAATTAGTTAATTTATTAAATAATTAATTTTTCCTAAACCATTTTTCATAAAAATACATCACTAAGGAGAGTCCTCTAGGGTTAGCTGCATAAACCCTGGGAAGATTCTAGATAATTCATCCTCCTTCTATTGGAGAATCGACACCTAACAACAATGAATCTCTGGATTAGAGTAGATTGGATTACCGCGAACATAATGAATTCTTACATTAATTAGTGAGTTCATTATTTGATAATGAAAAATTCAATCTACAGGTAGGGATCATCAATTTTTGTTTTATGCCCTTATTGGTTAAATTGATTTTTCAAGATCATCATATTACCTTTGATCTTCACCAATTGTGGCCATTTAATTTGCCCATGAATTGATATTTATTTGGTTATTCTTGTTGTCTAACCTAGATCTCCCCATTTTGTTCTTTGGAAAAGAAACCTTGTCCAAATATTGATAAAAATTTGTTGATTGTGCCTTTAACCCATAATTTCTTCGCGTTCTTCACTGATTGGAATGTCTGGTCTTAGTTTGACATTTCTGGGTAGTACCGAGCCCAATTGGATACCTAGAATCACGAATAATTCACATGAGAGAGATGGATTGCTAAATCAAGTATGGTTCATATATATTAAGGGTTGTGGGTAATATTTTTGATGACAAAAAATCAAATCATCAATGATGGAAGAATATGAGGCATGCATTGTGTGAGTGGTGCGTATGAAGCTACCAGATTTGATTTTATGGCCATTAGATGGATTATGATCACCATAAAGAGAAATATTTTTGGTTTTCGAGAAGAAAAGAAGTTGGAATCAAAGGCAGGGTGGTCATATATTGTGCGTAGATAATGGATTTAAGTTCTATGAAAAACTGAACTACATGCCATGTATAATGATAAGCATATGGCGTATAGAACCTATAATGTGACAACTAAGGTTTTGGAAAATTAAGGATGGTAGAATGTTTCTCCCTACTAAAGGTCATGTACCCCTTTATTGAGTGGTCGATCTATGTGGTGGAGAACGTGGTAAGGACCCCCATGTGGAAGGAAATTTCAAGGAACATGGTCGTGTACTGAAGTATATGAACATGACCAAATTGCGTGAACAGGGACCCCAAGTAGCCTGGACACGCTGTGTGGCCACCCTACATGCCGTTTAATGCTATATGGGTTTGTGAGATGTGTACCTACAAGGAAAGAACCTGGCAGTGGAGTGGGACCACACACCCTAGGGGTCACCTCACATGCCATGTACCCCTTAATTATTTTTTAGGAATTATCAATCTCTCTTATCTCCTTCATTTGAACTCAGATTTTGGAATTTGAGTAACCTATCCCAGGTGTCTTTTCTTGTAGAACACGATGGTTTCCTATATTGTGGATTTTTAGATATGATGAAATATGTTTTGACCATGGTGATTATTTAGGTGACACTTGATAAAGGTAGTGACCAGACAAGATCCCTAGGGGATTTCAGAGTGGAACCCTCTAGCTATGTTGAGCATGGGTCTTCTATCTACCGATTAGAGTGGAACCCTCTAACTGGGATGGGAATGGGACCTCTATATACTATCATAGTGGAAACCTCCTATGGAGTTAGTGCATGGGTCCTCTAGTAGCATAGAGTGGAACCCTCATCTTGTATGGGGAATGGGTCCTATATATACCCATCAGAGTGGAACCCTGGTGTTGGGATTGGGCATGGGTCCTTCACTCTTCAAAGTGGAACTCCCCTGCTAGGTAGGTCATGAGTTCTCTATCGATTATTATAGTGGAACCCTCCTATTGGAATAGGGTATCGATACTCTATCTATCCACTAAGTGGAATACTCATATTGTACAAGGTTATGGGTTCTCTACCATGAGAATATTTTCCATCAACTGTGCGATATAGCGATGAGGCAGGGATTAACATGGATGTTTTCTACTGGGAAGACTTGTGGGATACTGGGAATCATTGATGGACTTATGGAACCGATGGATACTCTTTTTCTGATATGGGCAGTGAGATAGATATACCCTTACTCTTGTGTTTGGTAATATTTGGTTTAAGAATATATATATAAATATATATATATACATCTCTATCCATGTTTTTGTATTTGGTTACTCTCTTAACATGGGTTGTGAATACATGATGGGTATGCCACATTATTTTTGTGTTTAGCTTCTCCTAGTTGGATGGGGTTACTCTCCTAATATGGGTGGGGAAGACTCAAAATGCAGTCTATCTCCACACCATGTTGAGTCTGTTGCATTTGGATGATATTACTCTCTCTATTGATTTGGGTTGAGATATTCTATTTTACTACTTTTGCATCCATTTTACTATCTACTATCTTTTTATTCTTATTGTGTCTCTTTATTCCCCCTTTTAGATTTCAGGGTGTCCTACTGGGTATGTATATACTCACCCCTACATGGGATTTCCTAATACGTGTCATGTTTTATGTAGAATATGGAAATGTTGGTGATGACTACATAGGAGATTAGGAATAATTGGTTCTTTGGACCGTGTACGGTGGTCGTATCTTGGATATCAGGAGCTAGGATCTCTCAATAGTTTATGTTTCAGTTTTGTCTCGCTGGGAAATATTTTTGATTTGGAATGTATTTTTCCCCTTTACTCTTTAGTTTTCACTCTCTTGGTCTTGTACAACCTCGAGGTTTTTCATTCTTGGTTTTCATTCTAGCTGTTGCATATTTTTATTATTATTCCTCTACACTTATGAATTGATAGGGTTGGGTGTATAGATATAGGTTAATTAGGGGAAGGCCAACACATTTTAGATATTACTTTCAGTGCTTGTCGCCATCCCCTGGCTTATGGAGGCAGGCTTGGGGTAGTTACGACTTGAGCCTTGGTTAGGGTTGGGTCATGAAATTTCCTAGAAATACATCCCTTTCTAGATTCTATAAGTGTATATGGATCTGGCACCGATATACATAGGGATAAAAACCCAAGATCAACATACTAAGATATAATAGATTGGGAATTAATCCATGACAACCCGACTTTCTACACACTTGGTTTGAAACTCCCATGGGATATGGTTTGAAAATTTACAAAATCTTCATGAACCATCATTAATGATTTAAATAGAAAATGAATATAAATGATTTAAGGTGTTATATATTAAAGAATTTGTAAAAATTTAGACATATTATATCTTATTCTTCGTGATTATGTGGTTTTATTATATGATAAGTGTTTTTCACTATATGCTTCCTAGTTTTAGTAAATAATAGGAACTAGAAGGAATTGGGTTAACATTGAATGTGATGAAAAATTTTCTAATGAGAATTAAAATAGGATGATCACTGGAGTTAAGGACATTGTGATCATACATAATCATTTTTCATAGAACATGAATGATAAAATATACCTTAATAAACTCTCTAACTCACTAAGGAAGATAAGTAAAGATCTTTCTAAGAGTTTCGGTAATATATACCATGGAGGAAAGAAGATCTAGTTTTTTTTATGTCAAGAATGTGGAAATAATAACCCAAGTGAATGCCTTATACTAATAAAGAGATGTTTTGACTATAAAAAATAAGGAAACAAGGCATGTAACTGCAAAGGGAAAATTAAAAGTTTGGTTAATGAAGGGAATATTAATAATGGAATCCATTAGACATTACTGATGGTTGAATGATTTAAATGTGGAATTAATGTGAATTATGAAAATTGACATCCAAAGTAGAAATCTCATGAAGAGAACTAGTAAGGTGGTATGAGTAATATTTATATTGTTGATGATGATGAGACTACAGGTGAAATGCAACAGGAAAGAGGTATTATGTAATAGGATGAGGTATCCTTGTTAATAGAATAAGGATGAAGTGGAATAATCAATGTGTTTTTGAATTTAGATTAAAAAATTATGTTAAATGACAAGTGAAATATATAAGAATTGTCCAATTTATGTATTTACAAGAATATGTTTAATGGTTTTGATGGACTAGAAATTTTATTTAATCAAAAGGTTATGTTCATGGGAAACACCTGATTACGGGAAAGATAACCCTCAATATATTACTGATGTTGAGATAATAATGTTTGGATAAATATATATTGGAAATGAATAAGGAAATTGGATTGTACTGGTTACCTTCTAAATAAATTAATTATTCTTTTTGAAAAAGTAGTTTATGATATCATGGATGGAGTTTATAAAATTTTTTGATTTAAGTAATATATTCAATTATATTTTGAATAATAATGTGTTAATTTTTTCGATAAGGATTTATGGTAATTTAGGTTATTACCATGTTTCAAGAGAATACATGATAAATATATTCACATGTTTGGTTTGTGACAATCATGAGCCACTTTATAATATATGGGGGATCAATGTTAAGAATATTTTTAGAAATTTAGTGACCTTCTTTCCAAAGTTTTTCATATTCATCTTTTGAAAGGTTATAAAGCTAACCATTAATAGAATTGTTTAATTTAAACTTCGAATGAGGTTTTATAGATTAAAGTATTGTCTCACCATATGAGTTTTGGTTCATATTGGATAAAATGTGCTTACCATTTTGTTGTGGTGTTAACTAAAGACATATGCAATAACCTCTCGTTCAATTTATGGATCTCATGATATACTAATTCTTTGAGAATGAAAAATTCACCTTAATTTCTTGGAATAATAAATGAAGTGGAAATTGATAAAGGAAAATACTAAGGGTGATATTGTGATTATGAAATAGAATGAAATCAAGTAAGTACATTTTCTAATGAATTTTTTTCAATTTTATTAGAAGGATATTGATATAATTTTTTTTCCAATTATCATCATTTTTTGATATCAGTAACCTCTTTCACACCTCTTTAGTTTTTGGTTTTTTGATTGTTAACCTTCTATGGATTTCCCACTTTCTTATGATCAATGATCTTTATTAGTATTTATAATTAATTATCCATTTCTTCTATGTCTAAATATTTACCTATGTTCTCCTATGTGGAAACCTAGGTATGAGTTACTTTGGGTGACCATTATGATTCCAACTTTCCATTTTAAAGGAAGTTTTAGTATTCATTTTAATGATATAGGTTTATATGAAAGGAACTTTCAAAAATTAAATGTTTGATAACCCATATTAATTTTGAGGGTGAAATTCATTTTAAGGGGGGTATAATGTAACACCCTGAGTTTTTATAAATTAATATTTTTTGAATAAATTAAAATTCTTTGATGGATTTCATTGCTCACTACACCATGTTAAGATTAATTTATACCCAACAACAATATTATGTTGTGCTAAAAAACAATTATATTATCCTACGGTTCATAAAATAAATTTTTTAGCTTTTTTTACACACAATGATGATTTCCTTCAATATTTTGCGTTAACTGCAAGACTGAGTTTTACAAAACTATAATAATATTATTAAAACTTTGTTATAGTTATCACCTAACCAATTGAATGGAATATATGAATAAGATTAATTAAATTATTAAAATATTGTTTACACATGTTTATAAAATCAATTATTCGGTTATCAATTAATTTTAAATGAAAATAAAAACCAATTGAAAATAAAGGGTGTGTTTTTATGAAAAAACTATTTTTATGCCCACAAAAGTGTTTTTTATTAATAAATTAAATTAATCACAATTAGTGAGATTTATTATTGAAGTTTATATATTATAAATTCAACCAATTGTTTTGAAATTAAACCAATAATTTTTATTGGAATAAAATAAGAACAAATCTGGTTTTAGTCATAAAAAGCTATATTAATCTAAAAGACAGTTTTGTCGCCTTTTAATGGAAGATTTTTTAAAAAAATAATTTTGTAAACTTTATAATTTTTATTTTATAAAATAAACTTTATTTTTATAAATTAAAATATCATAATATAATTTGATTTATTTTTTGGTATTTTTATGAGAAGTTTCATTTTTTGATTAATAGTGAAAAATACTAAATTTTAATTTAAAACTGCATTTTTTTTCTAATTTATTTATATAGTTATATTATATTATATTTTTTTAAAAGTTTAATTATTTAAATTTTATATCATTAAATACAAATAAGTTCATTGGAATCAATTTCACATTGAAATTGGATATAAAAACATTACAAACTTTTGAAATTTTCACCTTAAAAACCTATTGTCTTGTCTCGTCTGTGAGATTAATTTTAAATTAATTTCCTCCAATTATATGTTTGGAATTTAGAAAATATATTCCATATTTGGAATTAGAATAATTTATAATTTATATTAATTTCTAATTAGTTTTTTACGAATTATATTAGTGAAATCATTTAAAATTAATTAAAACAATTAACGTAAAAACAAGTTTAATTACTAGTTAAACATTAATCGTAATGGGCCAAATGACATAGAAATATATCAAAATAAATTGTATATCCATTTTAGACAATATAATACCTTTTATAAAACATTTAATATTACTATAGGCACATTATTTAAGGGGGACCTCTCAATAGAGTTTACGTTTTTGTATTTATAAGAATGCTACTCCTCCTCCACTATAAAAGGAAACTCACCCCTCACATCTTCATAAATATGACCCATTTGGATCTTTTAAAACCTAAAAAACTCCCAAATTTATTATTATATACCTATAATAATAATTTTTGAATAAATAAACCAATTACATCCCTTGGTGAAAACCAAAAGAAGTTATCTGAAAAGAGTTAACATTCTTCAATGAGAACTTTTGTTTTATTTCTTTATCCACCACTTCAAATATTCTTATTTAATGATTATATAATAAAATCATTATAATAAATATACTTATATTTTTTTATTTTAAGTTTTAAACTTATACATACACACACATTCATCAAATGAGATACGTAATCATCATTCGTTTGTATGGCGGACTACCGCTTCACGAATTATTGTCGTTCGTTCTTCCACTACCACATAAAAAGGTTGGTAATAATGATGAAATCACAATTTTTTGTGATATATATTATATTTATGATGTCTCTATTTTTTTTAATTATTATATAACACTTAACTTCATGATTTATATTTTTTGAGAAAATGATAACATCGTTTGTGGCCATGTGGACTAACACCTCCTCAAAGTGATGTGATTCTTCCACACTTTACAGAGAATATATTAAGTATGGGTTTAATAATAATATGTGATATATATGACATAATAATTATAATATTATGATAAAACACACACACACACACACACACATATATATATATTTCATTTACATTCTTTCTTTCAATATGAAAACAAAATAGAAACAACGTTCATGCATACGTATGACCTATGTCTCCATGAACGGTGTATCTCATTTTCTATTTCAATATTTTATATATTATTATAAATAAAAATATATAATTAATATATATGATATTTATTTCATGGTTTACATTATAGATATAATTAAATAAATATTAAATAAAAATGAAATAAAATAACAATCAAAACAGATTTGAAAAACAAAGCGGATATTACCCAAAACGTAACTTTAACATGGAATTGTTAATAAATGGGTAATATAAAGTCATAATAAAATAATATATGGTATTATATATAATAATATCTTTCTTTTTTATATCTATAATAAACATATATTTATTATACATGATATTTGAATCTGTATGGAGAAATTCAAGACTTGAGTTAAGGGTTTTCTCATCTCACTTTTATTCTTGTGAGATATATGCTATATTCACAAAATATTCTTATTTCGTTGTATATATAATGAAATATAAAAATTTATATAATGAATTTAATTTGATACAAGATATTAAATGTTTCAATTTATGTTATTGTTTCAAGTATCTCATGAATAAAAAGTCACTCAAGTAGTAAGAGGATTTCTATTCTCACTTTTATTTATACATGACTTATGCCTTATTAACCCCTCATTTATTTCGTGTGGTTTATATAATTACCTTTAATGTATTATATTATTATTATACTTAAATTTATGGGTATTTAAATATCCATTTTATGATATCCATTTCATGGGGTTTACAGTTCAAAAGTTACCAAATAGGTAAGTTAATTTTGTCTTAATTTGCCTTTATTGAGACACATTTAATTTTACGCACATAAATTGTTTTATGAGGTGTATATACTATAATTTTACATGTTATAACATTAATATAGTCATTTTAATGATATTTTAATATTCATGTAATGTTATTATTTCATGGGTATTTTGATTCAAAGTTACCAAAGTGGTAAGAGTTTATATCTATAATCTCATTGTCTATCAGGATTGTTTATGATTATACTTCAATTGATGAAATATTATGATCAATATCCAAATAAATATAATGAAATTTATTCTCCAATATTTATTAATGATATATACACATAATGGTACCGTTTTCCACTCTTTGGTACTAAGTATAATTAAGAAAGTGTTTTTAATGAAAATATGACTTTATCTCTCTCTTTAGTCAGAAATCTATTTTCTTTGAAACTTGTGTTTTCTAAAAAAGTATTAATTTTTTTTCATATATTCTACTATGATATTTAAATTTTTTTTACCAATGTATTACCTTTTTAATTTTTTATCAAAAAGTAATATTCTTATTGTTTTTCGATAGAGGCACTTTTCTATATTTCACAACACAAAAGGAATGTTCGACATATATGGATTTATCAACTGTCATGAATTTCATTTATTTTAAGATGTATTTGAAATTTTACAATATTTTATTTATAAAAATGTTTTTCCTAATATTCTGTAGATTTTTTATTTTTAAAATGGTTTTCAAAGAAAAATGTTTCAAAAAATGTTTTATGTTTAAAAAAGTGTTTTCAATGATTTAAAAGTTTCCTTTATATATTTTAAAAATTTTTATTTCAAAGAACAGGATTTTCTTAGTGTTTTTCCAAGAAAAATTATTTTTCTCAAGATTTGTTTTTTTGAAAGGTCTTCCAAGAATAATTTCCATCTAAGATGACATCCAATGGTGTTACTAATGCCTTAATGGGGATGTGGTCCAATGCTACCATTAATATTCTTTCTATAAATGCTTTATGTTTTAATGGAACGATTTTTATAAAATTAATTTCTATTTGATGTTTTATATGATTAGGAAACCCATTTCTATTTCATGGGTTATAAGATTATGAAACCCATTTCTATTTCACATGTTATATTCTTACAAGACCCACTTCTTTTCATTGGTTATTCTTTGATGAAATGATTAAGAAGCATTTATATTTTCAAAATTTTATGATATGATTACATGTTTATGATACCCATTTCATATCAAGGGTTATGATAAGATGAATGGTTATTATATTGTGGAACTCATATGTATGATTTAATTATGTGACGGGTGGGAACTATATCTCCCTCCTTTGCATAGAGTAAAGATTTATATATCCTAATACTAACATGGATGAAATTGGGAGTTAACCCAATTTAATAAGTGACTTGGTCCAATAATATGGTATTGGGAGTGAACCTTGACTACTAAGATGTTCTTGGGAGATAACCTTGACTACTAAGATGGTATTGGGAGTAAAACATGACTACTTAGATGATTTAGGTAGTGGACCCATTCCACTATAAAGAAATGGATCTCACTGGGTATGGTGGTGTGTCCTACCTAGTTGGTGTATCCCCCATTATGTGCCCTGATAGGTTTTTGAAACAGTCATTGACTTATATGGAATGATTTTATATGATTAGCCGTTAGAAAAAATTCCATGTCTTATTCCTATATTATGATTCCATGGATTATTCCCTTTATTAAATTATAATTCATGTCTTATGAACTACCAATTATTATTCCATGACTCATGTATATGATCTTTGATATGTATTTTATGATCTTCAAATGTTATTCTCATTTTCTCATACCATTATACTCATGTTATACTTATGTATCTCTATTATTTACACTTACTGAGAATATGAGATCTTATTTTCTTATGTTTCCTTTCCCTAGGTTATGAATAAAAGTTTTAAGTAGGAGTAATAAATGGGAAGATATTTGTGTGAAACAATGAAGATATTTCACCAAGTTAGAATATTGTGTTCTAATTTTCCAAAGACACTGAACTATTACAACGCATAGGTATGTAATTTTGTAATGTGCTGAATATTTATCTAAAATGTTGTAATATCCATGTATCTTAATCTAGTGTCTCTATAGTTGGTATAAAAAAACGTTTTAGTCAACCTTTGGAAAATATTATTAGAAAACATTAGTTACACCCCTAGGGATATTTCTAAGGACATGTCTAGGTATGTCTCTAACGATAAGTCTAAGGATGTGTCAAAGTTTAGGAAAATATCTAGGAATTTTAGTTAAGTATAGAGCAAGTGGTTTCCTAAAAATAAATCTATGTTTGAATACTACAAGTGTACATGGATCTAGAAAATATGTACATAGGAGTAGCAACCTAGAAAAAACTATATTGATCTAGACTTGATCCAGAACTAGTACACAACAATGGGCCTTCCCGCACACATGGTTTGATGATCCTAGGGGATATGATTTGGAAATTCACAAACTCTTCATAAACCATCATGAAGGATTTAAATAGAAGATGAATGTAATACATTATATAAGTTACTTTTCATGATTATGTGGTTTTCTACTATGATAAGTTTTTCTTACATAATTCTTTCTAGTTTTAGTCAACGTTGGGAACTAAAAGGAACAAGGTTAAAATTGAATGTGATGAAAAATTTTCAAAAGAGAAGTTAAATGGGATGATCACTGGGGTAAGGGATGTTGTGATCATATGTAATCAGTTTTCATTGAAAATGATTAACAACATGTACCTTAATCAACTCTCAGACTCACCAAGGAAGAGAAGGAAAGAGATTGCTGAGATTTTATGTAATGGAGACCATAGAGGAGAGACGATTTGGCTTCCTTTATGTTGAGAATGTGGAAAGAATCAATAAATTTAATATCTTATATGATCCAGAAGATGTTTTTATTATTGAAAATAAGGACACAATTCAAGTAACTACAAAGGGAAAATGAAAAGTTTGGTTAATGAAATTAATGATAATAATGGCCTCCCATATACATCATCAATAGTTGAATGCTTAAAATGTGGAATGAATTGGCATTATGACAATCTATGTACTAAATGGAAAGATCACAGAGAAAACAAACAAGGTGGTATGAATAATGGTTATATTGATGATGATGACGATAATGATGAGACTATAGGTGAAATGTGATTGGAAAGAGGTATTAAGTAATAGGATGAGGTAGTCTTGTTAATGAATTAAGGAAAAAGTTAAATAATAGAACTTATTATGTATTTGGATTCAAGAATTATGATATATGAATTGTAAAATATATAAGTACTATCTAGTTTATGGAATTAAAAGAATCTGTTGAATGGTTTTGATGGACTAGAAAAGTGATTTAATGGAAAGGTGATATTCATGGGAAACACATTATTAAGGAAAATATAATCCTTAATATCTTTCTGATGTTGAGATAATTATGTTTTCATTAATATATGTTGGAAATGAATACATAAATTGGATAGTAATGGTTACCATGGAAATAAATTAATGATTTTTTGACAAAGTGGTTTGTGCTATCATGGATGGAATTTATGACATTTTTGGATTTAAGGAACATATTAAAAAATATCTGGAATAGGTGAGAATTCATGTTTTCGATAAAGATTTATGGTAATTCAGGTTATTAACATGTTTCAAGAAAACACATGATGCAGATATTCACATGTTTGATATGTGAAAATTGGGAACTAATTTATGATATTTGGTTGTTCAATGTTAAGATGATTTTGAGAAATTTAGGACCTTAATTCTAAAGTTTTGTATCTTCATCTTTTGAAAGGGTTATAAGGCTAACCATTTATGGAATTTTTTAAGTGTAACTTTAGATAAGGTTTTAGATATTAAAATATTATCTCCCTATATGAGGTTTTTTTTCTTCGTATTGGATAACCTATGCTTACCATTTTTTTGTGATGTTAACTAAAGGAAGATGGAATTACCTACCCTTGTATTTATGGATCTAATGGTCTACTAATGCTTTTGGAATTAAAAATTCACCTTCATTTATTTGAATAAGAGATTAAGTTTAAATTGATCATGTAACAAACAAAGGGTGATTTTGTGCTTATGAAATGTAATGAAATCCAGTAAGTACATTTTCTTCTGAAAATTCTTCAATTTTTTAAAAAGGATCTTTGATATAAAATGTTTTCCTATTACCATTATTTTTGATGATATCAATAACCTCTTTCAGGCCTATTTGGTTTTTTGTTTTATTATTGTTAACTTCCTCTGAATCAACCACCTTCTTGTGATGAGTGATCTTTATCAGTCTCTATAATTATTTACACTTTTCTGCAATGTCCAAATATTCACAAATTTTCTTCTATGTGGAAACCTAGTTATGAGTTACTTTGGGTAACTGTAATGTTTCCTAATTTAACTTTTTAAAAGATATTTTAGTATTAATTTTTACGATATGGGATTATATGAAAATATATTTCAAGTATTAAACCTTTGATAACCCAGATCAATTTTAAGGGAAAAATTAATTTTAGAGGGGGTATAATGTAACACCCTGAGTTTTTATGAATTATTTTTTCAAATAAATTAAAATGATATGACGGCCTACATTTCATGATACTATATGTTAATTTTTTTTAAACACAAAAAAATATTAGATTGTTCTACATGCACCACTTATATTATCTTTCAGAACATGCAAAATTTTGTTTGGATTGTGTTACAGACAATACCAATTTCATTTGATAGCCAACGTTACCCGCAAGACCGAGTTATACCAAACTACAATATTATTAATAAAATATTATTATAGTTATCACATAGACATTGTAATGGATGATATGAATAAAATTAACTAAATTATGGAAATATTGTCTACAATTTTTTATAAAATTAATTATTTGGTTATCAATTAATTAGAAATGAAAATAAAAACCAATTAAAAATAAAGAAGTGTTTTTATAAAAAAACTATTTTTATTCCCACAAAGGTATTTTATCTTAATAAATTAAATTAATCACTATTAGTGAAAGATATTAGTGAAATTAATATAATATAAATTAAACCAAATTTTTTGACATTCATACAATAAGTTTTATAGGCACAAAATAAGAACATATCTAGTTTTAGGCATAAAATGATGTATTATTCTAAAAGGAAGTTTTACCACCTTTTAATGATATAATGGTTTAAATAGTAATTTTTGAAAATTTATAATTTTTAGTTCAAAAAATAAGCTTTATTTTTTTAAGTGTAAGATAAAAATTTACTTTGGGTGAATTTTTTCTATTTTTCTGAAAAGTTTAATTTTTAATGAATAGTGAAACTACTAAATTTTAATTGAAAACTGCATTTTTTTATAATTTATTTATATAGTTGTATTTTATTTTAATTTTGTTTAAAGTATAACTATTTAAATTTTACATCATTAAATATTTTTTATTTCACTGTAATTAATTTTAAATTTAAATTGGATATAAAAACATTTCAAAATTTTGAAGAGTTTCACCTTAAAAACTCGTTTTCTCATTTCGTCTATGAGATTAATTTTAAATTAATTTATACCAATTATGTGATTATAATTTTTAAAAATGTATTAATTATTTGGAATAAAAAAAAAATTATAATTTCTATTTAGGTTAAATTTTGTTTTTTTTCAAAAATATTATTGAAATCAATTTAAATTAATTATAGTGATTAAGGTAAAAACAAGTTTCTTTAGTAGTTAAAATTAACTATTAATGGGAAAAATTACCTAGAAAATTTTCAAAAAGAAATTTTATATTTATAAAATATCCTCCCTTATCTTGAACACGAACAATTATCTGGGGCACAATATTTAAGGGAGACCTCTCAATAGAGTTTACCTTTCAGTATTTACAAGAATGCCGCTCCTCCTTCACTATAAAAGGCCACTCACCCCCTTCACTACTTAATACCTATCATGAAATTCGAATTTTAAAAAACATGAATCAAAAAATCTCCCAAATTACATCCTCTTAACCTATAATCCTAACTTTTTAAATACATCAAACTAATTAATTCATTTTTTGTAAACTAAAAAGAGTTTCCAGAAAAAGTGGTAACATTTTTCAATAAGCACTTTTGTTTTATTTATTTATCCACCATTATAATTATTCTTACTACATGATTATATAATAACCTCACTATCATCTATATACTTATATATTTTCATGTTAAGGTTTTTATCTACACCTACATACACATCCATCAAATGGGATACACAATCATCATTCAAGTATACGGCAGACTATTGCCTCCCGAATTGATGTCATTCATTCTTCCATTACCACCTCTAAAGGTTGGGAATAATGATGGAATTACTAGTTTTATATTATATATATAATATTTAGGATTTATTTATTCCTCTATAATTATTACATAACACATAATTTCATGATTTCTATTTTGTGAGAATACGATTGCATCATTTGTGGATGTGTGGACTATCATCCCCTCAAAGCGATGTGCTTCTTTAACACTTTACATGGAATGTATTAAGGATGAGTTTAATAGAAAAAAGGGATATATATGAAATAATAATGATAATTGAATAATATAAATAAATTTCATTTATATTCTTTCTTTCAATATGACAAGAAAACATAAACAACATTCATGCGTACATATGTTCTACCGTCTCCATGAACGGTGCACGTTATTTTCTATTTATATAATTTATAGATTATTATATATATATATATATATAAATATAATTAATATATATGATATTTATATCATATTTTACCTTCATTATATAATGAAACCATGATCAAATAAAAATGAAAAAAATAAAGTGTCCAAACATATACAAAAAACCAAGTGGATATTACCCAAAACATAAATTTAACATGGAATTGTTAATAAATGGGTTATATAAAGTAATAATTAAGTAATATGTGGTATGATATATAATAATATTTTTATGTTGTGTATGTATAATAAAAACAAAATTATTATACCTGAGGTTTGAATATGTATGAATAAATTCAATACTTAAGGTAAGAGTTTTCTCGTATCACTTTTATTTTTGTGAGATATACGCTATATTCACCAATTATTCTTGTTGTGTTGTGTATATATTGAACCATGAAATTTTATATCATTAATTTAATTTATTTCATGAAATTCAAAATTTTAATTTATGTTATTGTCTGACTAATCTCACGAATAAAAAGTTACTCAATTAGTAAGGGGATTTCCAATCTCACTTTTATTTATGTGAGACTTATGCATTATTTACTACTCGTTTATTTTTTGTGGTGTATATAATTCCCATGAATGTATTATATAATTATTATAATTAAATTTATGGGTATTTACATATCCATTTTATGATTTCTATTTAATGTGGTTTGTTATTTAAAAGTTACCAAATCAGTAAGGTAATTTTGTATTAATTTTCCTTTATTGAGACACAAGTTATTTTATGCACCTATATTTTTTATGAAGTTTATATACTTAACTTTGAAACCTTATATCATTAATATAATCATTTTAATGAGATTTTATTCTTTATATAATGTTTTTCTTTTATGGGGATTTTTATTCAAAGTTACCAAAATGTTGAGAGTTTATTGCTACAATCTCAATGTTTATCGAGACTATTTATGATTATGCTTCCATTAATGTAATTTTATGATAAATATCTCAAGAATTATAAATAAATTTATTATCCTATGGTTGTTCATTATATATCGAATTAATGGTACCATTATACCACTCTTTGGTACTTAAGATAATTAAGAAAATGTTTTTATGAAAATTTGACTTTATCTCTCTCTCTGCGGTCAGAAATCTATTTTCTTTTAAAACCATGTTTTCAAAAAATATCTTCAAAAAATTTTATACTATTCTCCTATGATATTTATAATTATTTTTTACCTATGTTTTATATTTTAAAAAAATGGTTATTAAAAAATGAATCTTCTTGTAATTTTATGATCGAGACACTTTTCTAAAATTTTATTGTGAAAAGAATAATGTTCCACATGTAAGAATTTATCTTCGATCATGAATATCATTTATTTGAAGCTTAAATTTAAAGTTTCAAATTTTTTTTATAAAAAACTTTTTAATAATATACTAGAGATTTTTTGTTTTTAATTTTTTTTCAAAGATAAGGGTTTTCAAAAAAAAATTATGTTTAAAAAGTGTTTTCAATGACTTTGAAGCTTCGCTTATATGTTCTAAAAATTTATTTTCAAATAAAAGTATTTTCAAATCATTTTTCAAAGAAAATCTATTTTTCCCAAGAAATATTTTTTAAAAGATATTTCAAAAATATTTTCCATCTAATTCGACATTCATTGGTTCCACTCATGCCTTAATAGGGATATGGTCCAATTGTACCATTCATATTCTTTCTTGGGATAGTTTATGTTTTTATGGAATGATATTTATGAAATCTGTTTCTCTTTCATGGTTTATATAATTATGAAACCTATTTTCATTTCATGTGTTATATGATTATGATACCCACCTCTTTTTAGGGGTTATATTCTTATAAAACCCACCTATTATAATGGGTTATTATTTGGTGAGATGATTATGAATCCCTTATCTTTTCCATACATTATGATATTATGAAATGTTTATGATACCAATTTCCTTTCATGGGTTTTGATATGGATAATGTTTATAATCTTATGGAATGAATTTTTATGATATAATTATGTGATGAGTGTGACCTATATCTTTCTCCAATTCATTGAGTAAAGATTTATATCTCTTGAGATATAAATGGATTAAATGGGAAGTGAACTTTGTTTTGTAAGGGACTTTGACTGCTAATATGGTCTTGGGAGTGAAACTTGACTACTAAGATGGTATTGGGAGTGAACCTTGACTACTACGATGGTCTTGGAAGGGAACCTTGATTGCTAATATGGTTTGGGGAGTTAAACCATTCCACTATTAGGAAAGGGTTATGTTTGGGGATGGGGGTGTGTCCCACCAAGTAGGAGTAGCCCCATAAAGTGCCCTAATAAGTTTTGGCAATGAGCCTTGACTTATATTGAATGATTTTATATACCAATATATCTGCCATAATTCCATGTTTTATTTTTTTATTATGATTTCATGTCTTATTCAATTTATTCCCTTATGATTCATGTCTTATGACATACCAATAATTATGCCATGACTCATGTATATAATATTTAATATGATGGTATGATCTTAAAATGTTATTATCATGTTCCCATAACCTTAATATCATGTTATTCATACATATATCATTTATCTAAACTTATTGAGCATTTGAGATCACCCTTTCTTATGTTTCCTTTCTCTTGGTTATGAATACAGGTTTTAAGTAGGAAAACTAAATAGAAATATATTTGTAGAAAACATTGAAGATATTTCAAAAAGATAGAAGATTGTGTTCCATGTTTTAAAAGACACTAAAATATTATGGTCCTTAGGCATGTACTTTTTTTAATGTACTGAATATTCTATAAAATTATTGATATCCATATATGTTAATCATGGTCTATATAATATAGATGGTTTACTTAATTTTTGTGTATACTATCGAATTTTTAATTGGGTAATGGATAAAGTGGGTGATTTTGTTTTTCAAAAATTGATCTTCAATAGGGTTATCATCAACACCGAGTTTAGGAGTCTGATATTTTGAAGAATGATTTTAGGAGAAGGTATAGCCTTAGTGAAAATGTTGTGATGCATTTTTGTTGGAATAACTCTTATGAAGTTTTTAGGGATTTTATTAACTAGATATTCTATCAGTACCTTAACACATTTTTCTCTGTGTTTGTAGATGATATCCTCGTATATTTGGGATCTTAGCGTGAACATGAGAACCATATGAATTTGTTTTTTGAAAAATTGAGGAATCAAAAATTTATGGGGACCTTTTGAAATATAATTTTTGAATAAAAAACTAATGTTTTTGGGGAATGTAATTTTTGAACATGGCTTATCTATCAATATATATAAGGTGAAGGATATATTTTCAAGTGAATATCCATTGAACGTATTCAAGATATAAATATTCTTAGTTATGGATGGTTATTAATGGTGGTTCATCAAGTATTTCATAAAGTTGCCATCACCTTTGACTAATTTTACCATGAAAGGGTTAATTGCACCTAGGATTCTATGTTTCAGACTAATTTTGATGATTTCAAATTACATCCAACATGAAATACTATTTGAATATTTTATAAGACCAGTGAGGGGAATGTGATATATTGTGATGCTTCTAGCACCATACTAGGCTATGTTCTTATTAAGAATGATCACATTTTAGCCTATGTTTCATATCATATTTTACTATATGTAAATAAATTTTCCAATTCATTATTTAGATCTTTCTACAATTATTCATGTGCTTAAGCGTTAGTGTCATTGTGCTTTTAGGGAGAAGTTCACAGTCTTTTATGAACATAAGATTCTGATATATATCTTTTCTTAGAAGGAGTTTAATTATAGGAAAAGGTGGTGGTTTAAATTTCTTTATATATTCGATTTTGATATCACCTATGCCTTGGGGAAGAAGAATGTCATTACAGACGCTCTCATTCAGAATGTTCCACTACATGCTGTCATGGAATCAAAGGAAGAGTATAACCTCAAGGAGATATTAACTCAGTTTCATATAGATGTGCATGGGGATTATGGAGGTATGGTTCAGACTAGTGTTTTGTTATTATCATCTCTCCTTCAGTCTATTTTTTAGGTTTGGCACCAGGATGATGAGTTTATAGGAATCAAAGAAACCTTTTATAGCGAGGATACCATTTCTAGTTGGTCTCTCCCTTATGATGGTGTTATCCACTTTAGAGATTTTTTTTCATCCCATCAAACATGAGGATTTTAGTATTTTATAACTATAAAATTTCTTCATTGGACCTTCATCTTGTCTCTTTAAAGATGTATTATGACATGAGACAATGTTTCTGGTGGCCAGGTATGAAGAATGCCATTACTGATTATGTGTTCCACTATTACACCTACCGGTAAGTAAGAGACGGGAACCTGAATCCTTCTGGTATTTTCAATCCTCTTCTAGCACTCATTTGTAAATGGGACGAGGTGTTGATGGAATTTTTTGTTGGATTTCTAGAGTCTCCCCTAGGAAAGAGTGATATTTGAGTATTGATCGATTGGTTGATGAAATAAATTCACTTCATTAAAATTAGAGACACCACTAAAGGTGAAGATCTAGGTGAGCTATATGTGCATAATATTGTGAGGTATCATGGGGTTTCTTATTCCATTTTCTTAGTTAGTTATCTCAGGTTTACTTTTAGGTTTTGGAGGAGTCTTGAGGAGGTGATGGGAACTCGGGGAGGTTGATTACAGCTTATCATGCACAAATGGATGGTCAAATGAAGCATGTTATTTAGATCTTGAAGGATATGATATGTTTCTATATCTTGGATTTTGGTGGATAATGGGACAACTATATGGGATTGGTTGAGTTTTCATAAAAAAGTAGCTACCAATCATTGATCTGAATGGGTCCCTTCAAGGATTTGTATGGTCACTTGTTAAGGTCACCTATTTTTTGGGAAGTGGTGAGTGAGGCCTCTCTTATGTGATTAATTCTCATTTAGGATACATCAATTAGGATCCATGATATATATTTATGCTTGGTTACATGTTATAGTCGGTAAGAATCCTATGTATATCATTAAAGTCATACTTTTGAGTTTTCTGTTGGTGACTATGTTTTTTTAAAGGTTTCTCCTAATTTGGGTCACCAATATTTTGGTAAATAGAAAAATCTAGAAATGAGTTATGTTAGACCATTTGAGGTCACTAAGTGGCTTGGGTATATTTCTTATATATGGGAATTTCTTGCATATTTGACTGGTATTTGTGATGTTTTCAATATATCTTAGCTTAAAAAATTCCATCATGATCCCTGTCATGTTCTATGTTGGTAAGATATTAAGTTGGAGCTAAATTTTTTTTATTATGGAGAAACAAGTTGATATAATTGATTCTTAGGTGAAAATCATACATGGTAATTCTATTCTATTGGTAAAAGTGTTATGGTGGCAGAAATTAGATTCTTATGAGACTTGGGAACACAAACTGTCTCTGAAGAAGAAGTGGCCTCACTTTTTTTACAGATAATTATTCTTCCATGTGAATTCATAGGGATGTAAAGTCCTATTATTGGTAAATTTTAACATCCTAGTAAAAATTAACACTCTCTTTTTAATTTTTAAGAGTTTATTCTTTAGTTTGGTGGTTGTGGGAGTCGATTTGGGGTTTTCTGTAGAACCTGGGTTGGGCGCCACCTGTAGGGAACATTCATGTCGTGAATATAATTCATGATGTGAATATGTAACTAGGTAGATTCCATAAGTTTTTTTTAAATATTGAAACTCATTCAGAAGGTGAACTGAATTCATATAATTAATTCATCAATCGATCTTTTTTTTAACTAAGGTGAAACATTTTCGGGCATGCATACAATGTGGGAAATTCACATCATGAGTCAAGGATTCACGATGTGAGTCCTTTATTTCCAATTTTTTTTGTCTAAATGAAATCTTAAATCCTATTTATTCATTATGATTCCTCCTCCCTCAAACCCTAGGTCTCTTGCATGAGATTTTTAATGATTCCCTCCCTTCTAGATAAATCTGTTCAGGGCATTTGATCTCTGATATGGATGGTTGCTCTCATTTTGTTATGTTTTTTTTCTCCACTCATTGGGTTATTTTCTCATATCTTAGGTTGCAGCATTCAGAAATGGTTGTACAGTATTTTTATTGGGATATGATACTCCTTCGATCCTGTGAATTTTCTCTAGATGCATTGCTTTCTGAAGGCCGACCCTTATGTTGGATATTGTTTGGCACGTGAGTTCCTTGAGGTTTGTATTGATCTAAACTCTTCACACCTTGATTACCTCATTTCAACAAAGATAGATTCAATGGATTCTATCTGTCTTGAGGCTAAATTATAAATTTTTAAGTTAGTATTGATACCTTAAAGATCATGTCCATTCTTCACACCAACACATGACACCTGAAGATTTTAAAAGCTACTGAGGAGGAACATCAATCAGAAATTGTGTGCCAATAAATCATAAAGTGGTATTCAGGAGTGGGACTCGGACTTGATATCAATGTGGAAATATTGGGCACACCAGTTTTTATTGTACCACACCTACAAATATTTTCAATTTTTTTGGCCGTCGAGGCCATCTACATATGTTGTATCAATCCATATCTATGTTCCGTTATAGTCAAGGGTCTTAAGTTTCAAAGGACATTGTGGCATGGTTAAATTCTTTAAATTCTATTAGTCTCTGGCCATAGGCCTTAGGAGTTAATCACTTTCATGTAGTTGATGAGTTCTGATAGAGGTTGGCAAGGGCCCGCCTAAATTGAGAGGTATCATTTTTTCTATATCTTCAATAGAAATTGATATGTTTGATGTAGGTTCCCCACACTCATTTATATATTCTCATTTTTTTGATGTTCTTAAAATTTCAAAGGATATCATATCCTTTTTATGGAGTTGGTGAAACATATTGGAAATAAAAATAAGTTTTGATTTCAATTCCCATCTTATTCTCTACCGATATATGATGTGGAGTTAGATTAATATTTCTTTGTTCTTGATCTAGATCTATTTGAAATCATCGTCTAGATGGATTGGATTTTTTCTCATCATGTTGTGAATGATTTTTATCATTAGAATGTAATGTTCTTTAATACCGATGAGAGATCAACAATGTTTTTGGTAGAGTGGGATCCGTGGTTTGGTCATGCTGGACCTTCTTAGCCAGAGCTCAAAAGTTTTTTGTATGCCATTACAGTCGAGACCAATGATTTTTACCCTCTTTGTGATCTTCTCATGGATATTTGGGACTTTACCAATGGTTTCCTTGATTTTTTTATATTCCTCACAACAAGGAGGTAGATTTTTTGACTGACCTAGTTTTGGGTGTGCAGTTGATCTCAATACCCTCTAATTTAATGGAACCATTAGAGTTGAAAGAGCTCAAGATCTAGTTGTATTATCTAATAGAGAATGGATTTGTTTTCCCTAGTGTTTCATAATGGGTACCCAATTCCCTTTTATAATAATTCATATGGATTACTTTTTCTATGTGTAGACTATTAAAGGTTGAATTGGGAAACTGTTAATAATAAGTAACCTTTCCCCACGTGGATGATGTTTTTGATCGATCAAATGGGGAGAGGTGGTTATAGAAAATTGATCTTCGTCTAGGTTATCATTAAATCTGGGGTTGGGAGTCTGATATTTTAAAGACCTCTTTTAGGATAAGGTATGTCCATTATGAATATATTCTGATTCCTTTTTTTCTAACTAACGATCCTACAATTTTTATGGCTTTGATAAACTAGATATTCTAACCGTATATTGACACCTTTGTTATTGTGTTTTTATACGGTATCTTAGCTTATTCTAAATCCATGTGTGGGAATGATAACCATTTAATTTTTTATAAATCTAGAGTATCCACCAAATTTATGGGAAAATTTTGAAATGTAATTTTTAGATTTAAAAAAAAATTCTTGGGGTACATGATTCTGTTGGTGTACTATCATTCAATAGCATGATGTTAAAGGTTTTATATTCATGGAAAGGTCCTTGGATCATATTTAAGACACAATGATTCATAGATATGGGTATATACTATTGGTGTTTCATTAAATATTTCTCAAAGATAGAATCACCCTTGATTTATCTTACCAATAAAAGGGCGAATTTCACATGGGACAATAAGTGTTAGAATTATTTTTGACTAATTGAAATGATTTCTAATATCATATACTATTTTGATATTACCTTAGACAAGTTAGGGTTATGTGGTATACTTAGATGCCTCTAGAACTATTCTAGGTCGTGTTCTTATGAATAATGTTTGGGTTATGGCCTATGACTATTTTAATCTTTGGTCTAATGAAAAAATTTACCCTCTCATGATTTAGGGATAATCATAGTTATGAATGCGCTTATGTATTGTCATCATTCTATTTTTGTGGTGAGGTTCATTGTATTTTTCCATTATAATATTCTGAGTTATATCTTTTCTCGAAATAACTTTAATCTCATGTAGAGGTTGTAGGTTTAATATATTCAGAATTTTGATTTTGATATATTCTAGACCCAGGGGAAGGGGAATGTCACTATAGACGCTCTCAGTAGGAAAGTTACAACACAAGCGATCTTGGAATAGAAGGAAGAGTGAAACCTTACAGGGAACATGGATCTATTTCATCTGAACACATAGAGGGATGATTCCGGTATGGTTTTGAATAGTGTTCAATTATCATCATCTATATTAAAGTATATTCTTAAGGGTCAACATCAGGATGATGAGTTTAGAGGAATCAGGTAAACCATTTATTGTGGGAAGACTATTTTTATTTGATCTCTCCCTTCTAATAGTGTTCTCCACTTTGAGGGTCTATTTATTATGAAATCATCTATGATTAGTTTAGTGTTGTATTATATTCATAGATCTTAATATTAAATTCATTCTGTATCTATAAATATGTTTTATGATATGAGACAACATTTTTAGTATCCAGGTATGAAGTACGACATAACTGATTATGTGTCCCACTGTTATACATGCCGGAAGATAAAGGTATATCACCTGAATCCTTATAGTCTACTTCAACCCCATATGGTTCTAGTTTTTCAATGGTATTATGTGTCGATGGAATTCATTTTTTTTTTATTTTCATGGACTCCAAAAGAAAATAATTCTATCTGGGTGGTGATAGATTGGTTGAAAAAATCATCTCATTTCATTCCAATTAGGGAAACAACCAAAGTTGAAGATCTTGGTAAGATGTATGTGAAAAATATTGTGAGTTTGCATGGGATTACATATTCCACTATCTCAGATAGGTATCCTAGGTATACTTCAAGGCTCTAGAGGAGTCTCTAAGAGGTGATGGGAACTCAATTCTAGTAGAGTACAACTGATCATACATAGACTGATGGTCAAACGTAGTGTGCTATTCAGACCTGGAGGATATGGTTTTTTTTCATTTGGTATTTTTTTTGGATCATTAGATAGACATTTGAAACTGGTTGGTTTCCAAATAACAATATTTACCATTCATCAATATGAATGGATCCCTTCGAGTAATTATACGGTCTCCCGTGTAGGTCACATATTTGTTGGGAAGCAGTGGGTGATGCCTCTCTTATGGGGAACAATATCATTCCTGAGATATTGGTGGGGATCTAATATATACATTGGTGCTTGGTTATATCTCAAATTTGGAAAAATCATATGTGGATCATCCAGATTTTCCTTTTTAGTTTCCTATTGATGACTGGGTTTTCTTGACGGTTTTTTGTTGGTTGGATCATTATCATCTTAGGAAATAGGGAAATATATAAATGAGGTATGTTATACCATTTGATTTCACTGAGTGTCTTGGTAAGGCTTTTTATTGGTTGGATTTTCTGAGTTATATGAATAGTATCCATGATGTTTTCCGTATATCTCAACTCTAGAAGTACCATCCCGATTCTTCTAATGTTCTGAGTCATGAAGAGATTAAGTTGGAGCCTGAAATTTCTATTGTGGAGTAACTAGTGGATATCATTTATTATTAGGTGGGGTCATTGTGTGGTAATTCTATTTCATAATTCAATGTGTTATGGAAACATATATTATATTATTATGAGACTTGGGAACACAAATTTTTGGTGAGGGAGCAAAGACCTGACCTCTTTCCAGATAATTATGCATCCACATGAATTATTAGTGACATAAAGTTCTATAGTGGGGAGATTGTAACATCCTAGTAAAATGTTATGTGCTATTTTAAAATTTTAATATCTTGTTCTCAGTTTTGGAGGGTGTGGGAGCCAATTTGGGGTTTTCTAAAAAACCTGGCCTAGGCACTACCTATAGGGAACATTCACATCATTAATATGATTCAATACATGAATTTGACTCTTGGAAGAATACATGAGTTTTGTTTAGATCATGAAACTCATTTGTGATGTGAACTGAATTCATGTTTCAAATTAATCGACCTTTTTTTAAATAAGGTGACACCTTTTCAGTAAAAGATTTACATGAGATACTTTCAACATGGTTCAAGGATTTATGACATGAATAAATTATGACTAGAAAGGTTTATTGTGTTGAAAACTTGAATCCTATTAATTCATTGTGATACCTCCTCCCTTAAAACCTAGGTTTCTCCTAAGAGATTTTGGGTGATTCCCACCCTTATGGATCAATTCATTTAGTGATATTGATCTCCAGTGTGGTTAGTTGCTCTCCTTTTTTAGGTGTTTTGTTCTACACTCATTGGTTTCCTTTATCATGTATTAGGTAGTAGTGTTGGGATGTGGTAGTGGATTATTTTAATCGGGATATGATAATCCTTCGATCTTGTAAATTTTCCCTTCATGTATTCCCTTTTTGGAGGTCGGACCTTGTATTGGCTGTCGGGAAGAATACAGGTTCATTGAAGTAGGTATTAATCAAACCTCCTTACTTAAACTTTCAATTATGTAAATTTATTATGAGTTGTGGTAATTGATTCTATGGTATTTGTTTTTTATCTTGAGATATTTATGGTTTTTGTTTTCTTGAGTTCCTAGATTGAGATATATTTGGCTCTAGGACTTGATTGGCATGGTAGGAGGGTTCACTTTCTGGGGTGTTCCTACATTTCTTGGACCTTGATTCATTGGTTCTAGTTTCTGATAGTATGAATTAGTCATGATTGATGTATGAGTGTCCTAGCTAGAATAGTCGTAAGTTATCCTTTGAGTGTTTTAGCCTTGTGTGTTGGATTTTTACTATTTGGATTTGATATACCTTATTTTGATAAATGTAACTGGTATATGAAAATTATGTGTTGAAATTGTTTTACCTAACTTTTTTTTGAACTATCGAAAATATTGAACTATTTTCCATGATTTTGATAAAAACTATTTTACTTCTTATCATGCCATTCTTTTTTAAGTTAATCATATTGGGATTGTGTATAGATACTTGATATTGAAAATCTCTATGGGATCTGATTGAGACTATTTATCTCACACCTGGAACACCCATTTTATAGTTTGCAGACCTTTTAGTTTCTTTTGATATAGGAAAAGGCAAGGATACCATCTGTGGTGGGGAGGATTTTGTCAGTTGGGTATGGGTAGTTGGTGGTGAGATGGTGGGATGTTTCTCACATATCACAAGAAGTAGCTGTTTTTTTTGTTTTAGTTGTGCTTTGGATGCTCGCTTTAGACCTTGGAGTTTTATCTTTCCACTTCTGAGTTGTATCACTACTTTTTTCACTTTTTTGGTTATAGAATATATTTATTTTAGTCTTCTTCAAATAATTCATTCCACTTCATGTATATATATTCCATGTATCTGGTTCCAGGTTTGGAGATATCATTCCCCCTGGTTTGTGTTTCATCCTTGGGTTCTAGTCACCAACACATAGGGATAAGGAACTCTATTTGGGTATATAGAGTGTCTGGTAACGTACTAGTTTTGGATGGAATATCTATTAAGTTTCTTACATGATGTCTACTCAATTACTAATAATTTCTCTTCATAATAGAAAAACATTAATTGGTTTTTTCATACTTTGGAACTCTAACCACTATATATGTGAATAATATAATGGGATGATGAATTTTTTTCTCTGCATTGTTTTCTTTTCATTACATAATTTCTTTCTCTAATATTTGGATTCATATCTATTTTAATTATCTATATATGAATTTTTGATGCAAGTTTCATCAATAATACACATCACTTATAACTGATCATACTTTTTATGTTTCCAAATTCCTCATGGTTTTAATCAGTGTTCAGTTAGTTTCATAACAAATCATCAACATGATCATCTTATCCATATTGTGTATCATTATAACACTTCCACCATCACTATCATCGATGTAAAATTATTTTTACATGAAAATTTAATGTCTCATGTTTCTTTAGACACTATCCTTTTTTTGTGCTCTTTCATGAGCACATTGAATCTATTAATTCGAAGAGATATATCAATAGGCGAGTCTAATTTTCTATATCATATTTATTTCCTCCTCTTCATAACATTGAAATAATATATTAGTGAGTTTTATTATTTTATTATAGGAATATAATGGGATCCTAGAGGGTATTTTTTACTAATACTTATAAAATTTTAATACATTAGCTAAAGAAAATGTGATTTATTATTATTTAAATCATGTTAATAATTAATGTGGTTGATATCAAGAAAAACATAAAACCTAAAATGAAAAGATGAAAAAATCCCACCGAAAGTGGTCGAATGATGAACATTTCACAGCTTTCATATATTGAGTCGAAGTTCACTAATCATGTAACGAACCATGATATTGGAATAGTAATATTTGACAACAACTATTTCTTTGTAAACCCTAAAGATGTCAAACTTGATTATGATGTATAAATTCTCATAATAAAGATGATATTTATTTCTTTATTTTTTATAAATGTACTATTACTTTATTTATAATCTCTTTCTTTTTTTATTATAATATGTTTTATAGAATTTAAGTGTTCACAAATTGAAACATAAATATTTTTTATTGATATTTGTCCCATGAAGTGGATGCAATTTTTTAATTGAACACTAATTATATTGTCTTGAAGACATCATAAAACCCAATAAATTTTATTCTATTCCCTGAAGTAAATGAAATTTTTTATTAAAAAAATTTTATTTAAATACATGAAGTGAATGGAAATATACAAGATTTTATTTTAAATTAATTTAAATGTGAATATGATATTTTTAAAATGACCATTATTCCTTATTTATTTATAAATAAAAATAATAATATAACCATAAGAAGTTGTTTGATAAATATTTACATAGATCAATGAATTTTAATAATTTTCATAAAATAGTACTTTCCTAAAGGATAATATGAAAATAGTGGATATCAATATTATTATTGAATAAAATTTTATTTTATCAATTACTACTCCTGTAATATCAATATCAAGGGAAAATAGAATTATTATTTATCATGTACTTATGGATTATTGATATCAACTTTTGTAATTCATTTGATTTTATCCCTTGAACTGGTTGTTATTATTCTTATATTTTATATATGAGCTGATATAGTTATATAGTTTTGATAATCCAATATATTTTATGAAAATAATTTTACTACCAAAAGTTATCACAAAATGGTCATCATGATAAATAAAATTTGTATTTTTGTTCAAAAGTTGTCATTATTGATAAATAATGAGTCATCACTCATGAATCCTGAAATTTAATAAATAAGTTTATTCCCTAAATTTAAGCTTATTTATTTACTTTATTTAATTCCTTGATAATAATTAAATCATTCATGAAATATTTGATATTATTGGTGTTACTCACTTGAAATTTTCTAATGAATATTTGAGAGTTGATGAAATTTGATCAAATGACTTCTCCTTCATTTGGTAAAGAGAATATTGTTATAAAAATATTATATTAATTATAAGTTTTTACAATTATGAGGTGTGTATTATGAATCTATAAGTTTATTTCACATTGGTTTTGGATACCACATTCACCAACTTTAAAATAAGTGTGGCTTATACTCCCAGGAAGATATATTGTGAAATAATATTTGGGCCAGAAGTTCCAAAATATATAATAATATACTTAGTGATGGTCGTAAATAATTATGATTATATTATGAATCCATCAACCATCATAAGTGGAAATTATAATGATAAATATGATTTTACACAATGAAAGATCTTGAAAATTTTATATGTGTTGATGTTAAATATTTTTTTAATTAAATAATTCAAAATAAATCATATATATTTAGAACTCTTGAAGGTTTAATATATTCTCATGAGTGTAAATATACTGATAGTGAAAAGTAATAAAATTTTCCAGAAGAGTGAATATATTCCTACAGAGTGGCATAGTTTTTTTAATAAATAATTATTTATTATATTCGAAGTCTCAATGATATATATTATACATCAGGGATATTCTTGAAAATTCACATCATATGGATACATTGGATAAAATAAGTATATTGATATATAAAAAGAATTTATAATAGATAAAAATTGACCCTAATGAATTTTTTATGAGCAATTGAATCAATTATGGTAAACCAGAAATTTACCAATTCTAACACATTTAAATATATGTGTGAACATCTAAGTAATGAAGGGTCAATTACAATGAAAAGTGTTCATACAAGTATACACATGAATCAATTCTATGATAAAATAGTATACATACATCATAGAAGAATAATGGATTTATTTAATGGATGTATGTGTATTAAATTACCATATAAAAGAGAATTATTCATTATCACTATTTTATTATGAATGCCCCATGAATGATTATTTACCATGTGTTACATATTATTATGGTAAATTATTTATTTCATCTCCAACTATTTATATTGGAAGTGAAATTTCAATATTTATATGAAGTTAAAATTAAGAAATATATATCGGCACACCCACTTACCATGTGAAACCATTTGAATATTAAATAACAGATGCTTATAATAAATGGGAACATGTGTTTTTATTTTTTGGTGGGTATACATCAAATATTATTAATTTTTATTAAAATAAATATTTATCATCCCATATGATATATAATATGGTCTAGTAGAACCATTAACAAGATAATCATGACACTTATATGAATTTAAATTATTTAAAAGCAATAGTTTGATTATACATGCCAAAAGTGTGGTTGAACTAATTATAAAAAATTCTTATTCATCATGAGTATAAAGAAATATATATATTATTCCATGAATAGTAAAATGAACATATCAAAAAAATATATATGTTTTTGGATATTTTCATTGAAGTGACATCGGCATGAGATAAATTATGATATCTTATAAAACTTTATTGATGATATATTTGAATATTTGAATGATTTCAAAACTCAATGATGATAATTAATTTTTTAATGATGTTGAGATCACAATATTTTTCTAAAAAAGGATTAATGGAATATGTGATATAAAAAACTTATAAATTTTTTGATTGGTTACCAAATCTACCAATACCATTGATATTATTATTATAAAGATTCTTATAAATTTAAATATTTATATATATAATTTCATTATGTAAAATTAATGTTGTCACTATTTATCTATAAGGAAACATTGACTACAACATCTATTAATCCATGAAATGTTCAAAATTATTGAAGCATGGGAGACCACTTGGTTCAAAAGATAAAAATACACATCAAAGGAAAGTTAAACCACCCATGTTGGTTGAATATATAAATAAAAATGAGGATAATATAAATTCAATTTATCAAGACGTTCCTCAAGAAATTAATATACCGAGACTAAATGATCATGATAAATATGAAATTTTTATAAATACCACCAACACTGGGTAATATTGGAATAGAGGGATAACCATTATTGATGAAACATATTCATTTAATGTGGAACTTGAAATTATTGATGAGTATTAAGAAATAATAACATTTAATGATTGTCGTGACATACTATATTGAGATCAATGTAAAGTTGCGATACAATCTAAATTATACCTACTTTCTAAATTTTAGGTTTTTGGGTTGATTGTGAAAACCTCTAAAAGGATTAAACCTATTGGTGATAAATGGGTATTTGTTAGAAATAGAAACAAAAATAAAAAAGTCATGTGATATAAAGCTAGACTTCTTTTTCAAGGATTCGCATAAGGACATGATATTGATTATGATGAGACACACTCTCCTATAATGGATTTGATAAAAATTTTTTATCTCATGAGAAAATTGAGTTATACCTGATGGATGTCGTGGATGCATACCTTTATGGTAATATTGATAATGATGTTTACGTGAAAATCCAAAAAGGATTCAAAATTTCTCAAGCGTATTCAAAATTATGAAAGTTTCACCCAATATGATATTTTCATATATGTGGTGAACTAAAAAAGTTATATTTCATGAATCTATATTAAGATATATTATTATAAGTAAGACTGTAAAGTTAATCCTATAAACACATGGTTTCTATAAATCAATGTTTTTTCCTTAATCCATATGTTTTGGATGTGATCAAAACTCCTAAAGATTTTAAAAAATCATTAGAAAGTTTGATGATAAAATTATAATAAATATCCTTATATTTTGAATTAATCATCCAAATATAAAATACTAAATTTTTAAATGGTGTTACCTAATCACGAAAATACCATTGATAATTAAATCTCTTTATTCCAAGAGTGATATATATCATACATGAGGGGATAATGTAACACCTATAAATTTTAGTATATGATTATATTTTAATAATTCAATGTGTTTGATAAAATTATCCACACACAAAACTTGATTCAAACAATCCAGAACATATTGAAATAAAATTAGTAATCAATCTAATATGGAAATCAATTAAAAATCATTATATTTTGAAGATAAATAGTTAACATGAGTTAAGGTTGAAAAATGTGTATCAATAAAATAAATTTTCTTTATTTTTTCATTTTCCAATTAAATAATAAATATGAAAATTTAAGAATTTTTATTATATAAAATTAAACTCATTTTTTAATTTAGAATATAAAATTTGCTTTAGTTTAATTTTTGATATTTTTTCTAAAAGAATTGGTTTTTATGTGAATAGTGAAAAACCCTTCTTTTCTCAATATTGTTGCTTTTGTATGACTTAGATATTTTTGAAACTTTTTTGATAAAAAATATTTTTATAAATAAAAACATATAATTTAAAAATATAATTTTCAGTTTCTAAAATCCATGAATATCATTTTATAAAGTCAAGTAATATTTAATAAAAAAGTATTTTTTTCTGTTTCTTTAATTAAATTTACGCATGAGGAAATTGGGATTTGGATTTATCTTAATTCCAGATTACTCTTATTTTAACAATGATAATATTATTTTTATCCTTAAAATAATTTGTAGTGATAATTTTTTTGTATACATAAATGTCATGCTTAAAAAAGCACTTTTATTAAAAAAGGATTTTTATACGTTACATTCAAAAAAGTTAAGATTAACTTATCTACTCATAGGAAGTTAATTTGGTAAAATTATTCTTATATTTTAGATAATAATAATCATATTTTTTAATATGTACAATTTCATTTTTAGCCATACAATTTAGATTTTTAGGATTAATACTGATTATTATGATAATGTAGAAGAAAATATTTTAAAAGTTTTGTTTTATTAATATCAAGAAATTTATATAAAATAAATTAAATTTAAATAATTTAAATAATTATCATAATATTATTTATAAAAAAAATAAATACATTAAAACTCATTTAATTGGTAATCAATACTATATAGGATTAAAAACTCATAAAAGTCAAAATATCATTTTCTACTAAAACAATTTTTTTAATATTTTAATTTTAAAGTTAATTTTATAATTATTATAATTGGAATTTGAATATAGAGAGGTTAATTTTTTTTCTAGAGTACATATTTTTGGTTATGTGTTTTATTTTATATTTTTAATAAATCATAATTTCCCTTAGTTAAAAACTAGTTACCTAGTTTAAATATAAAAGAGTAAAATGTAAGAAAATTAATGGTTAAATACTTATAATATGTTTAAACATGTTTTTAAATCCTTGGTTGACTGTTTATTGACCCAAATACACCCAAAATTAAATTATATTGAAACATTGGATCTGTTGGCCTTGGAATGGGGGCATGGGATTATTGAAAAATGATTTGTGTTTCCAAAAGTGACCATATTCTTGTCCTTTAAAAGTATTCCACTTAAAACATTACAAGATATTATTAACCTTAGAAATACTACTTTAAAATATTACATTTTACTCTAACTATGACCCTAACCAACTAAAATAATCCCATATCCACTCATAGTTAGCCCGATGCCTTCAAATTTAAGGAGACTTCGAAGGGAAATTGAATCCCCCAACGTTAGTATTATCCAATTCTTAAGTTTATCTTCCTAATATTAATACACCAAAAATATTATAAACATAATATTAGAATGACTTTATTGTAATTATTATACTTATATGGTTCTATATTAATGGTACAATCCTTATTTAATCATTTCCATCCACTTAAAAAACACAGGAATGTCCATCGCACGTCAATGTGGACTACCGCCTCCATGAAGAATTGTTTTTTTCATTTTTCTTCAAGTTTTTTAATTATTTATCAAGATATATTAAAATATTATTAAAAATGATAAAAAATTAAAATAAAATCATTATGATTCTTCTATTATGATATTATGAAAAAACAAACACCTCCTTAACCATACTCACCCATCGAGTTAAAGCGTGTTCAAATTTGAGTTGGTTTAATCGAAAACATGAACGATGATTTAAAATAAAATCATGGATGAAAATGGGAAGATAAATACAAATAATATTATATGATAATAACCCAATAAGTATCATTTTATGTTTTTTTAAAAGTTATATAATAAACATAATTTATTATTAATAAATCATCACCGGTCACCAAAATTAACGACATAAGTTATTATTAATTCGATTTTCACATAACTTAACCAAAGTACATATGGAATGAAATAAGAAAATTTTAAATTAATATAAGTTATATATTATTTATTTTAAGTTATATAAATATATATAATTAACATGGTATCAAATATTTGGTAATGATTACAAAATTATCAAACAAGCACTAAACAGTTAATGTTATTAACACCCAATGGTCATAATATGCTATAACTAATTAATATACTCATGAAAAAATATAATAAGGACTAAAAATGGTTAATATTTATGAGTAATTTTATGAAATAGAAAATTTTTTTAGTTAATTTTGTTTGAAAAGCGTTAGATTGTGATCTACTAAGCAAGGAAATAAGGTAAGGGTTTCCGTCTTAGATTCTACTCTTTGATACATGTTTTGTATTATGCAACTAATTTAATTTATGTGTTGTATATAATTAAAATTTGATATATCATATCATATATTATATTATAATGATGTTATTTCAAGATCAATTACATGAACCCTATTTTAATAAGTTTTGATTCAAAAGTTTCTAAGATTCATGAGTTTTCTTGGTCATAATTCCAATTCTTTGAGATATAATACATTTTGTGCACCATGTTTTCTTTAAATATATTATTAAATATACATGGATATATTTTATTTATAAAATTTTAATTTTTATGGAATTTAAAATCCAAATCATGTTCCCTTATTCAAGTGGCTATTGATACAGTTGTAGTAAGTATTTTTTGTAACTCTAATCCCCTTCTTTGTGTTATAATGTTTTCTTTTGAACATTATTTATCCATGATTGGGTTTTCCCAACATAATATTTTATTATATATTATTTTATTATCCTATTTTTAAAATAAGTCTTAATAAAAATAAGGTTTATAATTTTTTTATGATGCTGGTTTTTAGCAAATGTAATTTTAAGTATTAAAAATGTCTCTTTTATAATCAAATGTTTTGGATACAAATTCCATTTATAAAAATTTATTTAATTTTCAAGGATATATTATTGGTGATTATTTAAAATGTAAAATTCTTTAGTGAGTTTTTACTTCTCCTTTTGAAAAATAATTTATGAAGTGTCCTGTAATTTCCTCTTTTACATCAATGTTAGTTTTTTTCTCACAGCCATTTCCCTTTCCATTTTCAAAAGGGTTTTCCTTGATAGGGTTTATGTTTCAATCTTTGTACATTAATATATATATATATATATATATATATCTTGGGGTATTGAACTCAAAATAATAAATAATCCAATTCATGGTCCCTTGTTGGGTTTATCATTCATGCATTCTTTTTCAATAATGTTTTTCATCTGTGGAAACATCCTTTTGGGTTCCGTTTTCTACAATAGGGATATGTTTTTTTGAAAAAATACACCTCTTCCCCATGGATTACTTATGATCATACTTTTAATTTATTGAGTTAGTCGTATACCCATTTCTCTATATCGTGTGAACATACAAATTTTCATAATTCAGATTGGATGATGTTGACCTAGAAATAATGTTATTTTATTAACATAGGGGGAATTATTAACATTATGTATGTTGTTATGCTAATAAGTAATATAGAAAAATATCCATATTTAAACTGACACAACACCCCAACCAGACTGCCTCAAGGCCTCAAGCATGTCTCACCATATTCCAGAGGCTGCTGATTAGCAATGAGGGTATAACAGATACAATGAAGAGAATATATTCTTTAGTAAGAGAAAATTAAAAGCTGAACTAACCAAAACACCCAAAAGATAAAAATTAGAGTATGCATAATAAATTAACTGAAACAAAAACATGAGATAATAAATGAAATTTGGAATAAATTCATATAGACTCAATTTATACAAAACAAACAATAGTTGATCACACATTGAGATGAACATCCACACAAAATAAAAAAACTAAAAACATACATATTAGGCTCTACTACCAACTATGATCCAAACTATAGGCACAATCTCCATGACTATCGAGCTTCACCAACCTGATCCTAATACAATACATGAGTGGTATATCTTGATCTAGAAATAGTGGGCCTCCACTCAACCCACTATGAAACTTTTTCTCCATTTAAAATCCGACATAAGGTTTACATGAGCACTGAGGTGCACATACATGGAGTGAAAAATAAATCTGAGTAGGACATCCCCAATGGTGAAAGTATAACATATTGTCATATAAACATGTATTCACATGTGATATGCCTAGTTTAGCTGAAAAAATAACAACAGACATAAAATAAAAAACTGCATAAAAATTAAAGGGGACTAAATAAGAACGAATTAAATAGAAAACTGCATTTTCAATACTGACACCTGAGGTAAATCTACCCGTTATCTAGAATGCAACACAATATTTATACCATGAGATTCATCCCACCACATGATATAATGCGTCTCCACCAGATCTATATAGAAGCTCTTTCACTTCTAAACACTAAGGGATTAATTCCAAACCCCAGGGAATAACCATACGAATTCACATGGAAAAACAATATTATCAGGATTTATGAATCTAATGATAATTTTACGAGCTAGTTGAATTGATCTACGTTGAACATTAGAGAATCTTTCAAGTCCCAAAAGTACCTTAGAACAAATTGGGCACCAAATGAAGGTCTAAATTTGTACACCACCCATGGGTCCCTCCATCCATGGGCCTGATTGAAATATTGTTCTAGGGGTCCCATTAGTCCTTGGACCCAACAAATATATTTTCCTTGGGGACCTATCCAAGTAGCTGAGAGATATCAGTATCCATGACAAGTATACTATTTCCTGTGAACAACTCTCAAATATAAGGTTTCACTTATCCATGTCACTAATTAGATCCATAATCCCATATAACCATAGTTAGAAAACATAGGATAGACCTAGATTAAAACTCAAGGCTATCCCACAGTCCAAGATATCCTAAGGGTCTCCTCCTAAAGCCAAGGACTAAGAAGAAATTGCCTAAAAAATCTCATCCAACGACCACCCAAACATGTGTTGATCCAACTCTCAGACCAAAATTGAAAAATCTAAACTATTAATGAAAATAAAATCTTGGATAAATGCCATATTGGATGTGGTTTGATCTAAATCTCAAACCAATCATCCAAAATCTTGAACTAGTAACACCGATCAACTCACAGACCACAAAACTCAAGGATCTCATGAACCCTAGTATCATAGTATAAATTGATCCCCTAATAGGGATCCCCCTACTACCCGTAATATCTTAGACCATACCTACAAAAATATCCTCAAATATCCATAAGTTTAAATAAAAAGTTGGAAACCCTAATGGGAGTTCCTCTATCTCATCTAAAAATTCAATCTAATACAGACACACACAAAATCATCAAGCGGACCACACTAGCCTCCAGATTATCCTTGATCAAAATAACACTTGATCGAGTATAAAAAAGAATGAGAGTTAGAACAAAGATGATCTCAACATTTCCCATGAACAACTAAAAATAATTAAACCATAATATATCTCCTCAACATAAGAAGAACCTCCGAGAAAATACCATTTGAGGAAAAATTCATCCATCTTCCCTGATAAACAACCCATCATTGGGTACAATATCTCCCATAAGGGAATCTAAATAGACCCCTTAGACCCATATCAATATCCCAATATCACCAGGACATAACCACTATCTGAAATTTATGAACCACCCTGAAGTCTCCTACACTGCTGATCCTCAAACACTTGATCAAAACCTCAACTTGTCTAACCTTGAGCAATTGGTCCCTATATATAGGTACAATCTAAGATATACATAGAGATACTAATTGATCCCACCTATCAGGATCTCTCAGAAAGAGACTAAAATAATAAATACATGGCAATAAAAATGTAATCCAATGAATGTGAACATGAACCTCACTTAGGAATTTCATCACGCAACCCAACCTGCTAAAGGATTATAATTCCCAACCTCAAAGAAATACTCCTAAAAATTCTCACCCAAACCGAAACACCATCTAGATGACATCCTAACACTAAAGGATATCAACATCACAATCTCCATAAAAAAAACTAAGAAAATACTACTTAAAATTACAATTATGAATCTAGGGTAATGAATAGGAAAAATTAACTAATGAGGAAAATTAAATGGTGTGCACTTTGGGTACACAACGTCTACCCCTAAGGTCCTCCCTAGTTGTGTGACACAGCCAACTAGGCGTGTACTTATCCTAAATACAAAGCACATCCACCTAGTAAATGGTGTGTACCACACACAGTGTGTCCATCCATGACCTAGATATATAGATCCACATGGTGTTTGGCCAAATATAATACATTATCACTGGCCATGTACTACACATGGGATCTGGTTGTGCACCTTACACAATGATGTTCCCCAATATGGGGTATTAGGCCATGCCCCCAGCCACACCCTGGGTCTCCCCTACATGGTGTGTCTCAAACACACACACACACACACACAGTGTAACCTCTTCTTCCTCACCTTTCTTGAAATGAAGAACACACTAAAGGTTTTCTCTAAACAACACATTGAGAAAATGGTTTTCCCAAATGAAAATACATTATGAAGACCCAAAAACACAAATTTTCTCAAAGGGACCATAGATCAACCCACAAGGGGTCCCCAATAACCTATAAGGATTTTAAACTAAAAAATGTTATTGTGATTTTTAGAAAAAATATAAAATGATCCTACCTTTGGGAAGAAAGCACCATAGCTTCAGACAAGATCAGTGTGACACACCTATCGTTGCACAATATACTTATGTACAAGCTCTATGTGTGGATCCTCCTCCTCCCTATCCCTCTTCTCTCATTCTCCCTCTCTCATCCATGTGAAATAAGAGACTAAAGGGGTTATACATGAACAACCCAAGGGATAAAGGAAAAGATAAAAATAAAAAAGGAAAATTGAAAGGAAGAAAAATTGAAAAAGAATAGAAATGTGGTCTCAATGCCCATAATGGGGTTATACCTCACCATGGAAAACCCAACCTTCTATTCACATTCATAAATAATAAATCTCAATTCAATTCTAAATTTAAAAGATATCACCAAATGATCATACATGAATAAGTTAATATTAAATTAATTAAATATTAAATATTCTAAAAAAATTTAAAGACTTGAATTTCTACCATACTATTTCCTATAGTAAAAACCATATTATGGGTCTAAAAAAGTGGTTAAAAAGTTATCCAAGACAATATTTTAGGAGAAATTACCAATTTACCCTAAAAAAATTTTGGGAATAAAAAGTTTAAATGTATCATGATTTCCTACGACTCATGATAACATGGGTCATAAAAAAATCACAACCGTAAATTCTTCTCACTCCTAAGAAACACCATTTTCCCAAGAATTTGTGAAAAATAAATTATCTCATATATCCAATGATTGGTCTTGTAACACCCAAAACGCCCTCAAAATGAGAGATTCTCCTTCATGATCGATATAAAACTCCCAACCACAAGGGTATCCTTATCTTCACCTCACTACCCAAATGGAAAACTAAAGAATTCACACTACATAAATCAATAAATGAAATGGATATATGTGGATAAAACACTAACACATGATAACTATCACAAAAAATAAAAAAAACAATGCTCATTCGAATCTCAACAAGAACAACAACCTCAACACTCAAAAAACCACTTAAAATGTGGTTCATGAACTCCAATGGATTATAGTCCACTAACCACCACATAGATTTTTCATAAACCATTATTGAATGTAAAATATGTCTCCCAATCACATGGGGAAATTCCCAATGAAGCTATACTAACTCACCTAAAACCACTCACTGTGATCCTCATGAAGGTCGGTTCTAACAAACTGAAGTACCCTTAACACTCTACATCTAAATAAAGGAATCTACATCATAACAAGACCAACTAAATGACCACAATATACTATGGTGTTGATCAAAATATATAATTATCCAACCACATTATCTCCACGCTACCCAAGCACAACCAAAATGAACTAGGCTAGGTGTCCAACCAAACCTACTCTCTCAACTAGCCATGATATCCGGACCACTTCTAGTGAAAAAATTATCTGCACCATGAATTCTCATTCTTAAACATACCCTGGTGATAATAGACCTCAATATGCCCACTAAGTAAGACCAAACAGCCCCACCCAATCCATCAGTGATAGCAGGTACATGGGACCCACCACAAGAATTGACATATAGCACAAGGAAAGAACAACTCCCTCCCAAGAAATATAGACCTGATACTTTAGGGGAACCACTTAACCAGGGTAACATGAGCCAAATCCAAACATCTCTTAGGTGTCCTTTTCCTTATTGATCCACCGATAAGGTACTTAGATCCCACACTAACCCATAAGGGTATCCATGCATTTCTCGATGAAGGAATTGCATCTCCATCATTGAAAAAAATATCTCTAGAATATTCTCATGACCTGTCATCCCTAGAAAATATATACATGTGGTTCATTTGAGTAAAATGAAACCATTAATCTATATGTGACACACCATATAGGTCACTTAAAACAGTTTAAACAACTGAACCTCTATCACGAGAGAAATTAGACATAGGTAAGAATATGTAATGTGAATTTTATGTGCCTCGAATGATTCATGAACTATGGCCTCTTACCCATGGGTCAAGAGTTAGAAAACGTAATAAACAATAAATCTATAAACCCAAGTGCATCACACTAGGTGAAATCACCCAACTGTAAAAACTAAAACCTAAAATAGTAACCCCATGTGTTAGAAACATGGAATTTCTATCAGTAAAGGCGTTTTAAACACCCCATTATGATATTCATCACAAGATTTGACACTTTCCTAGACCAACTATCTACCAAATCCCAAAATCATAAAATAACCTCCCTCTAATACCACTTTGTAGTGAATTGACCTAGGATTTCCTAAAACATTACCTAATCTGGCCTTCTATAAGGTCCCAAGCATACCTCCTCATTTGAAATAGGATTATGACCAGTTGCAAATGTGTAATAGAAAGAGTAGGGAGAGTATACCCTCACGTCAGAGTGAAATAAAAGTATAGATAACCAAAACAACCACAAAGACAAACATCAGAGTATGTATAATAACTAAATTGAAACAACAACATGGTTTCATAAAGGAAATGTGTCATATAGTTATAAAAAATCAAATCATATAAAAAAAGTCATTCACCCACTAGGATGACCACATATATAAAAAAAACAAACTAAAAATAAATACATCAATATCTACTACCAACTCCAAACTGAATGATATACCCAATATCCATAACTCTTGAGATGACTATCCTGATCCTGATACTTCAAATGAGCTTCCTTGCTCAATCAAGTTACACCTGACCTCTTCCTGATCAACTATGGACACTGTGATCTATCTGAAAGTAGACATAAGGTCCATACACACACTAAGTTGCACGTACAAAACATTTTTTCCTTATAATAAATCATAAAAATTTAAAAATTTAAATATAATATGTTTAAAAATAATATATTATAATAATAAATAAAATATATGATAATTAATATTAAATATAATATATTCCATTCTCTATAAAATAATGTTTTTAGTGAACATGTCACACTTGAATCGTTTTTTTAATAAATATGAAGAAACACATTCTATTTTATACCCTTAACTTATAAGTATAATTAATATAATTTCATTATCAACAATGAATCAATTATATAGGCTATCATATCTTGGAAATTAATTATACTGGTTTGATTTAATATCATTTTGAATGTATCCATTCTCAATTTATATTTATATTGTGAAGTATAGAACAAATCAATTATGGATTTAAATAGAGAATGTGGTTCAAGGTACTATATGTGGATCCATATAGCATCATAAATGGAAACCAACCCCATAATTGAAGTAGAAAACATATTTTATAATATAAAAATATAATATATAAAAATATAATATTATATAAAATAAAAATATAAAATAAAAATATAAATTAATATATAATATATAAATAAAAAATAGAATATATAATAAAATAAATAATAATATAAATAATATAATATAAAATTATATAAATAAAATTAAAATATTATAAATAAAATATAAATAACATAAAATAAGATAAAATCTTCTGTTTCTACTCAATAACTCAATGGTAGTGCAGTCATGTTTTAATTGACTGGTCATGGGTTTGAATCCAAATTGCGTCTTCGATGAGAAATAAATCTTAGTAGGACATCCAAAATGGTGAATGTCACAACCCGCCTCCTTAAAGATGAGGGAAGGTTTAAAAAGATGCTGAGACTTTCCTCCCTCAAGATGAAGGAGAGATAATGACCCCTGAGTCCCACCTCCAATAGGCCCCAGGGTGGTGACCAACACCAAGGGTATAAAATTCTCTCAAAAAATGGGAGGCATTACCCTTTTTATCGTAACCAGTATTTGGAGATATGATGTATCAACCTCAACCAACCTACAAGGTAGATATATATAAAGAAACCTAAATCAATCGCACATGGTTGTTTAGAGTAAACTGCTAGAAATACAAAAGAAAAATTCAAAGTAAGTACCAAAATAAAACTAAGAAGTGATGAAAAAACCATCCCCAATGTCTGAGCTAGTAAAGTCCACCACTGTTTTTGTAATCTCCCTAGAAACCTGGAAACTATTTTTTTGTATATGTAGGGTGAACATACACGTATACTTAGTAGAGAAAAACCAAAGTCACCCATGCAAAAGTGGGAAGATCATGCTAAATCCCCTATGAGAAAATAGTATAAACCAAAAACACCTACCAAGGAATACTAACCACCCTAGCCTCACCAAGGCATACTCACAAAGTAATTAAAATAAAGTAATATAATATCATATGATGATCAATATTTGGGTATCCCACACCACTTCCCACTGGTTAACTGCTCATCCCTAATGACAGATTTCCTAACACTACCATGCTCTCCCACAAGCCCCACTGTGACAACCGACCCACACACACCTAGTCTAAAAACCACACCACGATCTGGACCATAGACACCTGAGCCTCACACATACCACACCCTTTCTGGAAAACACTTAGGCCTCATCCTAAAGACACTTTGGAAACAAACCACCTCTCACACAGCAAATACCATAAATCTGGTAATAAAACTCAAGCCATTATAGCCTGCTCGAAGAGTCTTGGGTGATAAATTCCTAGAAGAGGGATCATAGTAAAGTTAATAACCATCCATCAATCCTCCCATTTATATGTTGAGAAATAAACCCTTTCCCATAATAATGGGGGTGTTTTTCATATAGTTCTCATCATGGGTGGGGTGCTTATAGAAAACATAAAGAACTAAAAGTTTATATATATAGGTAACAAACACTCAACCCATCCTATGGGATTGGAAAAATAAAAACATCCCACACATAAAAACTACCCTTGTTGCGAACCCTACATACATAGCCACACAAAAGACACAAGAAAAACATCAACCCACCCATTTCATTTAATCAGTTGTCATTTCGAATTATAATTTCATTTATTAATTTATTTCCTTCCCTAACTGGGAAACTACCATAACATAAGAAAAAACTACACAATCAACCAAAACACACCAAGAAGAAGGACCAAGGTAAAATAACCAGTTTCACACTCCCCTTTTCTAAACACCTATTCAACCACTACCAACAATCAATCTTCAAAGTTATCCCAATCAATTATCCACTCACAACTAAGCCCAGTAGCCCTACTGCACAACAACACCACACCCATCACACCCATATTCATGAAATCATGACACAAACCTGTCCTATAGCCCCATTGCACAACCACTACCCAAATACAATCCCACTTCATAACAAGTCCATCCACTCCAAAATCAATCAATCTCTCAAAATAATATACCATCACACAATTAGTACCTCCCCTTACACACAAACACAAAAATACGACCACAAAAACCCACATAAGGTACAAAACCCAAAATAACATAGCACACAACCACACCTATCAAACATGGTACATTCAGATTTGGCCAACATTGTTCTTTAAATTCCACTTTGCTAAGGAGGGGTGATCACACAAGGGTTTTAATCTTGGGGCATCCATTTATTTAATCAAGTGTATGTGATTATTTTGATTTATACTTACAACAATTATTCATATGGAAACAACAATAGTTATAAAGAATCACACATGTGTAGGAAATGACCACCAATGACCATGATTTTTAAAGGCCACACGACTACAAAAGATCACATCATAAACAAAGAGAACAAATAAAACAAATTATCAACATCAATCCACTCCCATATTGTTATCAAGTTTGTATTAGAATTTATCTCTATTAGAAGTTGGATTTTGCAGTCTTCACAAAAGAACATTATTATAACCACCCTGTATGATACACAATAAAATAGAGATGAAGGAAAAGTTCCTACTTGGAATAGAAGACGATTAACAATTCTTACTTGCATAAAAAACAGAGGTTCGTGCGAACAGTAGGAAGGACTTAAAAGGAAACACAATCGATGGATATGCCACAACACACGACTCCACAGGGAGGAAAAGATATAGGCTTTCCAAGAGAAAATGGAAAGACATGGGGAAAAGAAGATATATTTTTAGAATTTCCAGATCTAGATGAATGGAAGGGAGATAGTTTCGAAGGCCATTAAAGATAGATCATAGCCAAGACCACACAGTTTTGGGAGTCATCAGAAGATTATGGTTTTTAGAAGATAAATACCATTTAAAATGGCCCAAAACACATTAAATATGGAATTTTAATAATTTAATCATCAAATAAAGCATAGAAGTGGCAGAATTGGAAATGATTCACCGACAGGCGAGTCATTGACACTGACTGCGAGTCACCGATGGTTGGGTCACTGACAGTAAGCCACCGACATTGAAAAAGAGTCACTGATGGGTGAGCTACCAATGATAAGATACCCAAGATGAGACACTAATGCGACCTATCAACCCCTGAATCATCGACACCCTGACTCACCAACACCCTGACTCACCAACTCCTTGACTAACTGAAACCCTGATTCACCAATGCGCTGACACACTAATGACCTAACTCACTGACACCCAAACTCACCGACACCTATGCAGTTTGTCACTAACACTGACACCTCGAGTCACTGACACCGACACCTTGAGTCAGAGATTCCCTAACTCAATGACATTGATGACTTGGATCATTGACACTGACACCGTGAGTCACCAATAGAAAAATTGGAAATTTTGGAAAATCCTTGAAATGAGCCACCATTGCCTCCCAGAACATCCTAATCATTGGATTTTGATAAATTAACAGACTATTGAGGTCTGAGACATTACATCAGATACCTCTCAAACTATTATCCCCCTCTAGAATTCAAAACCAAACCCTGAAGAAAGAGGGGTCCGAACAGCCATCTTGTAAGATACCTATCAAGGAAAAAAACACCTTATTGAAGTGAAGCCTCAACATCCAAGAACACCACCTCTGAGATTTTCCAACCCAACAAATGAAATACATACCACATAAGAACCAGAAGTCACACCACCCAAACATACGAATTAGGAAATTCCTTTCCCCATGTCAAGATACTATCTACTTTGGGCGGCACCGACTCGCCTGTATGGGTTTAATCACATCTTCATTAATGTGTCTAGATTAGGGATCAACTCCATCCCTCCTCATATGCCAGGATTTTATCATACATCACAAAACAAGGAAATGACTAATCTCCTTGAAAACAAGGTCCAAGCATTATGTCACATATCAAAATGCATGAGAAAAACTCAAAACAACTATGGGTACTGGGCATGCATATGCGTCTCTCACTCCGAAGTAATCTTCTACAAGACACCTTTCCTACACAACATGTGAACCAAGGGAAATGTACTTCCATGTAGCACATTCTCTTGATGATCCTAGATCACCACTTATCGCTCCATGAATTTTTCATCCTCATCGATATCCAAATCTTCCTAATCATTGACATGGAAGTCATCGTGAAGATACCGACAAATAGGGGAGACATAAAAGACCCAGAGGACCCTCCCCAACAATGCTGGAAATGCCAGTTGATATGACACCTCAAAAACTCATCTCAACACCTCGAAAGGTTTAACAAACCTGAGATAAAGCTTACTACCTCTTTTGAACCTCCAATGCGTGTGTCGAGGGGAAAACTTCAATAAGACAGAGTTCCCAATCTTAAACTCCAAAACCCTTCTCCTGTGATCGGAATACGAATTCTATCGGTCCTGTGCTACCTTCATCCTCTCATGGACAAGCTTCACCTTCTCTATTGTACCCTACACCACATCTAGACCAAGAAAAAATGCCTCCCCAAATTCCATCCAATACAAGGGTGAACGACATAGTCTTCCTTATAAAGCTACAAATGGTGCCATGGCGATAGAAGAGTGATATATATTATTGTAAAAAAACTCTACAAAGGGAAAATGTTGTACCCACAATATACCAAAGTCTAGAACACATGCCTACAACATGTCCTCTAATGTTTGGATGGTCCTCTATGTTTATCAATCCAACTGAGGATGGAAAGCAGTACTGAGGCATAACTGAGTTCCAAAAGCATACTGCAATCCCCTCTAGACACATGACGTAAAACATGTATCCTGATTTAAGATTACGGATATTGGAACTCTATTCAGCCACACCACCTCATCCACATACCTTCTTGCTAAGGCATCTACTACGCTCGACTCCTTGATCACTAAGAAGTGAGCTGATTTATTCAACTAGTCCACTACTACCCAGATAGTATCGCATCCTCCCTCTACTATGGGTAATCCTATGACTAAATCCACCTAGATTTTTCCCACTTCCACTATGGGAAATCTAGGTGCTGCAAAAACCCACCAGGAACATGGTGATCAACATTCAATTTTTGGCACACTAAGAACATTTTCACAAACTCAGCCATTGCCCGCTTCATCCTGAGCCACCATACCTGTTCTCTCAAGACTTAGTACATATTATAAACTATTGGGTGTTCCTATAGGGGTGATCTATGAAACTAAAGAAGAACTTCCTCCAAAATTTCCACTAGAACAAAAAACTTCTAATGGAACAACAAATTATTCTGACCATCCTCTGGCCATACCTCCAGATCATCACCCTGGTTAAAGCGATCATGCATCCCCTATACCTCTGAGTCTCCCCACTAAGGCGTATCCACCATCTACCTCAGAGATGATTGTACTGTCATCTAAAATAAATAGTATCTTCCAAAATCCATTCCTTCATCTATGTTAAAGGCAACCAACTCCTCCATTACCCTGCAAGCATCTGCAAATTCCCAAACCACTTCCTTCTATGACTTTTTCCTCAAGTAATTGACCACAAAATTCCCTTTTCCTAAGGTTCAAGAGATATAAAAATAGTAATCCAAGTGAAACACCGTCCACCTCTACTGTCGCAAGTTCAGATCTCACTGGGAAAAGATGTACCTAAGTCTCTTGTGATCCATGAAGACCACATATTTACCCCTAATGATGTAATTTTACCATATATTTAGTGCAAAAATGACCACCACTAGTTCCAGATCATGGGTGGCATAGTTATATTCATAGGAAAATAATTTCTGAGACCCATAAGAGATCACTCTCTATTATTGCATCAACACACACCCCAAGCCCAGGCGGGAAGAATCACAAATCACCATGAACATCACCCCTTCCTTTGGAAACCTCATCCCTGAATCAATGACCAAATTCCCCTTTAGATATCCAAACACTACCCGGAACTTCTCACTCCACACAAAATCTTGGATTTTTCTAGTTAGAGTCGTCAATGGTGCTGCTACCCGAGAGAAATCTGGTATGAACCTTCAGTAGCAGCCAATGAGACTGAGAAAACTGCATATCACTACTACATTCTTAGGTGATACCTAACAAATGACTACCTCAACCTTTTATGGATCCACTAATACACCCTACTAAGAAAGCACATGTCCAAGGAAGTGGAGCTCTTGTGTCCAAAACTTGCACTTGTATAGTTTTCCATAGAGCTGTTGGTTCTGAAGGATCTCTAGGACACTCCAAAGATGCTCCGTATACTCATCCTATAACATCAAGTAGATTATGATTACATCAATGAACATGATAAAGAACCGGTATAGGAACTCATGAAAGACAGAGTTCATAAGCCTTATGAACACAAACGGTGCATTCGTAACACCGAATGACATAACTACAAACTCGAGGTTCCCATACCTACACTTGAAAGCAGTATTAATGATGTCACCCACCTTCACCCTAGACAGATGATATCCAGACCACTGATTGATCTTGGAAAACCAACTCGACCCCCTTATCTAGTCAAAAAGATCATCTATCCTCGGGAGAGGGTAATGATTTATGACCGTTACATGATTCTGTCTCTGGTAGTCTATGCAAAACCTCGTATAAACTTCTTCATTCTTCACAAACAAGACTCAATAAACCCATGGAGACACACTAGGTTGTTTGAAACCCTTCCTCATCAGGTCATCAATCTGAATCTATAACTTCCATAACTCAAAAGGTGCCATCTGATAAGGATCCATCAAAATCGGACTAGCATCAGGTTGTAAGTCTGTCCCAAAATCAATGTCACATCGAGGAGGTAGAGTCACAACCTCCTCAGGGAAAACATCTAGAAACTCTATCAAAACTCCCGAAACCTCCACTATCTCAGCATCCATCGATCCCACTAACTTCTTGGCTAACAAGAAAAGAAGTGTCTCCATATGTCAGTTTCCCACTTGATAGCTCCATTCGCCAAGGAAGGCTTCATGATAGCCTTTTAGGTTTAAAAACATGACTCTTCTCTAGAATCAATCGATAAAAAAATGCACCAAAACCAACCAGTCAATACCAAGTATGACATCGTACAACTAAATCTTTAGAAAAATGAGATCCCAACCTGACTGATGTGGCTACAACAGTAGTTTACATCCCCGAAAAACATAAAACAAGATGGTATGACTTCTAACTGATGTAGTCAAAATGAGGGGCATGAAGATTATATCTATGTACAATCCCAGAGAATAGTCTAGACCAGGTGAAACAAAGGAGTGAGAAGCTTATGAATTAAAAAAGGCACAAGAAAGTGTACTAAAAAAACTAATCATAGCTAGAACGATCTCCGGAACAACTGGAAAAACTACCTATGTGGTGTGAAACTACCCATGCCTAGATCCATTACCCCTCGGCTATCGGCTGCCTCCATGACCATTCCATGGTCATGGTCCCTGAGGAGAACCCTAAGGTCAGCCTCCTCCTACAGCATCCACCCTTGGTGGAGTAGGGGCATACTTTCCTTGCTATTGGAAAGTCTTGGCTGGAAACTGATGCTGATGCGAGTGCTGAACCTGACAACCTACATCGTACTAAGCCCGAGTCAGGCACTTTCCCCAGAGGTTCCCATGACCTACACAAGAAAAACACCTCATCCTCGGGCTTGTGGGAAAAGGGATAGGACCATAGGGTTGTAACTAAAACTGTTGGGGTCGGCTCCCCGCTCGCTAAAACCTGAAAGGACCTAATGTCAGATACTTGATACTATCAGATTTCCCTTTTGAATAAATTATATGACTTCCCTCCCATGAAGGAAATCCTCACGATTTCATCATTTCCAATACCTTATCCTTCTTCTGAACCTACAATTATGTCGGTAGGGTGATGGGAATTACCACATAATGAACAGAAGGATGAAGTGCCTCCTCTAAGAACGTCACCCGAGACTCCTCATCTAGAAAGAGATCTGGAGAAAAACATTCAAAGATCATTGAACTTGATCCCCAATTTCCTCTTTGATATACTACCCTACCGTAGGGAGAGTATCTAATACATATTCTTATCTTTCCTCGTGAAAGAAAGTAATTTCGCCCAGAACTCCTTCTCAATGTCAATCCATAGAACATCGATATCCTTCCTCTCTTAAAGGTAAAGAAACCACCACTGATGCACTTTTCCACTCATCTAGAACACCTCTAGAAGAACGTAGTACTATATCAGAGCCTGGATCAAGCTACAAGTGATCACCATCTCATTGAGCCAACTCTTTGTCTCTATGTTCGAGTCACATCCCTGGTACTTTCCCAGAGTATTCCAATGGAAGGAATGAAGAATATTTTACCATTTATCATCCTACTATATTGGGTTGATCCTCCACCGGTCAAATGGGTTTGACTACTGACCCTCCACCACTCGTACCACATGTGGGCGACATCTGAGATCCATAACTGCAAGGAAAACAAGGAACTCCTAATCTCGAGTAGTATGGAATTTTATCTTAAGGTTAATTTTAACTCTTTATTTCTTTTAATTTTTTGAAAATTCCCAAAACCAATAAGAACATAAGTCATTATAATTCATGTACCTTTTGTAGGGTATCTACTTCACAAATGGTGTAGTATCACTTGGTCTTTAAGTAAGCTTAGATTCCATGCATCAGATCACAGGGGGTCCTAAAATCCCATGTCCTAGCCTACCTTCCCTAGCCTGTGTCATGCACCAAGATCACCTAACACTATTTCCCTACCAACGAATGAAATCCTTACTGTTCCTAACTCTAAAATCCATCCTATATCTCAACTATCACCTCTGATACAATTCTGTCAGGACCCGCCTTCTTCAAGATGAGGGTACGATTAAAAATATGTTGAGACCTTACTTTCTCAAGATGAAGGGGAGATAATGACTACCGAGTCCTGTCTCCAATAGACAGTTGGGTGGAGATTAGTACCAAGGGTATAAAAGTCTCAGAAAAAATGTGAGGCATTACCATTTTCATAGTAACCAAGGCCAGGATATAAGATGTATCAACATCAAACAAGATCCAAGATTGATATATATAGAGAAACCAAAATCCATCCCAGATGAACTTTTAGAGTAACCTAATAGAAATAAAAAATAAAAATCCAAAGTAAGTTCCAAAATAAAACTATGTAGTGATGAAGTAACTGCCCCCAACCTCCAAGCTAGTATGGTCCAACATGGTCCTTGTAATCTCCCCAGAAACCTAAAATTAGTTTTCTATATACGTAGGATGAGCATACAAGTATAATCAATAGGTAAAAACCAAATTCACCCATGCACAAGTGGGAAGAGCATACTAAAGCCGGTATGTGAAAATAATAGAAACCAATATCACATACCAAGGGATACTAACCACCCTATAATCACTAAGGCACACTCACTACTTAATGAAAATCATGTAATGTAATATAATAAGCACATCAATATTTGGGTTCCCTGCCCCACTTCCACTAGTTAACTAGTCATCCCTAATGCTGAATTTCCTGAAACTACCACGCTCTTCCACAATCCCCACAATCACAACCTACCCACACATAGCTGGGCCACAAACCACACCATGTTCCTGCCTGCAAACATCTGGGCATCACACATACCACACCCTTTCTTTAAAACACATGAGCCTCATCTTGAAGACACCTGGGAAATAAAAAACCTCTTACATAGCCAATACCATAAATCTAGAAATAAAACCTAAGTCGTTTCAGCCTACCCAAAGAGTCCTGGGTGATAAATGCCTAGAATAGGTAGCAGAGTAAAGTCAGTAACTAGCCATCCATCCTCTCACCGGGGTGTTGGGAAAGACACCCCCCCATAAAAATGGGAGTGTTCGACACATAGTTCTCAACACGGGTGGGGTGTATATGGAAAACATAAAGAAATATATTTTTATACATATAGGTAACAAACACTCAGCCCATCCTATGAGATTACAAACATACAACCAGCCCACACATAAAAACTGCCCTTGCTTCTATCCCTACATGCTCAGCCACACAAAAGCCAACCCAAAACATCAAACCACCCCTTTCATTTAAGTATTTGTCATTAAACATTATAATTTCATTTATTTATTTATTTTCATGCTTACTTGAGCAACTACCACAACACAAGTGATAGACACATAGTCAGCTATAACAGACCAGAAAGAAGGACCAAGGTAAAACAACTAGCTACACACTTCCATTTCCTAAACACCTATTCAACCACTGCCAACAGTCATTCTTCAGAGTTATCCCACTCAATCATCCTCTCAAAACTAAACCCAACAAACCCTATACACAACACCACCACACCTATCACACCCAAAGATGTGAAATCATGACATAACCCTATTTTTTAGCCCTGCTACACAGCCACTACCCAGATACTGTCCCACTGCATAAAAAGTCCATCAATTACACAATCAATCAATCTTTCAAACTGAGATACCCTCACACTACCAGTACCTATCCATACACACAAACGCACAACTACCACCACCAAAAACCACACAAGGCACAAAACCCAAAAGAACATAGCACACAACCACACCTATTAGACATGGTGTATTCAAATCGGGCCAAAACTATTCTTTAAATTCCACTTTGATAATCATGTGAGATCACACAAGGGTTTTCATCTTGGTGAATACATATATTTTATCAAGTGTACATGCTTAATAATACTGATACTTACAACACTTTTTCATTGGGAAATAACACCAGTTATAAAGAATCATCCATGCAGAGGAAAAGACCACCAACGACCATGATTTTTAGAGTCCACACGACCATAATAGATCACATCATAAACAAAGATAACAAATAAAACAAAGGATCAACATTAATCCAATCCCATTCTATTATCAAGTTCACATTAGCATTTATCTTTGATAGAAGTTGGATTTGGTAGTTTTCACAAAAGAACATTAATACATGATGTTATTAATATTTTCATGACTTATTATATTCCCCCTTTACTTATTTTATATGAAATGTGCATAATTTGTGTGAAATATTAATGTTTTAATATTAAGTATAATTTTTGAGCATTTTTAGAAGTAGTCCAATTGAGTCAGTTTAATGTTTTAATAATAACGGTAAATATAATGATCCAAATTGTGTGGTTATTGTTTTCTAGGATTCTACTTTCAATATAAAACATTTCATTAGAAGGTACCATGAGCCAATTCTGCCATTTGAAGGGTCATATGGTCCTCACAAACAAGACCAAAGAATCTGTGAACAAACTGGACCATCCTTGAAGATTGATTTACTAGGCTCAATACAGAAATCCAAAAACATTAACTCTCCACCATAATTTTGGGGACACTAAATTTAATCTTGGATAAAAATTTCAAGGCCCAAATCCAAGTACAAGGGTCCCAAATAAAGCTTTGAATTCCAGCCCACCATTCTGGACGAGAATTAAAATTAGTATAGTATGCATAACATATCTCATGATGTAAGCATTAAATATAGCTGAGGTTTTTCAGTGTGAAAGAGGAGATATAGACTTCCGACTTTGTTGAAGAAACCATTCGGATTTTAAGGCATATTCATATTCAAAAACCCTTTCACATTATGGACTTTAAAAAGACTGGATTGAAATGGACAGTTTAACTTTGTTTAATCAACCGACCATAGCTTTGATCCTTAAGTCCAAATGACTCCAAATTTTGAGAGTAGCTGGCCAACATTATTTTCTACAAATTAGAAGAAGGAGATATTTGAAGATTCGTAATTATGAATATCCAAATTGGCGGTGCAAGTGTAGGGAAAGATTGAGAATGCAAACAGCCCACTCCTTGGGCTATAAATACCCCCCCTTCTCTCCTTGAGAGGGGTTGGCATTTCAGAAGAGAGGAGAGAATATTGGCATGACCAAGGCATTTCCAAAGTCTTTGGAGGATCTTACATACTCAAGTTTTCACTTGAGAGACCTTTCCTCCTCTCTTTGTTTTCACTTAATTTCAAGTTCTTCATTTTTGTAATCTTGTAATTCTCTTTCTTTGTAATTTTGTTTTAATGCAAGTTACTTCTTCAATATCTCTTATTATCATCCAACTTCTATAGTTTAATATTTATGTTCTTAAAATAGTTTAAATTCATTTTAATCCCCTTCCCTTATTTTTCTTCCTCATTCAATCTAAAATCCATTTTTAATTATCATCATCGTTCGTGTGTGTGTGTCGACGTACCACTCTTTTCTAATCCCTTTATTTTTCTTCTATTCTTAATTTATCATCATAATTATTATATCCAGAATATTAAACACCCAAATGTATGAGTAAATATCTCATTGGGGTGAGTTATAATTTAGTGATGTTAAGTGATTGAGAGTATTTGCTCGATGAGTATTCGTTAATATAACATTGTGTATGTTGGACTTAATATGTCATGGATTAATGACATATTTTGTTTAGCAAGTGGTTTCCATGGATTATTGGAACCATAAATACACTACCATAAACAAGTACTGATTGAGTTTATAATCCTAGTTAAGTTAAGGCTTGGATTAAAGCTTTAATACTTAGGAATTCTAATCGACGTCAACTTGTGAAGTGGGTGTTAATTTAAATGCAATATAAAGAAAAACTCAAGGATATCACAAGCTTAACTCCCTAATAATGAACTCACCCCAATTATTATCAATTTGTTAAATCAATCATAATCAATTAGTCATTTCAATTAAGCTCTGCAAACAACCCCCCCCCCCCTAATCAAAATACAATCAACTAAAAACAAACGACTATTACAAAGTATCATCGTTGAGGATTCGACCCGAGTGCTGCTATACACATTAGCAGAGCACCGGAACTTTGACCGGTCGATAGGCGACAATTGGCCGTGAGTTTCACTACACCCACCCCACATTATACACAATAAAAGAGAGACGAAGGAAAATTCCCTACTTGGAATAATAGATGTTCAACAATTCTTCTTTGCATCAAAAAAGAGGGTCACATGAGCAGTAGGAAGGGATCCAAAGGAAACTCGATCAATGGATCTAACATAACACTTGACTCCATGAGAAGGAAAAGAAATAGGCATGCCAAGAGAAAATGGAAACACATGAGGAAAATAATATCTCTATTCAGAAGGTCCAGATCCTATATCAATGGAAGGGAGATGGTTTCAAAGGACATTAAAGTCGGATTGTGTCCAAGACCAAGTGTTTTTATAGTTCAATGTAAGATTCAGGGTTTTAGAAGATAAATACCATTTAAATTAGCCCAAAACTCATTTAATATGGAATTTAAATAATTTAATCATTAAAGAAAGCACCAAAGGGGTGGAACTAGAAAAACTTGAAATGAGTCACCAATGGGTTAGTCACCAACATTGAGAGCGATTCACCGATGGGTGGGTCACAGACAACAATCAACTGACACCGACAAGGAGTCACCGATGGGTGATATACTGATGATGAGATACCGATACTAAGCCATCGATGTGACCTACCGATGTCTAACTCACTAACGCCTTGACTCACCGATGCCCTGACTCACCAACGCCTGAACTCACTGATGCCCTGACTCACCAACACTCTGACTCACTGACACATTGACTCACTAATTCCCTAACTCACCGACACCCTGACTCAGAGACACTGACACCCTGAGTCACTGACACCGACTCTTTGTGTCACTGAAACCAATCCGTTGAGTCACCGACACCTTGACTCACTCACCCCAATTCCCTGAGACATCTATGTCCTGAATCATAGACATCGACACCCTAATTCACTAACACCAATTCCCTGAGTCACCGATTGAAAAATTGGAAATTTGGGAAACTCTTGATATGAGCCATTGTTGCCTCCCAGAACAACCCAAACATTGGATTTTGATAAAGTAATGGACCATGGTTGTCCAGGCTATTTTTAATGTCTCAGAAATTCCATCTATTTTCTTAAATTATATGGAATTGTTATAAGACCAAACAATTTGATGGCATGTGATTCTGAGGTCCGGTGAGTCCAGAAGATAATTTTGAACTTTTTTTGAGTAAGATTAAGGTAATGTGGAAGCAGGTTTTTCTAACTTTTGAACTAGTGCTCAGATAAAAAATATGAGGGCACCATTGAATTCAGAATGCTGGGATTATCCTAGAAAAGACTTAACTTTGTCTGACAAGGGCTGAACGAAAATGTTAATTTTTCGAGTTTTTGAAAAATAATAAACTAACATTTAAAAAGTGATTTTATTTTATTTTCTCATCTGTTGAGCAGAGGATGAAAAATCTATGGTGTTGCAACAAGGAGCATTGATGAGGATCATTAATGTCTCATTAACTCATAGTGTAATGACACTTTAAGGAATCATAACAGCGATGCTCTTTCATAAATGAAACAACGTAACTACATGACGTCGCAGCGTAACAGAAAAACCACAACATGTTTTCCTTTTATTTTAGTTGACACGATGGTGGAATGAGGGATTAAACTGAGAGGATTCTCTGACAAAAATCTGATGAACTTCCTCTCCAACGAAGATCAACAGATGTTGATGAACGTCAAACATCTTCAACGTACCTCAAAGAATGATGTCGGAAGTGACGAACGATGTCAACATCTTGAAACCTCGAGGACGTAATGCTGCAAAAACGAATGTCAAAGAGTTAGGGGTTTAATTTGTGGAAGTTCTTCCCAATTCTTATTCTAGAAATGATGAACGTGGATCAACCCACGAATAGGTTGATCCACGAATCATGAATTTATGTGGGAGGGTGACTATTATTTTGGGAGTTATTATTCAGAATTATTTTATCTCTAGTTTGGTTGTGCCACAATCCCCGAGCCTCCCCATGATTATAAACTCATAATGCGGAGGGTGCGGGCTGACGCGGACAAAGCACTAGCCCCTCCTTATGTGCGCTCCTTGTGAAAGGATTGTCTAAATTGATGGAAAGGTGGGTTTCAGTCCTTTTTTGTGAAGAGGATGATCCCTGAAGGTCGTAGGTGCAAGAAGAGTGAAGAACGGACCACCAGAGCGCATTCGGTGGTCCGCCTAACAATCTGCCGGTGATGGCCCGTGACAAAAATGGGGAGATGCGGTGCCCACCTGGCGGAGTGCGGAGGGACAACCTGCATCTGGGTGCCTAGCGAGCCACAGTCCCTCGACTATGATAGGAGGGTCCCATGTGTCCGCAGGGTAGATTAGGATGGACGTGGAAGTTGATCACATACCTGCTAGACGACGCACCATAGGTCGCCCATGCGGCCGAGCTTCGGGCTGGCGGGCTACACCCCCAGCCAGAAAGCCGGACCTGCACCGACGGTCCAGACGGATGCTGGTGATCCAGACCCATACCCGGTGGGATAGACCCGTGCCGGTAGGTCAGACCTATGCCCTTCAGGCTGGGCCGGACAAGACCAGGTCACCAGGAGACCCTGTGAGCAGGAACCTCAACCAAACTAGGTCAGGTCCAGCGAGGCCCATTGGGCCTGACGCACTGGCCAGGCTGGACAGGACTAACCCAGAAATAAAATAGTTCAGGTCGAGTTGGTCGAATAAAACTCGGGTATATGGGACCCTCAGGCCAGGTTGGTTGGGTTAGTCCTACCGGGTCGGATCGGGCCTAGACGCAACCAACCCATGTTACTAAAACATCTGTATCTTTCAAACCGAGCATTGTATTGATGAGCCATCTGTGGCATTGGACCCTCTATATGAGACATATCTTCGTTCATGCTATATGGTAACTTTCATAGATTTTGAGATGTGATTACTGGATTGAGGAACAATTCTCCCAAGCGCGCTACATACGGAACCCTACGGTTGGCTGAGACCTGAAGACTGCTGAATATTGACTCTGTGTGACTTGAGAATGGCCATGTGGGAAGATGATCTATGTGACCCAGTAGCCTCATGGTGGGAATTGGCTCTGTGCGACCTCACATACCCATGGTACTCTACAGGAGGAGTACCTGAGTATGACCAAGGTGGGAAGCAGCTCGGTGGGACCTGATAGGCCCACAGTGGGGAGCGACTCTATGTGGCCCAGCATACCCATGGTACTCATTAGGGATGAGTTAAAAATCAGTCCAAGGTTAGTGGTAAGTAACTATTCTGTGACCCAGTAGGCCCATTTTACTCGATAGAGGAGGAGTTCTCCAGTAGTCGAGGCGTTTGATAATGGGACGAATTATTCTTCTATCACTACCCTAAATGTATACCTGGTTTGAAATGAATTTTTCTTTGTAATTTACTTTTATTATTGTTGTGTGGTATTTCCTTTTTGTTTTTGGGACCCTACTGAGTATCGTGTTACTCACCCATGCACGGGATCCGCACACTCGTGTCATGTCCTATGCAGGTGATCGACATTTCGATAGACACTTTGGTGGACAGAAACCTAGCGGTGCTTAGGGAGACAAGACCGACTGACACTAAGATGGTGGACATGGTGGACTAGGGTCAGACGGGCCCCAGTAGGATCTGATGGATAGGATGTTCTACTTCAGCTTTCCATATCTACACTACTCTCGTGTTTAGGTGGGGTTCTCTATGGATGGCCATCAGAGTTCCTTTTGTACCTTGAAGTTTTTAGTTCATCTATTGGATTTGTATTCTGTCCCACTTGTATTAGTTGTAATTGTACTCAGCTCTATTTTAGTGATACTTGTTTCCTTTTTAGTGTGTGGTACTTGTTTGGGCAAGTGTGTGCATACAGGTACTCTGGTAAATGCCTCACACTTGTAGGTTGACACCTTCAGTGATCATCGTCATCCCATGGACTTCAGGAGGTGGGCTTGCGGTAGTCCCAACACGATCCTTAGGGGATGGGTCATGAAAAAGTGGTATAAAAGGGTGGTCAGTCCTACCACCAAGTCCAGGAGTTTGTGTTTTGTTTTCGGGAAACAATGTTAAGTGTTTTGAGTCTGAATTCTAGATTTGGGGAGTCTAGTGTTTGGGAGGTGACCGATGTATCCATACACTAGGACCTTGAATTCTTCTTTTTGGATATATACATGAAAACTTTGGTTGCATAAGTGTGTCCTTATGTTCTATTAAATAGAGTTCAGCTCACCATGTGTAACCTTCTAACTGTGGTACATCTTGATTTATCTCAGGATGAATCTACATGGAAGACCATCTAGGATCCTGATACGAGGTCATGAGGATAGCCCACCTAGAGAAGAGGCATCCATTCAGGGACCAGTTCTAGAGATGGACCCACCGAGTGGTGAACCAGTGCTACTACCACCCGATGGTCAGCATCTACTGCCAGTTTTTCCAGCAGAGGATGTGCGTAGAATTAGTTCCCTATACAAGTTTCAGAGATAGAGACCTCCCAGGTTCTGGGGAGAGACAGATCCTCAGGTCATTAAGGATTGGTTGGAGGTAGTGACGTGGGTCTTCCACTTAGTAAAGACACCACCAGACTAGATGGTGATCTTGGTAGCGAGCCTTCTACCGGGATCTGTAGGGAGATGGTGGAGCTTGACCACCCAAACACACGATGAGGTGACCCACACCTAGGCAGACATCGAGTGGATTTTTCAGGAGTTTTTCCCCATGACCTTGTGCTCTGTGTGCATTCAGAAGATGCTTCACCTATAGTTGGGTGGAATGATAGTGGCTGAGTACTCAGTGAGGTTCACTGAGTTTTCTTTCTACTCAATAAATATGGTGATAGGCCCCTTTTCATGGTTTGAACCTTTGGGAAGGGACTTAGGCGAGAGATAATGACGTTAGTGTTGTCTCTCATCATCCATAATCAGGCTGGGGTGCTGTAGATAGCCCTTCTCGAAGATATATTCTTGGAAGAGGAGGAACCAATAGCTAGATTTTCCAGCAAACCCAAGGTGGCAGAGTCTTCGGCAGGAAACAGATAGCAGACGCGAGGGCCCAAGCGGGCTAGGTATTTAAGAGGATGATCCCAGGACTGAGGGTTGGAAGTTTGGGGATCCTAATCCATATGGTGTCAGTAGGGAGCTAGGTAGTGCTTCACATGTGGTAGGTAGGGACACATGGGTCATGACTGCCTGAACCACCATACAGATGACCAACAGATGGTCGAGGGGCCACCAGGGTTGAGGCAGCGGTTCGAGCGAGGAGGTCCGTAGGGCGGAAGACGTGGCAGAAGAGTAGGCTGAGCAGCAAGCGGTGGGCGACGATTTGAGGTGGTACCGACACCATCAGCATGTGTCCACCCCAACCTCAGGGAGTAGGTAGATAGAGGTGAGCACAACTTCAGGCAGTAGAGGCTTATGACCACGATGCTCCATAGATGATTCGATCTATTATCTCTATCTTCTCCACCCTAGATGCAGTTCTTATAGACACAAGTTCTAGTCACTCCTTCCTTTCCATGATTCTTGATCAGATCTTAGAGATTTCAGTGGAGTATTTAGCTTGATCCTTAATACTAGAGACTCTATGGGAGGGGATTCGATGATTACACAATGGTTCTGGTAGTGTGATATTACTATAGGAGGATAGAGCTTCAGCTTGGATCTTCTATAAGTGACATCGAGGCCTTACAACATCGTCTTGGGTATGGAGTAGTTATCCATAGTTCATGCTCATATCATCTATTTTAGGCATATAGTGTGGTGTGTCCGTGGAGATGGTACCAGGTTTTTCTTCACCGGAGAGAAAGAAACCCTTATAGCATAGGGCAAACTTCCTCAAAATAGGGTGCATCCAATCACTCACCAATTGGATTACCTCACCCCCAGTGTAGTTGATGAGAGGATTCCAAGTTTTCCTATAGTGGTGGACGAGTACGAGGATGTTTTTTATGAGGATATTTCGGGACTACATCCTTAAAGGGAGTTATAATTCTACATCAAACTATACCCTGGTATGACACCGATATCCACACCGGCATATTGGATGGCTCTTTCAGAGCTTTGTGATATGAGGGTATAGCTGGAGGACTTGTAGGAGAAGGGGTTTGTAAGGCCCAATGTATCATGATGGGAATACACGATGATTTTTCAAAGAAGGAAGGTAGGAGTTTGAGGTCGTGTGTGGACTTCTGGTGCCTGAACTAGGTGATTTTGAATAACATGTATCCACTACCAAGAATCGATGGTCTCTTTAATCAGTTGAGTGGGGAAAAGTGGATCTCAAAGATAGACCTCAGATCAGGCTATCCCTAGTTTCGGGTACGTGACAAGGATGTACTGATGATAGTATTCAGGTGTTGGTATGACCACTATGAGTTCCTTGTGATGCCTTTCAGCATGACCAACTCCCTAGTAGTGTTCATGGGACTCATGAACAATATCTTCCAGACTTACCTTGGTTGGTTTGTTGTGGTCTTCATTGATGACATGTTGGTGTACTCAGCGTTAGAGGAGGAACACGCTACACACCTACGGATGGTCCTGGATACACTATGAGAGAACCAGATTTATAGTAAGCTCTCAAAGTGTCAGTTTTGGAAACAAGAGATCTACTTTATAGTACATGTCATCTCAGAGGATAGAGTTGCAATAGATTTGGCGAAGATAGAGGCAGTGCTTTCTTGAGGGCCACCCAAAAGCGTGACTGAGGTGTAGAGCTTCTTAGGGTTGGATAATTACTATCGGAGTTTTGTTCCAGACTTTCCAGAGTATAATTAACCTTATCGTCTTTGATACAGAAGGGATAACCGTTCGTGTGGATAGAGAAATGTCAACAGAGTTTCCAGAAGCTGAGGCAGATACTGACTAGTGCCCCCTATCTTGAGACTACCAGAGGAGGGTGTTGGGTATATAGTTTACTATGACACATCAAGGACCATACTGGGTTGTGTCCTTATGTAGGAGTGAGCAGTGATTAGCTACATCTCCCGACAGTTGAGATAGAATGAGCAGAACTACAAGGCCCATGACCTGGAGTTAGTAGTAGTGGTCTTTGCCTGGAAGATGTGGCGACACTACTTAGTGGGTGAAAAATTTATAGTTTACTCCGACCATAAGAGTATCAGGTATATCTTCTCCCAGAATGACCTAAACCAAAGACAATGGCAATGGCTATAGTTCCTCCAAGAATATGACTTTTAGATAGTCTATACTCCTGGGAAGGGGAACATGGTGGGAGACACCCTCGGCAGGAGGACCGGTTTGCAGTTGCTGGGTGAGGTGACAGAGCAGTTAGCTGCGATGCAGATATCCTTCATGGATGATGGTGGATATTATTACCTTCATTCAATGAATGTTACTCCCCCGCTCTTAAAGTGAGTCAAGGAGGCACAACTGGTGGATGTTGACGGCCTGAAATGCTCAGTTATCCTTAGGATCAGCTCCTGATGGATTTTTGATAGGTGGAGAGCACATCATTATTTTCAGAGGGCACAACATAGTTCAAAGGACGTTGTGGGAGGATGTGTTGAGGGAGTTCCATAAATCCTCTTTGACCTTCATACTAGAGTGGAGAAGATTTACCAGGACCTCTGACGTTAGTACTGGTGGCCAGTGATGATGAAAGTGGTGGATGAGTTTGTTTAATGATGACTAAATTTTAGCAAGTGAAGGCTGAGCATAAGGTTCCAACAGGCTTGGCCCGGGAAATCAAGGTACCAGAGTGGAAATGGGATGGTGCCTCAATGAAATTTGTGACTAGGTTACCACATAAATCCAGGGGCCATGACTCTATCTAGGTGATCGTTGACTGACCCCCGAAGTCAGATCACTTCCTACCCATCCAGGAGGAGGGATCGATAGAGGGATTGGGATGTCTCTATGTCCAGAAGATAGTGCAACCTCATGGGGTGAATTTAATGACCATATCTGATCATGAAACTCACTTTTACATCCTGGTTGTGGAGGGGATTATAGGAGGTGTTTGAGACACAACTGAACTTGATCACATCTTTTCATCCCCAGACGGATGGTCAGACAGAGTGGACCATATAGACCTTAGAGGACATGTTATATGCTTTCGTCCTGGATTTTGTTCATAGTTGGTAGGACCACTTGCCACTAGTGGAGTATTCATACAATAATATCTATCACTCCGCCATTGGCATGACACCATTTTAGGCCTTGTACGGGTGGCCATAAAGATCACCCCTATGCTGGACAGACCTTGGGGAGTCGACACTAATGGGTCCAGAGTTGGTATAGGCTACCACCGCGAAGGTGCAGATAATCCAGAAGTGGATGAGGACTAAACAAAGTAGGAATAAGTCTTATTCCAACAAGATATGGAGACCATTGTAGTTTGAGGAGTGTGATCAGGTATTACTTCGGGTCTCACCCCAATGAGGATTATATAGATTTGGTCGGGACGACAATCTATCTATGAGGTTCATTGAACCTTTTCTGATCTCGAGCAGAGTTGGAGAGGTGGCATACCTCCTGGCTCTTTCCCCCCAGATGCACTAGGTGCATGATTTTTTTCACGTGTCACAGCTAAAGAGATATGTGATTGATCCATCTCACGTCATCGACTGGGGTGAGATGGACTTTGATGATGGGGAAACGTTTGCGGAGTTCTCAGTGTAGATAGAGGATCGACAGGATCAGGTCCTAAGTGGTAGGTCGATTCCTCTAGTGTGAGTTTAGTGGTAGGATGGTAATATATAGGATAACACATGGGAGTGGGAGGCTCAGATGCTTTCTCAGTACCTCCATCAGTTTGATTAGTTTTTGTTTCGTATTTTGGGGGCGTAAATCACTAAGGTGGGGATAATTTAATTTATCAAAAATTTTGTGTAATTTTTTGAAATTATATGGAATTATTACGAGACCAAACACTTTGATGGAATGTGATTCCAATGACCGATGAGCCCGAAACATAATTTATAACTTTTTTTATGTACACTAATGTAAATGTGTGATCGAGTTTTTCTTATTTTTGAACCGGTGCTCGGATCAAAAATCTAAGGGCACCATTGAATTCAGAATGTTGCGATTCACTATGAAATGACTTAAATTTGGACGAAAAGGGTCAAATGAAAAAGTTAATTTTTGGACTTCTCAAAAAATAATAAAATAATTTTAAAAGCTATTTTATTTTCTTTACTCATCCGTTGAGCGAGGCCCATTAGGCCTTGCCCTCAGGCCAGGCTGAAACGAACCAACCAAGACCCAAATCATGTCAGGTTGATTCAGTCGAATTAAACTGAGGTATGTGGGACCCCAGGGCTGGTTTGGTCGGTTTCGTCCAACCAGGTCAGGTGAGGCCCATACGCAACCAACCCCTGTTTACTAAAAACACCCGTATCTTGAAAACTGAGTGTTCAATTGATGATCTATTTACAACGTTGGGACCCTCTCGATGAGGAAGATATTTTGGAATAATCTATGTTGACTATCATAGAAGTCGAGATGTGAATAATGGATTCATGAGTGGTTCTCACAAGCATGCTACATACGGAACCCTAAAGTCGGCTGAGACCTAAAGACTGTTGACTATCGACTTTGTGTGACTCGATGAAGGCATAGTGGTAAGTATCTCTGTGTCACCCGGAAGGCCCATGGTGTGGAGTGACTCTATGTGACTCGAAAGACCCACAATACTTGACAGGAAGAGTACCTAAGTATAACCAAGGTGAGAAGGGGATTTGTGTGACCCAACAGGCTCACAGTGGAGAGTGGATCTGTGTGACCCAACATACCGATGGTACTCATCAGGGATGATTACCAAAATAGTACAAGGTTAGTGGTAAGTAGATTCTATGTGACCCGGAAGGCCCAAAGTACTCTATAGAGGAGGAGTCCACCAGAATCTAAAAATTTTCATAATTGTAATGATTATTCTTCTATCACTACCCAAAATGTATTCTTTGTGTGAGATATCTGGTGCTTTGTTATTTACTTTGAGGATTGATGTGTAGTTTTTAATTTTTGTTTTGGGTTCACTATTGAGTATCGCCTTACTCACCCATGCACAGGCTTCTCCCACTCGTGTCGTGTCCCGTGTAGGGGATCTGTATTTCAACAGAGACTTTGGTGGACCGGGACCCAGAGGTGCTCAGGGAGATGAGACCAACGGATGCTACGATGGTGGACTTGGTGGCCTAGGTCCAAGAGGGGCCCGATTGGATTGGGTGGATAAGAAATTATACTTTGGCTTCTAGTAGTTACACTACTCTCACGATTAGGTGGGGTTTTCTATGGATGTCCATCAAAGTTCCATTTTTTATCTTTCAATTTTTAGTTCTTTTGTTGGGTTTATATTATGGCCCAATTTTATTAGTTGTACTTGTACTCATTTCTTTTTTAGTGATACATTTTTCCTTTTTAGTGTGTGGGACTTGTTTGGGAATGTGTGTGAATACAGGTACTTGGGAAAATGACTCCCACTTGAATGTTGATACCTTCATCACTAGTCTCCATCCCCTAGCCTTTGGGAGGTGGGCTTGGGGTAGTCACAACACAGGCCACAAGGGATGGGTCGAGGCACCATTAAAGTGAACCTATAATCTATTATTATGTACAAAGGAATGCACATGTAATATGTCTCACCATGATGAAAACTAATAATAGTTGGAATAAAATAATAAACTACATAAAAAATTAATGGGGATAAAAAACAAATAAAAATCCAACTGTGAATTCTAGCCTAACACTTCTGGTAAATATATCATTTATTTGGAATATGCTAATGGATTTATATAAAGTGGCTCACCCATCCACATAAAATCAGGTATGTACTCCATATCTACATAGGAGCTCCAAGACATCTAAATGAAAATGAAAAAAATAATGGAACTTGAGGCACAACCATAGGCATACACATGACAACTTGAAACTACTGGGCTCTAAGACTCTAATGGAATTATCCAAAAGGGTGAAATGACTCTACGCTAGACCCTAGAGAACCTATTATATCCCATAAGGTATGATAAGAAATTAATCCTCCTAATGAGGTCCCAATAGTGTATAATAACCCAAGTGTCCCTCTATACATGGACCTAACAGATGCACTATCCTAGGGGTCACATCAATCCATGGACCTGACAGATATACTATCCAAGGGGTCCTACCCAAATAGTTGGGAGTTCTAAACATCCAATGTAGGTAACATATATCCAGTGTAAAACTCTCAACTAGATGGGTTCACACATCCAATGTTTTCATTAACTCCATAAGAACGTCTAACCACTACCAGTTCACATAATAGAGAACGAGATAAAAACTCAAGGTCAATTATTGGTTCAAGATATCCCTTAGGTCTACTAAAAAACCCAAGTTCTGACTACAAATTTCCTCATACATCTCTTCTAAAGTACACTATAACATGTGTCAATCTAACTCTTGAAGCCAACATAAAAAAAATCTAAATTATATGTTTCAATCAATTCACAGCTAAAGTCCATGTAGGATGTGGTTCAATCCAACTCTCAAACCCATCATCCAAAAAACTTAATTAGCAGCACTGATCTACTCTTGGTTCTTAGAACTTGGGGCTCCCATGGTATTTGAGACCACAACATAATGCGATGTCCTACAATGGATCCCCTGATTCACTCGAGATCTCAGACCACACCCATCAAACAAACCTCAAATAGACCAAACACAAAATAAAGAGTAGGAAACCCTACTAGGGGTTCCTTCATCTCATCCATAAAACAATATCCAATCCTGACATTATAAATATCCCTAAGATGACCTCATCAGCCTCCAACTAATCCTTGACCAATATAATTCCCATAAGGGCATCAAATAGCATGAGAAAAACTATAAAGGAATTCTAAATAGTCTCTATAACCACCTCAAAAGTAGTAAAACCATTATGTTCTCCTCAGTATAAGAAAAACCTTGGGGGAAAATCCCATTGAAAGAAAATATTTTCCATCCTCCATGAAAAACAACTCATCCTTGTATACTGCCTCTCTCATAAGGGAATCCAAGTGGGTCCCTCAAAACCATCTCAATAACACAAGAACACCCAAATGTAATGGAAATCCCATGAATTAAACCCATCCTAAAGGATCCAAATGCTCCAATACTAAAACATGTGATTTAATCCACAACTTCTCTTAACCCAAGAAACTAGTCCCAATATATAAGGACTACCCAAAATATCCTTAGGCATATTACATGATACTAACTTTTGGAATTTGTCCAAAATAACCTCAAAGAAAATGGAACTAAAATCCACAAGCTAATCCAACTAGAGATATCATGACCCTCACTCGGGTCGCATATCACACAATTCAACATGTTGATGGATTCTAAATCCAAACCTTGATGAAATCCTCTTGAAAATTCTCTCCCAAACCAAAACACCATACATAAATCCTCTAAACACTAAAAGGATTCCACCATTAGGATATACCAAGAAAAGATCTAAAAATGGGATACACCAAGGAGGAAAATCACTTGGCATGAACTTCAGGTACATTTCATGTACCCCAAAGGTCCTCTCTGGTCATGTTCTATAGCCCACTCGATATGTACTTATCCAAAGTGAACAACATGTTTGTCGAGTACATGTGTGTACACCACATGAAATGTACATACATGTACCTATCCATGCGCCCCCACATGGGTTCTAGCCAACTATTGTATGTTTCTACTAGGCATATACCACAAACAAGATCTAACTGTGTTCCCCACATGTATGTGTGCTCCAAAATGGGGAGTATGACCATGAACCTAGCCACAACCTAAGTCTCCCCTAAATGGAGTTTCTTAAGCACACATGTTGTGTAAAATATTCTTACTGACATCTATAGAGACCATATCCTTTTACACAAAACATTACATGATTTTAAGCATGATTAAACTTTAAAATACAAGCTAAGTATCATAAAGTCTAGTGAAGACTATGTACATAAAAATAAAAACAAGAAACTAAATAAAATATTTCTTTTATTTAATATTCATAAAGAGGTACTACATTCCATCATTCTCATACATCTTAATAGGATAACCTATGGATAACATAAAAAAATGGATAAGCTAAAAATCCTAGTAATGGAATAAACATATGAATAAAGCTTTAGCACATGGGTTGGGACATAATGATATAAAAAGGTATTGAACATGATTGAACATTTGGAATCATAACATATAAAAAATGGGATCATATAAACATGGAGTCATAGTAATGTGAAAGAAACATACAACATGACTTTATCATGAGTAAAGGCTCATTTCACATAGAGGAGTAGAAGTCATGGTTAACCACCAAGACTATTGCACATGGTAGCATGAGTCAAGGCTAACTGCCAAGACCGTTGCACATAACTTCTCATGAGACTCAAATTTACCCAATTCATTGGAGTAATATTTGGGATCACCCATCATAACATGTTCATGAATACTCTAGACACATATGGAATCATACATAATCAATCACACTTAAACATAATGGTTACCCATAATAAGAATCGTGTATCATAATCATGTCATAAATCATAACAAATGGGATTATCATTAAAATTTCTATGAAGGAAAGTAATTTGATCATTAATGGACAATAATAGGTTAGAATAGGCATGTATCATGAAAAGTGATGTCAACTTGAAGTAATAACACGTAAAAAGAGTACTTAAGAAACTATATAATTAAAATATTTTAGTGTGGTAAAAAGAAAATATCAAAAGTCATTTAAAACATAAAAGGGAATAATATTTTATATAAAAAAATAATTGAAACAATAAGGTTTTCATAACAAAATAGTTATCTTATAAAATTAATTTTTTATAAAAAAAATTATAGTGTACTTGAAAATGGTATGAATTCGGGAAGGTTCCTTAAAACGAGGTTTCTTATCGGGAAGTATTGAGGAGGGAACTACTTAAAAAAAATTCATACCTAAAAGATAATGATTAATGGACCAGATTACATGAGTTTTGAGGATGTAAAAAAAATTATAAGATATACATAAAAATAAAAGAAAACTTAATTTGGGTAAAAATAAAGATAGAGCAACCTGAAGAAATAATGGAGGTTTGGGTAGAATCCCTTACCATAAGTCCGATGGTGTCCTTCAATTGATCTTAATGTCTTGGATAACCAAATTAAGTTAATTAATTAGAATTTAAATAACCAATTATTCATTTAATTTATTTATAATAACCTTATTAAGTTCATTCATGACTTTTTTGATGGGTTAAGTGGTTCAATTTCATTGTTTGTGAGCGTTTGTTTCCTTGGTTTTCATGATTTGTTTACTTCTATACATGCAGGGAGAAACATGTAAGATGATAATGGTTGTAAAAAATTAAATTTTTATGTTATTAGTGAACATATATAAGATTAAATTGTTATAAAATTAATTTATTTATTTGGAATGAAGATGAATCATTATTTAAAACTTTAATGATAACTATTTTGACAAATTGGCGGTGTCAGATCACAATGAACACATTTTGATTTATAAATTAATATATCATATAAAAAATGATTTAGGAACCTTAAATAAGTTATAATACATATATTAAAGTCTATTTCAACCATAAAAAGGGTTTCATGACCATAATTGATTATGATAATAGAAATTTAAACCTCGTCGTCCTTAAATGTAATAAATTAACAAATCTCAGATCGTGCTTTCATTTCTAGTATAAAAGTAGGGGAAAGTAGAAATGATGATGAGTTAATCCATTATCATAAAAATATTCAAGTACATGTAAGGTATTGTATTTATCATAACATTTGGATGAAATGATGTTAGGAAAGAAAAATAAAGAAAGGAACATGAAAGAAAAAAATGAAAAGAGGAATTTTCCTCTTGAATATATCTTCCTTGAGAACCTCTTTAGGCGAGAGGATTTGGTATTTTGAAGATACCAAGAGATTATGTATGTGGGAGAGGATTTTATGGTTATATTTTAGTAGAATTTAGACTAGGAACAAGGCTTGGGAGGTGTGAATAGAAGGGGGGTGAGGGTGGTTTTTATAGTGGGGGAGAGGAGGGGTTCCTCATTATTTCAATCATTAGTTTAATATTTTTTCTCAAGACTATGAATGTTCTAAATTCTTATGAACAAAAATACTAAATATATCATGTGAGTTAAAACCAGAGGTGCTTACCTTATCCATGATTCTAGTAATAGTGTATTGAACTCATAATGTATATATATGGTAAATTACTGTATTTCACTATTTATAAAAAATTCAATTATTTTAGAGAAATACCAAAAAGATCACCCTAACAATATTTTGATATTTAGAATTAAAAACTGAACTCCATTTTTCAAAAATAATCTTCGAAATATTATAAATTTAATTTTTAGTTAAAATCAAAATTTACTTGAAAAATACAACTTTTAAAATTAAAACTTCTCTTAAAACACTTTGAAAAATTAATTAAGGTTTCATAAAATTATATTATGATAATAAGAAATCAAAATAATAATTTATCAATTCATTTTATGAAAATAAATTATCATTTAATTTATTGAGTTAATTATACAATTGTAATTTAATATACACTACTTACAAAAATACCAACACTTAATCAATATTTTTTAATATATTTATTTACTTATATTAAGATATAATTACAGCATATTGTAAATTATAAGATGGATAAATTTTATTTATACTTTAATTTGTGAGTTTACTATTACATTATCCAGTTTACTATTCATAAGGTTCATATTACTATTCTTAAGGTCAAGTTACTATTTCATCGGTATATGTTTCTTAACTTATAGATATACCTTTTATTTCACTAATTTCTCATTTATAAGGTTTTAATTGTGTTTTATAAGTAATAATATATTATTATACTATAAGACATGATTATAAGAATGGAATTGTATTGATAAACATTTGGTCATTATATTCTACCCCCTTATGAAATTTCACTCTTAAAATTTTATTTATATTTTATGCTATAAATAGGTGTGGGTACTTTTCCTTCATTGATTCCTCCAGTTCCCATGTTTCCTCTTCAAACTTATAGTTCCACCATAGTACTTTGACCAGGTGAGAAGTCTTGTTGCATAGAACTTTATCTCTTTGATCTAAGATATTCACTGACTACTTCTCATAAGAAAGATCATTATCTAACTGTACCACCTATGGAGATAGTATATGTGAAGGATCTAGTATGTAATTTCTTAATAGGGATACATGGAAGACATCATGTACTTTATACATAGTAGGTGGAAGTTCATGTTAATATTCCACAACTCCAACACGATCAAGAATATCGAAGGGGATAATATACCTGGGAATTATCTTTCCTTTCTTCCCAAACCTCATGGCCTTATTCCAAGGAGATATGCTTAAGAATACCATGTCTCCAAATTTGAACTCATGGCCTCATCGACGATTGTATGAAAAACGTTTCTGTCGACTTTGGGCTACCTTGATGTGATGATGAATGGTTTTCTCATTCTCCACTATTTCTTCAACCATTTAAGGTTCTAGAATCTTACACTCACTGAATTCAAACCAACATGTTGGTGTTCTACACTTTTTCCCATAAAGTGATTTATATAGTGCCCTTTAGATGTAGGAGTGGAAACTATTTTTGTAAGAGAATTAGACCAGTGGAAGATGTTGGTTACACCATCCTTTAAATTCCATAGAACATGATCTCAAAATATCTTCTATTTTCTGAATAATTTTCTTAGATAGGCCATAATTTTGAGGATGATAGACCATGCTGAAGTTCAAATCAATTCTTAGAGAGTGTTGGAGACTTTTAAAAAATTTCAAGGTGAATATTGGATCTAGATAGGATATAATAGAAATTAGTACTCCTTGATACCTTACCACCACTTTGATATATATCCTTGAAAGTTGATCCAATGAGAAGTCCACTCAAATTGAGATAAAGTGAGTTTTATTTATAAGATGATCCACAAAGACCCATATAGAACTGTTTCATCTAGATTTTCTTAGAAGCCAAGTGAAAAAGACTATGGAAATGTTCTCCCACTTCCATATTGGTATGGGTAGTGGTTGAATCAACCCCTTATAGTTAAACCTTTCCAACTTCACTTGATGACATACTAGACACTTTGATGGATATTCAGCAATATCCTCTTTATATTGTCCCACCAAAAGTTCTCTCGGAGATCTTGATACATATTTTTTCTCCATAGGTGAATAGAGAAGGTTGATCTATGTGTGTTATTAAAATATATTTCTTTATCTATGGATTATATGGTACCCATAATCAATTCCCAAATATTACAACTCATTCTTCATCAATCTTGAACTCAGAGGATTTCCCATTTCTAATATCTTCCACCCTTTTCAAAATTTCCACATTTTTCTTTGAGCATCCTTTATTTTCTTCAAGAGGTATGGTTGAGAAACCATTTGAGAAAGGATTGTTTATGTTCCTCCATTAATGATTCCCATGTCATTCCTCTACAAATATAATAATGTTGGATCCTTCTCAACTCACATCATTGATAAAGATGTAGGATTTTTTCTATTTAGATAATTCACCACCTTATTTTCCGTACTAGGATGGTAGTGGATCGAGCAGTCATAATCCTTGATGAGCTCTAACCATATTCACTGGTGCATATTAAGATCTTTCTATGTGAATATATATTTGATACTCTTATGATCAGTATATATCTCACACTTCTTCCCATATAGATAATGTCACTATATTTTCAAAGTAAAGATCACAAATGTCTACTTCAGATCATGTGAGGGATAGTTTTACTAATGTATTTTCAACTATCTTGAGGTGTTTTCTATCACTATATGATTTTTCATTAGTAAAAAACCTAATAATTTCTTTTAAGCATCTTTGTGCTCCATAAATATTTATCCACTTGTTGGGAGTATGGATATTGGTGCATTGATAAACCTCTTTTTGAGCTCCTTAAAGCTTTCCTCACATTCTTGAGTCCAGAAAAACTTCACCCCCTTCTATGTCAGTTTTTTCATTGGGTTTGAAAATCATGAAAAGTTCTTCACAAATCGAAGATAAGTTCCAGCAAGACCGAGGAAGCTATGGATATCCATTATAAATGTTTTCCTAGTCCACTCTTCAATTTAATTTTTCTTAGAAGGACCCACCTATATTCCTATTATAGTGATAACATGCCCTAAGAATGATAATTAATCCATCTAGAACTCACATTTAATTTACATTGCATATATTTTCTCCCTTCATAATGTCTTCAGTACTATATTCAAATTCTCGTCGTGATCCTTATTTCTCTTGGTGTATATCATAATATCATCATTAAAGACTACCAAAATTTTTTCGAGGTAATATATAAACATTTATTCATTATATCCATGAAAATTTATGGAGAATTAGTGAGTCTGAATGGTAGTGTTGGTTAATTCTTCTTTCCTCACCTTTAATTGGTGATATTCCGAATGAAGGTACACCTTAGAGAAATAACCGACCCCATGAAGCTGATTGAATGAGTCATCTATATGAGGTAGGGGATAATTGTTCTTTATCATGATTTTATTGAGCTTAAAATAATCAATGAAGTTGCATGTTGAACCATAATTCTTATTGAAAAAGAGGACTATCACACCCCATGGTGAAGCACTCGGGCATATAAAACCCTTCTCTAGATTCTCCTGTAACTGTTGCTTCAACGCTTCCAACTCTATAGTGGAAATTATATAAGGTGTATTTGATATAGGTGGAGATACAAGAATAAGATCAATTGAGAACTCAACCTCTCAATCAGGTGGAAGACCAGTTAATTCTTTAGGAAATACACTAGTTTAGTCCCTTAAAATGAGCTTGTCTTGGAGCGTGATTCTTTCTTTTCTCTCAATCATTTGATCTAGAAATGCTTTCTAATAATTTAGTAATATAAAAACTTGAGAAAATTATTCTAAAGAAGATTAATCTTCCTCCTTATACTTGTAATGAATTAGAGGATTCTTAGGGATGTGGATAGGGATCTCCCTTTCCTAAAAGTTGATTTTGGATTTGTATAAATACATCCAATCCATGCCCAAGATAACATCGAACTCCACTAAAGGAAGTATGGAAACATTTTTTGGGAGGTTCAGTTCATAAACATTTACCAGGGAGTAGTTATAAACCTTGAATGAAATAATTTCCCCATTTTCTATTCTCACTGATAACTCAACATCCAAATTTTGAGGTGATGTTTGAATAGATCTACTAAACTTGTCAGATATGAGAGAATGCGTAGAACAAAAATAAAATAGTACGTTTTCTATTCTTGAATGAATAACTAGAGTACCTGTCACCACATAATTGTCTGTCTATACCTCAGCAGTAGTGATAGAATAAGACATTCCTTATTTTCATGAAGGTCATTGTTTATTGCCTCTAACAACCTTTCGCATAAAAAAATTGTTCACATAATTCCCGGTTTCCTTGTAGTTGAAACACTGCACTACTAGCTAAGAATTGATTTTAATAATCCTTTATTATTCCACATTAGTGGGATTCTTCCTATCCCTATGGTAGTTCTTAGACATATGTCCCAATCTCCCACATTTGAAACAATTCCTGGTTCCCTTTAGATAGTTCCCAAGATGCTTCTTCCCACAATTTTGACATGTGGGATGTTCGATCTTTTATCCATCAGGAAATTTATTTACCTAACCACCCATATTAGACTCCATTTACCACTTTTTTCATTGGGCCCAAAAGAATATTGAGAGTCTCTGATCCCAATTTTAACCTTTAGGGAACAACAAAGAATCTAATCATAACTTTCAAAGTCTCAAATTGCTAACACTTTTCTTAGACTTGGATTTAGTTCGCTAAATGAGAGATATAACTTTCTTTCACTGTTCATGACACAATTAGAGGCATATCTTACAAGCCTTATGAAGTTTTCTTCATACGCCCCTATGGAATCATCTTACTTATTCTTACGTTTGAGGAACTCTCTTTCCATCATGTGATAGAGGGTTTATAGAAGATATTTATTGCAAAACATTTTCTTGAATTACTCCAAATCCATGGAATTAATTTCATCCTGGGACTTCGTATTGTTGATTAGTGTCTACAACTGATCAGCTTCCCCATCAAAATTATAGACTACCAGCACAAATTTATCTTCTTCTAAGCACTAGAGGATATAGAATATCTTTTCAATGCATTTAATCCATTGTTCTATAAAGAGGGGATCAAAAGATATAATAAAAATTGGAGGCCTCTTCATTATAAAGGATTCTACATAAACTTTCTCTTTCTTTAGAGAAGGAGGGTATTACACATGATTAAAGTTATTATTCATAAATTCAGCCAGCTGAGAAAGTACTATCATAATGTTTTGAGCACCGGTTCCCATAATATTAGGAATATCATTAGGGTAATCATCACATTTCCTATCACATTGATTTTTGGTACATGGTTTTCTATTTCCCACCATTATCTTTGAAAAATAAAGTACAATTAGAGGGATTGAATACATATCAATTAATAATAAAAAGGAAACTTTAAATATAAAAGGATAAAATCTTAAAGAAGAAGTATATCCTAACTTGTGATTCCATAGGTTTTAATCTAGTTTATCTAGGATCTATTTCCAAACATATATTCTTATGGGATTTTTTGTTCCCTTAGTAATGGTTCATAATGATCTTATAAAGTTACCAAAACATATCCCCCAGAAGTGTCAAACTAGGAGTGCAGTAAGGCCCATTATCGTGCACCAGTTACCATTCATGTCTAGCTCAAAGTGGTGTTTTTAAGTTTTACCACTAGATACATATATTCTAGATCCACATCCAGTTGTTAGTATCTATATAGGGATGTATTTTCTTGATAAACCACTTACTCTATACTTACAAAAATTTAGGAATTTTTTCTTATGCTTAGTTTCTTTCTTAAGGTTCTTACAAAAGTTCTTTGTTCCTAATATCTAAAAATAAATAGACCATACTCTAATACCAACTATAGAAACCCTATACTTTTACACAAAACATTACATGATTTTAATCATAATTAAACTTTAAAATACATTCCAAGGATCATAAAGTCTAGTGTCTTGGAAGACTAGGTATACAAAACTCAAAACATGAATATAAATAAAAATTTTATTTATTTAAACTTCATAAAGATCTACTAACTTACATTGTGATCATACATATTCATAGGATAACATGGGGATAACATGAACATGGAGAAGAGCTAAAAATCCTCGTAAGGGAATAAACATAATAATAAAGCTTTATAACATGGGTTAGGACATAATGATATAAAAAGTAATGGAACATGATTGAACATATGAAATAATAACATATAAAACATGGGATAATATAAACATGGAGTCATAGTAATGTGGAAGAATGATAAAACATGAATTTATCATGATTCAAGGCTCATTTAACATAGAGGAGCAAGTGTCAAGGTTAACCACCAAGACCGTTGCACATGGTTGCACGAGTCAAGGCTAACTGCCAAGACTGTTGCACATAAAATCTCACGAGACTCAACATTACCCAATGAATTGGAGTAATATATGATCACACCCATAATAACATGTTCTTTAATATGATTTCCATATATATAATCATACATAATCAATCATATTTAAACATCAGTGTTACCCATAGTAAGAATTAGGTATCATAATCATGTCTTAAATAATAACAAATGAGAGTATCATAAAAATGTCCATGAAGGAAAGAAATTAGTCAATTAATGGAAGATCATAGGGTAGAATAGTCATGTACATGAAATGATATGTCAAATTGAAGTAATAACATATAAAAATAGTACTTAGGAAACATTAGAATTAAAACATTTTAGTGTCGTTAATGGAAAATATCAAAGGTCATTTAAAACATAAAAGGGAATAATTTTTTTATAAAACCAGAAGTTAACCAAGAATATTAACATAATAAAAAGATTTATTTTATAAAAATAATGGTTTGTTAAAAATATATTATATAGTGTACTTGAAAATGATAAGAATTCGAAAAGTTACCTTAAAACGGGTTTGGTTATTGGGAAGTATTGGGGAGGGAACTACGTAAAAACATATATATCCCTGAAAGAGAATGATCAATGTACCTTGATATATAATTTTGAAGAATGTAATTTTTTTATAATATTTACATAAAAAGAACATATAGATTCATTTAGGTAAAAAGAAATATAGATCAACCCAAAGGAATAATGGCGGTTCGAGTAGAATCCCTTACCTAAAGTCCGATGGTGTCCTTCACTTGATCTTAATGTCCCGAAAAAAAAATTAAATTCAATAATTAGTATACATAGAACCTATTATTCATTTAATTGATTTATTATAACCTTTTGAAGTTTATTCTTGATCTGTTTAGTGGGTTAATAGGTTCAATTTCATTTTTGGGAGCCTTTGTTTCCTTGGTTTTCATGATTGGTTTACTTTTATACATGTAAGGATAAAATTATAAGATGATAATGGTTTTATAGAATTTAAGTTGTTTGTTATTATTGAACATACATAACATTAAATTTTTATAAAATTCATTAATATATTTAGAGTTAATTTGAATCATTATATAAAATAGTAATGATAACAGTTTTGGTTAATTGGCGGTTTTTGATCACACCGAACACATTTTGATTTATAAATTAATATCATGTGTACAAAAAGATTTCAGAACCTTAAATAAGTTATAATACATATATTATAGTTTGGTTCAACCATAAAAATGGTTTCATGACTAGAATTTATGAAGGTAATAGAAATTTAAAATCGGTCGTCTTTGAATGTGATAAATTAACACATCTAGGATTCTATTTTCATTTCTAGTATAAAAGGAGGGGATATGATAGATGATGATTAATTAATCAATTATCATAGAAAAATTATAGTAAATTTAAGGTAATTAATTTATCATATCATTTGGATGAAAGGAGGTGAGGAGAGAAAAAGAAATAAAGGAACGTGAAAGAAATAAAAAAAATGAAAAGAGGAATTTACCTCTTGAATATATCTTTATGAAGAACCTCTTTAAGGGAGAGGATTTGGTATTTTTAAGTGACCAAGGGTTGTGGGAAATGGGATAGGGTATTGGGGAGATATTTGATCAGAATTTGGACTAGGAACTAGGCTTGAGAGGAGTAAAGAGAAGAGGTTATGGGGAGAGGGGGGTTATAGTGGGGGAGAGGAGGGGTTTCCTATTATTTTAATCATTAGTTTAATATTTTTGATCAAGACTATAAATAGTCTTGATTATTGTGACAAAAATATTAAATAGATAATGTGAGTTAAAACCAAGGGTACTTACCTCATCCATGATGCTAATAATATTGTATATAACTCATACTGTATATATTTGGTAAATTATCGTATTTCACTATTCATAAAAAATCAAGTATTTTAGAAAAATCCCAGAAATGCACCCCAAACATCTTTTTTACGTGTATAATTAAAAAATGAACTCCATTTTTTAAAAATAAGTCTCTAAATATTAGAAATTTAATTTTTAATTAAAATTCTAATTTACATGAAAAATACAAATTTTATAATTAAAACTGATTTTCTTGCACTTTGAAAAATTAATTAATGTCCCATAAAATTATATTATGATAATAAGACATGAAAATAATAATTTATAAATTCATTTTATGAAAATAAATTGTCATTTAATTTATTAAATTAGTCATAAAATTGGAATTGAATATACCTGACTTACAAAAATACCAATACTTAATCAATAACTTTTAAAATATTTATTTACTTATACTAAGATATAATTATACCATATTTTCACTTATAAGATGGATAAATTTTATTTATACATTAATTGGTGAGGTTACTATTAAATTATCCAGTTTACTATTCATTAGGGTCACATTACTATTCTAATGATCAAGAAACTATTTCATCAGTATGTGTTTTTGAACTTCTAGAGATACCTTATATTTCATGCATTACTCATTTATAAGGTTTTAGTTGTGTTATATAAGTGATCTTATGTGATTATACTATAATAAATAATTATTAGTAGTGAATTCCATTGATAAAACATTGGGTCTTTAAAACATCACTTTAAATGAAGAACACATAACGTGTGTTCCCTGAACTACATGACAAGTAAATGGGTTTCATGAACAAAAATCCCTTGCGAAGCCTTTGAAACCACTAATTAGACCAAAAGGACCATATATCCTTTCCCAAGGTGTCCCCAGTAACTGATAGAAGGCTTTAAAATCTAAAAATAACCATGCTATGAGCATTTTCAGAAAAAAAATTAAAATAGGTCTACCTCTGGGTGGAAACCATTATTGTTTCGCACTGAATCAATGCCACACATTCATTGATGCCCAATCTAGCTTCAGACGATCATACTGGGTGCCTCCTCTTCCTAACTCTCCCTCTTCTTCCCCCTCCCTATCTTGGCCACATGACATAGGTTCTCTAAGGGGGCCTATGTGAGAATATAAATGATGAAAAGAAAATAAAAAATAAAAAAAGGAAAATGAAAAGAATGTAAAAGAAAAAAAGAAATGAAAAGGGGTCCCAACCCCGACCCCAATACCCAGGAAGTGTTTATGACTCATTTTAGAAAAAACACCATATTAGACTCAACCATATATAATCAATATTAATCCAAAACATTGTTTAAAAAATATCATCGAACAGACATGCATTAATAAATTAATATTTAGTTAATTAAATATTTAATATTCTATGAAATATGAAAGACATAGATTTCTACCATACTCCATTCCTATGGTAAACACCATATTGTGGGACAAACAGAGTGGTTATAAAAATTATATAAGATCATATCAGAGGATAAGTTATTATTTTTTCCCTTAAAACACTTTTGGGATTAAAAAGTTCAAATTTCTCTTGATTTTCAACAACCCATGACGACGTGAGTTGTAAAATTGACGATTATTAGAGATTTGACTATGTGTTGTTTAACCATCCAACTTCTTATTCCATATGGTTTTTTATCATGTTATTATTTTTATTTACATGGGGAAAAGTATTATAATACCATATATTTTTATTCTTATATAGATGATTATTAGAAATTTAAATATGTATTTTTTTGACCACTCCCCTTATTTATTAGGACAGGTTATGATCATGTCACCCCTTAATAAAAATGGTGAAATGTATTAATATTCTTGATGATTGTTTGCTATTAACACATGTTTATCATGTATTAATATTTCATATTCTTCATTAAACAAAAATTTATGATTTTATTTAGCCAATGGTTCTTTAGGGAATGGTATAAAATGTATTATTTACTATTATAGTGAATGAATTGGACTTAATCGGGTGATGTGTGGGGCCCAAAATTATATATCCCCTCAACTCATCCATTGGTCTCATGTGATAAAAAAGGTTTGGTTATTCTGTTTATGTCTTCCCAATTCAGCAATATCTCTTGACTACAGTCCCAACAATAAGTAAAGTCTCATTGAATAAGGCATTGACAATAGGTTTTTGATGTCCAAAATTATGCATTCCATTAGTATGAGGTCATTATTATTGATATATATGTTTTCATTTATTTACATGGATATAACATGATACCAATTTTATGTTGATTATGGATTTATGTTTTTACCTATTACTACCATAATATTTATGGAATGATTATGCCAAGATTTATTCATTTATAAATTTCCTTTATTGAGAGATTGATCTTACCTTTTCTTATGTTTCCATTCCCCAGGTTATGAAGAAAATTAGTACACATGACATGTTTGTAAGGATTGAATGTGGGGAATAATTTATGGGATATGTTTAAGACATATCATGAATTAAGTATTTTCTTACATATAATGGAAAAAATGTCCATTAATTGAGAACAACATGGAATTTATTAGTTTATGATGTGTCTTAATTCCTAAATCTCTAAACCAAAAAAATCCTTTGGATGTAAGATATTCAATTATTATTATTGATTTTGTAATTATGTTTTATTATATCAGTGACATTACGGCTACTATCAAAGTGAGTATGTAAAGTTTGTATTTGTGGAACCAGATCCAGTAGTATAGGTCCAATGTATCACAAATGGTATCTAAGGAAAGGTTTTCATAACTTTGGAGATTAGAATGTTTATTGGGGATAATTTAAGTAATGATAATTTTAGGTTGTTCACAATTTCAAATGTATATATAACCCATAAAAATATTATATTATTTAATTATAAGGAAACAATGTATAGTTTATTTGTGGATTAGGATGAGATAATTTTAGTGAAAACATAAGTAATAAGTCTAAGTGTAGGATGAAATCCTGATTTTTTTTTGTAAATTCTTATGTATATGGTTTTCCTAGAAATACATCTCTCTCTAGATACTATAATGTGGATGTGGATATGGAATAGTTTTTCCTACATGAAATAACCCTTAAAATGGTTGGTTCAACATTGAATCAATCATCACTCATATGGGGGATGAATGTTTCTAAGACTGCACACATAGAGAGACACTTGAGTGGGATATGATTTGTTTAATGACATTATATTTAAAAACCATTATGAATTATTTAATAATCATGTTAACTAATTTGTTTTAATAACCTAATAGAAAAATGACCATGGATTTCCAATAATTGAATAAATAAGGTTAAAGGTTGTTCTAAAAGTATGTTATAAACAAAGGTTTTATAAGTAAAGAACTATTTGAATTGGTATTTTGATTTATATATTTTTTATATTATCATAACCATTTTAGTTTTAGAATTTGGTTGAACTAGGAATTCAAAATGAATCTGAGAAACATATGTAGATAGAAAAATAATGTCCTATAACTGAATATAGGAGAATACTTATATGGTTTATAATATTATTTAATTCTTGTTAATATGGAAAGAGTGAGTTTACTATAGTTACAAAAAGAAGTGATATTGATATTTTCTTTAAACTAGTATCAATTTTCATTTTTAAGTTATATTTATCAATGATATTATGTTAAATTCTAACGTTTATGATAATTATGTGAAACATATAAGGATTATTCTTCTGTAGTTTTACTGTAAATGTATGTTGACATGTATCAAATGTTATTCATAACCTTGAGAAGTAATTTTATTACAATGTTATATTTTTTGGGTAAACTTATGGAGAACACATGACTGAGGTATGGATAACTCCTGGGATTAAAATATGATTTGTGTTCAGTTAATAAAGGGTTTATTTATTTGGGGAAAATGAGTCATATATTATTGATTTCCTTGGAATTAATTATTGATTTATAGAAAAATAAATACATGATATTTTAGGGATTCTTATTTAATTTCTTGGATTATGATATATATTGGTTGGTTTTTAACTTTATGAATTAGTGGTTAATACCATTTTAGAGTTGAATATAGAGTTAATTTCTAGATGAATATATAATCTTATTGAGTTTTAATTTCATGGAGAGTCAAATAGGTTTAGGTAAAGTTATGTTATTTATATTATATGATTAGGGTATATACATGCTGGGTTATATGATTTTAGGAATGATTAATATTGTTTGAGGAAGGACAAGTTGAATTTTTAGAGTATGGATTTCAATAATTTTTTTTGGGTTAATATAGTTTAAGAAAGTTCATGGTAATTTGGGATTTCTATTTTAAGGATTTGGTTAAGAAGTATGAGAGAACCCAACTCAAAGTAACCCTGGTTGAACCAATAATGATATAGGATGAACTAAGATTGATGTAGGTTAAACTAAAGGAATTATAGTCTAACAAGATGATATGGGTAAAGGGTTTTAAGGTTGAATCACTTTTATATTATTGATAATGATAATTACCCCATATTGATAATGATTTTTCACTAATTTATACACTCTATGTTTTAGTAACGGATCAAACTAAAAGTAACCATGGGTGAAAGGGAAAATGTAGAGATTACCTTAATGAAAAACCCAACATAATGGGATATGAATTGATAAATATTATGATTATTCTAAAACTTATATCATTAAATATGATTAAAATTTTAAAAATAGTATAAGTCTCAATCACACCAGAGAAGAGAAAGATAGAGTCTCATGAGAGATTAAATGGAGAAGGTTATCGGAAACACAAGTGTAAGGGGCATAAATAATCTAAAAAATATGTTTCTTCAATTGAAAATGTTTTTGGTGTTATGTGACTCAATATCCCATTCTGATGACCATAAAGGGAGATAGTCACCAGTAACCATATGAAAAACGAAAATCCTATAAAACTACTACCAATGAATCAGATAGTGAGTTTTCACTCTATATTTTCTAAGGTACTATGTCATGTAAGTCTTCACTAACTACAGAATATTGATTTATAAATAAAAACCAATGGTGGTATGATTATCATATAATTTTTTTACAGTTTGCGGGAAGTTATTCCCTAGAGATCTAGATCATAGCAGAATTATATGTTAAATTAGTAATGGATTGAATCTATTTATGAAGTGTTTATGTCACGACCCACCTTATTCTAAAAGAGGGAAGGGATAAAAAGATGTCGAAACCTTCCTTCCTCAAGAATAAGGAGAGATAATGACCCCCACCTCCAATAGTCCTCGAGGTGGTGACCAACACTAAGGGTATAAAAATCTCTCAGAAAATGGGATGAATTACCCTTTTTTATAGTAACCATGATCGGTAGATAAGATGTATCAACCTGAAAAAATCCAAGATATATTTATATATAAGGAAACTAAAATCCATCCCACATGCATGTTTTAATGTAAAACTACTAGAAATAAAAAGAAAATTCCATGTAAGTACCAAAATAAAAATAATCAGCAACACAAAAACTATCCCCAACGTCCAAGTTAGTAAGGTATATTATAGTCTGTATAATCTACCAAGAAACCTAAAAATAGTTTTATATATGTAGGGTGAATATACAAGTATACTCAATGGAAAAAACCAATGTCACCAGTGCACAAGTGGGAGAAGCACACCAATTCCGCTGTGAGAAAATAATAGAAACTAACAACACCAATCAAGGAATACTAACCACACAACCTCATCAAGGTGCACTCACCAAGTAATGAAAATAAAGGAATGTAATGTAATAAGAACATCAATATTTGGGTAAACCGCACCACTTTCCACTCATAAATTGGAACATCCTGACACATCTACCTATTCCACAAGCCCCACTGTTACAACCTGCCCGCACACACCTGGGCCACAAACCACACCAAATTATTTCCCCCACACACCTAAGCCAATACAACATCGTAATCCTGCCCATAAACACATAGGCCCCGAATATACAAAACACTACCTAAAAACACCTAGGACTCATCCCGAAGACACTTGAGAAACAAAACACCTCTCACACAAACCTAACCATAGATCTGGTAACAAACCTCACTCCATTACAACCTGCTCAAAGAGTCTTTGGTGGTAAATGACTAGAAGTGGGAGCAGATAAGAGCCTACCAACCATCCATCCTCCCCCTAGGATGTTGGGAAATACACCCTCTCCCACAACAATGGGGGTGTTCGGAACATATTGCTCAACATGGGTCGGGTGCATATAGAAAACATAAGGTACTAAAAGTTTATATATATAGGTAACATATAATCATCCTGTTCTATGGGATTAAAAACATACGACCAGCCCACTCAAAACTTCCCTTACTGCTACACCAACATGAACAACCGCACAACATTTACAATCAAAACATAAACCCTCTTATGCTAATCTATTTAACCAATTATCATTCTTCATTATCAAATCACTCATTTATTTATTTCCATCACTACCTAGGCCACTACCAAACACAACACAAGCAACATCCACACAATCATCCATGATACTCCAGGAAGTAGGACCAAGGTAAAACAACCCACTCCACACTTCCCTTTCCTAAACACCTGTTCAACCACTACCAACACTCATTCTTAAAATTTATCCCACTCATGTCATGCCCTCACAACAAAACTAGGTATCCCCTCTACACAAAACACCACACCCGACACACCCATAAACATGAAATCATGTCAAAACCTCATCCTGAAACCCCAATACATAACCACTACCCAGATTTAGCCCCACCACACAACAATCCATCCATTCTAGAATTAATTAGTCTCTCAAACTGAGATACCATCACACTACCTATACCACCCCATATGCACAATCACATCCCCAAACATAGCACTGCACTACCAAAACCGACACAAGGCACAAAAACAAAAAGAAAATTGTACACAACCACACCTATCAAACAAGGTGTGTTCATATTTAGTGAACACTATTCTTTAAATTCTACTTTGATAAACATGGGTGATCACAAAAGGGTTTTCATCTTTGGGAATAAATTTCATTTAACTAATTTTACGTGATATATGAGATTGATAATTACACCAATAATTGACAGGGAAGGATCAATGGTTATAAATAATCACCAATTTGTAGTCAAACACCACCAATGATCATGATTTTCAGAAGCCAAACTACTACAAAAGATCACATCAACAACAAGGATAGCAAATAAATCATGATATCAACATTATTCCACTCCCATCCAATTATTAAGTTCGTATTAGCATTTATATTTGTTAAAATATTAGATTCAGATTTTTCACATAGAAACATTACTATACCCACCCCACATGATACACAATCAGAAGGTAGATGAAGGAAATCCCTACTTAAAAAAGAAAATGATCAAAAATTATTCCTTGTGTAAAAAATAGAGGGCTATAAGATTAGCAGGAAGGACCCCAATGGAAACTAAATCGATGGCTATAGAACAATGGGTGCCTTCATAGAGAGGAAAGGATCTATGCATTTTAAAGAAAATTGGGACACATGGAGAAAAGACAATCTTAGTTCAGAAGGTCGAAATCCTATATCAATGGAATGGGAAACTGTTTCAAAATTCATTAATGTGGGATTGCGTTCAATATTACATGTTTTGAATATCTCAAAGTCCCTAGAGAGTTTGGATATTAAATATATAATTAATATCATTTTAAACTACCTTAAAAATTAACAAAAAAGGATTTAAACTCGACTTACATCAAATAAAACATAAGAGTGGTGGAAATAGAAATACTAGGAAAAACTGGAAATCAGTGATCGATGGGTGAGTCACCAAAACTGACAACGAGTCACTAATGGGTTAGTCACTAACACTGAGCCACTGATGTGACATACCAATGCCTGAATTACCAACACCCTGACTCAATGGCACCCTGAATCACCAATTCCCAAACTCAATGAAATCATGACTCACTGACACTGATGCCCTGACTCACTGACATCGACACCCTGAGTCACCAACACCGGCACCTCAACTCACTGACCCCATTGCACCGAGTCACCGACATCGATACCCTGAGTCACCAACACCAATTTACTAATTCATTGAAACTGACATCCCTACTCATCAACACTGACTCCCTGAGTCACCGACACCGACACCCTGAGTTCCTGACACTGACTCCCGGAGTCACTGATGGAAAAACTAAAAATTTGGAAGACTCTTGAAACGAGCTACTGTCGCCTCCAAGAAAAACCCAAACAATGGATTTTAAAAAATGAATGGACAATGGAGGTCTAGGAAATTACATCATATACCTCTCAAACTATTCTATAACTTTATAACTTAAAACCGAACCCAAAAGAAAGAGGGGTCCGAACAACCACCTTTTAAGATACATCTTAAGGAAAAACAACCTTGTGTTGCTAGAGTGAAACCTCAACATCCAGGAACACCTCCTCCCACATATTATAACCTAAAAAATCGAAAGGCATACCACTCAAGCACCAAAATCCACACCTCCCAAACATATGGATCAAGGAATTCCTTCCCCATGTCAAGATACTATCCGCTATGGGCGGCACTAACTCGCCCGAACAGGTTAAATCACATATGCATTAATGCATCTTGATTAGGGATTAGGTCCTCCAATACTCATATGTCAGGAATTTATCGTACATCACATATCAAGGAAAAAACTCATCTTGTATAAAAAAAGGTTCAAGCTTTACATCACAAAGAAAAAAACACAGGAAAAACTTAAAACAACTATGGGTAACTGGCACTCATCTATGTATCTGGCTCCCAAGTACTCTCTTTAAGAACACCATGCCTCCACAACACGCGAAAGAAGGAAATGGTTTGTGCACAAAAAAAATTCTCCTAATGATTTTGGACCTCCATTGTTCACTCCACGAATGTTGCATCATCCTCGATATCCAACTCTCCCCAATCTGTGACATGGGAGTCATCATGAAGATACCAACGAAGCTCCAGGATATGAAATACATCATGGATCCCCCCAATGGTGGAAAATATAGCTGATATTTCACCTTTCCAACTCATCCCAATACCTCGAAGGGTCCGATGAACCTATGATAAATTTTACTCCCTCTACTGAAACTTTGCTGACCACGTCGAGGGGAAACCTTCAAGAACACGTGGTCCCCAACATTGAACTCTAAAGGCCTCCTCTTGATAATTTTATATGAATTATGGAGATCTTTTGCTCCCTTAATCCTCTCATGGAAAATCTTCACCTTCTCTGTCTTACTCTACACTACTTCTGGACCAAGAATAACTAACTCCCCAACTTCCATCCAGAACAAGGGTGAAAAACATGGCCTCCCATACAAGGCCTTCAATAAATCCATGAAAATGGAAGAGTTATATCTATTATTATAAGAAAACTCTACCAATATCCAATGTTGCACCCAAGACCCACTAAAGTGTAGAACACATTCCCAAAACATGTACTCCAACATCTGGACGGTCCTCTCTATCTGTAAATCCGTCTGAGGGTGGAAAGAAGAGATGAGGCATAACTGGGTGCCAAAGGCATGCTGTAATCCCCTAGAAAATCGCAAAATAAAATGTGTATCCTGATCCAAGATGATGTATTTTGGAACTCCATGCAGCTGCACCACCGCATCCCCATATCTCCATTCTGAGGCATCCACTGTGTTCGACTCCTTGATCTCTAAGAAGTGAGACAATTTCATCAATAGATCCAATACTACCCAAATAGCATCGTATCCTCCCAAATACCTAGGTAATACTATGAATAAAATCAACCGAGATGTCATACGACTTCCAATTTAGTACATCTAGGAGCTGAAACAAACAATGGGAAACAAGGTGTTCAACCTTCACTTGTTGTCACACAAATCACTTTTCCACAAATCCACCACTTCCTGCTTCATCCTGGTCCACCAGAACTATTCAATCAAGCCCTAGTACATATTAGAAACTCCTGGGTGTACCTTTAGGGTTGATATTTGAAACTCATGGAGAATATTCTCATGCATTTCTACTGGAACAAACAGCTTCCCATGAAACAACATCCTTTTTTTACCATCCTCCAACAATCCCTCCAGAGCATCACCTTGGTCAATGCAATCACGCATAACCTATGGTTGTGATTATCCCTAATGAGAATCCTCCACCTTCTGCCTCATGTATTAATACACTATTATATGAAACAAAAATACTCTACCTCCATCCATTCCCACATCTAAGTACAGGGCATCCAACTCCTCCATTTCTCCACAAGCGTCTGTAGATTCTAGAACTACCTCCTCCTATGACTTATTTTTCAAAGCATTAGCTACAAAATTTCCCTTTCCTAAGGTGTTGGAGACCTCAAAATCCTAATCTTAGAGAAACTCTATCCACCTCTATTGTCGCAAGTTCATATCTCACTAGGAAAAGATGTACCTCAGGCTCTTGTGATCCGTAAAGACCACAAATCTCTCCCCAATGAGGTAGTGTCCCCAAATATTTAGTGTAAAAAAAACTACTTCTAGCTGCAGATACTTGGTTTAAAAGTAACATTCTTGGGGACACAATTTCCTAGACTCATTAGAGATTAGTCCCCATTATTTCATGAAAACACATCCGAAGCCTAGATGGGAAGTTTCGCAAAACACTTCGAACCTCACCCCTTCCTCTGGAAGCCTGAGCACTGGAGAACATACCGAATTCCATTTAATATATCCAAACACTTCCTTCCAGTTCTCTATCCACATTGATGCTTGGACATTTCTGGTTAGAGCTATCAACAAAGCTGCTACTCAATAGAAATCAGGTACAAATATCTGGTAGAAGCCTTCCAAACCGAGAAAACTACGAACCTCTACCACATTATTGGGTGATGCCCAAGAAATTACTTCCTCAAACTTCAATGGGTAAACTACTGCACCCCTTATAAGACACCACATGTACAAGTAATTGGACCTCCCCTGTCCAAAACCTGCACTTGGACAACTTACCGTAGGGATGGTTATGCCAAAGGACCACTAGGATAGTCATGAGATGCTTGGTATTCTGCTACTATTTCTTCGATTATATTTGGATTCCATAGATGAATATAAAGATGAATTGGTTCAAGAACTCATGAAAGATAGATTTCATGATCCCCATGAACACGGATGGTGCATGAGTAACTCCGAATGGCATAAATATGAACTCTAAGTGCCCACACCTACACATGAAAGTAGTCTTTAGGATGTCTCCCTCCTTTACCCTAAAATAGTGATATCTAAACCATAGATAGATCTTGGGAAACCAACTCTATTCCATCATCTGTTTGAAAAGACCATCTATCCTCAGGATAGGGTAACGGTTCTTGACCGTTACATGATTCAGTATCCAGTATTCTATGCGAATCCTTAGACCACTGCCTGCCTTGTTCACAAATAAGACTAGATCACCCCACAATGATACACTGGGTAAAATGAAACCCTTCATCATCAGATCATCAATCTGACTCCGCAACTCCCATAACTTATAAGGCACCATTTGATAAGGAGCCATCAAAATCGGACTAGCACCAAGTTGTAAGTCTATTCCAAAATCTACATCATTTCGAGGGGGTAGAGTCACATAATTATCAAGGAAAAAATATATACTCTATAAAAACTCCCATAAACTCCACCATATTATCATCCTTCGATCCCACTGATAGCTCCACTAAAAAGGAAAGAAGAGGCTCCAAGTTCCACCTACCCACCTTACATCTCCACTTGCCAATGAAAGCTCCACGATGGCCATTTACATCTGAAAACAAAAATCTTATATAGAATAACTTGATAACATAATGCATAGAGTAAAACCAGTAGAATATAAGGATAACACCATATGGTTGTGTCTGTAGCAGAAAAAGATCCCCACTGGACTGATGCAACGACAACATCGGGCTACATCCCCAAAAGACATCAAACAAGCTGGCCTGACTTCCGACTGGTGTAATCAACACTATGGGAACAAAAATACTATTTATGTCTATTCCCAAGGTATGGTCTAGACTGGGTTCAACAAAGAAGTGTGAAGCTCTCAAATCAAATAAAGTGCAAGAAAAAATACTAAAAAAATTTATCATACCTCAAAATATCTCTGATCCGACTGGAAATGTTGCCTCGATAGCATGTAACTTTCTACACCTGAATCCTCTTCCCCTCATCTATCAAATTCCTCCCCGACCATTCCCTAGTCTAGGTACTTGAGGAGGACCCTGATGTCGGCCTCCTCCTACACCATCCTCCCTTGGTGGAGTAGGGGTCTGCAGTCCCTGCTACTAGAAAGGAATGTCTAGAAACTACTGCTCAGGTGGGTGCTGAACCTTACCACCTCCACCACACTGAGCTCGAATCAGGCACTATCCCTGGAGGTTCCCACGAATCTGCAAGAAAAACAACTTAGACCTAGGCCTGTGGAAAAAGGGAAAGGACCAGATGGTCAAAACTAAAACTAATGGGGTTGGATCCCTATTGGATGAAATATGGAAGGCCCTAATGCCCTAAATTTTTTTCTAAATAATTTCCCCTTTGAAGAACTTGGTCAACCTCCCTCCTGCAATAGACCTCCTCACGAGTGTGTCCTTTCCACTACATCAGTCTTATTCTGAAACTCTAAGTATGTCAGTAGGGTGAAGGGAGTAACTACATATTGAAGATAAGAACATATTGACTCCTCTAAGAGCCTCTCCTAAGTGTCCAAATCTATAAAGAGTTTATATAAAACCATAGGATGTCATTGAAACTGATCTCCAATTCCCTCCCCTACATACTCCACTTCTAGAGGGAGATTAGCTCCTGCCTTTTCTCAAGTTTCATCATGGAAGAAAATAATTCAACCCAGAACTCTGTCTCAATGGTGACCTAGAGAGAATTAGTCTCCTTAATCCCCTTGAGGTAAAGCATCCACCATTGACGTGCTTCTCTTATCTTATGGATCACTTCTAAAGGAACTCAGTACTCTGTCCAAGCTCGGATCAAGCTAAAAGTGATCACCATCTCTTCAAGCTAACTAATTGTCCCTATGTTTAAGAAACTAACCTCATACTTTCCTAGAATCTTCCACTATAAATAACAAAGCATATTATACCACTTATCATAGTCCTCCACTAGGTTGACCCTCCATCGGTCAACCAGGTTAGCCTACCGACCCTCTATTTCTCCTACCACACGCAGGCAACATCTGGGATCCATATCTGAAGGGAAAACAAATAAATCCTCAGCCCATGTAGTATTGAATTTTTCTCTTAAGATTCATTTTAAATATTTATTCATTTTAATTTTCTAAAAACACTAAAAACACAGGAACACAAGTCATCATGACTCATGTACCTTTCCTAGGGTCTCTACCTTGCAAACAGTGTTTCCTCACTTGGTCTTTCAGTAAGCTTAGAGTCCTTGCATTGGATCACAGGGGCCCTAAAATCCCATGTCCTAGCCAGTATTCCCTAGCTTATGTTAGGAACCAAGATCATATAAAACTGTTTCCATACCAACCCATGCAATCCTCACTATTCCAAACTCCAAAATCCACCTTATCTATCAACCATCGCATCTGATACCATTCTGTCACAACTCGCCTTCTTCAAGATGGGGGAAGGGATAACTAGATTCTAATACCTTCCTTTATCAAGATAAAGGAGAGATAATGACCCCTGATTCCCACCTCTAATGGTCCCTGAGGTGGAGACCATCACCGAGGGTATAGAAATCCCACAAAAATTGGGAGGCATTACCCATTTTATAATAACCATGATTGGGAGATAATATGTATCAACCTCAAAAACTTTAATAGAAATATATATACATATAAGGAAACCAAAATCTATCCCACATTCCTGTTTTAAAGTTAAAATTCTAGAAATAATTTGAAAACTCCAAGTAAGTACCAGAATAAAACTAAGAAGTAGCACAACAACCATCCCCAATGTCTGAGATAGTAAGGTCAAGCAAGGTTCATGTAATCTCCCTAGAAACATGAAAACAATTTTATACATGTAGGGTCCTCATACAAGTATAATTAGTAAGAAAAATCAAAGTCACCCATGCACAAGTGGGAGAAGCATACTAATTCCCCTATGAGAAAATATCAAAAATCAACAACACTTATTGAGGAATACTAACTAACCAACCTCAACAAGGCACACTCTCCAAGTAATGAAAATCAAGTAATGTAAATTAATAATCACATCAATATTTGGGTACCCCACACCACTTACCACTGGATAATTGGAACATCATGATGCATCTACCTCTTCCAAAAGCACCACTTTCACAACCTAACAACACACCTAGTCCACAAACAACAACAAATTCCTGACCGCAGTCACCTGAGTCACTACCACACCACAATCCTGACCGCAAACACTTGGGACCAACACATAACACCCCCTACCTAAAAACACCTTGGAATAATTCCCAAGACACCTTGGAAACAAACTACCTCTCACACAACAATTACTGTTGATCTGGTAACAAACCTCAATCCATTACAGCCTGCTCGAAGAGTCTTGGGTGGTTAATTCCTAGAAGTGGGAGTAGAGAAGAGACAATAACCATCCATCCATCCTCACACTAGGATGTTGTGAAAGGCATCCTCCACCCCATCAATGGGGTTTTTTGGAATATAGTGATCAACATGGGTGTGGTGCGTATAGAAAACATAAGAAAATAAAAGTTTATATATATAGGTAATAGAAACTCAGCCCATTCCATGGGATTCCAAACATATAACCAGCCTATTCAAAAATGCCCTTGCTGCTACCCCTACATGAACAACCACACAAAAACCACAACCAAAACATTAACCCTCCCCTTCTAATACATTTAACCAATTATCATTCTGAATTATCAAATCATTCATTCATATATTTCCATTTCTACCTGGGAAACTAGAAAACACAACACATGTAAAAACCACATAGTCAGCCATGAAACACCAAGAAGAGGGAACAAGGTAAAAAACATGCTACACACTCCCCTTTCCTCAACACCCATTCAACCACTACCAGCTTTCATTCTTCAAAGTTATCCCGTTCAAGTCATGCCCTAACAACAAAACCCAGCAGCCCTGCCACACAACCCCACTACACCCAGCACAGCCATAAACATGAAATCATAACACAACCCATTCCTTCAGTCCTAGAGCCTAACCACTACATAGATAAAGTCCCACCATATAATAGTACATCCATTCCTCAATCAATCAGTCTCTCAAACTGAGATACCATCACACCACCCATAATGTCCCATACACACAGTCACACCACCAACCATAGAACTATACTACCAAATCCCACACAAGGAAAAAATGAACAGAACATAACAAACAAACACACCTATAAAACAATTCGTGTTTAGATTTAGTGAACACTGTTATTTAAATTCCACTTTGATAAACAAGGGTGATCACCCAAGGGTTTTCATCCTGTGGAATACATTTCATTTAACCAAGTGTACATGATTTATCAGATTGATAATTACACCAATCATTGATAGGGAAGAAACAAAAGTTATAAATCATCACCAATGCACAGAAAAATACCACCAATGACCATGATTTTCAGAAGCCACACAGCCACAACAGATCAAATCATCAACAAAGATAACAAATAAAACAGGTGATCAACATCAATCCCATCCCCGACCATTATCAAGTTCTTATTAGCATTTATATTTATTAAAAGGTTTTATTAGGAAGTTTTCACAAAGGTAAATTACTATTACCACTCCTCATGATACATAATCATAAGGGAGATGAAGGAAATACCTATGTGAAAAAGAGAACAATCAACAATTATTCCTTGAGTCAAAAATAGAGGGCCACACGAGCAGTAGGAAGGACTCCAAGGAAAAATTGATTAATGTATATGAAAAAATGGGAGATTCCATTGGGGTAAAGGCTCTAGGTGTGACAAATGAAAATGGAACACACAGGGAAAAGAATATCTCAGTTTAGAAGGGACAAATCCTATATCAACGGAACAGGAAACAGTTTCAAAAGTAATTAGCATCAGATCGTGATCAAGATTACATGATTTGAATATATCAAAGTCCCCATATCATTAGGATATTGAAGATATAATTAATATCCTTTAATATTCACTTAGAAATTCTCAAACAAGGATTTAAACTTCACTTATGTCAAATAAAACATAAGAGGGTTGAAACTGGAAAAACTGGAAATGAGTGACCGATGATGAGTCACTGAAACCGATAAAGAGTCACTGATGGGTGATTCACTTACATGAACTATCAATGATTTATTTATAGACACCTTGAATCATCGATGCCCCGAATTACTAATTCCCTGACTCACCGACACTGATGCCCTGAATCATTGATACTGATGCCCTGAGTCACCAACACCGACACCCTAACTCACCGACACTGATGCCATGTGTCACTGACACGAACACCCTGAGTCACTGACACCGACACCCTGAGTCACCAACACTGACATCCTAACTCACTAACACAGACTCCCTAAGTCAGCGACACCAATGCCCTGAGTCATCAATGGAAAGAATGAAAATTTTGAAAAATCTAAAAATAAACTATCACCACCTCCCAAAACTCCCGAAACACTGGATTTTGACAAAGTAATGGACCATGTATGTTCGATCCATTAAAGTTTATAATAATTTTTCATATAGGTAAATATCATTCCACATCCTAAATAAAACCTTTATCATCTAGTAGTGTATTTATAACTTTGTGTTCCCTATAAGAAATACATTAATCTTATGAGCTAATTTACAAGGATGTGGTTAGTGGGGAGAATTTGACATCCAAAAAAATCTGATATATTATTACCTTTAAATAATTAAATGTGTTTGATAGATTTCTCCACACACAAAACCTGATGTAGAAAAACCATATAACGCCCTGGACCTAGATACCACTCAATAGTGCCCCGAGCCAAATTGGCCATGTGGCCTCATGTATATCTCCTCAAATTCCAGAGGATACAGACTAGTAGTGAGGGTCTTGGGTGCTCCCATGGGGAAATTATTCCATCATCACCATACTATATCATTGTTGGATCTCAATGACCAATAAGTAGTAGAAGAAGTATGATAACCAAAGAAGAAGGAATCAATGAAAGACTGATATATAAACAGTTCTAGAAGTCATTTCATATAAAAAATGGTGATACATGTTATGTTTCTTATAAATAATCCAAAAAATATTCATAAAATTACAAGAGATTACATGTATCCTAAAATACCAAAAATACTAAAAGCGTTCTCTTTGAATAGCATCGTGAGCCCCTACTTGGTCTCGTGCTCCCCTACTCCTAAACATGGAACAAAATCAACCATCAAACCATGGGTTCTTTCCCTAATCACTATCCGTATCCATAAATTCTGTTTGAGTACCCAATGATGGATCAAACAAGGTGTGAGAAACAATACCAGTAGGTAAACACCTAATGATCTATAAAATTCTTGGTTATACGATATAACAAGCTAAGAAGTGTTCCAGTAAAGTAGGTAAGTAGTAAATAAATAATGTTCCCATGACATAGATTTAATATGAATGTGATACTACATATCCATACATGGATCCCTACAAAAAAAAATCAACTCCTGCAAAAAGGCATCTATAACAAAAAGAAATAACCAACATGGCCTCACCATACATTCATACATATCCTGACAACCATGACCTTACCGTATACCAGAAGTGTTTTCACATCCACAGTCAATCCATACAACCATGTAAAACACAATTTACCATGACCATGCTACATAATAAACGTGTTAGACCATGATGGAAAAAATTTAAGGTGTAGAAGAGCAAGGCAACCTATCAAGTACTAGGTTCATCTCGATGGAAACTCAGTTAGGCTTGAGATGGGTTCTAAGGAGCATGTATTCCAATCGTGTCCTTTGTAAGCCCTAAACAAACCACATCCATGGGCTAGAAAGCCCAAGACTTTTTACAGAATAAATACCCAAGTATTATACTCAATATAAGGTAACCACTACCATGTTCAAGATCCATGGAGATCTATCCATGGCATCTAAATGGAATCAATACCATTGGTATACCAACCATGGAATCCACTACCATTTCAATTACATATAATTTAATTCATAAATCAATTATATTATCATTTAATACCATGAGTATACCAACTCATTATCCACATTTCATATTCAAAGGAAACCCATATGTATACCCACTCTTACCACTATTTTAAAATAAACCATTAAGAAATTCATGTTCCATATAATCATTCAATTTAAGACCATAAACATGGAAAGAAGGCAACACATCTCTTAACTAAGCAGTTCAATGTCATTTATATATAACCAAGAAACCTTTAATTAGGAAAGCCTAAATCACACCCTATGGGTGGTTTAAAATGCCTCATAAGAAAAGGTTACACCCATGGGTGTCCTTGGTAGGGGAAAAACCACCAACACATCTCAAGTGTACCTAAGGGATTCCCAAACAGGTTCCAATTCATTTAATTCAATTATTGAATTCAATTTAAGGGTCATTATGGAAAGTCCGGTGAGCAGTACAATGGAAGGCAGTTCTATAAAGCACCAAAACCAATGGTAGAAGTATATAACACCTAATATAGTATGGTATTAGAGTTCTCATCTAGTATCAACTCCTTATTCAACCCATATTGAGAAAAAAATGAAGAATAGATGAAGAACTGGAAAGTCAGGCACATGAGCTTGCACCTAAATTTCTCAACTAATACCAAAACAAGTGAGGAACGATACAAAATGAATCAAGATCATACCACCAAGGATCCAACAAGATAGATGGTTCTTGAATCATACACCAAACAGAGGAGGATAATCAAATCGTAGAATAGTCACCCAAGGGAGCTTTAAAATGGTGAGGGTTCTATCCAAAGAAGAAAACTGAAATTAGGTTTGAGTTAATATAGTTAATAAGGGTAAAAATGTAATTTTACCCAAAAATATAGGTTCTCATGATTTGGACGCATGGTTTGGATAGACCACGTTTCAATAATGTAAGATTAGCTATAGGGAGGGGCACATCACACGATTTGTCTGCAAAGTTTGACTAACCATGCATAAACCATGTCAAATCCCACTGTCAAAATTACAGACATTATATCACAACTATACAGACCATTTCACATGGTCTGGTCTAACCGTGTAGCCTATATCTCCTCACTATCCAACCATTCACGATTTCATGTAACTGTGCATCCTACACCACATGGTTTATTCAAACCTTATTCCATGAAATTTTTAACAGAAAATATGGGTTTCAGGTTCTGAACCTTCCCCAGACACTCTTGAAACTCCCATGGTCAAATTGGATACTCACAATAGGTCATATTTAAACATTTAAAACAAAATAAAAAGGATTTATACCTCATAAGAAAACCCAGGTTCTTATAAACTTTCCCCTTTAAAGAAATTTATCCTCGAATTTCCCTCTCAAGGGTGGTTAAGATTTTTTCTAAGAATATCTCCAACTAATGAGCATGTATGTAGGCCTCCCAATCCCAAGTATCATTCTATAAATAATCGTGCTACCATAGAACCCATACAAGTATAATTGACTGACCTCGAAGTACCTTTTTTCTCTTGTCAACTATATGAATCAGATGCACCTTAAAGGACACATAAACCTGTAACTCAAGATCCTTAGGCTAAAAGTCATGAGATGGGTCCAAGTGATATTGGTGTAGCTAAGATATGTGGAAGTCATAATGCTTGGATCAGTACCTATGAGGTAACTGTAACCGATAGGATACCTGCCTGACTATACCTAGAATCTCAAATGACCTTATATATCACAGTGAAATATTTTCCTATCTATTGATACACCTATGTCCCAACCTTGGTGAAACACATAAAAATACCTATTCCTAGAACAAAAACTATAGAGTTTTTTTGTAACGATTGGTGTAAGAAATATTATGATATTATCTAGTATCCATGAACTTTTAAATCAACTGGACCTACTCAGAGGTTTCCTTCATGAGATATGGTACCAGTAAAGCTACCTCACCATCCTCTAACCAACGTAGGGTTGGTCAACATGACCAATCTTACAAATCCTCATAAGGTTCTATTTTTATTGTCTAATGATAACTATTGTTGTAGGTGAACTTGAACAGGGGAATATAGTTTTATCAAGAGCCCCAAAAATCAAATATGCATGTTCACAGTATGTCGTCAAGAACCTATATCATATTCCATGACTAGACAATAATCTTAGGGTGGTAAGCTGTGCTCAGAAGCACCTATGTACCCAGTCCCCTCTGAAAAATTTACCAAAAACAAGATGTAAACTAGGTATCTGTATATAAAATGATAAGGAATGATACCCTGTGGAGTCATACTATCACACATATATACAACCTCCAAAGATCATTTACATATAAGGTATCCTTGATCATTAGTAAATGAGAAAACATTATGATTTTGTCAATAACAACCCACACAACATCGCTACCTTGATGTAACCTAAGTAAACTAGTCCTAAAATCCATCACGACATCATACCATTTCCACTTGGGAATAGGTAATAGCTATAGAAGTATGGTTGGTCACTAATGTTCTGCCTTCACCTACTGATAGGTGGAACACATTGTAATAAAACCATCTACCTCTCTTTTTATACCTAGAAACTAGTACTAATGGTGCAATTCATGGTACATCTTGGTGGTGCCGAGGTACACTGCCCATGATAAGGCATGAAAACCCCATATAAGCTCCTTACATATGTCCACTTGAACCCAAACATGACTATGGATGCATAAAATATCATCTCCACATTCGGTCCAACTAAGAGGTGGATCCTCACCTTCCACACTCTCCCATTGTAATAGGATATCTGAATCTGATATTTGTCTCATACTCACTTTACCCAGAAGGGTAGATATCATAGCTAAGTATGAAATATAAGTCTTACCATAACTATAATGTTCCTCCAAGTTAATGTTAGAGAAAAAATACATTATCTTTCACTCACTACTGGCCTACTGAATTTCATGTATCTGAATCCTCCTACTAAGTGCATTGACCACAAAATTTCCCTTAATAGGTGTGTAGGAAAGATAAATATAAAAAACTATAGGCTTTCAACCCACCTCCACTATCTTAGATTCAGATAATGATGTTAAAAAATATACTTAAGACTTTTTTGGTCCTTGTACCTGAAAAAATGATCTCCTAGTAAGTAATGTCTCTAACAGTGCAAAGAATGAACAACGGAAACCAAATCAAGATCATGTGTCAAGTAATTCCTCTCATGAGGCCTTAGTTGCTGAGACTTGTATTTCATGACTCTATCCACCGATATTAGTACTAATCCAAGACCAATAACTTTTCATCACAATAAATAGTATAGCTCCTACCTTACTCTGGAATTATCTAGATCGGTGCTGAATTCAATATCCCCCAAGCTCTTGAAAGGCCTCCTTGCAAGTATCTGAACATAAAAATTTCACACCCTTCTTAGTCAAGCCCATTAATGGTTCTACTAAGCGTGATAAGTATTTTATGAAAAACCTATTATATCCATATCTCTCTAAGAAACTCTATATATAAAATATGTTTTTGGGATTATCTAAGGAAACTATAGCTCTCACATTCTCTAGGTCAACTAATACTCTTATCCCTGAGATAATGTGACCCAGGAAGTGAATCTTATCCATCCTTAAGTGGTTCTTAGTGAGCTTAGTATATAACTAATGATTTTTATTTGTATAGAAAACAATGTCAAGGTGTCTTGAATGGTTGTGTTGATTATGAGAATGAACCAAGAAATATTCCACAAAAACCACAAAAAAATATTGATAGGTATGGAACACTCAGTTCATCAGTGTCATAAACACTATTGGCGTGTTCGTGAGACCGAACGACATAAATAGATAATCAGATAGACCATACCTAATACAAAATTCTATAAGTGGTATGTCTGCTGGTTGAACATGTACATAGTCATATCTAATCCTCAAATAAATTTTTGAGAACACCCAAGGTCCTTGAATCTTATCAAGTAGGACATATATACATGGAAGAGGATACCAATTCTTAACAACTAGCTGGTTTAGTTTTATATAGACCAAATATATCCTAAAGGTACCTTCTAAATTTTTCATAGAAGGACCAGTAAACCTCATGGAGAAGTACTGGGTTGAATAAAACCATTTTCTTCTAAACCCTTTAGCTGCCTCTTGATCTCATGAAACTACATCGTAACCATCTTGTAAGGAGGAATGGATATAGGTTAAGATACTAGAACTAGCTTGATGAAGAACTCAACCTCTATCTCAAGAGGTAAACTAGAAAATTAATTGAGGAAAACATACAAAAAATGATCAACCATTAGAGGGAATTCCACCTAACATGATCCCTAATCGTCCAAATATAAACTATCAATCTGGGATATCATCCAATACAGCCCATGATGTTGTGGTCCCACTTAGCTTGTCTAGAGATCCCATTCACCATTGTGAGTATAAACTGCACCCTATGGTGATGTAAAAGTCACCATCATACTATATCAGTCAACATAAGAACAATAAGCTATTATTCAGTCCATCCTAAGTATGACATCAAATCTTATCGTCTCGATGAAATACAAATTCATGAATAAGTGACACCCACCAACCTAAAGGGGGAACTCCCTTCAATATATTACATCCTTCGTTCTGATTCCAAATGGTGTGTCTAGCATTATATCGATCTCAGAAGTCAGTATAACGATACTAAGGCCTTTCACCATAGGTGTGGATACAAAACTATGTGATTCACCTATATAAAAAAGGGAAAAAGCAATAATAGAGGAAACTAAGATTGTACCTCTCATCGTAGATAGTCCAGTGCCCTACTCTTTGGGGGTTGGATGTACAAAATAGATCCAGCCGGAACCAAGACCTTCTGACACAACCTCACTACCCAGAGTTGGCCCACTCAGATGTCTCTATTCAACTAACTCCTGGATGCCTTGTACACAACCACCAATACCTCAACCTGATCGACATAAACTACTATAGTTCCCTTTTTGATGTGGAGATGAGAAACTTTATCCTGAAACTAGTGTTAGAGCTGAACCCTACCACTCATAACTAAAGGGAAGGTCCCACAAAAAAATTTATGTGGCCCATTCCATTGAAAGCTTAACACTCAAGTAATTCATGGTCACACTAATTCATAATGTGGCTATGTATGTCACATAGATGAAATAATAATATGCTATCAATACTCATAGCCGGACTGGTACTCATCTCAACGGAAGACTCAAAATGCCACTTCCTGTCTGAATATGTAATACCCCTGGGTGGAAAGATGATTCCACTCTGCTCTGTTCCCCTAGCTTCCATTAGGGTTTACTATATAATTAGTTCATGATTCACAATTTTAGTAATATCTATCAATATGAAGACATTTACCTGAGATCTAACACCATTTTAGAGACCTTACTTGAATTTTTTCACTCTCGATAGTTCATCATTTTGGTATGTTGGTGAAAAACGCTGAAAGTCTATAAAGTGTGATGAGTACTCCTTAACCATAATCGCGCCCTACTACTGACGCATGAACTCACAAGCTCACTCTACCCACAAAGTCTCAGGGTAAAAGTAGTTATATAACACGGTCTGTAAATCATACCAAACCATGTATCACATCCTATCAGACAATTTTAGAACATCCCACTGATGCTTTTATTCCCCACAAATCATATATTTCAGGAGGTTCAATATCCTCTCAATTGGTCTTTCTAGAAGATTGAATATTTATATTTTAGTCACAAGCCACAGATCAACCAGATTTGGACCGTCATCCTGTAAAAAATTGAGAGTTTTCTATTACTAGAACACATGTTTCATCTCATCAATAAATATGTGAGGCTATTATGCTCCCTATAATTTTGTCATTAAGTGATAAAAACCCTCACAGAACTGTTCCTCAACACCTACATCCAGAACAACAGATGGTTCCATAGCTTGAACTAAAGTACGATCCACTGGTAGTCCATGACCCACTACCTCCAGAGCAAGGTATTCACCTCCCTATTGGCTTATGAATGGGGTTAATAATGGTGACATGCCTCTAAAATTCCAAACACATGCCTTATAAAATAATGATATCAAAGCTCATAGCTCAAACACACAGGATAGGTCAAAACCCTCATAAAACCAGGTCATACCACACAACCTCCTCCTAAATTTGGGATTGTAAAGGGGAAAAGTCAAAAAAGTCACTCAAGACACTACCTATCTCCCACTCAGAAGCTGGGACTAGGAAAGTCTTTATTTACCATTTAAATTTTTTTCCAAGTCAACTCATATCCATTTCACATTTCATTCAAATTAATACTTATTTTTCATATATCACAATTAATTTTAAATGGTTCAAAAAATTCCAATCCATAAAGGAACATACACCTAATGGATTAAAATGTGGTTCCCATATAATTCAAACAATATCACATTCCATAAAACCTATCATAATAAAATGTATATCTATCACAACACATATCACAATAACATGCAACAAATAATACATCCTGAATGGTGTGACATAATGCATGTCATGTGATTTCTATCATGTGATTAAAATAATGCATGTGATGTAATTACCTCATCTCATTGGGTCCCAACATAATAAAAACCATAGTATTATCAAGAATGACATCAAAATTCAAGTGCATCACCCAACAGTGGAATCAAATCAACTGTTATAGTCAAAATACAGAATTATTTTCCATTGAAGGAAATTTTCATTTTTCTGATATGTGGGTTGGCTACACATTGGAAAAAATCATTACCAAATTCCATTACCTTTCTATCCATATCTATTATCTTAAAATAATAAAGCATAAAAAAAGGATCTGATATCACTTTGTAATATCCCAGACCTGGATTCTACTCAATAGTGCCATAAGTCCAATTAGCCATATAGCCTCAAGTGCCTATCCCTGAAATCCAGAGGTTTTCAACTAGAAGAAAGTTCCCTGGGTGTGTTGATGGGGATACTATTCCCTCATCACGAGAGTGAAAAATTGTACAATCTCAGTGGAAAACAAGTAGCGAAAGCAATATTATAACTAAAAAAATAATTATTCAGTGAAATACTTACATATAAAAAAATTTAGAAGTTATTCCATATAAAAAATGATGATACATGTTATCTATATAAGAAATCTTCCAAACAAGGTCCATAGAAGTACACAACATTATATGTATCCCAAAATACCAAAAAGTACAAAAGTGATATCTCTAAATAGCATCACAAACCTCAACCCAGTATCATGATCCCCTACTCTTAAACATGGAACAAAATAGACCATCAAACTGTGGGCGCATGCCCCAATTCCTAAATACGTTTATAAAGTCAGCTCAGGCACCCAACAGAGGCCCAGATATTTTGTGAGAAAAATCCTAGTCGGTAACCAACTAAAGATATATAAAATTATAGGATATGAAATATAACAAGATAAGTAGTGTGCAAGTAAATAAGGTAAGTAGTAAATAAATAAATTTCCCACGGAACAACTATAAAAAGAAAGTGATACTACATAGCCATACATAGCTACCAACAAAAATAGTCTCAGCACCTATAACAAGTAATCTATAATAAGAAAAAATAACTAAAACAGCCTCACCGTACATCAATACATATCATTCCAACAACTAAATTGTCGCATATCATAAGTGTAATCACATCCACTATCATAACATACAACCATGTATATCACAATTTACCATGGTCGTGTTGTATAATAAAAGTGTCAGACCACGAAGGGCTGTATCCAAGGTGTAGACTACAAGGGAATCCCTATTAACTCCCATGAGTGTCTCGATGGAAACTCAGTTAGGATTGAGAGGGGTACATGAAGCATGTCTACCGACCATTTCCATTGTGATCCCAAGAAAAACTAGATCCAAGGGGTAGAAAGACACATGGAATCCCACATAATCAAAACCCATGGAGCATACTCAATCTAAGGCGTCCACTACAACTTTCAACATCCATGGAGAGCCGTCCATGACTTGTAAATTGAATCAAGACCCTTGGTATTCCAACCATGGAATCCACTAACATTTAAATTTCATCTCATTTCATTTATAAATCAAATCTATTGCCTTTTAAAACCATGAGTATACCCACTCATTATCCACAATTCATATTCAAAGGAAACTAATGAGTATACCCACTCTTACCAAAATTTAAAATAAACTATTAAGCATTTCAAGTTCCATATAACCATTCAATTCAAGATAATCAACATGAAAAAGAGGAAATACATCTACTAACTAAGAAATTAAATTTCATTTAGATATAAGTAAGTTCCATTTAACTATGAAATCATAAATCACACCCAATGTGTAGTTTAACATGTGCTATAGGAAAAGGGTATACCCCCATGGGCGGGCTTGGTTAGGGAAAGAACCACCAACACATCTCAAGGGTACCTTAGGGATTACTTTAGAGGTACCAATTCATTTAATTCAATGGTTCAATTTAATTTTGAGGCCACACTGTAATGTCTGATGGGTGGTATAATGACAACAAGGTCTATAAACACCAAAACCAAAGGTGAATGTATCGACCAATGACTGTATCTTGGTAGTTGAGTGCTCATCCAGTATATAATCTTGATTTGAATTAGATTGGGATAAAAACATATATTTGGAAATATTATCTTTCACCTAAATGGAACAACTGATACCAAACCAAAATAGAAATGACACAAAAGGAATCGAGATCTCATGAGTGTATATCCAACGAGACAGACGATTCCTGAATCGAACAGTGAAGAAAGGAGGAGGATCAAATCCTAGAATAGTCACCCAAAGGAGCTTTAAAATGTTGAAGGTTCTATCTTTTGATGAAAAGGGAAATTATTTTTGTGTTAACAGATTTAATAATGGAATAAATGTAATTTTACCAAAAAATATAGGGTTATATGGTTTGGCTGCACGGTTTGGCCAAATCTTGTACTAATTGTGCATGCTTAGATACTGGGAGGGGAACATTGTACAATTCTCCTACATGGTTTAATTTTTTTAAATGTTGGGGATGAAGCCTCATTTTTATTATTAAAGCAAAGTAAAGACCTCTTTAATTGGGTAGAGGGAGACCCATTACATAGCCTGAAGGCCCAGTAGGAATTTAGCCCATTACATAGCCCATAGGCCCAAAATTTTGACCCAAGGCCCATTCTGTGAATAATAATGCTACAGTACCCACGCTGATATAGTACCGCATAATACCCGCCACTACTACAGTGCCCCTGCAATTACTACATTCCCCTTGCTGCCACTACAGTGTTGTCGTTGCAACAATATCTCGGCTGCTACAGGATCACTACAGTGCTGCTACGGTGCGTGCGTCCAATGGGTTTTGAACCCCCATTTTTTATGTAGAATTATGGGGTGATTATCCTACACGGTTTTACTTACCTCGTGAAAACCATGTCAAATCCCATTACCAAAATTATAGTCATCTTCACATGGCCATGCAACCCATTTTTCATGGTTTGGTCTAACCATGTGTCCCGTACCTCCCCACTGTCTAGCCTCACACAGTTTTATCTAACCATGCATCCTACCTATCATAGTTTATTCTAATTGTGTGATAAGACATTTTCAATAAAAAAGATGGGTTCTAGGTTCCGAACCGGCCCCATACACCCCTGAAACACCCATGCTTGAATTTGGTACTCACATTAGGCCATATTTAAACATTTAAACCAAAAGAAAAAGGATATGTAACTCATAAAAAACCTCAGGTTCTTACAACCCACCACATATTATAATAACATTATTAATCACCCTTATATGGTAATTAATTATAAATCATTAACTTTAGAAGATAAATAGTTAATATGAGTTAATGTTGAAAAAGGTTATTTTCAATAAAAGTTGTTTTCTTTATATTTTAAATTTTATATTAAAATATAAATTTAAAAATTTTAGAATCTAGATTTGATAAAATAAATATCATTTTTTAATTGATAATATCAAAATTATCTTATGGTAAAATTTTGATATTTTTTCTAAAATGATTGTTTTTCAGGTAAATAGTAAAAAATATTGATTTTGTTGGTACCATCACTTTTATATGACTTAAATGTTTGTGAAATATTTTTTATAAAAAAAATATATTTATAAAGTAAAATAATTAATTTAATAATATTTTTTTCAATTTATAAAACAAATGAATATCATTTTAGAAAATTAAGCAAAAATTTAGAAAAAATTATTTTTCGCCATCTTTAATTAAATTTATGAATGAATAAATTATAATTATAATTTATCTTAATGTGAAATAAAACTTATTTAAAATATAATATTCTTTTTAATATAATTTTAATTAATATTATTTTTAATTTTATCCAATACATAATCTTTTGACCTAAATATAAACTTTTCTTAAAAATGAGTTTTTATGCATTACACGCGCTAACATTAAGATTAATTTACCTACAAATTAAAAATTAATTTGATAAAATGATTCATATTTTTTAAATAATAATTTTCATATTACTTAATATGTACACATTCATTTTTATGTATATAATTAATATTATTAGGATTAATGTTAATTACCACAATAATGGCGAAATAATTATTTTAAAGTTATAGTTTCATTAATATCAATGAATTTATATCGAATAAATTAAATTAAAATAATATAAATAATGAATATAATATTATTGATAAATTTATAAGTAAATTTATTAACACTCATTTAATTAGTAATCAACACGGAATTATATTAAGAAACCATAAATTTTAAAATGACATTTTTCAAACAAAACAATTTTTATTCACATTATATGTTTTAATTAGAATGTTAATTTTATAATTTTTAGAAATTTAATTTTATTAAATAGAGGTTAAATTTAGTTCCATAACACCCAAATTTGTTTTTATTGTATATTTTATATTTTTAATAAATCATAAAATCACTAAGTTAAAAACTCGTTACCTGGTTTAAATGTAAAAGAGTAAAATGAAAATATTTAATGTTAAAACCCCTATAACATGTTTAAAACATATGTGTAAAGCCTTTTTTGAGTATTTATAGACCCAAATACACCCCAAAATCTGTTATTTAGAAACTTTGGATCTATTGACCTTAGATTAGTTCCATTGTAGTTTTGAAGAATGACGGGTGTTTCCAAAAGTACCCCTTCTCTTCTCTTATAAAAGGATGACACTTACACCCATAAATGATACACTTAACATTCTAATTACTGATTTAGTATCTATAATTTTACTCAACCTATACCCAATCCAACTAAAATAATCCATATATCACATATATTAAGCCTAAGACCTTTAAATTTAAGGAGTCTTCCAAGGAAAATTCAAGTCTTTGACGTAAGTACAATCACATTCTTAAGTTTTTCATATTAATATCACAATAAAAAATACCTTATCACCATAATAATATGTTTAATTTAGTATAATTATTATAATAAAATGTTTTTATATTATATGGTACAACCCTTATTTTTTCATTTCCAGCCACTTAAAAAAACATGGGAACGCCAATCGTGTGTCAATATGAATTATCGCCTCCCCGAAGAATCATTTTTTGTTTTTATTTTACTTTTTAAATATTTATAAAAACAATTATAAATAAATCAAAATAATATCATTATTATTATGTTATATTGATATTTTTTTAAAATAAACAGCTCATTAACAATTCTCACCCATTGAGTTAAAGCGTGTTCATGTTTAGGTTGGTCTAACCACATACATGGATGATGATTTAAATTATGATCATGGATGAATATGGGAAACTAAATAAAATAAATATGATATAATTGTGATTCTTATATAATTATATTATATCAAAATAAACACATCATTAACCATACTCATCCATTGAGTCAAAGAATTTTTACGTTTTGGTCGGTTTATGTAACACATCGAAACTAGTCACAAGGATCCGGTGCCTTACTTTATTAAATTGGATTAGATACAAGCATAAAATCCCAAAGGACCAGTCAGTTTAGTAGTCTTGGAAAATATATTACATACATGAACCTTATATTACAAATAAAAATATAAATTAAAAAATATATAATCTTTTTATAAATACATTAATCTCCTATCTTAACCATGCATACCATTCATAATACACATCTTTGAATCCTAGGGAAATAAATAATAAGAAATGGTTGAGATCATATTCTCAGTAAGGTTAAGCATTCAATGTAACTTATTATGAATAAATAAGCATAAAAATTAAGTCAAGGGGTATAATTGAAATATGAGACACTTAAACATAATCTTGAGCATAATCTGTCGATAATAAATCAAATAATTCAATATAAACATTCACATGGATATTAAATATGTTAAATGATCACATGTAATATTAATAAATAATATTATAACGAGGTAATGCATAATGTCAGAAATCAAAAACAAACCATCAATGATTTGGTAAAGACACCATATATAAACAGGTAAAAACCCAAACTAGTTTGTCTCATGAGACCTACTAATGCATCGAGGGGCTATGGAGGGCCCCTCAATTCACTCACTGAGTCCAATTCATTCTTCATATGAAAAGGGATAAACATAACCAACATAAAAATTCATACTAAAAATAGCATATTAAATGTTAATATAACATCTATAAACCATGAATGGTATCAAAATAGAACATCTATAATCAAAAATATTATAAAACCATTAATAAAATATGGTAGATTGTATAATAATAAATCAACCTCAATTAAGCATAAAATCCCACAAAGGATGTTCACATAGATGAAAAAAATCTAATAAAAGCATTAAAAATTTCTTGAGAGAAATACCCCTTTTTATATTGAAATTATTTTAAAAGTGGCACAAAATTTTAAATGAAAAAAGTTTAGTGAAAAGAATATTGTAAGATTTTGAAGGAAGTTTCACTCATGCCCTATAAGATAAAAAAATAACACTCCTTTCTTATTTTTCGAAAAGGTCATAAAATACCTTATTTGGAAAACGAAAAAAAGATTCCATTCAAAATAGTTTATAAACATCCAAACATGGTTAAAAATGACTTTAAACAATTGTACAAGAATATTAAGAATATTTCAAAATAAATAATTAAGAAACATGGACATGGATGATAAATTTGTCCCAGTAAATACTTATTTATAAACAATCCCAGCTAATAATGAGATTGTAAAGTTAACCCTTACCTTAAGTCTGACTCCCTCCATACGTGTCTAAAACTCATTTATAGTGGATTTAAAGATATTATTAAATTATACCTGTATCATAATAATATTTATGATTCCATATATAATTCATTTATGGCTTTATATTACTCATTTATTTACAATTCCATGTTATAGAAACATTTCAGGTAATAACGACTTTGTTTATCGAACATGTCTTGACCTATTATTCTTGATCATATTATATAGATCATGATTCAATTACATAAAGAGTGTAAAAAGTGATTTATATATCCTATATATTTATTATATATATATATATGAAATGGAATGCACCATTCATAGAGACGGTAAGCCGTACGTACGCATGAATGCTATTTCGGTTTTCTTGTCGAACTGAATAAAAAAATTAAAATAAATATGTGTATATATGTATATATACTATTAAATTAGAATTATTATTTCATATATTTCATATTAATTTATTTCATACATTTTTATATTAATTCTTAAATGGTTAACTTGTAAGTGGAATCTCATCGCATCGTGGAGATGGTAGGTTATATATACACACGAGTGGCGATATCATTCCCTAAATGGTAAAATGGTAAGGAATTAGATGATATATTAATTATAAAGAATCAATATCATATAATATTTATTATTTATATCTATTATATACATCATTATTCCTATACAAATAAATGTTTTATGAAAAGAAGATTACCCCAGAGTGTGGAGACAGTAGGTCGTACGTACGCACACGTGGTGATTTTGTTTTTCGTAGAATGGATAAAAGGTGGAATATTATTTTTACATAATCATAATAAAATATCATAATATATTAGATATTAGAGTTATTAATTTATAATGGAAATGACCCAACAATAGGAAGTATAAGAAGAAATAATCATGAAGGAGTTGGTAAAGACAATTACCTCTTTTTGAACGAAATTCCTTTGGATATCCTATTAGGGACACTAGGGTTCATATTTTTGGAAGATTTGGAACTCCAAAACTTGTTTAAGGATGTTTGGAGGATAAATATGTCAGTTTTTATTAGGATCCAATTTTTTCTAGGGAGTGGGGGAGGAGTCACCTTTTTATAAGAGTTGGAAGAGGTACTCTTGGAATCTTTAAAATATTAAATTAAAATAAATTGATTTTCAATTTCAAATAGCTAAAAATTTAGTAAATTAGAATATAATATGATTATGGTTATAAATAATCTCAACCAATTTTCTTTTATGTTTATGTCACATTATTAACATTAACATTTGTCTTTTACCCTTAGTTAAACCATTTAACTCTTACCATGACAACTTGACATTTTACTCTTTAGGGTTAATATAGTTACCATAAAATGAAAAAAGAATCCCAAATGGATAATTGATGAAATATTTAACCATATTATATATATCTTTCCTAATTTTATTTTTTATCAATTTTATATCATTTAATAATATATTATTTATTTTAAAGTATCATTTCTGCCAATTTTGATACTATTCATTATTTGTCCTTTTGAAAATATCATAATAACATTATAACTTCGAAAAACAACTTTTAATATATCAATAAAATGTATAATATATATATATAAAATTCTTAGATGTCATTAATTAAGTAAAATTGTTTTTATTTTAATATTTTTAATACCATTTATTTGATATTTCCATTAATTAAACAATTAGTGCATCATTATTATTAAAACCTTTAATTAAATTATTTATTCCCTATAAAGTAAAAATAAATTACCATGATTAAGTTAAATTTATTAGATTTAAAATGACTATTTATTTTTAAATTTATGTTATGTATAACCTTATATTAAAAATGTAATACTTATTGAAAACATGAGTATGTTATTTTTTTACTTATCTTTAAATAAAATATAATAAATGTCATATTCTTACCCAAGTGGATTAAAAAGGTAATAATTTCTAAAAAATGTTTATTTTGGTCAAAAACCACTTATCCAATTAAATTAGGACAAGTGTTAGGGTAATTTTATAATTTTATAATATTATGTTTACCTTTAATTACCTCATTTACCATTAACCTTGGTTAATAAAAATTAATCAAAGTTGCTATTAATAATATAAAATAAATTTTACTTATTAGAATATAAATATAAAACTTATTATGACCATGTATATCTATTTTTTCAAAATTCAATTCACATAAGTGGCAAAATTAATTTTAACGTTAATTTAGAAGATGTGGTGAGTAAGCGAGTAAAAGAAAACGTTCAAAAGTTCAATAAGTTTTTTATATCCAATTTCAAAATAAAGTTGATTTCAATGACATAAATTGGATTAATATATGTATAATTTATCTATATTGACTTTAAAAATTGATTTAAAATATAATATTTATGTAAATTAAAAGGTAGTTTTTGACTACAATGCATTATTTTTACTATTCATTCAAAAAATGAACCTTCTTAGAAATATATCAAAAATTCACCATAAGACAATTTTTACATTCCAAATTCAAGTAAGAATATTATTTTTCCATATAAAAATTATTATAGTGCGAAAATTATATTTAAAATTGGTTCACCATTAAATGGTGGAAAAATTGCCATTTTTGAAAAATACTTCTCTTATGAAAAAATTGGATTTGTTCTTATATCCTGTCTATAAAACACATAAGATAAATATTAAAATTATATGGAATATATATAAATTTCATAATGTGGTTAATACTACTAATAACCACTAATTTAACGACAAGGTTATATCTTATATTAATATTTGAATAATATACTATTGTTTTGTAAAACCCGGTCTTGTGTATAATGAAGGCTATCAAAGATGGTATCTCTTGAATATAACACTAGATAACTTAGGGTTAAATTAATTAAAATATATACAATATATTAAATTTTTTAAAAAGGAAAAATATTATAAATTCTTATGGTGCTACATTCTCCCCACATTAATTAAATTATATCCTCACAATTTAAACTTGATCTGAACAATCAAGGGTATGATATTTCAAAATATTGTTATTTAAGAACCCAAACCATAAATAAATTTAATAAAACATATTTTTTATAAGTAGTAATGATATATTTTAATTTCATTATAATATGAGGCTTTCAAATAGAAGAGAATTAGTGACAGGTAGAGATACATACATGGAAGAAAAACATAAATATTTGTACGGAGTGATTGTGGTTATCAATCACATATAAGTGAATGAAGGTCTCAAATCCATAAATATATGATGATCTAAAATACCATTTTTTTAACAAAAAATAATATGTTTTTGATTTTATATAATTTTCTAAAAGTTGAGGAATTATTTTACTCTATAAGAATATAAAGAAATATAATTACTTTGATACATTTCTATAAACAAAATCTTATCCTTAGTTGTGTATTTAACTATTTTGACTTCATATCTTAGAAATAGTTAGGAAATAGGGTGAAGTAATATGTTAAACTCTAAAACCTGTTACAAATATCAACTTAAACCATTTTATAAATGGTTAACATTTCCTAAATGAACTTATCATTAATCTTTTCGCAACACGATGCAACTCTTATTTGTCACATTCCAAACTTGTGAATACCTTAATAATGTATTACTTTGTAACTTGATAATAAACTTAATTAATAAAAAAAATTATTTAAAACAAACATTCTTACTTTTTACTTGAATATAACATAGTTTTTTATATATACTTCTTAAATCCAATAATGTTGTATACTCTATCAATGATGACATAAACCGCTTTTTCAACAAACCATTAATCATCCGAAAGGTCGGAAGTACTATCCAATTTACTTTATCCAAATCAACCATATATTTATTATGAAATAATTATATTAGTATCAAGAACATATTAAGGGTTATCCTTACCTCAACAATAAGTTTTCCAAAATGTATAATTTACTACTGAGTTACTTTTCATGGTACTGCATAATCTCAATTCCTTAATGAAATAAACTACAATACAATCCTTATATATTCCATAATCATTACAACCAATACATTGTTTATAGAATACTTAAATAACATAATTATTAAATCTAAACATTATCACTTTAATCAATCATCTTTATCTATATCAATAATATGGGATTTGCCTTGATCCCTTAACTCCTTCTGAGGTATATTCCCTTGATGCTTGTGAAATTCATTTGCACTGTGTCCCATTTACATGAAGTTTAAGTATTATCAATTTGAAACATTTTTCTTATCCTTACAATCCTAAGTGTGATGGACTTTCACTCCACACTTATAGAGAACCCTCATTCCCTTTAATAAAGTTACATGGTGTTTATTTCCATAATTATTACATGTTGGAAAACACTTATTTCCCTTCTTCCCTTTATCTATATTTTCCCCAACTACCCTTTTATTCTCATACTTCCCTAAAAATCCATAATACTTAGATAAATATTTACTGATCCCTTTATAAGTATTTTTACCTACCTTCATCTTCTTTTCCAACTTTCTATTGAGGCCATAGGACTTGAATAATTATTTACCCATCTCGTTATCACAAGATACCATGTCCTCAAATGATGAGAATGTTTGGGAGACCATTAACTTTGAAATTTTGTCTTAAGTATATAAAAGATATGATCCTTATTAGTCTTTGGATCACATGCATTAGCAATTTTCACATTCCTTCTACTAGGATCCATTTATAAATGATGGAATACAGTTGGTTAGATCATATCATATTTTATAATCCTAAAAATAGAAAAATAATATATATAAATTGAAAAATTTATGCATAGATAATCTCAAAATCATAAAAATGGTTTTTTGGGGACATATTTACTTAGAAATCCATTATAATGGTTTTCAAAGAAAATTTTAATTATTCTAAGAATATCCCCTAGGAGTGTCAAACTAGGTGCACAGTAAGACTCATTGTCTAGTGCCATGTTACACTGAATTGGGGCCAACATATCTTTTCTGAGTTGTTACCCCAAGGTACATCTGTATCAGGACCACATCCACTTGTAGTATCTAGACAGGGATATATTTCTAAGAATACCCACATAATCAATATGTTACCAAATTCTAGGAATTTCTTATATAATTATCCTCAAGTCTATCTTCGGTTTATGTTCCCAAATTTATGTGTTTTAAATTTATTTTTCAAGGTCTCTACTAGAATTAATTTGATACCAACTATAACACCCTAACCCTAGTATCCCAGATTCCGTGCCTCTCTTTATTAAATTCTCATAGGTACAAGTTTCGAATCCTAAAGGAATGATCAGTTTGGTAGTCCTGGAAAACAAATTACATACATTAATCCTACATTACAATTCTAAACTTAAAATAAAACTTAGATAATCCTTTGATAATTCCATTAATCTTCTATATTAAACCAAAATACCAGTCATAATACAGATCTTGACAACCAAGTAAAATAAAACAAAAAGAAAGGGGGTGAGTTTAGATGCATAATAAGGGTAAGTGTACTTAAGATGATATTATGAATAAATAATCATAAACCTTAAGAAAAGGTGTATAATTTAAACATAATCCACTTAAACATAATACTAATCATAATATCAAAATAATAAATCAAATAATTCTATATGGACTTTCACATGGATATTCTACTTTTGGAATAATCAAATGTAATATCAAAAAACATTTTCATAATGAGGTAATGTATAATTACATACATTAAAAACATTCCCTCAAGGATTTGACCAAGACACCATATTTAAATGGGTAAAAACCCAAACAAGTTTGTCTCATGATATATAGAGATGCATCAAGAGGCTATAACAGGCATACTAAGTCAAATGCATTACTCATATGAAAAGGGTGAAACATAAACAATATAGATATTACTATAAAAAATATCATACAAAATGTTAATACATTACCATAAACCACAAATGGTATTAAAAGAAAAAATCCATAGTCAAACATATCATGAACACTTCATTAAAAATTTCTTGAGAGAAATAACATTTTTTTATATTGAAATTATTTTAAAAGGGGCAAAAAATTTTAATAGAAAACATTTTCAGTGAAAATGGTATTTTAATATTGCTAAGGAAGTTTCAATCTTTTCATATAAAATAAGAAAATAAAATTATTTTTATATTTTATTCGAAAAGGTTATAAATTACCTCATTTGGAATACAACAAATAGATTCTTTTAAAAAAGTTTTATAAAAAGTAAAACATGGGTAAAAATGACTTTAAACTATTGTATACTAATATTAAGAATATTTTGAAATAAATTTTTAAGAAACTTGGACATGGATGGTAAATATTTCTTAGTAAATACTTATATATAAAAAATCCTAGATAATGATGAGATTGTGATGTTAACACTATCCTCAGGTAAAATTCCCTTCATATGTGTCCAAAACTCCTATAGAGTGGTTTTAAACATATTATTAATTTATTCATGAATCATAATAATATTTATGATGTCATATATGATTCATTTATGACTTTATATTACACATTTATTAACAATTCCAAGTTAAAGCAACATTTTGGGTAGTAACCGCTTTGTTCATCGTATGTGTTTTGACTTTATATTCTTAATACTATTACTTAGATAATGATTATTTACTTCTAGAATGAAAACCATGATTTATATATAATATATATTTATTATATAAAAATATATAAAAGATATATATATAAAATTTAATACACAATTTATGGAGATGGTAAGTTATACATGCGTATGAATGATATTTCCATTTTCTTATCATACTGAATAGGAAAAGGTAAATGAAATATATATATATATATATGTATATGTATATTATTCCATTAGAATTATTATTTCATATATTTCATATTTATTCATTCTATATATTTTATAATCATTCTTTAATGTTTAATGTGGAAAATGAATCTAATCACATCGTGGAGATAGTAGTCCGTACATATGCATGAGCTACAATATCAGTCCCTTTAATGGTAAAATTATAAGAAATCAGATGGTATATTAATTATAAATAATAAATATTTTTTAATATTTTTTATTTATATCTATTATAAACATAATTATTCACATCCAAATTGAGTTTTTATGACAAACATATTACACCACGACATGGAGATGGTAGGCCGTATGTACGCACGCGTGGTGATTTCATTTTTCACAGTATGAATAATTGGTAAAATATGTTTTTTACATAATCATAATAACATATAATAAAATTTTATATACGGGATTTATTACATTATATTGTAAATAACACAAGGATATGAAGTATAAGAAGAATTAATCACAAATGAGTTGGTAAAGATGATTATCTATTCTTTCGAGAACCTCCTTTGGATCTCCTCTTAGGGACACTAGGGTTGGTATTGTTAGAATACCATGACCAAAAAAATGTTATGAAGATGTTTTCAGGAGAAATGGTTAGGTTTTGGTCAAGATAGAAGTCTCAAAGTTGTGTGAGGGGTGGTGCCTTTTTATAAGAGAGGGGAGGGACACTCTTGGAATCCTTTAAATTATTAAATTTATGTAAATTGATTTGCAATTTAGAATAGATAAAAGGTGAGTTAATTAGAATATATTATGATTATGGGTCTAAATACTATCAAAAAATTATTTTTATACAAGTTTAGGGAATATTATTAACCTTATATTTTAGCTTTAATCATTCGTTAAATCCTTTTTCTCTTACCATGATAACTTGGACTTTATACTCTTTAGGGTTAATATAGTTACAATAAAAATGAAAAATGAACAGAAAATGGACCATCAATGAAGGATATAAACTTATTATATATATTTGACCTAATTTTAATTTTTTTATGAATTTTATATCATTTTAAAACATATTATTTAATTTAAATTATTATTTAAGTCAATGTTTATACTATTCATTATTTGTCTTTTTAAAAACATCATAATAACATGATAACATCAACAAAACACACATATTATATCACTAAAATGTATAATTTATTTATAAATTTTTTAGATGTCATTAATTATTTTAAATTATATTTATTTTAATATTTTAATTATCATTTATTTGATATTTCCATCAATTAAGAAATTACTGCATCATTATTATGCAAGCCTTTAGTTAAATTATTTCTTCACTAAAAATTAAAAATAAATTATCATGATAATGTTAAATTTATTATATTTTAAAGTAATATTTATAGTCAAATTTATCTTCAGTATAACCATGTATTAAAAATGTAATACTTATTAAAAGCACGGGTATGTCATTTTTAACTTTTCTTTAAATAATTTATAATAAACTTCATATTCTTACCCAAGTGGATTAGAAAGGTTAAATTTGGGTGAAAGGTTGATTTTGGTCGAAAAATCACTCATCCAATGAAATTAGGACAAGTGTTAGGGTTATTTTATAATATAAAAATATTATTTTTACATTTAATTTCCAGATTTACCTTTAACCATTAAAATTAATAATTTATCAAAGTTATTATTCATAATATCCAAAAATTATGTTGATCCTATTAGAATATACATATCATACTGATTATAACCTTTTATATACATTTTAAAAAATCCAATTCCGAGGGGTGAATAAATTAAGTTTAATGCAAATCCCATAGGTGTGGCAAGAAAGTGAGTAAATGAGAAGTTTCAAAAGTTCAATAAGTTTTTTTGCACCAAATTTAAATATAAAAAATATTTAAAAGACCTAAATTGGATTAATATATGTATAATTTATCTATTGTGACTTGTAAAAATTAATTTCAAATAAAATTATTATTTAAATGAAAAGGAATTTTCTAACTATAATGTATTATATTTTACTATTCATTCAAAAATGAAAATTTTCAAAAAAATACAAAAAACACCATAAGATAATTTTGAAATTATGAATTTAAATAATAAGATTATTTTACCATATTAAAAATTATAAAATTGTCAAAAATTATATTTTAAATGGGTTCACCATTAAAAGGTGGTAAAATTACCATTTTTGAAAAATATTCTTTTATGTGAAAAATGGATATGTTCTTATATCATGATAATAAATTACATAAGATGATTGTTAAAATTATATTTAATATATATAAATTTCATAATATGGTTAATACTATTCATAACAGCTAATTTACTGAATATATCCTATCTTATAAAAATATTTTAATAATATAATGTTGTTTAGTAAAACTCGATCTTTCATATAGCGTAAGATATCAGAGAAGGTTTCTCTTACATGTAACATAAGATATATCAATTTTTTATGCATTAAAATATATTGAATTTATTAAATTTATTTTAAAATAAAAATATTTTAAATTATTGGGGTCTTACATTTTCCACAGCTTAATTAAATTGTGTGCTCGAAATTTTAACTTAATTTCAATAATCAAGACTTTGATATTTGAAAATACTATTGTCGAAGAACCCACATCATAAATATGGTTAATAACACATATTTGTTATAAATAGGAAATGTTAATTTAATGCTCACCACAAAACCAAGATTTCAAATAAGAGAACATTAATGGGAAGTAGAGATACGTGCATGGAGGAAAAACATAAATATTTACAGGGAATGATTGAGGTCATCAATCAAAAACAAGTTAACGATCAATAGAAAATTGAGGGGCTCGAAGCCATAAATCTATGATGGTTTAAAATACCATTGATTCAATAAAAATTAACATTTTTTTCTTTAGATCCTTTTCCTTGAGATGATTAATTTTTTCACTCTATAATAATAAAAGGAATCATAATTACTTGATATGTTTTTTTAAACACAATCTTATCCTTTGGTTGTATTTTAACTATTTTGAATTAAATTCTAAGAAAAAGTTATGTCATATGGTGAAGTAATATGTTAACCACTAAAAACTATCCCAAATACCAACTTATAATATTTCATAAATGGTTAACTTTTTCAAAATGAACATATAATTAATCTTTTTAAAACATGAAGACGCTCTTATTTTTCACATTGAAAACATGTGAATACATTCATCAATATTCCATTAAAAAATGATAAGAACCTCAATTATAATTAATATTTATTGAAAACACACATGCTTCTTTATTACTTAAATAGAACATAAGTTTTTGGATGTGTTTCTTAAATCTAATAATGTTGTAAACTAAATCAGTGGTGGAAAAAACCACTTTTTCAACAAGCCATTAATCAATTCAAATTTAGTTAGTTATATCCAATTTACTTAATCCAAATCATTCATATCTTTATTATGACATCAATATCTTAGTACCATTAAAATATTATGGGTTATCTTTATCTTAACCACATGTTTTCCAAAAAGTCTAACTTGCTAATGAATAACTTTTATTGATACCACATAATCTCAAATCCTTAATGAAATAGCGCTGAAAAAAAATCCTTATATATTCCATAGTTATTATAACTAGTACATCATTGATAAAATAATCAAATAACATAATTCTTGAATAAAAATATAAGAACATTAACCATTCGTCTTTAAATATATCAATAATATAGGCTTGGTATTGAGCCCTTAACTTCTTCTGAGGTATATTCCCTTAACGTTTGGGTATTTCATTGACGTAGTGTCCCATCTTCTTATTGTTTAAGCATTATGCATTATAAATATTTTTCTTATCGTTACAATCCCATGTGCGATGACCTTTCTTTCCACACTTGTACCAAACTCACATTCCTTTTAATAAATTACTAGGGTGTTTCTTTCCACAGTTATTATATGTGGGAAAATAATTCATTCTCTTATTCCCTCTATCCATATTTTCCCACCTTTCCTTTTATCCTCATGATTCCCTCTAAAGCTATAATACTTAGATTACTCTTAAACTATTCCTTTATACATATTTTGACCTAGTATCCTTTTCTTTTCTTTCTTTCATTTGAACTCATAAGACTTAGATAATTATTTACCAATCTCGTTATCACATGATATTATGTACTCAAATGATGATAATTTTTGGGAGACTATTTTCCTTTAAAATATTGGCTCAAGACCATGCAAGATATGATACCTCTTAATCTTTGGATCACGTGCACCAGTGAGGTTCAAATTTTTTCTACTAGGCACTATTTCTAAATGATGACATACAATAGGATATATCATATTATAATGTATAATCCTTAAACTAGAAAAATAATTTATATAAAAAGAAAAATGTATGCATAGATAATATCAAAATCACAAAAATGGTTTATTTGGAGACATATTTACTTATAAATACTTCCCAATGGTTTATAAAAAATGCGAATTATCCTAAGCATATCCATCATGAGTGTCAAACAAGGTGCGTAGTAAGGCCCATTGTTGTGTTCTATGTTATGCTGAGTCTGGCCCAACACATCTTGTCAGAGTTATTACCCCTAGGTACATCTGTACTTGAACCAACTCCACTTGTAGTATCTAGACTTTTATATATTTCTAGGAAGATCCACGTAATCTTTACCTCAACAAAATTATAAGATGTTCTTCAGTACTTATCCTTTAGTCTATCTTAGTGTCATATTCCCAAATCTTTGTTTTTGAAATCTTGTTTCTGAGGTTTCTACTAAAATTTCTTTGATACTAACTATAACACCACGAACCTAGTATATCAGTGTTGGTTCCTTTATTAAATTATCATAGATACAAGTTTTCAATATCTAAGTAAAAATTAGTTTAACAGTATTGATAAATAGATTACATACATGAACTTTATAGTTCAATTAAAACCATTTAATAAAACTTAGATAATTTTTTGAGAATTCCATTAAACTCCAAGATTAACCATTAATATTATTTATAATATAAATGTTGGCATACTATGAAAATAAAACATAAGAAATGGGGGAGCTCAAATGCTCAATAAGGGTAAGGTTACAATGGAAGATATTATATGAAAATAAGTATAAACCTTTATGAAAGGTGTATAATTGAAACATAAGGCACATAAACATAATATTGAGCAGAATATGGAAAGAATAAATCAAATAATTCCTTTTAATCATTCACATGGATATTCTAAAAGTTGAATAGTCACATGTAATATCAATAAATAATCTTATAATGAGTGAATTCATAATATCAGACCTCATAAACATATCGTCAAGGATATAGAAAGGAAACCATACATAAATTGGTAAAAACGCTAAATATTTAGTCTCTTGATACCTACTGATTCATTGAGATATTTTAATGGGTCCCTCCTGTCACTTACTTATTCCAATACATTCCTCACATGAAAAGTGTGAAACATGACCCACATAAACATTCGTATTAAAAATATCATATGAAATGTTTAAAAATTAACATAAACCAATAATGGTATAAAAATAGTATATACATATTAAAAAATATAATAAAACCTTCAATATAGTGTGGTATATTGTATCATAAGAAATAAACCTCAATTAAGCATGAAATCCCACAAAGGATTTTGATATAGATTAAAACAATCGAATTAAATAATTAAAAATTATTGAGAGAAATTCCCCTTTTATATTGAAATTATTTTAAAATGGGAAAAATAATTAAAATATAACATTTTTAGTGAAAATAATATTATAATATTGTAAAGGAATTTTCTCTATTTTCTTATAAGTTAAAAAAACTTTCCTTTCATATTTGGTTGAAAAGGTCATAAAGTACCTCATTTGGAAAATGAAAAAAAGTTTCATTTCAAAATGTTTAATAAAAATTAAAACATGGGTAAAAATGAATTTAATAAATTTTAGAGGAATATTAATAATATTTTTAAATTCATTTTTAAGAAACATTGACATGGATGATAAATATTTCCCAGTAAATACCTATGGATAATCTATCCTGGATAATAGTGAGATTGAAAAGCTAACCCATAACTTAGGTTTGATTCAATCTATACGTGTCTCAAACTCCTTTATAGTGATTTTAGACATATTATTTACTTATAAAAGAATTATAATAATATTTATGATGTCATATCTGATTCATTTATGACTTTATATTACATGTGCATTAACAATTTCATGTTAAAGCAATGTTTCGGGTAATAATCACTTTGTTTATCGTACATGTTTTGGCTTGTTATTCTTGAACATATTACTTATATCATGATTTAATTAATAATATAATATAAAACAGGATTTATATATCATATATATTTATTTTATAAATGTATATAAATGATAGATATATGAAATGGAATACACTGTTCATGGAGATGGTAAGTTATACGTATGCATGAAGGTTATTTCTGTTTTCTTATCGTACTGAATGAAAAAGGTCAATAAAATTTATATATATACATATATATATATATATTATTAAATTATAATTATTATTACATATTTATTAATTATATACATTTTTTATAATCATTCTATAATGCTTAACAAGAAAGATGAATCTAATCACGTCATGGAGACGACATATTGTACGTAGGCACGAGCGACGATATCATTCCCTTAATTGTAAAAGGGTAAGGAATTAAATGATATATTAATTATAAATAATAAATATAATTTTATATTTATTATTTATATCTATTATATACATCATTATATGCATCCAAATAACGCATTGATGAAAAACAGATTATACCATGACGTGGAGACGGTGGGTCGTACGTATGCACTTGTGGTGATTTTATTTTTCGTACGATGGATAAAAGATGGAATATGGTTATTACATAATCATAATAACATATAAGAATATATTATATACTGTATTTATTACTTTATAATGGGAACAACATAATAATAGAAAGTATAAGAAGAAATAATCATGAAGGAGTCGATAAAGACGACTACCTCTTCTTTAGCGAACCTCATTAGGATATCCTCTTCGGGACACTAGTGTTGGTATTTTTGGAAGACCATGAAATCCATTTTTAAAGAATAAATGGTATGGGTTTGGAGGAGCTATAGGGATCAATGTGGTGTGAGGGAGTGAGGTAGGAGGTTCCTTTTTATAGGAGAGAGGAGGGGCACTATTGGTGTCCTTTAAAATATTAAATTAATACAAATTGATTTTCAGTTCCAAATAGATCCCAAGTGAGTTAATGAGAATATAAGAATATTATGGGTATAAAAATTGTCAAAAAATGATTTTTAGACAAGTTTATGTCACATTATCAACCTTATATTTTGGATTTAATCATTAGTTAAACCCTTTAACTCTTTCCATGACAACTTGACTTTTTTACTCATTAGGTTTAGTATAGTTACCAAAAAATGTCAAAAAAAAATTAAATGGATCATTTATAAAATATTTAAACTTATTATAGTTAGTTGGATTAATTTTAGTTATTTATGATTTATTTATCATTTCATTAAATTTAATTTATTTTAAAGTATCATTTATGTCAATTTTGATAGTATTCATTATTTTCCTTTTCCAAAATATCATAATAACATGATAACATTGAAAAAACAATTAAAATATATCCCTAGAATGTATAAAATAACTATAAAATAATTATATGTCCTTAATTATGTAAAATTATTTTAATTTTAACATTTTTAATATTATTTATTTGATATTACCATTCATTAAACAATTACTATGTCACTATTATGAAAGCCTTTAATTAAATTATTGCTTATATTAAAATTATAAATAAATTATCATGATGAAGGTAAATTTATTATATTTAAAATTACTATTTATAGTTTAATTCATTTTCTTTATAACCATAAATTAAAAATGTAATACTTGTTAAAACCATGAGTTTGAAATTTTTAACTTATCTTTAGATAAAATATAATAAATGTCATATTTTTACCCAAGTGGCTTAAAATGATTATAATTTTTACCAAAGGATTATTTTTTTTGAGAAAAACTTATCTAATAAAATTAGGATAGGTGTTAGGTTAATTTTATAATATTAGAATATTATTTTTACCACTATTTACTCGATTTATTCTTAACCATGGTAAATAAAAATTTAACAAAGTTAATATTCGTAATATCCAAAAATTAAGTTGATCCTATTAAAATATAAATATCATAATTTTTAAAATATTTTATCTATTTTATTCCAAAATCAATTCACAGAAGTGGTTAAATTAAGCTTAAATGTAATCCCATATACATGGAGAGAAAGTAGGTAAAAGAAAACGTTCAAAAGTTCCATAAGTTTTTCATATCCAATTTCAGTATAAATATGTTTTAAATTACCTATATTGTATTAATATATTTAAAATTTATCTATTGTGACTTTAAAAATAAATTTAAAATGTAATAATTATTTAAATTAAAAGGAATTTTCTAACTACAATACAATATTTTTCACTATTTGTTAAAAAAATGAAACTTCTGAGAAAAATACAAAAAATTCACCCTAATATAATTTTGAAATTTTTAATTAAAATAAGAAGTCTATTTTTTCATCTAAAAATTCTAAAACTTTCAAAATTTATATTTAAAATTGTTTCTCCATTAAAAGCTGTAAAATTACTATTTTTGAAAAATAATTCTTTTATGGGAAGAAATTGGATTTATTCTTATATCATGTGTAGAAAGAACATAATAAGAATTTAAAAATTATATGGAATATATATAAATTTTATAATTTAGATAATACTATTCATAACCTCTTATTTGATACATATGTTATATCTTATAATAATATTCGAAAAACATACTATCGTTTAGTAGAACTCGTTCTCGCGTATAATGCATGCTATCAAAGAAAGTCACACTTGTGTAAAAAACAACTAACTTAGTGTTTCATGCATTAAAAGATATAGAATATATAAAATTTATTTAGAAAGTAAAATATTGTTAATTATTGGGGTGTTACAGGTTAACCACATACATGAATAATGATTTAAAATATGATAATGGACGAATATGGGAAAATAAATAATTATATTATTATATTTTAGTATGAAAATAAAGATAATTTTATTTTTTTTAAAAGTTTTATATTCTATATAATTTATTATTAGTTAATCTTCTTCGACTGCTAAATTTCCAAAAATAGTTATTATTAATTTTGTTTTCATATATCATAACCAAAACACATATGGAATGAAATAATAGTATTATAAATCAATATAAGTTATATATATAAAAATATTAAATGATATCTAAGTAATGAACTTGGTATAAAATGATTGGTATTGATATCAAAATTTCTGAACATACACAAAACAATTAAAGTTATTAACACCCGATAATCATAATATGTTATAACTAATTAATGTTCTCATAATAAAATTTATAATAAGGATTATAAAAGGGTAATTTTTTTAGAATAGTTTTGAAATATAATTTAAGTATGTGATGTTAGTTTGATAGGAGGTTTGAGCGTGAAAAACTAAGAAAACAAACTAGTAAAAAGTTTCTATATCAAATTCCTCTCTTTTTGACATGTTTTGTATTATGAACTTAATTTCATTTACATGGTGTATATAACATATATTTTAGATATCATTTAATATATTATATTTTAAAAATATAATTTGATGTTAAATTTTAATCTCTCTCTATCAAGGGGTTTTTATTCAAAAGTTCCTTATCCGCAAGTGTTTTCATGGTCTCAATTTTAATTCATTGAGACATAATACACTTTACTTACCATGATTTATTTAAATGGAGAATTAAATGAATATGGATTTATTTTTATCATATATTTTTTATTTTTATGGGATTTACTAGAAAAATCATATTCCCTTACTCATGTTTTATTGATACAGTTATTTCCCCAACTGTGAGGATTTTTGCAACTCAAATCCCCTTCTTTGAAATTTAATGTTTTATCTTGAAAATTATTCTTCCATTATTTAATTATATGACCCTAATATTTTATTATATTCTATTTTATTATCCTATTTTTTTAACTTATCATTGAGTAAAATTAATGTTTTATCAATTTTCTTAAATTTAGGTTATCAAAAAAAGGTAATTTCAAATTTTAAAAATGTCCATTTTATAGAAAAATGTTTTTTATATACATTACATATAGAAAAATTCATTTTAATTTAAAGTATTTATTTTTATATATTATTTTAAAATTAAATTTTTTTAGTGATTTATCACTTCATCATTTGAAAAAGTCATTTGGAACTGACCCATAACTTTCTCTTTTATGTTAATGTTAAAAATGTTTTCTAAAAATACTTTTAAGTATACACTTCCATCTCAATTTCAAATTTATATGGTTTTTTCCCAAATAGGGTTTATTATTCACTATATACTTTTATATATATATATATATATTTATATATCTTATAAGTTAATGATATCATGATACCAAATAATCCAATTCATGTCCCCTACTTGGGTGGTGTCATTCAAGCATTATTTTTCAATAATATTTTTTATAAATATCAACATCTTTCTTGGATTCCTTTATTACACTTGGGATATTTTCTTTTGAAACCATCCAACTCATTACAATGGATAAACTATGATCATTTTTTTAAGTATTGAATTTACCATATACACATTTATCTATATTATGTAAATATAAAATTTTATATAATTTAGATTGGATGTTGTTCACCTAGAAAGTATGTTATTTTATTGACATGGGGGAAAGTATTGGAACTATATATGTTGTTATCCCAATGGGGATGATTATTGAAAACTTTCTTATATATTGGTTATCCATAAAACCTATTACTCTTGATGGGTTATGATAATGTTATACCTTTTTTAAACATCGAGAAAATTAATGTTGTACTATATATTGTTATTCCAATACGAAAAATTATTATCAATTAGACTGTGCATTTTTTGACAATCTACCTTCTCTCTTAGAATGTTTTATGATCATGTTATCCCTTTATTGATACTACTAAAGGTATTTACAATCTTGATAATTATTGGCTTCTAATGCAAGTTGATTATGTATTAATATTATGTATTGTTCATTAAATTGATAAACATGTTTTTATTCATCTAATGGTTACTTAATGAATGGTATGAAAGTTATTGTTGAATATTATAATGAATGCATTGGAATTAAATAGGTGAAAATTGGGATGTGGGATTATATATCCCCTAAATGAATCAACAGGTTCCATGAGGAAAAAATAGATTTCGGTATTTAGTGCATTCCTTCCCAATAAAAAAAGATGTATTTACTGCAGTCTTAATAAAAAGTGAAGTGTCTTAGTAAAAGGCCATGATAATATGTTTTTAATTTCTAAAATTATGCATTGTATAAGTGTGTGATCATTATTATTTATATCCATGTTTTTATTTACTTCCATGGATGTAACATGATCCTAATTTAAAATTTATTATAACTTTATGTTATATTCATATTCCTATAATAATATTTATGCCATGTTTATGCCAAGATTTCTTCAGTTATATGTTTCCCTTACTGAGTATTTGAGATCAACACATTCTAATATTTTTATTGCCTAGGTTATAAATAAAATTAGTTCGTGTGAAGTATTTATAAGGAATGAACATGTGGAAGTGTTTATGGGATATTTTGATGACTTATCATGAATTTAGTAGTTTCTTCTATATAATGGAAAAAAATGTCCATTATTTGAGAAAGGTATGTGATTTATTAGTTTGTGGTGTATTCTAAATATCTAAAGTTATTAACCTGAAAATATACTTTGGATGTAAGTGATTTAAAAAATTTTGTTCATTTATTAATTATGGATGGTTATATCAAAAAATTTATAGTTGGTATCTAAGTGAGTTTTAAAAGTGTGTGTTCATGGACCTTGACATGGGAGTGCAGGTTCGAGGCATCCCTGATAATAAACTAATTTTTTATACTAAAAGGATTAAATATAAATATAAATTTATTTATCCTTTTCGGATATACATGTACATGTGCATATGTACCTTTAAAATAAAAATAAATCATATTACGAGGCAATTTAATGTTCTTACCTACTCATTTCAATTTAAAGGGTATAAATTATTGTTATTCCAAAATTAAAAATCGATTTTTTTGTTATGAATTTATAAAATTCATCATTCATATTATATAATTCAATAAGGTAGATTATGTAGTAATGAGTATTATGTAAGGAAGATGTAACTTCTATACTCTTTTTCCCTTGGTCAAGTTATTCCCATTGAGTTTTCTTGATATGGTTTTTAACAAGGAAATTCTATGAGGACTTGATGTTGATGTACTCTTTTTCCCTAATCAAGGGGGTATACCCCTATAATGTTTTTCCTTAATGAAGTAATTAATCACTATTATAGATCTTGTGACAATCAATATTGAACTTTATCAGAGCTAAACAGAAAGCGTTGATAAAGTGGGGACTTTTCTCATTTCTATCTAAAGTGATGATAATAGTAACTTTTATTAGCACTAAAAAAGAACTAACAAAAGGGTTCCCTTTTTAGTGCTTTTTGGTAGCACTATTATAGGTGCCACATTTTTAGTGTTTTTCATAGTGTTGAAGAAACCTCACCATTAAGAGTGCCAAAAAAGCATTTCAAAAGGTAACAATGAATTATTTAATTTATATATACATATTTATATATTTTTAAATAAGATTTATATTACAATAAGTATATATATGTAAATATAATATATAAATATTTACATAACTTTAAAATAAAACCTATCACCAATCTTGTTTTCATATAATTATATATATATATAATTATAAAATTTATATTAATCAATAAAAATATTTAATAGTATATTTATATACATTAATGAAAAAATGTTTATAATTAATATAAATATGATACTTTTATTTGGACAATTTTATAAATATCTAAATGAATATATTTATTTAAATATGTAATTCATATTTAAATTTATATATTTATTTAAAAATATGATTCATTTTTAAATTTATATATTTATATACATATAAAATAATTTAAAATATATGTACGTGTAACTGTATATATGTATATATATATGTATATATATATATATGTACGTGTATGTATGTGGATACTTGTGTATGTATGTATGTATGTGCATGTATGTATGTATTGTATGTGTAGGAATGTGTTTGGTTGTGTGTTTGCGTGTGTTTTTTCTTGTATTTTCTTTTTTTGTGTGTACTTGTGTGTGCATATTTATATATGAATATGTACGTGTGGGGGGGGGGGGGTGATGTACATGCACATGCATATGTATGAATGTGTGTGTGTGTGTATGTGTATGTATATTTTTATATGTGTATGTATGTGTACGTTTTTTATGTAGCATGTGTATATTTATATAATATGTGTATGTATTCACACTTGTACGAAATTGCATGTATGGGTATATGTGTATATGTGTGTATGTGTCTGTGTATGTGTATATATATGCATGTATGTGTATGTTTATGTATGTTTATGTTTATGTGTTTGTCTATGTGTATGTGTATGTGTATGTGTATGTGTATGTGTATGTGTATGTGTATGTGTATGTGTATGTGTATGTGTATGTGTATGTGTATGTGTATGTGTATGTGTATGTGTATGTGTATGTATATGTGTATGTGTATGTGTATGTGGATGTGTATGTGTATGTGTATTTTTATGTGTATGTGTATTTTCATGCTTATGTGCATATGCATGTCCATGTACATGTTCATGTGCATGTACATGTGCATGTGCATGTGTATGTGCATGTTTATATGTATGTGTCGATGTATGTGTATGTGTCTATGTATGTGTATGTTTATCTGTATGTGTATGTGCTTGTGTATGCATATGTGAATGTGAATGTGTATGTGTATGTGTATGTGTATGTATGTGCATTGGAGTGGCCGGAGGTCGTCACGACCCTCAAAATGATATTTATTAACCTACACAAGTATAGCAGTGCAGGGTCGATCCACAGAGAAGGCAGAAAAGAATTCTAGGTTTTATTCAAAGATGAACTCCACTGTTGTCAGCAGTGAAGCGAGTGTGCATTTTTTACTTTTTATATTTTTTTATTAAAGTGAAGTTGAAACAGGATACGAAACAAGTGTTTATTATAGAAACTAAAATTTACACTAAGAAAGATAAAATAAAAAATTATAGTATACTAGTATTAAGAAACAATGCAAGGAACAATGATCAATTTCTAACACTCAATAACTCCAATCTATGGGTTTAAAAGATATCTTCTCCACTACACATTAGTGAAACACACCTCAAGAAATAAAGGTGAAAAGCCTCCCTCGCAAGGAAACTCAACACGCAGAAGACTAACTTAAGGAGTTCGCCACTGCAAAATCAGACAAACTGCTTGGCAGTTATTAAATGATAACATCTAGAAATAAACTCGCCATAAATTTATAGATGTAAAACATTAACGCTCTAAGAAAGTATTCGAGAACTAACTCGCCAGTAGAACTTGAATGAATGCATTTAGAAAACAACTGAGGTGTGAAGCAACTAAACAGATAATCATTAATCAATCTCACCAATTAATTATGATTATGAAAAATGGAAGTGAATGAATAAGTTTGAAAGATTAACCAAAAAGAATTGAATTCTCTATCTAAGACAATTCAACCTTTGATCATATTGATTTAAGCAATGAAAAACAACCGAAAACAGAGTACACAATTATAGAGAGAGGGAAGGTAAACTCCCCTTGCAAAGCTCTGCCTTGGGGAAAATTAGCCTCCTGCTCATCTCCAGTGCTGCTCTCGGATAGATGTGGTCGTGGAATCTCGAATGAGAGAGAGAGAATGAGGGTCCTCCTATCAATATGCTGCTTGATCTTCTTAAAATACCATATGTCATCTGATACCTGTCACTGCATGCTTCCACTGACATCATGTTTTTCTCACGAGCGCACCGCGCACATGTGTTTTACCCGTGACAAGCACGTCGCACAAGTTTTTCCCTTGTAGATTACTATGGATGAGTTAGTTGCATGTACCTGGACATAAAATTGACTCCTGAATGAACCTGTCGAGTTAGATAAGAAAAATAAATAAAAGAAAATGCAAGTAAAAGTAAGTTATTAATATTATATATTTTTTAATGTAAAGTGTTAGATAATTTGTTACAAGTTAACTTAAGTAGATTAATAAATATATTATTTAATAATTATAATTTACTTTTATAAATCATTATTATAAATTTATCAAACGCTATCGATAGAAATAAATACTAAATACTAATTTATTTAAGTTTAACAAATTAAACTAAATCATTAAAATTAAACAACATAAATGAATAAGTAATTAGAAATTTAGTAATTTTAGTTTGTATTAAAAGTTTTAATATTACTATTAAAGAAAATAAATTGTTAGATTAATTAATTAATTAGTTAATTTTAATTAAGTAATTAAAATTATTACTTAAGTTTCAAGTATTTTTAAACTATTAAGTATATTTTATTTATAATTATTATTAATTAAATAATTTATACTATTAATAGTAAATTAATTTATAAAAAAGTTTATTAATTTAGTTTTATATTATAATTTATAATTAATATATTAAAATAATAATTGTTTTAAATTAATTATTTTATGTTAATTTGACTTTGTAAGTTAACTTTTTTACTTTAACTTTTCTTTTTGTTTTTTTTCTTCTTTAACTTTTACTTTACTTTTATTATTATTCCTATCTATTATTTTTTTTATTTTATTTTGTGTGTTGTCTCTTCCTCCCCATTCCACGTGCAACAAGGGTTTTCTTCTTCCCCAATCTGGCGGATTCCTCCTCTTGCAGTGCGGCGCACAACGACCTACTCCTCTTCACATCACGAAGCAGCGCAACTTCATCATTCCAGCGTGGCGTGGAAGACTCTTTCAGCAACGACAACGGCGCAAGGCTCGGGGTCATCCTCCCTCCATCTCTCCACAGCTTCAGCAGGGTGGTGACCTCCAGCAAATAAAAGCAGCGCACACAGTATGTGCGACGCCCTCTTCCCACGCGGAGCAGCTTCACCAGCGAAAACCCACAGTGGCGCTCTTCTCCTCCAACATGGTAGTCCTCGACTTTCAGCGGAAACCTCCTCCCCTTCCATGTGAAGCAAGTCCTCCATCAGCACCGGAGGAAGCGGATCGACCTCCTCCTCAGCTCCAGCTCCGCTTCAACAGCCTCGACTAGCTACAGCGCACACCCATGACAGCGGCACGATGCTCTTCGACGGCTCCTTGCACTTAGCAGCGTGGTGGCAGAAGCATTCCAGCGGCGGACATCTTCAGCTTAGCGGAAAAACATCTCCCACAGTGCAGGGACAGACTAGAATATGGGTGAGGGTGAGGAGGGTTATTGGTAGCTGAAGCTAACGATAGGGACGTGATCTGTCAGTGAAGATAAAAAAAGGCTGAAATCGGTAGCTACCAGTATTAAAAATAAATGAAAAAAAAATAATCGGTGAGGGGGTAAAGCGGTGCATGGTAGAGGGTGCGTCGGTGAGGGGTATCGATAGCTATGCTACCGATAGAAGGAATTATCAGTGAGGAAAAACTTGGGTAACAGTGAGGAAAAAAGGGTGTATCGGTGAGGAAAATAAATAGAGAGAGACAGAGCAGCAACTACTGGTATTGGTATATCAGTGAGAAATAGTTCTCCTTTTAGTGAGAAATAGTTCACTGATAGAAACCGTTAGAACATAAAATAATAGTTTCTTGAAATAATATAGAATTAAAACCTAAATAAATTAAATTAAAAGACTTAAGATAAATAATTAATGTAATGATAAATAACATTAATTAAAAACAAGATATTTATTAACCTTTAAAACATTAAAATTATTATTTAAAAAGCACTATTAGAAAACTATTAAATTAATAAACTTGATAACTGTTAAACTAAATTAATAAGAGACTCAAATTTAAAGAAACTAAATAAATTTATTAAAGAGCAGTAGCAAATAAAAATAAAAACATTGGTAACCCAAATAAATCACCGCAGAAGATCGTCTACCTCACCGGTAGACTAAAACAGTTGTAAAATGAATTAAAATTCAATATGCTTGCATAAAATAATGTAATTAATGTTTAAAAACTATTAATTAGTTAATTAATTAATTAATTAACTAATTAAACTAATAAAATTAAAAATGAACTAATAAATTTAACTTAAAACACTAATTATATACTTAACTACTAAGTAGAATGTCTATGAAAATTAAATAATAAAGTTAACCTATTCTAAAGTAACTAAGTTAAAAGATTAATTAATAAAACAAAGACTAAATTAATTAATTAGAATTATGTTGATTAAATAATTGTTTAATTAGAAATTAACTTATTAAGAAGACAAGAATAATTTAACCAACTAAATACTCATCGTTGTTTATAAAATTAAAGGGCTACCGATAGAAATTAAAAAAAAGCTCACTGATATCGTTAAATAAGATCTACCAGTAGGAAAGAGTATCAGTGACAAGGGTCACCGTTACAGGCAAGGTCACCGACAGAACGTACTAGTAACCTTTTATCGGTAGCTAAGCTACCAGTAATCTGGCAAGCCGTTACTAAGTTGTATAAACTTAAAAATTAAAAGTAAATTAATTAGAAAACTCAATAATTATTAATAGTGAAAAATAAAATAAAATAAACAAATTTAGATTTAAATAAACAAATTGAAAATTAATTATATTAAAAACAAATAAGGAACAAATCAACTATTTAAAGATCCATAATTACATAAAATGTTATAAAAAAGGAATATTTGAAAAATTTAATTATAAAAATAGAAAAGTACAAATATTTAGCATAAAGTTATTAAATAATTAATTAAATAATTAAAAATTAAGTAAAAAGATGTGGAAAAACATGTGTTTTAAAGGAAACATCAAATTCCCGCACATTTAAGCATTGTTATCCTCAAACAATCCCATGCTCTATTTTATTTGAAAACACCAAGTGTATTACGATTATTTCCTCAAAATGTAACATGTCCAGCACTCTAAACAGAGGACAATGCATAATAGTAGGCTTTAAGAAAATGAGTAACTCAATGAATCTTGCTTAAAATAAATACCCACTAGTAATTAAGAAAGCTATAAATCATCAAACAATGAATGTGTCATGCTTCATATGTGATACAACTTAATGGCTCACTTCAATCCAGTCCCAGGTTCTCAGTCCAAAAATGACAGGGAATAAAATATCAATGGAATTATGATCTTAACCAAGGAACTTTGTACTTTGACCTTTTCACCTAGGTTCCAAAAATAATTAATTTTTTTTTGTGAATCACCTCAAAGATACAACATAAATGATTCCCATATAAACCAATTGATCCCTTCTTCATCTGGTATTCATCATTCCCCTCACCTTAATGAGATCATTTTTGACCCTATACACTTTATTTATTTTTCCCAAGCCATGTATCATTGTGTTGAGCACTGCGCAATGCACTTATTCATAGTGTACAAAGGGATTTTAGTTAATAGAAATGCACCCAGCATCTAGGGTCTTAGAGACTCACTGTGAGATCCCAGATGCCCAAATTACTCCAGTTTCAAAAGATTTATATAAAATTCATTTACATTGGTTCATTAAAGTAATTAACTTTAATAATTAAAAGAAGAATGAGGCCCCTAGAATCAGAATCAAACTTCTAGTTCAAAAAGTTATGATCACAACTCCATTTAAAAGGGTACCCATATCAATTCCAAAGGTAGTTCCTAAACCAAATTTCCATCAAATCACTAAGTAAGATCACTCATCAATCATCCATCCTCATCAATTTTAGGTTCAAAGCAGTTCTTACTACCAGCAAGGAACTTTTCCTTTGGAAAGAACCAATTGAGTAAAGTGTATAGCCTAAAATTATGCAAGAATTTTGAAAAATTTTAACCATTTTTTTTACAAAAAGTTTGAGTTTCAGTGGGAATTGATGGGCTTAAATTAAAGCACAGTTTAGCAGGTCAAGAATTGACCCCCTCCCCCACACTTAAGACCCAAATTTGTCCCCAAAGTTGACTTCTAAATATAGAGAATAACAATTAACCAATTAAAGTTCAAAACATATTTTCAATTAAGTAGATTGATGAAATGTGTAAAGGTCACAATGGAGTTTAAAAATTTAGTTTTCCATAATGAATAAATAATCTGCAGGTTCATTAGCAAGTATGATCATTAACATTTAGGTCTAGTGAATATTTTTCGATATAGCTCAAAAATAACAAGCAACGTGTAAGTGCATTGTGTTTTGGGTGCAATCATTTTAACAAACTGAGTTCAATAATATGTTCAATACAGTAGACAAAGTTCATGCTAAACACCTCAAAGATACAATCAGATTCAAAACAGGATTTTTCAGACTGCATGAACCCTCCCACACTTAAGTTCAAGCAGTGAGAGTTTTTAAACAATGAATTTCAGTTTACTGCAACATGCACATGCAAATTTTTCTATTTACACAGTGACATGCAGCAGAAGTTTTTTTTAATATGCAATTTATGCAGTAGATTTTTTGCAAAAATGTAGCAGATTTTTTTAATGAAATCATAAAGGAGCAGAAAAATGAAACAAACAATAATAGTAAAATACTTCCCTGACTAGATTTTACATTACTCCTTCATCATTGGAATTCCACTCCTTAAATAAAAAAGCAACATCATCCTAGAAACAAAAAGCATGAGAACCAAGAACAAATAACTAGCAGAGACAGAGTATATATAAGAATGCAAAACAAAACTTTATTCTAAGTAAAACAAGAATAGAAATAAAAGTAAACAGAAAAGAAAGAACATGGGTTGACTCCCATGATGAAATAAATTTAAATTCTTCAGTTAGACTTTATTTAATTACAATTTTTTTATTTATTAACAAGACAAAGACCATGGGTTTCCTCCCATGCAGTGCTAGGTTTAAAGTCCCCAACCAGACTCACCTAGCAACTAACCGTAGTCACTAGGTGGATTTGGTTTCCTTAACAGGAACCACCACATATATTTGGCCCATTTATTTTAAACAGAACAATGAAAATTGTGGGCTCTAAATCTAAACACAACCAAACTCTCATAGCCTGAAATAACACCTATGTAGAACCCTTTAACAGTAGTGGGTATAGTGTTGTACACTTCCAGAATGAGTTTATAATTATCAATAATTGAGTTCACATGAAGGGACAACATAGTATTAGATGCTTCAGATGGTGTGGAATTATTTACATGGCTATCTCTCTCAACTTCAACACTAATAGGTTCAATTAAAAAGGTGCTCATGGGTGAATAATGGTTAGTAGGCTCAAGATGGAATTAAATTAAGTGCTGAAATGAATCATGGACAATGGAACTCAAGTCTGATTCCCCCTCTAAACTACTATCAGTATCATGGTGATATTTTTCACCCTTCATAGTTGAGGATGGAAGTGACAGAGAAGGAAGAAAATTTATTTTATCACAAATAGGTTTAGGTCTAACAATGTTATAAATCTCCTTCAAAAGATCCTCATCTGTTAACTCACACAGAACATCTACTGCTTCTAATAATTCAAATCTGCAACCATCACCTAATGTGTGTTCAAACTCTACTTTATGTTCAAGTTCAAAAGGATCACTTTCTAAAACCATGTCATTTGAGTTTTTCCATTCAATTTCAGGAGAAGAATTGTACAATTCAGTTTCAATAAATTCAGTTTCCATAATGTTTAAATTAAGATAATTCCCCTCAAGTTGGTTAACACTATTTTCCATTTCATTAAAAAACATTTTAGAGAAGTGATTACTATGAGAATAGGGAAATGAAATCTCATCAGTTAGTTTATCTTCAAATATCAGTCCCTCTTCCTCGTTATCAAAAAAAAATTCAGAAATTATTGGATTCAAATTTTCAAAACACGGAAGAGAAGTTTTCAGTTCAGGTTCAAAAATTTCAGATTCTTTAACTTCCAATTTAATGTTCTCTTCCAAACTATACCCAATATCGATTTCAGGGTCAATGTACAGAATTTCAGAAATTTTGGGTGAAGAGTTTTTAGCAATCCAGTTTCCATCTTCTAATTTTTCTTCAACCCGAATGACTTCTTTTTCAAAACTTCTAAAAAAGTGATTTTTATCCAATGTTGGAATTATGAACAGAACCGGACTTTCATTTTCAATCTGTTTCAATTCAGTTTAAAAATTAACCAACTCGACACCATTAAAGCTCTTTTTGGGATTTTCAATGTTATGTTCTTGATTCAGTGAGTTGTTTGTTTCCAATTTTGATTCAACAATTTCAGATTCTTCAAAGTGAATGTTTTGTTTTCCAGCTTCATAGTCATTGTATTCTTCAACTTGATTTTCAAATATTTTAAACACATTTTCTTTTTCATTAAATTCATCAAATTATTATTGTTCTTTAACCCTTTGTTGTAAATCCAAGAGCATGTTTTCTAATTTTTTCATTCTATGATCTCGTTCTTGAGAATCTCTAAGTTGTACTTCATGGGTTTTAGTTAACCAATTGTTCCAATTATTCTCCCTAGCATCCAGTTTAGTTTCTATTAATTCTAGTTTAGCTAGGAATTCAGGATTAGATTCATAATGTTCATTTTCATCAGTGTAAACATCTTGTTGTGGCTGGTTATAGACACACTGCCAGGAAGTATGTCCAAAATAGCCACAAAAAACACAATGAGGTCCCTGTTGATTCCAGTTTTGGTGATGTTCCATTTTTTTATACTAAAACTAGGTGAGTTTAAATACCCAAAGTTTCACAACTGATGCATATTTTTAATGTTCAACAAAAGAAGTAGGTTCCAGTTCACAGTTTTTTAACAGATTTTTAAAATTTTTTTTTTGTTTTTTTAAAAAAAATTATAGTTTTTTTATTTTTCAAACCCTATACTCTCAATGCATGCCTTCCCCAGCAACGACACCAAATTTTGAAGTGGTCGGAGGTCGTCACAACCCTCAAAATGATATTTATTAACCTACACTAGTATAGCAGTGCAGGGTCAATCCACAGAGAAGGCAGACGAGAATTCTAGGTTTTATTCAAAGATGAACTCCACTGTTGTCAGCAGTGAATCAAGGGTTCATTTTTTACTTTTTATATTTTTTATTAAAATGAAGTTGAAACAGGATACGAAACAAGTATTTATTATAGACACTAAAATTGACACTAAGTAAGATAAACTAAAAAGTTATAGTATACTAGTATTAAGGAACAAGGCAAGGAACAATGATCAATTTGTAACACTCGAGAACTCCAAACTATTGGTTTTAAAGATATATTCTCTAATACACATTATTAAACCACACCTCAAGAAATAAAGGTGAAAAGCCTCCCTCTCCAGGAAACTCAACACGCAGAAGACTAACTTAAGGAGTTCGCCACTCCAAAAGCAGAAAAACTGCTTGAAAATTATTAAATGATAACATCTGGAAATAAACTAACCATAAATTTCCATATGTAAAACATTAACGCTCTCAAAATGTATTCAAGAACTACCTCTCCAGTAGAACTTGAATTAATGAATTTAGAAAACAACTGAGGTGTGAAGAAACTAAACAGATAATCATTAATCAATCTCGCCAATTGATAATGATTATGAAAAATGGAAGTGAATGAAGAAGTTTATAAGATTAACAAAAAATAATTGAATTCTCGAGCTAAGACAATTCAACCTTTGATCATATTGATTTAAGCAATGAAAAACAACCGAAAACAGAGTACACAATTATGGACAGAGGGAAGATAAAATCCTCTTGCAAAGCTCTGCCTTCGGGATCCTTAGCCTCCTGCTCATCTCCAGTGCTGCTCTCGGATTGATGTGGTAGTGGAATCTCAAATGAGAGAGAGTGAATGAGGGTCCTCCCATCAATATGCAGCTTGATCTGCTTAAAATATCATCTGTCATCTACTACCTGTCACTGCATGCTTCCACCAACTTCATGTTTTTCTCCTGAGTGCACCGTGCACGTGCGTTTTACCTGCAACAGGCACGTCGCGTGAGTTTTTCCCTTGTAACTGACTTCAGATGAGTTAGTTGCATGTACCTGGACGTAAACATGACTCCTGAATGAACCTTCCAAGTTAGATAAGAAAAATAAATAAATTCAAATGCAAGGAAAAGTATGTTATTAATATTATATATTTTTGAAAGTAAAATGTTAGATAACTTGTTACAAGTTAATTTATGTTGAATAATAAATATCTTATTTAATAATTATAATTTACTTTTATAAATCATTATTATAAATTTATCAAACGCTATCGATAGAAATAAATACTAAATACTAAATTTTTCAAGTTTAATAAATTAAACTAAATCATTAAAATTAAACAACATAAATGAATAAGTAATTAGAAATTTAGTAATTTTAGATTTTATTAATAATTTTATAATTACTATTAAAGAAAATAAATTGTTAGATTAATTAAATATTTAGTTAATTTTAATTAAGTAATTAAAATTATTACTTAAGTTTCAAATATTTTTAATCTAATAAGTATATTTTATTTATAATTATTATTAATTAAATAATTTATACAATTAATAGTAAATTAATTTATAAAAACGTTTATTAATTTATTTTTATATTATAATTTATAATTTATATTTTAAAATTATAATTATTTTAAATTAATTATTTTATGTTGATTTGACTTTGTAAGTTAACTTTTTTACTTTAACTTTTCTTTTTATTTTTTTCTTCTTTAACTTTTACTTTACTTTTATTATTATTCCTATCTATTATTTTTTTATTTTATTTTTTGTGTTGTCTCTTCCTCCCCATTCCACGCGCAGCAAGGGTTTTCTTCTTCCCCAATTCGGCGGCTTCCTCCTCTTGTAGTGCGGCACATAGCAGCCTCCTCATCTTTACATCACAAAGCAACGCAACTTTATCATTCCAGCGCGGTGCGGCCGACTCCTTCGACAACGACAACGACGCAAGGCTCGGGTTCATCCTCCCTCAATCTCTCCATGGCTTCAGCAAGGTGGTGGCCTCTAGCATATAAAAGCAGCACGCACAGCAGGTGTGGCCCCCTCTTCCCACGCGGAGCGGCTTCAACAGCAAAAACCCACTGCGGCGCTCTTCTCCTCCAACGCGGCAGTCCTCAGATTTCAGCGGAAACCTCCTCCCCTTCCACGTGCAGTAAGGCCTCCACCAGCACCGGCAGCAGCGGCTCACCCTCCTCCTTGGCTCCAGCTCTACTTCAACAGCCTTGACTAGCTGCAGCACACACCCATGACAGCGGCACGATGCTCTTCGACGGCTCCTTGCACTTAGCAGCGTGGCGGCAGAAGGAGTCCAGTGGCGGCCATCTTCAGCTCAGCAGAAAAACATCTCCTACGGTGCAGGGACGGACTGGAATATGGGTGAGGGTGAGGAGGGTTATCGGTAGCTAAAGCTACCGATAGGGACATGATCTATCAGTGAAGATAAAACAAAGGATGAAATCGGTATCTACTGGTAATAAAAAAAAGAAAAGAAAAGTATCGGTGAGGGGGTAAAGCGGCGCAGGGTAGCGGGTGTGTCAGTGAGGGGTATCAGTAGATAAGATACCGATAGAAGGAAATTATCGGTGAGGAAAAAGTTGGGTAACACTGAGGAAAAAAGGGTGTATCGGTAAGGAAAATAAATAGAGAGAGATAGAGCAGCAACTACCGGTATTGGTATAGTAGTGAGAAATAGTTATCCTATCAGTGAGAAATAGTTCACCGAGAGAAACCGTTAGAACATAAAATAATAGTTTTCTGAAATAATATAGAATTAAAACTTAAACAAATTAAATGAAAAGACTTAAGATAAATAATTAAAGTAATGCTAAATAACATTAATTAAAAACAATATATTCATTAACCATTAAAATTATTATTTAAAAAGAACTATTTGAAAACAATTAAATTAATAAACTTGATAACTGTTAAACTAAATTAATAAGAGACTCAAATTTAAAATAACTAAATAAATTTATTTAAGAGAAACAACAAATAAAAACAAAAACATCGGTAACCCAAATAAATCACCGCAGAAGCTCGTCTACCTCAACGATAGACTAAAATTGTTGTAAAATGAATTAAAATTTAATTTTCTTACATAAAATAATGTAATTAATGTTTAAAAACTATTAATTAATTAATTAATTAACTAATTGAACTAATAAAATTAAAAGCGAACTAATTAATTTAACTTAAAACAGTAATTATATACTTAACTACTAAGTAGAATGTCTAAACAAATTAAATAATAAATTTAACCTATTCTAAAGTAACTAAGTTAAAAGATTAATTAATAAAACAAATACTAAATTAATTAATTAGAATTATGTTGATTAAATAATTGTTTAATTAGAAATTAACTTATTAATAAGTCAAGTAGAATTTAACCAACTAAATACTCATCGTTGTTTATAAAATTAAAGGGATACCGTTAGAAATTAAAAACAAAATCTCACCGATATAGTTAAATAAGATATACTGATAGGAATGAGTTTTAGTGACAAGGGTTACCGATATAGGCAAGGTCACTGATAGAAAGTACCAGTAACCTACTATAGGTAGCTAGGCTACCGGTAGTCTGGCAAGTCGTAACTAAGTTGTATAAACTTAAAAATTAAAAGTAAATTAATTAGAAAACTCAATAATTATTAACAATGAAAAATTAAATAAAATAAACAAATATAGATTTAAATAAACAAACTGAAAATTAATTATATTAAAAACAAAAAAGGAACAAATAAACTATTTATGGGTCTATAATTACATAAAATATTATAAAAAATGAATATTTGACAAATTTAATTATAAAAACAGAAAAGTAGAAATATTTAGAATAAAGTGATTAAATAATTAATTAAATCATTAAAAATTAAGTAAAAAGATGTGGCAAAACATGTGTTTTAAAGGCCACATCAAATTACCCAACATTTAAGCATTGTTTATCCTCCAACATTCCCATGCTCTATTTTCTTTGAAAACAACAAGTGTATTATGATTATTTCTTCAAAATGTAACATGTCCAGCACTCTAAATAGAGGACAATGTATAACAGTAGGCTTTAAGAAAATGATTAACTCAATGAATCTTGCTTAAAATAAATACCCACTAGTAATTAAGAGCGCTATAAATCATCAAACAATAAAGATCTAATGCCTCATATGTGATACAACTTAATGGATCACTTCAATCCAGTCTCAGGTTCTCTGTCAAAAAATGACAGGGAATAAAATATCAATGGAATTATGATCTTTACCAAGGAACATTGTACTTTGACTTTTTTCACCTAGGTTCCAAAAATAATTAATTTGTTTTGTGAATCACCTCAAAGATGCAACATAAATGATTCCCATATAAACCAATTGATCCCTTCTTCATATGGAATTCATCATTCCCCTCACCTTAATGAGATCATTTTTGACCCAATACACTTTATTTATTTTTCCCAAGCCATGTATCATTGTGCTGAGCACTCTGCAGTGCACTTATTCAAAGTGTACAGAGGGAATTTGTTTAACATAAATACACCCAACATCTTGGGTCTCAAAGACTCATCGTGGGATCCCAAATGCCCAAATCACGACAGTTTCAAAAGATTTATATAAAATTCATTTACATTGGTTCATTAAAGTAATTACTTTTAATAATTAAAAGAAGAATGAGGCCCCAAGAATCAGAATCAAACTTCTAGTTCCAAAAGTTATGATCACAACTCCATTTAAAAGGGCACCCATATCAATTCCAAAGGTATTTCCTAAACCAAATTTCCATCAAATCACTAAGTAAGATCACTCAATAATCATCCATCCTCATCAATTTTAGGTTCAAAGTAGTTCTTACTACCATAAAGGAACTTGTCTTAAGGAAATACCCAATTGAGTAAAGTGTAAAGCCTAAAATTATGCAAGAATTTTGAAAAAATTTAACCATTTTTTACAAAAAGTTTGAGTTGCAGTGGGAATTGATTGGCTTACATTAAATCACAGTTTAGAAAGTCAAGAATCGACCCCCTCCCCCACACTCAAAACCCAACTTTGTCCCCAAAGTTGACTTCTAAATATGGAGAAGAACAATTAATCAATTAAAGTTCAAAACAGTTTTTCAATTAAGTAGATTGATGACATGTCTAAAGGTCACAATGGAGTTCAAAAATTTAGTTTTCCACAATGAATAAATAATCAGCAGGTTCATTAGCAAGTATGTACATTAACATTTATGTCTAGTGAATATTTTTCAATATAGCTCAAAAATAACAAGCAAAGTGTAAGTGCATTGTGTTTTGGGTGCAAGCATTTTAACAAACTGAGTTCAATAATATGTTCAATACAGTAGACAAAGTTCATGCTAAACACCTCAGAGATACAATCAGATTCAAAACAAGATTTTTCAGACTGCATGAACCCTCCTACACTTAAGTTCAAGCAGTGAGAGTTTTTAAACAATGAATTTCAGTTAACAGTAACAGGGACATGCAGATTTTTCTATTTACACAGTGAAATGAAGCATAAGTTTTTTTTAATATACAATTTATGTAGTAGATTTTCAGAAAAAATGTAGCAGATTTTTTTTAACAAAAGCATAAAAGAGCAGAAAAATGAAACAAACAATAATAGTAAAATACATCCCTAACTAGGTTTTCCATTACTCCTTCAGCATGGGAATTACACTCCTTAAATGACAAGGCAAAATCATCCTAGAAACACAAATCATGAGAACCAGGAACAAATAACTAGCAGAGATAGAGTATATATAAGAATGAAAATCAGCACTTTATTCTAAGTAAAACAAGAACAGAAATAAAAGTAAACACAAAAGAAAGAACATGAGTTGACTCCCATGAAGTATTAAATATAAAGTCTTTAGTTAGACTTTATTTAATTACAATTTTTTTATTTATTAACAAGACAAAGACCATGGGTTTCCTCCCATGCAGCGCTAGGTTTAAAGTCCCCAGCCAGACTCACATAGCAACTAACCATAGTCACTAGGTGGATGTAGTTTCCTTTACAGAAACCACCACATATATTTGGCCCATTTATTTTTAATAGAACAATGAAAATTGTGGTCTCTAAAGCTAAACACAACCAAACTCTCAAAGAATGAAATAACACCTATGTAGCACCCTTTAATAGTAGTGGGTATAGTGTTTTCCACTTCCAGAATGAGTTTAGAATTATCAATAATTGAGTTCACATGAAGGGAAAACATAGTATTAGATGCTTCAGAGGGTGTGGAATTATTTACATGGATATCTCTATCAACTTCAACACTAACAGGTTCAATTACAAAGGTGCTCATGGGTGAATACTGGTTAGCAGGCTCAAGAGGGAATTCAATTAAGTGCTGAAATGAATCATGGACAATGGAACACAGGCCTGATTCTCCCTCTAAACTAATGTCAGTATCATGCTGATCATTTGCACCCTTCACAGTTGAGGATGGAAGTGACAAAGAAGGAAGAAAATTTATTTTATCACAAACAGGTTCAGGTCTAATAATGTTATAAATCTCTTCCAAAAGATCCTCATCTCTTACTCACACAGAACATCTACTTCTTCTAACAATTCAATTCCACAACCATCATCTAATGTGTGTTCAAACTCTAATTTATGTTCAAGTTCAAAAGGCTCACTTTCTAAAACCATGTCATTTGAGTGTTTCCATTCAATTTTGGGAAAATAATTGTACAATTCAGTTTCAATAAATTCAGTTTCCACAATGTTCAAATTAATATAATTACCCTCAAGTTGGTTAACACTATTTTCCATTTCATTGAATTTTTTTAGAGAAGTGATTACTATGAGAATAGGGAAATGAAAACTCATCAGTTAGTTTATCTTCAAATATCAGTCCCTCTTCCTCATTATCAAACAACAATTCAGAAATTATTGGATTCAAATTTTCAAAAGATGGAAGAGAATTTTTCAGTTCAGGTTCAAAAATTTCTGATTCTTTAACTTCCAATTTAACGTTCTATTCCAAACTATACCCAATATAGATTTCAGGCTCAATGTACAGAATTTCAGAAATTTTTGGTGAAGAGTTTTTAACAATCCAGTTTCCATCTTCTAATTTGTCTTCAAACCGAATGAATTCTTTTTAAAAACTCCTAAAACAATGATTTTTCTCCAATGTAGGAATTATGAATAGAACTGGACTTTCTTTTTCAATCTGTTTCAATTCAGTTTCAAAATTAACCAACTCAACACCATTAAAGATCTTTTTGTGATTTTCAATGTTATGTTCTAGATTTAGTGAGTTGGTTGTTTCCAATTTTGATTCAATAATTTCATATTCTTCAAAGTGAATGTTTTGTTGTCCAGCTTCATAGTCATTGTCTTCTTAAACTTGATTTTCAAATATTTTAAACACATTTTCTTTTTCATTAAATTATTCGAATTCTTCTTTTTATTTAACCCTTTGTTGTAAATCCAAGAGCATGTTTTCTAATTTTTTCATTCTTTGATCTTGTTCTTAAGAATCTCTAAGTTGTACTTCATGGGTTTTATTTAACCAACTGTTCCAATTATTCTCCCTAGCATTCAGTTTAGTTTCTATTAATTATAGTTTAGCTAGGAATTCATGATTAGATTCATAATGTTCATTTTCATCCATGTAAACATCTTGTTGTGGCTGGTTATATACACACTGCCAGGCAATATGTTCAAAATAGCCACAAAAAACACAATGAGGTCCCTGTTGATTCCAGTTTTGATGATGTTCCATTTTTATACTAAAACCAGGTGAGTTTAAACACACAATGTTTCACAATTGATTCAGATTTTTAATGTTGAAAAAAAAACAGTAGGTTCCAGTTCACAGTTTTTTAACAGATTTTTAAAATGATTTTTTTTGTGTTTTTTTTTAAAAAAAATATTGTTTTTTTATTTTTCAAACACTAGACTCTCAGTGTGTGCCTTCCCTGGAAACGACGTCAAATTTTGAAGTGGTCGTAGGTCATCACGACCCTCAAAATGATATTTATTAACCTACACTAGTATAGCAGTGTAGGGTCGATCCACAGAGAAGGCAGAAGAGAATTCTATGTTTTATTCAAAGATGAACTCCACTATTGTCAGCAGTGAAGCGAGTGTGCATTTTATACTTTTTAAATTTTTTATTAAAATGAAGTTGAAATAGGATACAAAACAAGTATTTATTATAGAATCTAAAATTGACACTAAGTAAGATAAACTAAAAAGTTATAGTATACTGGTATTAAGCAACAAGGCAAGGAACAATGATCAATTTTTAAAACTTGAGAACTCCAAACTATTGGTTTAAAAGATATCTTCTCCACTACACATTAGTGAACCACACCTCAAGAAATAAAGGTGAAAATCCTCCCTCTTCAGGAAACTCAACACGCAGAAGACTGACTTAAGGAGTTCGCCACTCCAAAATTAGACAAACTGCTTGAAAATTATTAAATGATAACATCTGGAAATAAACTCACCATAAATTTCCAGATGTAAAACATTAACGCTCTAAAAAAAGTATTCAAGAACTACCTCGCCAATAGAACTTGAATTAATGAATTTAGAAAACAACTAAGGTGTGAAGCAACTAAATAGATAATCATTAATCAATCTCACCAAATGATTATGATTATGAAAAATGGAAGTTAATGACGAAGTTTAAATGATTAACCAAAAAGAATTGAATTCTCGAGCTAAGATAATTCAACCTTTGATCATATTTATTTAAGCAATGAAAAACAACCGAAAACAGAGTACACAATTATAGACAGAGGGAAGGTAAACTCCCCTCGAAAAGCTCTGCCTTGGGGAAAATTAGCCTCCTGCTCATCTCCAGCGCTGCTCTCGGATAGATGTGGTCATGGAATCTCGAATGAGAGAGAGCGAATGAGGGTCCTCCCGTTAATATGCTGCTTGATCTAATTAAAATACCATCTATCATCTGCTACCTGTCACTGCATGCTTCCACCGACTTCATATTTTTCTCACGACCGCACCGCGCACATGCGTTTTACCCGCGACAGGCACATCGCGTGAGTTTTTCCCTCGTAACTAACTCCGGATGAGTTAGTTGCATGTACCTGGACGTAAAGCTGACTCCTAAATGAACCTGCCAAGTTAGATAAGAAAAATAAATAAATGAAAAACGCAAGGAAACGTAAGTTATTAATATTATATATTTTTTAAAGTAAAGTGTTAGATAACTTGTTACAAGGTAACTTAATTAGATTAATAAATATCTTATTTAATAATTATAATTTACTTTCATAAATCATTATTATACATTTATCAAACTCTATTGATAGAAATAAATACTAAAAACTAATTTTTTATAAATTTGACAAATTAAACTAAATCATTATAATTAAATAACATAAATGTATAAATATTTAGAAATTTAGTAATTTTAGATTGTATTAATAATTTTATTATTACTATTAAAGAAAATAAATTGTTAGATTAATTAATTAGTTAATTTTAATTAAATAATTAAAATTATTACTCAAGTTTCAAGGATTTTTAATCTAATAAGTATATTTTATTTATAATTATTATTAATTAAATAATTTCTACTATTAATAGTAAATTAATTTATAAAAACTTTTATTAATTTAGTTTTATATTATAATTTATAATTAATATATTAAAATTATAATTGTTTTCAATTTATTATTTTATGTTAATTTGACTTTGTAAGTTAAATTTTTTACTTTAACTTTTTTTTTTCTTCTTAACTTTTAATTTACTTTTATTATTATTCCTATATATTATTTTTCTATTTTATTTGTTGTGTTGTCTCTTCCTCCCCATTCCACGCGCAGCAAGGGTTTTATTCTTCCCCAATCCGGCGGCTTCCTGCTCTTGCAGTGTGGCGCACAACGGCCTCCTCCTCTTCACATCACGAAGCAGCGCAACTTCATCATTCCAGCGTGGCGCGGCCGACTCCTTCGGCAACGACAATGGCGCAAGGCTCGGGTTCATCCTCCCTCCATCTCTCCATGGCTTCAGTAGGGAGACAGCCTCCAGCAAATAAAAGCAGGGCACACAGTAGGTGCGGCGCCCTCTTCCCACGCAGAGCGGCTTCAACAGCGAAAAACCACAGCGGCGCTCTTCTCATCCAACGCGGTAGTCCTCAGATTTCAGAGGAAACATCCTCCCCTTCCACGCGCAGCAAGGCCTCCACCAGCACCAGCGACAGTGGCTCACCCTCCTCCTTAGCTCCAGCTCTGCTTTAACAGCCTTGACTAGCTGCAGTGCACACCCATGATAGCGGCACGATGCTCTTCGACGGCTCCTTGTACTTAGCAGCGTGGCAGCAGAGGCAGTCTAGCGGCGGCCATCTTCAGCTCAGCAGCAAAACATCTACCACGGTGTAGGGATGGACTGGAATATGTTTTAGGGTGAGGAGGGTTATCAGTATCTGAAGCTACCGATAGGGATGCGATCTATCAGTGAAGATGAAACAAAGGCAGAAATCAGTAGCTACCGGTAATAAAAATAAAAGAAAATAAATGTTTCGGTGAGGGGGTAAAGCGGAACAGGGTAGTGGGTGCGTTGGTGAGGGGTATCAGAAGCTAAGATACTGATAGAAGGAAATTATCGGTGAGGAAAAACTTGGGTAACAGTGAGGAAAAAAGGGTGTATCGGTGAGGAAAATAAATAGAGAGAGACAGAGCAGCAACTACCAGTATTGTTATATTAGTGAGAAACAGTTCTCCTATCAGTGAGAAATAGTTCACCGATAGAAACCGTTAGAACATAAAATAATAGTTTGATGAAATAATATAGAATTAAAACTTAAATAAATTAAATGAAAATAATTAAGATAAATAATTAAAGTAATACTAAAAAACATTAATTAAAAACAAGATATTTATTAACCTTTAAAACATTAAAATTATTATTTAAAAAGAACTATTTGAAAAAAATTAAATTAATAAACTTGATAACTCTTAAACTAAATTAATAAGATACTCAAATTTAAAATAACTAAATAAACTTATTAAAGAGCAGCAGAAAATAAAAACAAAAACATTGGTAACCCAAATAAATCACTGCAGAAGCTCGTCTACTTCACCGGTAGACTAAAATAGTTGTAAAATGAATTCAAATTCAATCTACTTACATAAAATAATGTAATTAATGTTTAAAAACTATTAATTAATTAATTAATTAACTAATTGAACTTAAAAAAATAAAAGAGAACTAATTAATTTAACTTAAAACACTAATTATATACTTAACTACTAAGTAGAATGTCTAAACAAATTAAATAATAAAGTTAACCTATTCTAAAGCAACTAAGTTAAAAGATTAATTAATAAAACAAATGCAGACTTAATTAATTAGAATTATGTTGATTAAATAATGGTTTAATTAGAAATTAACTTATTAAGAAGTCAAGCAGAATTTAAACAACTAAATACTCATCGTTGTTTATAAAATTAAAGGGCTATCGGTAGAAATTAAAAACAAAATCTCACCGATATATTTAAATAAGAGCTACCGGTAGGAAAGAGTATCAGTGACAAGGGTCACCGATACAGGCAATGTCATCGATATAAAGTACAAGTAACCTGTTATCGGTAGCTAAGCTACCGGTAGTCTGGCAAGCCGCAACTAAGTTGTATAAACTTAAAAATTAAAAGTAAATTAATTTAAAAACTCAATAATTATTAACAATGAAAAATTAAATAAAATAAAGAGATATAGATTTAAATAAACAAAATGAAAATTAATTATATTAAAAACAAAGAAGGAAAAAATAAACTATTTAAGGGTCCATAATTACATAAAATGTTATAAAAATGAATATTTGACAAATGTAATTATTAAAATACAAAAGTACAAATATTTATCATAAAGTGATTAAATAATTAATTATATAATTAAAAATTAAGTAAAAATATGTGGCAAAACATGTGTTTTAAAGGCCACATCATGCATGCATGTGTATATAATTCTTTGTATGTGTATAAAGGTGTATATGTGTATGTGTATATGTTTGTGTATTTATGTTTATGTATTCATGTTTATTTTACACCTAATTAACTTTTAATTACCCTTACATAACTTTAGTTTACACTTACATAACATTGTTTTTCCTTTAACTTCTATGTACCCATACACAACCTTGGCTTACCCTTAACTTTTTTTACCCTTACTTAACTTTAATTTTACCTAACATAACCTGTACAAGTTTCTGTTTACCCTTACATAGATTTTATTACACTTACTTAACTTCTGTTGACCCTTAAAAACTTTAGTTTACCCTTATATAACTTTGTTTTATCGTTAGTTAACATATGTTTACCCTTATATAATTTTACGTTACCTTTACTTCACTTTGTTTTATCCTTATTTTACTTTTCTTCACCCTTACATAACTTGTGCATGTTTTTACTTACACTTACATAACTTTGTTTGACCCTTAATTAACTTTTCTTTACCTTTACAAAACATCAATTTACCCTTAGATAACTTTTGTTTACCCTTACATAAATTTTTTTACCCTTAACTTCTATTTACAACTACATAAATTTAGTATTCCCTTACTTAACTTTTTCCCCTTACATAACTTAATTTTACCCTTTCTTAATCTGTACAAGTTTCTCTTTACCCTTACCTAAATCTAATCTTCCTATACTTAACTTCTGTTTACCCTTATATAAATTTAGTTTACCCTTACATAACATTGTTTTACCCTTACTTAACTTATGTTCACTCTTACATAATTTTAGTTAATCATTATTTAACATTATTTTACCCTTACTTGACTTTATTTTACCCCTACATACCCTATACAAGTTTCTGATTAGCCTTATATAACATTGTTATACCCTTACTTAAATTATATTTACCCTTACATAACTTTAGTTTACCCTTATATGACTTTTTTACCCTTAATAAGCTTATATTAACCCTTACATATCTTTATTTTACAATAATATTACATTGTTTTACCATTACAAAACATTATTTTAACCTTTCTTAACATATAAAAGTTTTTGTTTACCCTTACTTAACTTAGTCTTACCCTTATATAACATTAGTTTATACTTATATAACGTTGTTTTAACCTTACACAATTTCTTTTTAATCTTAAATTACTTTAGTTTACCCTTTACTTAACTTTATTTTACCCTTATATAAACTGTATAAGTTTCTTTTTACCATTATATAGCTTTATTTTACCCTTACATATTTTTTTTATCCATACATAACTTTTATTTACCCTTACTCAACTTTTTTTTATCCTTACTTAAATTTATTTTACCCTCAATTAACCTATAAAAGTTTTTGTTCACTCTTACATAACTTCATTTTACTCTTATATTCTTTTTAACCTTAAATAAATTTGGTTTACCCTTTTATAATTTTTTACAATTATTTAACTTATGTTTACCCTTACATTAATTTATTTTATAGTTAAATTTTTTTTTCACCCTTAATTAACTTTAGTTTACCCATACATAACTTGTAAAAGTTTTTGTTTAAATAACTTTTTTTACCCTTACTCAAATTCTATTTACCCTTAAATAAATTTATTTTTCCCTTATATAACTTTTTTACCCTAAATTTACATTTATTTACCCTTAAATAACTTTAGTTTTCCATTACTTAACTTTTTTTTACCATTAATTAACCTTGGGTTACCCTTACTTAACCTGTAAGAGTTTCTATTTACCCTTTCATAACATTTCATTACACTTACGTAAATTCTGTTTAACCATATATAACTTTTTTTACCCTTTATTAACTTTTTTTACCCTTAAATAACTTCTATTTACCCTTAAATAACTTTAGTTTACCCTTACTTAACGTTTTTTACCTTTAAATGACTTTAATTTACCATTACTTAACTTTTATAAGTTTTTTTACCCTTTCAGAATATTGTTTTACCATTACATAACTTATGTTTACCCTTACATAACATTATTTTACCACTAATTTCAAAATTTGGTAGTTTGGTTTTCGCTTAGTGGTAAGTACCCCGTAATACCACATCAAATATGGGGGTTCAAAACCCATTGGGAACAAGTTATTATCACATCACTATAGTAGTACCATAGTTGAACTGTAGCAGTGGTGGAATTGTAGCACCATCAAGACTCTAGTGGTGTTTGACACTATAGTAAGGACCGTAGCGGTGGGATTACTGTAACTACCCAAGTATTGTAGCTGTAGTATTCACTAGAGGGCCTTTGGGAAAAAAATATGGTCCTTCAGGGCCATGTATTGGGATATAATTCCCACTATGCTTATGGGACATGTAATGGGTTTTCTATACCTAAAAAATTGGTCATTTCCTTAGTTTCAATAATAAATAGGCTTCTATACCAACTTATAAAATTAGTTTAACCCTTAATAACTTTGTTTTCCCCTTACTTAACTTATGTTTACCATTACATAGATTTAGTTTTCCCTTACTTTTCTTTCTTTTACCCTAACATTACTTTATTTTACCCTTATTTTACTTGTACATGTTTCTGTTTACCCTTTCATAATTTTTTTTCCGACACTTAACTTTTTATTACCCTTACATATCATTATTTTACCCTTATATAAATTTTTTACCCTTACCTAACCTCTCTTTAACCTTATATAACTTATTTTACCCTCACTTAACTTTTTCTTACCCTTAATTAACATTATTTTATCCTTACTTAACCAATAAAGGTTTTTTTACCCTTAGATAACATTGTATTACTCATACTTAACTTCAATATACCCTTACAAAACCTTAGTTTACCCTTATATAACTTTGTTTTACCCTTACACAAATTACTTTTACACTTATATAACTTTAGTTAATTCTTATTTAACTTTATTTTAATGTTACTTAACTTTATTTTACACTTACTTAACCTGTAAACGTTTCTATTTACCCTTACATAACATTTTTTTAACTTTACTTAACTTAAATATACCCTTACATAACATTAGTTTACCCTTACATAACTTTGTTTTACCCTTACCTAACTTTTTCTTACCCTTAAAAAACTTTATTTTACCCTTAATTAACATTTCTTAACCCTTACATAACTTTAGTTTACCCTTTATTAACATGTACAAGTATCTCTTAACCATTACTTAACTTTGTTTTACCCTTACATAACTTTTGTTTACCCTTACATAACTTTAGTTCACACTTAAATTTGTTTTACCCATACTTAACTTCTATTTACCCTTACATAACTTTTTTTTACCCTTATTTAACTTTATTTTACCCTTACATACATTTAGTTTACCCTTAATGATTAATTTTATTTCTATATAAATCAACACAATATATACATCAATAATTAGAAATAGTATTGTTATTCATTTATACATCTTCTAAATATATTAATCTTGGGTACCCTTGTTTCCATGTGTCATCACCACCATATTCCTCCCCAATCGTCTTCCGCCTCTAATTATTTTCATTCCTTGATTCCCCTCTCTTTCCATCGGGCTCTTCTACCCATCCCCATATCCATCTCCTCGACCAACACTTCCCTGCTATCTTGCCTCCCTTCCCCGCTCCTCCGCTCCTCCACTCCCAGATCCCCTCTCCCATACTACCTTTTCCAACCCGGCACTCGCTGTAAACCTCTGCCTTCTGCTTACCCAACACCACCTTCCAGCTACCCACCTCAGACTCCGACTCTGCCTTCTAGCTACCCATCTCCGCCTTCCAGCTACCCACCTCTACCTTCTGGCTTCCCACATCTGGCTACGTCTCCATGTCCAGAAAACTAGGAGACTATCTCAAATTGAACGTAAGGGTGCACCCTTTTATTCCTCACGAAATTCACATCCAAAAGTGTAACCCTAGTCCACACATCTTGGTTCTCAAACAAGCTCTCAAACCTGGGGATGAAGTCTCAGTTTTTTTTATGAATCCAAACTCTAGGTACACAATTTTCTTTTTTTCATGATTTTCCACTCTAGAATCTTCCTGGTCATCCTGTTATCACCTATTTCGATCATTTTTTGTCTTTAATCTTACATTCATGTTGCTTAAATAAGTCCTATAAATTGGATTCCAAATTTTACCAAGAAGACAACAATGTAAACCATAAATTCTTAATAATTGGTTAATATTTGTTGAGAAGGATATTAAATTGGTTATATCTAAAATGGCTATAAATGTATTGGGGCTATCTCAGTAGGAATCGTATCTTGGGGACCTTGTAGTGTTTCCAGATGAGGTTCTACAATTGGTAGGGCATATGTATTACTCCAAATATGATTCCATTTTAAACATTTCAGCCACTGTAATTATTTCAGATAAGTACTACCACTACAAAAATCATAAGTGGAATAATCAAGTTATCAACATAGAGGGATTCATGCTTTAACTGTCAAATAAATATAGGTCTTGGATAAATTACTCAGGTTTGCAATGATTTTAGATTTAATTCTTGTTTTCCTATTAAATGATTTCCTATTTTTATTTTATATCTTTTTATTTATTTAAAAAACTTTAAGTATATTAATTGTTCATTTTATTTTGATTTATTTTCCTATTTACATTATACTGCTCTTTATATTCAATTGGAAGACAGTGGAGATCATATTTGCGGGTGAACTGGGCTTGGGATTCGTAGTGATTTTCATGTTGTACGTGAGGGGCTTGGCGAAGAAACAAAAAGTTTTTTAGATTAAATGGTTTCTTTATCGATTTAATAAATTTAAAAACATGAGAATGTGGATACACCTACAACAAGCGATGATATGTTGGGTTTTTGAATCTTCATATATCTGTTTAGATTTTTTTTATATTTTAATACTCATAGTTTCCCTGGGAACATAATCATTTATAGCTTTCTTCAAACCAATGAGTTATTATTTTCATTTATTTGGGGTTGTACACATAGATATAAAAGGGAGAAAATCAACATTATAAGTTAAATTTTACTTAATTTCATTCATCAAGAAGCATAATGATTAGGTCTATTTAAAAAATTTTAATACATGTTTTTTTTATAAATTAAAACATCTAAACTAGTATCTATTCATATATAATATGAGTATATTTGATCAATGATATGCAATCATATTATGTTTACATTTAATGTATTTTATATAGTTTTAAAAAATTAGATGTTTCAGAATTAAAGTTAAAATCCAAATCTAAGGATTTGGTATTAAAAATATCATTATGAGGTGAGTGAGGATGTATCACCCCTCACTTATGGTATTTCACTATATTATTATGTATTTTTTTATAATAGGGTTAACAAGTTCATATTTTTTCCAAATTTTTTCATATTTTTTTCAAATAGGAGTACATTTTATTCCATATAGGTACACAGATTTTTTTTCATGATTACTATCCTATTTATCGCTTTGATAAGTATATATGGAGTGACTTAAGTCAATAAAGAGTTTTTCTTTTCTGTGCATACGTGTTTCACATAATATTATCTATTTGACACTTCATTTTCTTACTCTAAATGTAGAACATTAATTCGGATGGTTAGAAAGGGGAATCGATGAGGGGCCCGATGTATATCTAAGATTTCCTTTAGTTTTTTTCTCCACAAATTGTTTTTACCCTTTTATCTGTAGCATATGTTGTAGGTTTGTATATTATTTTCAATTGAAGAATAGTTTCATATCATGTTATCTTTTTGATGTTATCAATTTATTAGAATGTATTGATATTACTTTTATCATATTGAATTTTTTTTCTATATCATTAAATCATTTTGAATTAATCCTCCACCTAATGGAAGAATATGTGTTGATTTTAATTGTGTGGTGCCTATAAAAACTCTTTCTTTTTTTGGTAGTGGTAATGTTTTTAATTTATCTCAAAAGTAGTTTGTTTCAATGGTGTGTAAGGTAGTTGTAGGTCAGTGTTTATTCGGCTCTTAACTCCTTATACGTTTCTCCTCTTTGAGGACCAATATATTAAGTGATTAATTTGGTGTAATGATATTTGAAGTGTATTTCATTTTATCACTTTTATTGGGAGCTCTAGTATTTTCAATGTTATCATCATGGGAACATGCCATACATATGTTTTTGACAACCAAATGAACAAAATTAAGAGGCTTGCATTCACTTTTCATTTGGAGGTATTCAAAAACACATTATTATATTATCTTCAATCGAATTATTCAGTAATATAAATCTATTGACTCTGAATTTAAATTTTTATCTTTAATTTTTAAATGATTCCACATTTTATATTGTAGAACACAAAACAACATTTTTATATCAGAATTAGTCTTGTGAGATAAGGCCTCCTTTTATCAGTGGACTGGTAAATGTCTTATTTTGGAATAATCTATATGCATTTATCTTGTGGTACAAATGTTATCATCTAATTATTTTGATACAAAGGCATGTTAATACTATGATGAACTACATATGTTTTAACATGTGGTATATTTACTATTTCTCTGTGTGAATCTCCTTTGCTATCATGGTACCTTACTACTATTACAATTTCAATTTCATCACTGATACATTTTTGATTTTAAACTCTCTTATTTTAATTGGTAGTTTTTAATTTATTATGAGATGATAATTATTTACATTAGAATTTGTTATTTGATATTTTGAAAATTTTACTCAATATTCTTCATGGATTTAGATTTGTATTGTGGCATGATATTCAGGTACTACATAAATTTAGGCATGTGATCCATAAGTTGTTTGAAACTCTATTTCATGTATAATTGAAAATAACTTGCATGTATCAGGAGGCTGCTACCAGTAATTAAGTTTATATGGGTTTGTTGGACAATACATTAATACACCCAGATTCATATTTTCTTGTAGAACAATTAGCTAAAAAATTATACAAGTAATTAATTATTGCAATTATTTCAATTTAATTACTATTTTGAAAATTAAATCAACTATCAAGAAAGGGAAAAATTTGTCTTGATTTGTTAGTGCATTATAACATGTTGTGTTTTTTAATGTTTTGATTCAAGTTAAAAATTATCCATGTTCCTAACATTAAAAATAATGATAATTGTGTGTGAAGTAATCGAGGTATGATTAACTTCAGCAATGAAAAATAATTAAATATTAATCATATTATTTAAAAAAGCACATTTAAAACAAACCATGCTATCAATAATCAATTTTTTTTTTCATTTTCACATTGTCAGTACATATATTATTTTTCTTCTAAGTTATTCCTTACATATTTTATTAAATAAATGCAATTCTGTAATATCAAACCTCATCATCAACCTACTTACCATTTATTCATTTTGAAGATGATCATAACGGTAAGGTTATATAATTCTAATTTATGTTTCATAATCATTTTAATATTAAGAAACAATATATTAATATTTTTCATTTCTCAAATTGTGTGTACTTATCCATTTTGGAAACACATTTCTTGTAATATATAAGTTTCAAATTGCTTGTTTCAAATAATTTCTCCACTGTTTTTCTACTTATTTTGTAGTTTACTAATACACATTACGAAATGATAAAATCATAAAATAAATTATTTTTATGGGAAAATTATATATATGAAAACACATAATCCATGTTCTGATATGTAATGATAGTTTCCAGTAATTTAGTTTCCCCATATTATGATTTCTCAATTTTTCTCTAGTTGAACAGATTTTACATTCTAGGATTTGTCACTATTTTTTTCTTCAGTAAAACAGATTTCCCAATTTATGAGCTTTGAAGTTTGTTTCCAGTAAAACGTATTTCTCATTATCTGAATTATGATGTTTGTTTCATGTATATCATAATTCCAATTTTCTAAATTATTATGTATGTTTATCGTTAAACTAATTATCCATATTGTTATTATGCATGTTTTTTTCAACTAAAATAAATTTCACTGTTTATGATTTTTGATTTATGTTTCCTATAAAAAAGTGTAACAATTTATGTGTTTTATTGTTTGTTTCCATTATTAGTGATTTCCCATTTTGTGATTGGGCATTTTTTGAGTTATTTTTTTGTAAGCTAATTTGTCCTATATGATTATTGTAAAACAGAATACCCATTTGATTATGTCATGTTTGTTTTAATTTTACCAGATAAAAAAATTTAGATAAGTCATGTTTCCCTCTAGTAAAATTGAATTCCTATTTTATTAAATCTTAAGATCACTTCTTATTAAATAGAGTAACCATTTTCTGAATAGTGATGTTTGTTTCTATATTTTCCATTTTCTGATTATACAGGTTTCATTTGAAAAAAATGTTATCCTATTTTATGATATCTCATGTTTTTTCCTACTATAAATAAAGTATAATGAAAAGCCAACATTTAGGTTTGGAGTGGAAATGAAACATCAGGTCACATATATGAATCTGAAGATACATATGTCAACTATTTTTTAAAAATGGAATTATTCTGATTGTACTTACTATTATGTTCTTCTGTTTCATTTCTCCAATTGTTTTTTTTTCATACTAATGTGTTTCATTTAGTCATATTCAAGATTAATTTTCTATTGTAGGGATCCGTATAACTGTCGATAAACTTGACGAACTACTTTTCATCTACATCAAAGGATCATGGTAGTACTGGGAGGCTATCAAATGCACATTCTGATGGCATGAGGTGGACTCTGATGGGTAGACCTATTGCTGTTGAAAACCATGGTTCCTATTACTATTATAATTCATGTATCTACTATTGAAACCTTATTTATCTGTTACCACGGTGACAGAACATTCCATAGTTCTACTTCCATAGTGATAAAATAGTCCACAGTTCTGTTTCTTTGCTGACAATGAACCATGGTGGTCTTTCCATTTTGAAGTTATGTTTCTATGTTTCTATTTCAATGTTTTAGCAACCTCAACTATATATAAGTTTTGTTTCCATATTTAGTTTATGTTTAACTTCATTTTACATAATTCACTGTTTATTGTTACTTATTCATATTTGAGAACTATGACCATAATTGTAATTTCAACATATTTATTATTAATTTTCATTGATCGCTTCTCAAATTATTAATGCATTTTGAAATTCAGATTTGATTTATAGCTCTATGGGTATGCATGGTTAAGGTACTAGTTTTTATTCATTTTTAGGTGTTTTCAATTCATGTAATTAATGTTATGAATTAACTTTATTAAAAATATTTTTTTGTGATTTATTTATTTTATTTATTGTTTTTTAATATTATTTCATTTAATTTTTTTTATATTTATTAATTTTTAATATTTTTATAATTTACTCATTTTTTAAAATTGATGCATATTTATTTAAAATTTTTTGATATTTTCAATATGATTGTAATTTATTTGACTAATATTTATTCATTTTTGTGAATTAATTTTTAATATTTTTAATATGTTTTGAATTTATATAATTTATTCCTCTATATATATTTTGATTTCAATATTTTGTTACTATTAATATAATTCATTTTTTATAAATTTTTTATTTATATAATTAACATTATCTATTTACTCATTTTATACATTTTTATGTGTTTATAATTCATGTAGTCAATGTTATGGATTAAATTTTTAAAATATTTACACAATTTATTCAATTTTTATCATCATTTCATTTAATATGATCTATTCATTTCAAATATTTATTATTTATTATTTTTTTCAATTTATTCATTTCTTAATATTTATTTATAGACAATTATTTACTAATATTTAATATATTTAATATGTTTTTAATTTATATGATTAATATTAATTCAATTTTATTTATTAAATTGTAATATTTTTAACATGTTTGAAAATTTTATAATTAATTTATTTAAGTTCATTTTTTATATTTTCTTCCTTTTTTACATGTTTACAATTCATGTAATTAAACTTATGAATTCATTTTTTAAATAATTTTATTATCTATCAAATATTATTTATTCATTTTTAATATTCTTTTATTTATTATTATTTATTCATTTTTAATATTTGTTTTTGAAATTTAATCATTTTCTAATATATATTTATAAATATTTATTTACTATGTTTTCATATTTTTAATAATTTTATAATTTGTATGAATAATATTTATTAATTTTTGTTTATTAAGTTTTAAAAACATCAATATGTTTGAAATTTATATAATTAATTTATTGAAATTAATTTATTCTTTTTTAATTTTCATTAATTTAATATTATTTAATAATTTTTAATATTTGTTAATTTTTAATATTTTAAGAATTTATTTATTTTTTAATATTTATTTATTATGTTTTAATATTTAAAATATGATTTTAATTTATATAATTAATCCATTTAAATGTATTTTTTTAATATTTTTTGTAATTTAAATGGTTAGTATAGTTTATTTTTAATAATTTTATTCTTTATATAATATTTGGTTATTGTTTATTCATTTCCCTTCATTTTTTTTAATTTTGTCAGTGATTTTTTAGCACTGATTAAACTTATAATTTATCGACGCTAAAAAATTCTAAAAACAGTTTTATTTATGAGTTCTAAAAAATAATCATTGAAAAATACTACTTTTTCAGTTTTTTTAGCACTGATAAATCATAGCATTTTCGAGTGCTAAAAATGAAAATAAAAGTTGTATTTAACATCCCTTATGATTTTAGCATTGATTAAATATAATTTTATCAGCATTTTTTGGTAAGAGTTGATAAAAACCTTCGCTATCTTTATAAAAGAACCCTAGAATCATGTCTCCCTCACACTATACTCAAGCTCTCACGAAACCCAATGTCTGCTGCATCCAAATTTGATTGTTTGGGAAAAATCAAACCTCAAAACCAAAGGTATGATTTTATGAACTTGTTTTTTAGGAATCTCAATTGATTTTTCTCTCTAAGGATAAGCCCAATAGAGTATATTCGGGTTATGTGCAATGGTATGTGTCGTTGCATGAGATCCTTTACACCATTTCATCATTTTTTAAGCATAATACAAAATAATGATTTAAAACACTCTATGTCTTCTAGTTTCATATATCTTATTCCAATATATAAAAATATTCTAACTCACACATATCTTCTACCAGCATATTAATTCCATGGGTCATATCTCAGCCTTAATACCACACCACTTTCAATAGATTTTAGAAAAAATTAACACATTAGGATAATGGTACCACCAAACATTCTCATTTAGAGGAATGTGATTGGCCATCACATGCTAACCCTTTAATTCTAATCTAATTCAAATCCTTTCATTGGATAAAACATCTAATATAACCTTCCCTGCAATTGTTTAAAACTAAAATCCTCTTATCACATGGCTTAATATTCAAATCCTTAATGAGAATCTTCTCACCAGTATAATATTCATTCCATATGATCGTGGATAGATTGAATATATCACCTCATAATGAAATAATACATTTTAATACATATTTTTTCCTTTGAGATGTGGTTTCTTGGAAACATTGATAGTTATGATGATTGAATTATCTATCATAATGAATCCATTTCAAAAAAAAATATTGATTCATGGTATGTGACTTGTTGTATTAAAAAAAACAAGTGTTATAATATTTTAAATTAATCTAATTCTTTGTCTTTGTATATTCTAACAAGGTGTTGATGTAATGAAAATTTATATGAAATATTATGACTATATGTGTGTGTGTATAAATAATTTATGTTTAAGGTTATAAGATCTTGATTTTTATGTGTTTATCTATTTTGTTAAAATGAATATTACTGAATCAAATAAGATGGATATGAATAATAAACATAGGGATTCCAATCATATAACAATAGAGTATGAGGATGGGGTGTACGTTTTCATCAAGTTTTCAAAAGATTATGAATATGATGCTTCTCAAATCCTTTGTATGGGTTTATGTTATGGTTATTCAAGAAAAATTAGTCCAATGGAGTTGGAAGAACAATTTATCTATCATGGAATAGATTGATTTTATAAATTTCGGACTAAACACGGGGAATAATTGAATGTTTCCAGTGATTGGGATAACACTACATTTATGGATCATATGATATGATTACTAGTGTGAACAACAGTACAGACCATATCAAGGATATGAAAAAAGGTTTAAATAATTATGAAGATCATATTATGGATATGAAAATGACAATTGAAGATGTAATTTGTGATTTCCCAAAACTATTTCAGAATTTAAGGAGTTGTGAAAAGATGCTATTTTGTGCTTGTTGTGCTAAATATACAACATTTACATTCCTACTAAATCTATATAATACAAAATATATAAATGGATAGAGTGACACTAGATTTACTAAACTAATTTATCTATGGAATGATATTTTATTAAAAGATAATGATCTTAATTTCAAAACATATGATGCAATACTAATTTTATGTTCAATGGGTATGATCTCTAAAAGAATAAATGCCTATTTAAATGACTATATACTATTTCACAATGACCAAAATCATGTAAAAATGAATAAATTGTTTTGCGTGTTGATTCAAGAAAGATTAATCAAGTCCTTAAAAAGTTTTATCGTACTTTCAAATCATTCCAAGGTTTAGGAACCTAAATGGAAGTTAAGATAATGTAAGAAAATTGATATGGCACACAGATAGAAGAAATAATGGTGAGAAAATTTGTCTCCCAGAAAACTCTATTCAGAAGAATAAAATTGATCACGATTATCTTGAATTTATAAATGATCCAATAAATCTTCATATTTTCCTATCTACATATGGGGTGAATGATTTTGGTTTATAAATATTCACACATGGTACCTTGATAGTTATATTGGTAAATTATAACTTACCACTTTGATTATTCATGAAGTAAAAGTACATTATGTTGTCTCTGGTTATATTAGGACTAATATAAATAAGTAATGATATTGATGTTTATTTGGATCCATTGATTAAATATTTTAAATTTATTTGGGGTTCATGTGTTACATTTTATGATTCTTACAAAAGTGAAATTTCTTGTTAAGAACTATGCGGTTTGGGATGATAAATGACTTTCCTGCTTATGAAAATTTTTCAGGATATAACATTAAAGGAGAAAAATGTTGTCTCATTTGAGAATTTGGTACACACTCAGTTAGGTTGAAACATTTATCAAAGACTATCATCCTAGGACATCACATATTTCTTCCTTGATGGCATAAATACCGACCTTGGATGCAATTATTTGGTGAGAATTTAGAATAAGGTATAACATCATCTCCACTAATAGTTGATCAACTGTTTCAGAAAGTAAAGGATATTGACGCTAATTTTTCTAAACCTTCTTCAAAAAACTTTATGAAAATCAATTAGAAAAATAGATTATTTTTTTAGAATTACTGTATTGGAATTATTTATAAATTAGAAATTTTATTGATCTCATGCGTGTGGAAAAATTTTATGTGATTCCATTATTGGAACATTAGTAAATGAACTCAGAGAAAAAGGATTACCTTTAGGATATGTTGGAAATGATTGACATGGAGATATGGGAATATTTGGTGCCAATTAAAGGTTGTTCTTTCTTCCTCCACCTTCTTACACACATTTCAAATAAGTGGGATATCAGTTTTTTATTTTCATGAATAATGAAAAGGACCCAAAGGGGTATTAATCAAATATCAAGAATATCATTTCAATGGTCAATTTAATTTTAAAGGACTTAAAATCACAGACAACTATGTTTTGATGAAATATCTAATACTTGTAGCTTTATGTTGCATTTTCCCTAAGAAAGTCGTTGTCACGACCCGTCCCAGTGGGGCCCGTGCCGCAACTCCCAAAGCCTGCCTCCAATAGGCCAGGGGCAGGTGACTAGCACCGAGTAGGCATGTCACTAACATGGGAGGAATTTCCTATAAACCTTCACACACACACACACACACATCTCCAATCCCACAAAGCTGAAAAGTAAAAACTACTAAAAATGGAAATGCATGCATATACCAAGATCCAAACCAATAGTGTACAACAGGAAAGTAAAGTAAAATAATGTAAAACACTGGGCCAAAAGTACAATCCCACCAAAAGAAAGTCTGCAACAAATTCCAACCTGTAATAAAGGTACTGGGACTGCAATCCGTAGCCGTAGGAACACACATAGGCCTGCCTGATCTCACTGAGCACCGTCCGGTCCTGGTCCACCTAAAATCCTGTCAAAGGCTCACTCACTGCACAAGACACGACACGTGCGGGCAAAGCTCATGCAGGGGTGAGTATAAAAATACCCAGTAGGACACCCCAAAAACCACAAAGTAATACAACAAAGGAAAAACCATAAAGGAATGATCAAGTCAGCTCAACACAATATATGTTTACAGAACATATAATAAGAATATATGGATATAATCATACACGATCGACTATCGTGACACCACCACTAAGATCCAGCTCAAAGATTCCACTAAGCACGTAATAGGGAGAACACAATCCTAGGTCTGAAGAGAGAGATACGAAGTACTCATTCTGGGAGAACACACTCCACAAGTACATAAGAATACAATGCTCAGATGAGGATCACAACCACTAGCTATGTGGTGATTCCAACAAATCAGTCTGAACTAATCCGCTAAGCAGAGGATCAGGACCCGGGTAAGGTAGGTCACGTCGATACCAAGAACTCTACTTAGGGTACCAGGAAATAATAGAGGATATGGATCTAAGCCTCATAGAGGAGATTCCAACAACTCTATTCAAAAAGTTCTACAGAAGGGATCACACTCTTAAACATAGGAAATTATTCCAGAAACCTTCAGGGGAAAGATAAAGGGTATGAACCCTAAGAAAGATAGTCCAAGCCCCGGAAGAAAAATGACTCATGCCATGTAGAATAGGTTACACGGTGTGTAGTAGGATCACACGCCGTGTTCCTTGACTCCAGGTACTTTCCGTGCATAGGGCCCGTGTCTCTAGGCTTGTCGTATGAAAGTAACTACATGGCATGTAGAAGAATTACACACTGTGTTCCTTGACTCGGGGTACTGCCCGTGTGAAACGACAAGTGTCTGAAATCTAAGTCGTTTAGAGAAGTATATACATGGCATGTAAGTCAATGCACACGCCGTGCCCTGTCAACTGGAAAACGCCCATGTACCCTGGCCATATGCCCGTACACAGTGTCTGTCAGTGTTGCCTTGCCCGTGTACCAGTACTCGGGGTATCCTGTGCATCTGGACGGGTCTGGTCGGGGAAGGGTATACACATTGTGTCCTTGGTTGTGTATCCTACCCATGTTCATGTACTGCTGGAGTACGTGCAAGTTGGTCCACTGAAGAACACACGCTGTGTAGCCTATACTACATGCCGTGTAGTCAGGATTTCTCCAGAACCTCCGTCTTCCTACTCGCGCCTCGAAGATCTTCTGGATCTCGATTCTGCTGTCTGTTTGCGCCAAAACTCAATATTTTGGGTTGCCTTGTCATTGTGATGCTGAAACCGTGGGTTTCGAGCCTTAGATCGGCTCCGAAATCCGATTTCGACCACCCGTGCAGAAATCGTTCGAAGAATGATATCTTCCAATCCGCTTCGATCCGTCCGTCGCCACCACAGTCGCACCTCCGTGGAGTTGTACCAGTTCTTGATCTTCAAATTGGGATCGTTGCATCACACAACAGATGCAAAAAAATCCATCTTTCAAATCTCTGTGAATAACACATAGAACGCACACGAAGAACGCGAGAAATCCGGGAAGAAATGAACAACAAATAGAGAGGGATGAACCTCGATCAATTTTTGTGTCGATCGTGGTTCATCACCGTTAGAAGGATAAATGAAACCAAAATAACTTTCAAGAATCAAATCCCTACAATCCTCGCAAAAGACCATCCCACAAATATGATAGATTTGCGGGATAATGTGTTCGTGGATTAGTCCATGTTCGTCGTAGAAATCAAGAACAGGAAAGAAAACATGAAGAGATCAAAAACCCTACCTAGATCTGTGGCGTTCGTTGGTGAAGATCTGGTCGCCCTGTCGTCGTCACCGGTGAAGCTTGTCAAGAACGTCGTCGCCGTGTTGGGGTTTCCTGCAGAGCCTCTAGAGCCTCCAAGAGTTTAAGGGTTATGAGGTTTGTAACCCTAGACCCCTGCAAAAATCCGTATTTAAAAAGATAAAAAATATTCTATGCAACAAGATTTAATAAAATATTTTTATTAAATATTTTATTACAGTTACGTCTAAAAACAAGATTTCACCACCGACCTACGCCGACGAATGTTAGGCCTCACCTAAGGTAAAATCTTTGCTCTGAACGCAATAGTTTCTCTCAGATCTCTGATCTGAGCACCCATTCAGGAGTTATTCCACTTTTTTAGGAAAACCACATGCGCGCATTATTTAATTATTTAATTAAATTCAAACATTTGTTCTGGGCTCCCCGGGCCTCGGAACTGCATGCCATCTCAAATAATGGTCTTGAAATGATTCCCATATAATATTATAAAAATAATACATGGAAAAATATGGGACATTACATCCTCCCCACCTTAGGGCTTTATGTCCTCCAAAATCCAAAACAAAGGCTACTAAAAAAGATGTGGGAACTGCGCTCAGATCTGAGCCTCCCACTCCCATGTGCTCTTCTGGAGATTCCCATACTGCCACGAGACACACACCAAGGGAATAGCTCACCCATGAAGGATCTTCTACTATCGATACTCAATATCCATAGGGTACTCAACAATGGTCTCTCCATCATCGATGTCCAGCTCGCCCCAGTCGATAACGTGCTATGGATCATGCACATACCTCCGTAGCTGCGACACGTGGAAGATGTTGTGTACCTGGTACATCTGAGGAGGTAGAGCCAAGTGGTACACCACCTCACCAACTCTACATAGAAATCTGAAAAGGGCCGATGAACCTCGAAGATAGATTCCTACCTCGGCAAAATCTCCGCAATCTCCGTCGAGGCGAGACCCAAAAGAACACATGGTATCCCTCCTCGAAAACCAAGGGGCTTTGTCTCCTGTCGGCATAAGACTTATTCCGACTCTGTGAAGTCTTCATCCACTCCTGGATGGCCTACACCTTTTCTGTTGTAGCTCGCACCATCTCTGGGCCCATGAGTGCTGACTCTCCTGGGTTAGTCCAACAAAGTGGTGACCGACAAGGTCGTCCGTACAGATCCTCGAATTGTTCCATACCAATAGTGGAATGATAACTATTGTTATAAGAAAATTCCACTAGTGGTAGGTGATCCTCACAGCTACGACCGAAGTCAAGTATGCAAGCTCGTATCATATACTCCAGAACATGGATGGCCTGCTCTGTCTGTCCATCAGTCTGAGGATGAAACGCTGTGCTCAAGCATAACTGAGTCCCAAAAGATTCCTGTAATCCCTTCCACAAACAGGATGTAAAACAATCATCACAATCTAAGATGATAATTGATGGAACTTCATGAATTCGAACTATTTCCTGCATGTAGAGGCGTCCTAAGCTCTCTACTGAACCCTACTCCCGTATGGCTAGGAAGTGGGCCGACTTGGTGAGTCGGTCTATGATCACCCAGATGGCATCACGTCCCCTAGACGTACGTGGTAATATCGTCATGAAGTATATGGATATCCCATACCACTTCCACTCTGGCACCTCAAGGGGCTGAGTCAAACCTGCTGAAACCGGGTGCTTAGCCTTTACTTGCTGAAAAGTATGGCACATAGAAACAAACTCTGCCACACTCTTCTTCCTTCCTGGCCACCAGAACTGACGTCAGAGGTCTTGATACATATTTTACATGCCTGGATACACTGCCAAAGGACTTGTACAGAACTCCCTCAGAACCTACTCCCACAATGTCACTAGTACTATTGTACGCCCTCTGAAAAGAACAACGTGCTCCCCACCTTTTGAATATCCATCAGTAGCATCACCTGTGGATATCTGAGCACGTAGAGTATCACGGCTAGCATCCTCGAGATGTGCTTCCCTAACTCACTGAAAGAGTGGAGGGGTAACAACCATCAACTGAAGTTAATCACCCTCATCTATATCCACAAAGGATAACAGTAAAGAGGCCAACTTCCTCGTCACCTCGTCTAGCAACTGTGAACTGGATTTCTTGCTGAGATAATCTACCACAACGTTCCCCTTCCCAAGAGTATAAACGATCTCAAAGTCGTAATCCTGGAGGAACTCAAGCCACCGCCTCTGTGTAAAATTCAGATCCTTCTGAGAAAAGATATATCTGAGACTCTTGTGATAAGGGTAGACGATATACCGCTCACCCATCAGGTAGTGCCTCCACATATTCAATGCAAAGACTACCACTGCCAACTCAGATCATGGGTCGCATAGTTCTACTCGTGTGGCCTCAACTGACGTGAGCCATAAGCAATCACCGCTTGCCTCTGCATCAGGACACAACTAAGCCCAGTTCCTGATGCATCGCAGAACACTACGTACTCTACACCCTTTTCTAGAAGTTTCAAGATTGGGGCGCTCGTTAGACTCTGTCTCAATAGATGAAAAGAATGTTGGCATCTCTCAGTCCACACAAAAGGCTTCCCTTTTGGGTCAAAGATGTCATGGTTTCTGACATCCTAGAGAAATTAGGAATGAATCTCCGATAGTAGCCTACCAACCCAAGGAAACATCACACCTCCATCACGCTCTGGGGTTGCTCCGATGCCAAAACTATCATTACCTTGGCTGGGTCCAGTGATACACCATCTGCTGAGATAACATGTCCCAGAAAGTGGACCTCCTGTATCCAGAATTGACACTTTGAGAGCTTCCCGTATAACTGGTTCTCTCAGAGTGTGTCCAGAACCATCCTTAGGTGCCTCACATGCTCCTCCTCAAACGCAAAGTATACAAGGATATCATCGATGAAGACCACCATGAACCGATCTAGATATGGTTGAAAGATCCGGTTCATGAGTCCCATAAACACTTCTGGGGAGTTCATCACGCCGAAGGGCATCACCAAGTACTCATATTGACCGTAGCGACATCTAAAATCCGTCTTCGGTATATACTCATCCCTTACTCGCAACTGGTGATAGCCTGATCGTAGATCAACCTTCGAGAACCATCGTGACCCTCTTAACTGGTCTAAGAGGTCATCGATCCTCGGTAGTGGATACCAGTTCTTCACCACCACCTGATTCAAGCACCGGTGATCCACACACAACCTCAAGCTCTCGTCTTCCTTCTTGGAAAACAACACTGGGGCCGCCTTGGGTGAAACACTGGGTCTCACGAAGCCCTTCCTCTTCAAGTATTCCAGATTCACTCTCAGCTCATGAAGGTCTACAGGAGCCATCCAATATGCTGATGCCGATATCGGTGTCGTCCCGGGTTGTAACTCAATGCATAAATCTATCTCCCGATGGGGAGGTAGTCCGGGGACATCCTCTAGAAGACGTCCTTGTACTCAGCCACTACTGCCGGAAACTGGAAACTTGTAACATCTGCTGTGCCAAGGGCTAGGCTAGCTAACTGATGTGAAATTGCCTGTACATTCCTACGAATGAGTCCATACTGCGCTTCCTGGGTCTCCTTTTCACCGAAGAAGGAGAACCTCATTCCATCACAGCGGACACGCCACACCCTTCACCTAAAACATTCAATCTGTGCATGAACTGTGGATAGCCAATCCATACCAAGAATGAAATCGTAAGGCCTCGACGCTACCACCAAGAGGTTCCAATTGAAAATCTCACCTCCAAGGGTCAGGTCACACTGTCTGCAAAGGTTTGTGATCTCTTAATCTTCTCCATTCGGTGTTTCTAACCGTAAGGGTCGAGTCAATGACTCAACTGGAATCTCAAGGTTTCGAACAAGATAAGCAACCATAAAAGAATGACTACCACCTGTGGCTATCTGTACGACAACCAAAGTAGAAAAGACACAGATTGTACTTTTAATCATTCCAGGAGTACCTGGGTCATAAGCCTCTATTGCCTGCAGTTTTCCCTGCCTCTTTCGACCAGCTCCTTGAACATGGGGTGGACCTCTTTGGGGTGTTGGTGGTAAAAGGTCAAAATTACAACCACCTACAGCTACTCTCCCAGCTCCTCTACCACGTCTTCCACCCCACGGATCTATCTGCTCCACACGTTGCCTCTGTCTCGGTGGTCCATCCACTGCTCCCATGTCAGTAGTACAGCGGGTTGGACAATATCGAGCGAGATGTACTCTAACATCACATGAGTAGCATCGCCTCTATCGAGGCTGGATGGATATGCCCTGTGAACCCTGTACGACAGATCCTGTGACCTAAGATCTCCTCTGAAAATGTCTCCCACGTCTGGGTCCCTGACGTCAGCTCCCTGCTGCCGAGGACTCTGCTCCAGCTCGCTCACTACTGACAACTACTGGCTGTCTTTGCTCTTCCAAGAGTCTCTTGACCACCAAATCCCACTCGAGCACCCTAGAATAAGTAGGAATGCTCATAAGGATGATGCTAGCTCAGATATCTCTGCGCAAGCCCCGCTCAAAAGTCTGAGCTATGAAGTACTGATCCCTAACCATATCCATCGAGTACCATGAGTGGTCGGTAAACCTCGATGAATCATCATCCATCATCATGGTTCCCTATTGGAGCTGAAGAAGCTCTTGTATATGTAATTCTCTCAGGGTAACCGGTGAAAACCCCTCTCTGAAGAGATTCTCAAAATTTGACCATGCAAGAGTTGTCTCGTCGTGATTCTGGATAACCAAACTCCACCATCGCCCTGCCGAGCCCTGCAGAAGGAAAGCTACCAGGATCACCATCTGGTCTGCTGGTGTACTGACCAAACGGAAGACTCTGGCCACTGCCTCAAGACAGTCCTCTACTGCTTGAGGGTCAGGCTTGCCGTGAAACCTGAGGGGTCTCTGTCTCTGAAACTCGTGGAGTGCGCTCAGCCTGCGCTCCTCCTCAACAGGTACACCATGCACTAAACACTACTCCACAGGTGGTACAGCAACCGGCACACAACCCGAAGGTAAAACTGGGGGATCTGGTCCATGTATCGAAGTTTCATCACTGAGGGGGTCATCCTCATGATCGAGCTTCTGGATCCTAGCCGGTGCGCGTCACGGAGGCATCATGTAAGAAGCAATACGTATCACAGTCAGTGAGTATATCTGGAGAGCTGACACAAGAAGGACATGGAAACCACAACCCATTCCTATATTATGCATGTACCATTATTTTCCCCTATAACTAGTGTCCCCATGTTCCGAGTCAAAAAGAAAGTTATCAGAATCATGGTGTATGGATACATCGGCTGCCCGCACCAACACTGGGGTCCCTGGCCTGAAATCCAAACTCGAAACACTTAACACTGTTTCCCCAAACCAACTTACCAACTCTCGGTCCTAAGGTTGAACCGACCACCTCTGATACCACTCTGTCATGAACCGTCCCAGTGGGGCCCATTCCGCAACTCCCCAAGTCCGCCTCCAATAGGCCAGGGGCTGGTGACTAGCACCGAGTAGGCATGTCACTAATATGAGAGACATTTCCTATAAACCTATACACACACACACACACACTCACACATCTCCAAGACCACAAAGATGAAAAGTAAAAACTACTAAAAATGGAAATGCATGAATACACCAAAATCCAAACTAACAAAGTGCGATAGGAATGTAAAGTACAGTAATGTAAAACCCTTGGCCAAAAGTACAAGCCCACCAAAAGAAAGTCTGCAAAAAAGTAAAAACTGTAAGAAAGGTACTGGGACTGCAATCTGTAGCCGTAGGAACACACCTCAGCCTGCCGGATCTCACTGAGCATCTTCCGGTCCTGGTCCACCTAGAATCCTGTCAAAGGCTCGCTCGTCTGCACAAGAAACGACACGTGCGGGTAAAGCCCGTGTAGGGGTGAGTATAACAATACCCTGTAGGACACCCCAAAAACCACAAAGGAATATAACAAAGGAAAAACCACAATGGAATGATACATTCAAATCTACACAGTATATGTTTACAGAACATATAACAAGAATATCTAGATAAACTCATACACGATCGACTATCGCGACACCACAAAAAATATCCATCTCGAAGATTCCACTAAGAATGAAACAGGAAGAACACACTTCTAGGTCTGAAGAGAGAGATACGAAGTACTGGTTCTGGGATAACTCACTCCACAAGTACTTAGGAATACGATGCTCAGATGCAGATCATAACCACAAGCTATGGGGTGATTCTAAAAACTCAATCTGAACTAATCCGCTAATAAGAGGATCAGTGCCCGGGTAAGGTAGGTCACGTCGATACCAAGAACTCTACTTAGGGTACCAGGAAAGAATAAAGGATCCAGCTCTAAGCCTAGTAGAGGGGATTCCAACAAATCTATTCAGGAAGTCCTGCTGAAGGGATCATACTCCCAAACGTAGGAAATGATTCCAAAAACCATCAGGGGAAAGGCCAAGGGTACGAACCCGAAGAAAGATAGTCCAAATCTTGGAAGACAAATGACTCAAGCCATGTAGAATAGGTTAAATGACATGTAGTAGGATCATACACCGTGTTCCTTGACTTCGGGTACTGCCTGTGCAAATGGCCCGTGTCTCTATTCTTGTTGTATGAAAGTAACTACATAGTGTGTAGATGAATTACATGCTGTGTTCCTTGACTCCGAGTATTGCCCGTGTAAAACGGTTCGTGTCTGAAATCTAAGTCATGTAGAGAAGTATATAAACGTCATATAAGTCAATGCACACGCTGTGCCCTATCAACTGGAAAACACTGGTGTACCCCGGTCGTATTCCCGTACACGGTGTTTGTCCATGTTGCCTTGCCCGTGTACCAGTACACGGGGTATCCCGTGCATCTGGTGGGGTCTGGATGGGGAAGGGTATACACACCGTGTATCCTAACCGTGTCCATGTACTCCCAGAGTACACGCCATGTGGTATGTCGACGAACACACTCTGTGTATCCCATACTACATGCCGTGTAGTTGGGATTTCTCCAGAACTGTCGTCTTCCTCCTCGCGCCTCAGCCGATCTTCTTAATATTTATTTTGTTGTTAGTTTTCCCTAAACGTTGATATTTCGGGTTTCCTCGTCGTCGTGATGCCGAAACTATGGGTTTCGAGCCTTCGATCGGCTCTGAAATCCAATTCCTTCCACCCATGTGGAAATCGCTCGAAGAATGATATCTTCCAATCCGATTCGATCCATCCATCGGAACCGTAGTGGTACCTCCATGGGGTTGTAACGGTTCCAGATCTTCAAATTAGGATCGTTGCGTCGCACAACTGATGCACAACGATCCATTTTTCATATCTCCATGAAGAATGCGTAGAACACACATGAAGAACATGAGAAATCGGGGAAGAAAGGCACAACAAATTGAGAGGGACGAATCTTGATCGATGTTCATGTTGATCTTGGTTCGTCACCATTAGAAGGCGAAACGAAACCAAAATAACTTTCAAGAATCAAATACCGAAAATCCCCGCAAAAGCCCATCCCGCAAATACGATCGATCTGCGGGCTAATCTGTTCGTGGATTAGTCTGCATTCATTGTTGAAATCCAGAACAGGAATAAAAACACGAAGAGATCAAATGCCCTACCTGGATCCGCGACGTTCATTGGCGAAGATCCGGTCTCCACATCATCATCACCGGCAAAGCTTCTCATGAACGTCGTCACCGCGTTGGGGTTTCCTCTAGAATCTCCAGAGCCTCCAAGAGTTTAAGGATTATGAGGTCTATATCCATGGACCCCTGTGAAAATTTATATTTAAAAAGATAAAATATATTCACTATATTAAGATTTAATAAAATATTTTTATTAAATATTTTATTACAGTTACGTCCAAAAACTAGATTTCACCCCCGACCTGCGCTGACCAATGTTAGGCCTCACTTAAGGTAAAATCGCTGATCTGAACGCATCAGTGCCCTAAGATTTCTGATCCGAGCACCCATTCAGGAGTTAGTTCACTTTTTAAGGAAAACCACACGTGCGTGTTATTTTATTATTTAATTAAATTTAAACATTTGTTCTAGGATCACCGGGCCTCGGAACTACACGCCGTCTCAAAGCCTGGTCTCAAAATAATTCCCATATAATATTAAAAAAATAATATATGGATAAATCTAGGACATTACCGTCCCATATAATTTAACAAAGCTGTGTTTCCTTTTCAAATTTATATATAGGAAAGTTATAGACCCGGTGAAATTTCTAAATATAGAAAATAAAATCTATATCATATTATGTGATTTAGAGATATTATTCCCTCTATTATTATTTTATATGATGTTTCACCTTTTTTGAGAGATTTGGCTATTTGGTTCAATGAATTATTAATGGATATACCCCACTGAAGAAGATATATAGATTTTAAAAGGGAATGTCAAAAATAAAATTCAACTAGAAGTTTTTATTGTAGAGAGATATATTATTGAGGAAGCTATAGAATTTTGTACCAAATAAATGTATAATTTTGAATGTATTGGTCTATAAAAATATTATCACACCGAATGACTTGTGGTTGAAAGAATTTTCAAAATAGATGTTGTCCAAATTACTATTATAGAGAAGAAGTAGGATCAACTTCATTTTTTACATAATATTTATGATGTTTGACCACATGTTAAAACCCACAAAGTAATTATTTTGAATTATTATCCATAAAGGGTTGAAAGCTAGATATCAAATACACATAACCGATGGTTTATAAGATTGTTTCAAGACCATATTTTCATGGAGTTAACTGAATATCTAAATTCAATTTTTGATTAAATTATATGGATATCTAGAGGAACATGTGTGTGTGTATTATCTTATAATGTTTATATAATTAATGGTTATATTTTTTATACAAAGGAACATGATGAATATAGTATCAAAAAAATAGTTGAGTTACACCTATTTCTAAAGAGATGCATGTATCTGGTACAAAGGATAGAAATAAAATTTATGAAAATATTTCATACTTTGGAATCATCAAAAAAATATAATAGATGAATTACACAACATTCTAAGTGATTATTTTTTAATGAAGGTGAGTTGATAATAGGAGTGCAGTTAAAATCAATGAATTGGGATCTATGAAATTAGATTTCAGTAAGAAAGGGTACAAGGATGAATCATTTATAAAGTTATCATGGGTTGTACGAGTAGTTTCTGTTCAGGATCCTATAAATATAAAGTGGTGAATTATTATTTTATTGACCAAAACCAATTAAGGGTAATATGTCAATTCAATTAATGATAACCATTTAATTTGAATGTCGTAATCATTTCATGTGGTACCTATGTAGATTGAGTAATGTATGTTATAGGAGACTTTAGTGAGGGTATTTATATACTTGATAGAGGGGTCGAATCCATTTAACCTTTAAAGAAAAAAACAGAGTTCAATAAAAGGGTTATATTTTATAGAAATATACATCAAATTGACTCATATTTTTATCTTTTCACTTTTGAAGTTACATAATATAAATTAAATGTTCACTAACTTATATAGATAATGGATTATGTATATACTAATTTTCCACTTCCTGATGAAAAATAGGTTAATCAACATGCTGATTCTCCCAATGGAGGGGGACAACAAGTTTCTCTACTTGTTACTGCTACCAATCCTAAGGTACAACATATTTATGATATTAAGTCCAAGTAAATTTTAGAAGGTGAAAAACCAATGTCCCATAAATTAATGTAGTGTCATATTGTGACAGTGATAATGAAAACTATTGAGGCAACAAAATAAAGGCATCAAATTCAAGGATTTATGGAATTCACACGAGCATCCAATTAACCCCAAAAAATCTATTTTCATTAGATACATTGGGATCACCACACAAATTCCAATTCCAATTGATGTAGATATGTGGAAAAAAATTTAGCTGCGATCATGGAACTAATTTGGGAACAGATTTGTGTAATATTAAGATATAATTTATTTATTTTATTAAAAAACAAAATAAATAAAAGTTGATTTATTCTTCATTATCTCTTACAGAGTGAATTTATACCAGATGAATGTCAAATGAAATTAGTATCAATGATCACCAGAAAGGCTCATAGAGTCTTTCAGAAAATTATTATGAAGTATCATCTGAGTGATGCTATAGTGAAAGTAACTTGTCATCCCCCACAGATGTATGCATACATGATAAAATAAGAAACATAGAATTCATTTATAGGTCATTATGAGGAGGCATTTTTTGAGGCACATTTTGAATGGTAATAAATTATTTGATAATTGGTGTATTAATCACTTGATTATTAATTTTTATTTTATGAAACAACAACTACGTGCTAAAAATAATCAGTATATAGAAAAACCAATGTACCCCTTCCGTAAAGCGAGGATGGGTACACATCAATTGAAAACAATGGTGCATATTTTAAATATACAGTAATAATTTTATGTGGAATAATATAACAACTTAATTATGTTCCATTGTTTATATGAATATTCATGAATGAAATCTCAAAATACACGTTCATCCCACATCACGTGCAATGGAATGTGGCCCATTTAAATAATGTTAGAATACTAATAGATGAAAATATATACAAAGTATGGGAACAATTTGATAGTATGAAATATTTTTTTATACTTTAAATCAACAATAAATAACAATGATTAATTATTTGTATTTATTTTTACCTGGTATAGATATAAGAATCATCATCGATTTTACCTGATGAATTATTATAGTTAGTGGCCTTTAAGTGGATAGATCAATATGGCCACATCATAGTTACGGGTTTTGGTGTGTTTATCCTTACATATTTGGAGAAAATAAATGTATATTATGATAAAGTTAATCGAATGGTTGAGCTAAAGACACAAATAACTGATCTAGAAGAAAACATTAATTAATTTTTTGAGTTGTTATATAATGTTATGGGATGCAATCAAAGAGATGTAACAATCCAAAAACAACCACTACATGAATAGACACCTCGAAGCCCTAAGGAGTCAAGTCATTCATCTTAAAGGTCTACCTTACTAGAGGTAATCAATTTTTTTATAAATGTTTCTATGAAATTTGAATTAGGAAAAAATTGTTACCTTTTCTGTATTAATATTTTATAGGGTAAAAATGATTGGTATTTATATCTATCATCACCCACCCATAACCTCGTTTCCTTGGGGTACTTTTTATAATATCCAAGGATATATTCTATGCAATAAACAACTTCAAAAAGTTTATGTGAGAGTGCGGATTCATGTAGCTCATGAGCGGAGCACCAAGCTATCTATTCCCATTTATGATATGGATTCTCACATAGTCAAATTTACTATTGAAACTTTCATATAATGGCCATTTGATCTTTTAAAAATACATGTAGAAAAAGAGGTATTCCTTTAAAAAAATTATTCAAAACCTTTAATAATTAAAGGAAAAAATCCTAGATAGATGAATGTTATTACAAATGGATAAAGATAAAGGGAAATAGAAGGTAGAATCAAAATAATATAAATGATCAACCAATAAATTGAAAATACCTTAATAATGTTCCTTTTACCCATAAGTTCAACTTCTGAATTTACTAATATTTCAAGGTCATATGGATACAATGTCAAAAAATGGTGATACGTCCATCATATATTTTATGGATATAATGTATAGAGAGGATATTATAGTATTTCTTGGTCTTGAAAACACTGATAAAATACTCAATCATGGATTATTAGGATTACTAGTTGTAAATGTATTCTTGATATTTGATTTTAAAAAATTTATTTTTCCAATAGATGATTTACTATGTTAATTATAGTTAAATACAATTTATATTTTTTTAAGAATATATATCAATATTAATGGAAGGTAAAAACTTTTGAACAAAAATTTGGGCTCATTTGTCCTCACATCACTTCTACAGAGATTATTTCATTATAAGATGTGTAATATTGTGTAATAGTAGAGAAATTGGCCAAAATGTTTGAAAAAAAACTTACAAATGATAGAATATTCTTAATTCCCTTGATAAAGGGGTAAATCCTTACAATTTAATCATATAAAATATATTTTCATTCCTTTTATTACATACTACTTCTTATTTTTAAGGAGATTTGGCTAATCATTACAATTAATTTAGGTACTCTAAATATTTTTTTGGATTCAATAAAGGAATACCCAACCAATCAACTACACTTGATAACATATATCAATTTCTAATAAACTAAATGAAACATTTCACAATGAAAATTAAATTTATACATTTTATATAGTGTTTTAATGATTTTTTTATGATAGGTCAGTGTTTAGATATTTTCAATAGCATTGCATGTGGATATTCCATGAGAATAAGAAGCATGTCGAATTCTATAAGAGAATAAGTATTATAATATATATAATAACATTTCACTATCAAAACCTATATCAAAACAAATTACTTATTTTTATCCATATTTATAGAATTTTTGAAACAGGCTAATGGAAATTATTATGGTTATTAAATTTTCAAATTTATGAAAGATATCATATTCCATCAATAAACTAGCATCCTTTAAGGGGTATTTCTGATCATAATTACAAATTAGTTTTAAAAATTTATTAATCCTTTTTTATTTATATTTTCCCAATATTACTAAGAATTGAGATGGTCCTTATATTCAAAATATGAAATATACTTGTTTTTAAATGAATGGGTATAGTAAATGGTGTGGGAATTTATGAAAACAGCCTTAATGCGATACTTCATACTACTTATTTATTTAATTCTATCATCATTTAATTTACTATTTTTCATTTAATTTCATCATCATTTTTATTTAATAAATATCTAGTTAATTTTCATAGATATCATGAATAAAGGACTTCTTTAATAAATTTCTTTTCTATAACCATTCTGTGCTATATTAATATCACAAATTGATCAGAGAGAAAAAAAAATTCTTGAGAAATTGCATGTTTTCAGTTTAAATTGACATTTTAGTTAAAAATATGTGTTCCACACTCAAAATTGAGAAAAAAACTCATATTTTAGGGTAAATTAGGAAAATTATCCATAATTAATTTATAATGTTTTGTAATTATTCATACCTCAATCCAATACATGATATGACTGGTATGACTCAAAATGAGTTTTTTAAATTTAAAAATGACATTTTAGTTAAAAATGTGTATTACTCACTAGAAACCAAGTATTGTTTTTTGGATTGTCTTGATAATTTGTGAAAATGACCCATAAGTAATTTTTTATGTGTAGGAATACATCATATGTCAATCCAATATAGGGTATGATCAGTATGAATCAATGTGCATTTTTCAAATTTAAAATGAAATATTAGTTAGAAAAATGCATGAAACACTAAAAAATGAGAAAAAACATTCAAATTGTTTTGATACTTGAGTAAAAAATCCATAAGTCATTTGTGACTTTTAAGAATCATTTTCACTTAAATATGACGCATGATGTGATCGGTATGACTCAAAGTGTGTGTTTTTATTTTAAAATGAGATTTTAGTTAAAAAGGCGCATTGTAACGCCCTAACCCGAGTTACCCAGAGTTGGTGCATTATTTTAATACATTGGCATGATTACAAATAATCATGTCTCGTAGGACCTATCAATTTAGCAGTCTTGGAAAATAGATTACCTACATTAACGTTACATTACATTATAAAACGAAAAAAACAACAAAATTGTCTCCATCGACCACATTCATATCCCTTAAACTATCCCTGCAGGTCAGTCATAATATACTTATTTTAAACCTAGGAAAAATAAAACATAGAATGGGGAGAGCTCATATTCTCAGTAAGGATAACAATATAGTGGAAACTTTCATAAATAAGCATAAACATTTAAGGAAATGTATAAAACTAAAACCAAAGCCTTTTAAACTTACAAAACAGCATAATATGGAAACGATAAATCAAATAATTCCATTTACTTATTCACATGGAAATTCTACTAGTCCAATAATCACATGTAATTTCAATAGATAATTTCATAATGATGTAATGCATAATGTCAGACACCATAACCACATAGTCAAGGCCTTGTGCCAATACTGCAAATAAGATTTTGTCAAGGCCTTATGCCAAGACACTATTTTGTCTCATGAGACCTACTGATGCATCGAGGAGCTATAGCGGACCCCACCTATCACTTACTAAGTCCAATTTATTTCACATTTGAAAAGGTTTAAACATATCATAAACATTCGTATTAAAACTAGCATTAAAAATGTCAATAATTTATCCATAAACTATGAATAGTACAAAAATAACACATCCACAGTAAAACATGTCAAAAAAACTTAAATAAAATATAAAAGATTTGTATCATATTAAATCAACTTCAAACAAGTTAAAACTTCATCAAAGGATGTTTATAGAGATGAAATGAAAACTATTTGAAATAAATACCTCTTTTTTATTTTGAAACCAATTTAAAGTCACATAATTATAAAAGAAAACATTTATTTTGAAAATATTCTTATAATATTTTATGGGAAGCTTTGAAGATTTTATAATAGTAGAAAATATCTTCACCCACTTTATAAGTTAAAAAAAGACATTTTTACCTTAATTTTGTCGAAAAGGTCATAAAATACCATGTTTAGAAAACGACGGAAATAATCCTTGAAAAACATATATGGTCAAATAAGGGTATAAATGAAATTAACCCACAGTCTAGTAAATAGTAAATATGTTTTGAATAACATTTTTAGGAAAACACATATGTGGATGATAAAGAGGTACCGGTATATACTTATGTATTAACAACCTCGAATAAGTAAAGAGATTGTAGAATTAACCCTTACCTTGCACTTTCCTTGGGTCGAGGGTACGTTTAACCTTCTATATAATGACCATAGTATGTTATTAAATGATAATATAACCATATTAATATTTATTATATCATACATGATTAATTTTTGAATTTATACTACCCATTTAATAATAATTTTATGTAAAATTAACATTTTGGGTAATAATCGCTTTCTTTATCGTACGCGTTTTAACTTGTTATTCTAAATCGTATCATTAAGATATTGATTTAAATACTTCAAAAATATAAACCTTGATTTTTATATCATATATATTTATAATATAAATATTTATAATAGATATATATATGAAATGGAAGGAACCATTTATAGAGACGGTAAGTCGTACGTATGCATAAACGTTGTTTCTGTTTTCATATCGTATTAAACGAAAGTAAGTCAATAAAATATATGTAAGTAAATACATATATATATATATACATATATCAAGTAGAATTATTATGCCATATATTAAATACTTATTAATAATATATATATATATAATCATCGTTGAATGGTGAACGTGGGAATGATTCTCATCGCGTCGTGGAGACGGTAATCCATACGTACGCACGAGCGACAATATCATTATATTGATGGTGAAATCGTATGTAATTTGATGGTATATTATATATAAAGAATAATTAACATGTTATATTTATTATTTACATTTTTTATACTCATTATTATACCCATCCAAATAATAATGTGTTTGAATAACAAATTACACCACAATATGGAGACGATAAGCCGTAGGTACGCACACATGCTGACTTTGTCATTTATAGGATGGATAGAATAACGAATATGGTTGTCACATATTTATAATAACATCATATTATGTATGAGGTACTTGATTTATTATTTTGGTATGTAAACAACAAAGAAAGAGGAAGTTGAAGATGAAAGGAACTTGAAAGAGGGTGGTGAAATTATGACCTCTTCTTCGGGTGTTTCCTTTTGAGTTGATCAAAAAAGCTCCTTAAGTTGGCTTTTTGATAAAAGTAAGGACTCTAAGTTGGTGTGAGGTAATTTTGGAGGATATTTGGGCTGGGTTTGGCCGATCCAAATGGCTTTGGAGGTGTGATTTTGAGAGAAGGGGAAGTGCCCTTTTATAAGAGGGGTGAGGGTCACTTTAGAAAAAGATTAAAATATTAATTTATTATATAATCATATTCAGTTTATAATGGCTCGAAATGAATTTATTTCTATACCTATGTAGTTATGGGTCTAAATCCTCTCAACCAATAGGTTTTAGAAAAGTTTAGGTTACTATTTTAACCTTATCTTTTAGATTTAACTCTTAGTTAAATAGTTTAACTTTTACCGTGTCTTCTGGTATTCTTACACTATATGGATAATAAAATTACTCTAGATTTCCAAGAGAACCTCAAGTGGTTCATTAATGACATATATAATATTATTTGAGACCTTTTTCCTAACCATATATTTTTGGGAATATTATATTAACAAATAATATAGTATTTTTTTATAAACTAATTTATTTCAATTTTGACACTATTTGGAATTTTGTTTTTGTGAAAGTCATAACAACCTTATCACTTCGAAAAAAATTATATAATCAACCCTAACATGTCATATTGACCAAGATAATTCATGAATGGAATCAAAACTTTTAAATTCTATTTATTTTAATATTTATAAAATAAACTATTTTAATATTTCATTAAGAAGGTAATTACTGCATCATCATTGTGTCATAAATGAATTTAATTATTTAATCTCTAAAAATTATAGACAAGATACCATTATGTAGTAAATAGTTTTATATTTCTAATTAATATTTATAGTAGAATTTATCTTATATATTACTTTATATAAAAAATGGTTTAGTATATAAACTTTCAATTTAACACTTTTAACTCTTCATTAAATAAAATAATAACAAATGTCCTAATAAAATCCAAGTGGGCCTAAAGGATTATATTTTATTCCTAAGGTTTTGTTTTCGAACTAAACTTATCCAATAGAATTAAGACATGTGTTAGGGTAATTATAATATCATTTTTACTTTTAATTACCATATTTACTTTTAACCATGGTAAAAAAGTCAAAAGTTTCTATTCACCAAAAATTATTTTCGTCTTATTGAATAAAATTTTACTTACTGATGTCAACTGTGTATCTCATAGTTTTTAAATTCAACTCACAGAAGTGGTAAAATTATTTTTATGCAAATTTGCTAACGTGCCAAGAAGTTGGGTAAAAGAGGTTAAAAAGTTCAATAAAATTTTATACATCTAATTTTATTATAAAATAAATCCAATGAATTACATTGAACATATATAGGCATTATATATCTACTATTACTTAATATAAATTTAAATAAAATGAATAATTATTTAAATAAAAATTCGGGTTTAAATAATAACAGAGTGTTTTTCACTATTCATAAATGTTTTGAGAAAAATACTAAAAATCCACCCTAATATAATTTTGATATTCCAAATTCACAAATTAAGTCTATTTTACCAAATTAAAAACATAAAATTTTCATTTATTAATTTAAAGTTAATTCCCGTTGTCAAAACCAAAAAGCGGGTTTTTAAAAAGTAAAAACTATCAAAAGATTGACATGTGTTTGTGACAAATTTAAATGTGAAATTATTTATAATGACCTTAATTTTATTAAATGATAAAAATATAATCTAATTATACTTAAAAACCATTCAAATGAATAATTTAACACTATAAATTATTTCAATTAAAAAGTTGTTTTCAATTAAAACATAGTGTTTTTCACTATTTTTCAAAATATAAAAGTTATCAGAAAAGTATCAAAAATTTATCCAAACTAAATTTTTATGTCCCGCTCATAAAGAATAATTTAATTTCAATAAATTGAATATATAAAAGTGTAAAATATTGGTTTTAAAAAGGTTTTTCCATTAAAAGGCGGTAGAATTTCATTTTTTGAAAAATACTTCTTTTATGTGAAAAAATGAATTTGTTATTATATTATGTATAAAAACACATAATATAGATGTTAAAATTATATAGAGTATATAAGATTCAAAATGTAGTTAATACTATTAATAACCATTTTTGAACGGCTAGTTTGGTAAGTTGTGGTGCGCTCAAACTCTGTGTTGCGTGTAGTCCAAGATATTGAATTACTTTAATGAGATAACGTACTATGAAATATTGGGGTTTTAAATTCTCCCCTCCTTCCATAAATTGCATCCTCTCAATTTGAAATTTTTCTTCGAAAAGAAATGGTTACAAATAGAGAAATACTTTTTTGGAAAACCCACATCGAAAATTGGGTTAATAAAATTTAGTCTTAATAAGATGGAAAGGGAATGAAAAAGTCACCACCAAATTATGATATCAATTAGAAGAACATTGGTGTAAATTAAAGACACATAATTGGAGGAAAAATGTAAATATTTATAGGGAGTGATTGAGGTCATCAATCAAAAGCAAGTGTAAAATTGAGGGCCTCAAAGACATCAATTTATGATGATTTAAAATATCACCAGTTCAACAAACATAAGGTATTAGGATGACACATTTTTTATTTTAAGATCCCTTCCCTAAAGTTTAAGATTTCATTTATTCATAGAATAAGAGGAAAAAATATAATTGACTTTTAGAGTTTCATCCTTCAACTAATTCCTACCACAAAATCATCTTTCATTCAAAAATCCAAAAATATTCTATTTATCCTAATCGTGTAGGGTTCCAAAAATAATTAATTTATAATTCATTTGTGAGACTATTTAAAAAGAATACATTATACAAACCAGGACATCGCGTATGCCAATGGTAGGTGATTATACTTGTAGTATACTCAGTTTCTAGTATGTAACCCTTTCTTGATCCTTTTAGTTGTTTTAAAGTTAAGGGTGACGAATGAGAGAGTCGGGAGAACTTGGAATGAGTTTTGAGGCAAAAAGGGAAGCCGCACGGGCGGCGCACGGTTTTTCTAAACCATGCGGCCAAACCATGCATAGTTGGTCTTAGAGGAAGTGGTTTCTACATAGGCGGCACATGGTTTTTCTAACCGTGCGGCCAAACCATGTGAGAAAGGTGGTCGAGGCAGTAGCTAACGCACGATTAGCGCACGGTTTTTTAAATCGGGCAAACTAACAGTGCGACCACTTAAAATAGATCCTTAAATTTTGGATCTCATGCGTTTTTTTCCTCTAAATGACTCTTTTAAGATTCTAAGTGTCCCTAAATTGGTATTTTGGTTCTCCTAAGGTCAAGGAAGGTTCTCCCATCATTCCAAAGGCGATCTGAAGGCTTATCTTGGGGAATCAAAGCTGGATTCTTGAGGTATGTGATCGTTCTTGTATGGATTCTTAGATCTACATAGATCTACTTCTCATCTTCTCTCAGTTTCTTAGATCTATGCCTGTTATGGGTAGATCTACGTGTTTGGATGCCAAATATGATGATATTTGGTCTTGGTTGTGTTAGGAGAAGAGATCTAAGGGGGAACCTTTGCGAATCGGCCCAGTTTTCTTGTGCATTCTCCAGTTGTTAGGGTTTTCATCAAAACATTTGAGGTAGGAGGCTTCACTATCAACTCCTCTTGATATAATTGATTGGATTCGTTTCAAAATAGGCTATTTGAATGAAATTGATTGTGAAAATCATGTAATAGATATTTTTTAGTGGTGATTTATGGTTTTAATGAAATTGTGAAATCTTGGTGAATTGTTGTGCAAAGTGATTTGGCTTATTGAATTTAAAATGTTGATTTTAAATTAAGGATTTGCTAAAATGGTAAATGGTTTGATGAAATATTGGTTTTCAATAAAAAGGGGTGTTTTATTGAAATGGTTTGATGAAATTGATTTATTCTTTGGTTTTCAATAAAAGTACAGTTTTATTGAAACGGTTTTAATTGGTTGAACACACTTGGTTTTGATGGAAATGGTTTTCAATAAAAAATTTTTTATTGAAAGGATGGTTTTGGCATGATTGTCATGAATGTGTGGTGTGTGTTCATGTTGCATATATGAGGCTTGGTTGAAATAGGACATTGTGCTCGGTTCCAAACTTTTAATGGAACATAGGACTTTTAAGTACGAGGCTTGGTTAAAATATGACCTTGTGCTCGGTGCCAAAGGTGTAATGGAACATGGGAAACAATTACATTGTGATGACTTGGTAGATCGATGAGAAACCACTCATGTGTATGGAACTATCATAACTAAGCATGCATGGTTGATTTCATGGGTTGTGAAATGGTTGGGTATGCCAAAAAGGGATTTTGTGAAATGGTTCTAAAGCTTGATTGGTTATTTTTTTGGAAAAATGACTTGTTGTAAAATTGGTTTCAATTTCTCTTGGATGATTTTAGTTACGAATGGTTTTGGAAACTTTTTTATATTTAGTTATAAACTATTTTTTAGAAAATGTTTTATATAAACTGTTTTTATATAATTGTTGCTAACTCTTCTATCCTAGTGGTGTGAGTAGGGAAGTCATTGGGGGAAAACCTACTGAGTTTTATACTCACCCCTGCTTTGGAACTTTTGTGCTTTTGCAGATGTCGTATTCCGAGACACAGGTAAAGTTAAGTCATCTCATTACTAGTGGTTTGTGGTGATGCTTGGGAAATGTGGTGGTGCTTGGAGCATGGAGCTCAGTGTGGTGCCATGGAGCATGTCTTGGTCTGTTTTGGTATTTTTTTATTCTTTCACTTGGTACTCTGATATTGTGTTGGTTGTATTGGTTTGTTGAAAAATGTAGTTCTCTTTTGGTAATGCATGAGTTGGTTATTTCATTAACATGCATCATATAGTGGTTGTTAGTGATGTTTTGGTTGGTTTATTTCTCAAAGGGTAAATCGTCCCCCACTCACATTGAAACCCTTAGGCATTTATTTCCAGCCTTTGGTGTCTTGGAGATGTCTCTTAAGGCCTAGTAATTACTTGTTGTACTCTCAAACCAAAGAGAATTGGTGGTTCATTACAACTCTTGTCATCCTTTGGTTTCAGGTTCAAGTTTCACCGCCTTACCGGACGCGATGGGTTATCGCCGGACCTCTGGGATGTCATTTTCATAACAATCCAAAAATAATCTTATGAAATTATTTAACCTTAACAATAGTATCCAATTCCAAACTTAATCCATTACGACCTTTAGCCTTATCCAAAATACTTTTTTCCAAACTCACAGTCCAAAATTTATGAGGAAGCTAAACACAATGAAGATTTTTTTCCATGTAATAACATGTGAATACCTTCATCACATATTATTTTAAAACAAAGTAACACACTAAATTACCATAAATCCATATTTATTACATTCATTATCCCTTATTCCTTATAGAATACTGAATATACTCCATATATCAAAAAAATTTGTAAACTCCAACAATGATGGAATAAACAAACCATTAATCAGTTCCAAGGATGTCAATAATATCCAATATAATTTATCCAAATCAATCATCTATTATCCAAAATCAGTACCTCAGTATCAAGATCATATTAAATTTTTATCTTTCCTTCAACCATGTATTTTCCAAAAATTTTAACTTGTTATTGAGTCACTTTTCTTGGTACCACACAATCTCAAATCCTTAATGAAATAGTATTTTAGTATAAACCTTATATACTCCATAATTATTATAACCAACACATCATTTATACAATACTCAAATGAAATAATTCTTTAATATCAACATAAGAACACTTGTCATTACTCTTCACTGTGGTAATATCATAACTTGATTATTATCCAACAACATCATTTGTTTTATACTCTGATGATTAGGACATTTATTTGCTTAGTGTCCCAACTCCTAGCAGATAAATCATTGTACATTTGAAACCTTTTTCTTACCATTGCAATCACGTACTCGGTGCCCTTTTTCTCCACACTTATAACAAACTCCCATTCCCATTAAGAATTTACCAAGGTGATTCGTTCCATAGTTATCACATATGGGAAAATCCTTCTTTCCCTTATTCCTTTTATCCATCTTTCTCTCTACCATATTTTTCTTCTCTGGCTTCCCTTAAAATCCATAAGACTCAAAGAATTATTTAATTATCTTATTAATACATGATACTATTTCTTCATGTGATGATAATACCTGGGAGACTATTTTCTTTCTAAATGTTTTCTTAATACCATAAAATATATGATCCTTATTACTATTTGAATCATGCGTATTGTTGGAGTTCTCAATCCATCTACTGGGTGCCATTTATAAACAATGGCATACACTAGGTTAGTTTTATGAATCATAATTCATAATTCCAAACTTGTAAAATACCTAACGTAAATTCAAAATATTATGCATATAATCTATAATCATAAAAAAATGTTTTCTTTGAGGAAGTATTTACTCCTAAATCCTTCATAATTTTTTGTAAAGTAAATGTGAATTATCCTAAGAATATCCCCTGGGAGTGTCATAACCAAGAGTGCAACTGGGCCCGTTGTCGTGTACCAGGATACCCCGAGTCAAGCCCGAAACTCCTTATCAGAGTTTTCACTCCTAGGTACATCTGTGACAGATCCGCCTTTACTTGCTCGTATCCAGACAGGGATGTCTTTATTGGAAAATTCAGAAAATATCTACATTACAAAAATTCTAGGATTTTCTTCTATACAAATACTTAAAGTCTATCTTAGGGTAATGTTCTCTAATCAAAGTTTTTCTAAATTTAGTTTCTATGGTTATTTCTAAACTTCCTCTAATACCATCTGTAATGCCCCGACCCCAGTTACCCAAAGTCGGTTCCTTATTTTAGAACATTGGAATGATTACAAGGAATCAAGTCCTGAAGGACCAATCAGTTTAGCAGTCTTGGAAAATTGATTACATACATGAACGTTACATTACATTATAAAATTAAAAACAAAAACAACATTGTATCCATTGACCACATTCAAATCCCTTAGACTATTCATGTAGGTCAGTAATAATATACTTCTTCTCATCTTGGAAAAAATAAAATATAGAAATTGGGGAGCTCAGATGCTCAGTAAGGATAACAATATAGCAGAAACTTTCATAAATAATCATAAACATTTAATGCGATGTATAAAACTAAAACAAAATCCTTTTAAACTTAAAATTAAGTATAATATGTAAAAGATAATCAAATAATGCCATTTAATTATTCAAATGGATATTATACTAGTCGAATAATCACATTTAATATCAATTTCTAATTTCATAATGATGGAATGCATAATGCCTGACTTCATAACCACATAATCAAGGCCTTGTGCCAAGACTACAAATAAGATTTTTTCAAGGCCTTGTGCCAAGACACTATATAGTCTCAAGAGACCTGCCGATTCATCGAGGAGATATAACGGGATCCACCCATCACTTACTAAATCCAATTCATTCCTCATATGAAAAGGTTTAAACATAACATAAACATTCCTATTAAAACCAGGATACAAAATGTCCATACTTTATCCATAAGCCCTGAATGGTACCAAAATAATACATCCATAGTAAAACATATAAAAAATATTCAATACAATATAGAATATTTGTATCATAATAAATCAACTTCAAACATGTTTAAAATCCTTCAAACAATGTTGACATAGTAGAAATGAAAACTATTTGAAAGAAATACCTCTTTCTATTTTAAAACAATTAAAAAGTCACATAATTATAAAAGAAAACATTTTTTTTGAAAGTATTTATATAAGATTTTATGGGAAACTTAGACAATGGTATAATGGCAGAAAATAGTTGCACCTTCCATATAAGTTAAAAAAAAAGACATTCTTACCTTAATTTTTCCGAAAAGGTAATAAAATACCTTGTTTGGAAAACGACGGAAAGATTCCTTTCAAAACATATATGGTAAAATAAGGGTATAAATGACTTTAACCCAAAATATAGTAAATATTAAAGATGTTTTGAATTAAATTTTTAATAAAGTAGGGATTTGGTTGATAAAGTGGTCCCAATAGATACTTACATATTAGCAACCTTAGATAAGTAAATAGATTTTAGAATTAACACTTACCTTGCACTTTCCTTTAGTCGAGGGTACATTTAACCTCTTATATAATGAACATAGTATGTTATTAAATTATACCATAACCACATTCATATTTTTTATATAATACACGACTCATTTATGAATTTATACTACCCTTTTAATATGATTTTAATGTTAAATTAACATTTTGGGTAATAATCGCTTTCTTTATCGTACGTTTTTCAACTTGTTATTCTTGATCATATCATTTAGATCATAATTTAAATACTTCCAGAATATAAATATTGATTTATATATCATATATATTTAGAATATAAATATTTATAATAGATAGATATATGAAATGAAAGGCACCATTTATAGAGACGGTAGGCCGTACATACGCATAAATGTTGTTTCCGTTTTCATATCGTATTGAACAGAGGTGGATTAGATATATGTAAGTAAATACATACATAGATAGATATATATCTCCAGTATAATTATTATGTAATATATTACATAATTATTAATAATATATATTTTTATAATCATCGTTGAATGTTGAACATGGGAATGAATCTCATCGCGTCGTGGAGACGGTAATCCGTACGTACGCATGAGCGACAATATCATTATATTGATGAAGAAATCGTATGTAATTGGATAGTATATAAAATATAAAAAATAATTAAGATGTTATATTTTTTATTTACATCAGCTATACTCATTATTATACTCATCCAAATAATGAAGTGTTTAAATAACAAACTATACCACAATGTGGAGATGGTACGCCGCACGTACACACGTATGGTGACTTTGTCATTTATAGGATGTATAAAATAACGAATATGGTTTTACCATATTTATAATAAAATCACAATATGTAGGAGGTACTAGAGTTAATATTTTTGTATGGAAACCACAATGAAAGAAGAAGTGGAAGAAGAAAATAACATGAAAGAGGGTGGTGAAATTATTATCTCTTATTCAGGTGTTTCATTTTGAGTTGATCAAAAGAGCTCCTTAGGTTGGATTTATGATCAAATTAAGGACTCTAAGTTGAATTGAGGGAAGTTGGGAGGATATTTGGTAGGGGTTGTCTGAGTCAAATGGCTTTGGAGGTGTGATTTTGAGAGAAGGGGAAGTGCCCTTTTATAAGAGGGGTGAGGGTCACTTTAGTAAAAGATTAAGATATTAATTTATTATACAATAATAGTCAGTTTATAATGGCTCAAAATAAATTTATTTATAGGATTATGTAGTTATGGGTATAAATAATCTCAACCAATAGGTTTTAGACAAGTTTAGGCTACCATTTTAACCTTTTTGTTTAGATTTAACTCTTAGTTAAACAGTTTAACTTTTACTGTGTCTTCTTGTATTCTTACACTATATGGTTAATAAACTTACTCTAAACTTCCAAGAGAACCTAAAGTGGTCCATTAATGACATATATAACATTTAATCCCTTTGTACGAACCTTATATTTTTGGGAACATTATGTCAACCAATAATATAGTATTTGTTTTATAAACTAATTTATATCAATTTTGACACTATTTGGTATTTTGTATTTGTGAACATCATAAAAACCTTATCACTTCGAATTTTTTTTACCAAATCAACCCTAACATTCGATATAAACATAGATAATTCTTGTATAAAATTGAAACTTTTAAATTCTATTTATTTTAATATTTATAATATAAACTATTTTAATATTTTATTAAGAAGGTAATTACTGCATCATCATTGTGTCATATATAAATTTAATTATTTAATATCTAAAAATTATAAATAAAATACCATTATGTAAAAAATATTTTTATATTTCTAATGAATATTTATATTTGAATTTATCTTATGTATAACCCTATATTAAAAATGGTTTAGTTAATAAACATTGAATTTAACACTTTTAACTTTTATTTAAATAAAATAATTATAAATGTCATAATCTAATCATAGTGGACCTAAAGGATATTATTTTATTCCTAAGGTTTTTTTTGGTCGAATTAAACTTATCCAATAGAATTAGGACAAGTGTTAGGGTAATTATAATATCATTTTTAGCTTTAATTACTCTATTTACTTTTAACTGTGGGAAATAAAAGTCAAAAGTTTTTATTCACAAAGAATTATTTTCATCTTATTAAATCACATTTTACATACTAATTTCAACCATGTTCCTCATATTTTTTAAATTCAACTCACAGAAACGGTAAAATTTTGTTTAATGCAAATTTGCTAACGTGCCAAGAAGATGGGTAAAAGAGGTTAAAAAGTTCAATAAAATTTTATACATCTAATTTTATTATAAAATGAATCCAATGAATTAAATTGAACTTATATAGGTACTATATATCTATTTTAACTTAATAAATTTAAATAAAAAGTCAGTTTTGAATAATAACGAAGTGGTTTTCACTATTAATCAAAAATTGAAAGTTTTCATAAAAATACCAAAAATTATCCCTAAGATAATTTTGATATTAATAATTAAAAAATTAAGTATATTTTACCAAATTAAAAACATAGATGTTGAATTTATTAATTTAAAATTAATTCCCGTTGTCAAAATCAAAAGGTAGGTTTTTAAAAAATAAAAACTATCAAAAGATTGACATGTGTTTATGTCAAATTTAAATGTGAAATTAATTATAATGATCTTAATTGTATTAAATAATAAAAATATAATATAATAATATTTCAAAACCATTCAAATTCATAATTTAACACTATAAATTATTTCGATTAAAAAACTTGTTTTCAACTAAAACATTGTATTTTTAACTATTTGTCAAAATATGAAAGTTATCAGAAAAGTATCAAAAATTTATCCAAACTAAATTTTTATGTTCCTCTTATGAAGAATAATTTAATTTCATTAAATTGAATATATAAAAGTGTCAAATATTTGTTTTAAAAGGGGTTCTCCATTAAAAGGCTGTAAAACTGCATTTTTTTTGAAAAATACTTCTTTTATCTGAAAAATTGTACTTGTGCTTATATTATGTCTAATAAACACATAGTATGGATGTTAAAATTATATAGAGTATATAAGATTCAAAATGAATTTAATACTATTCATAACCGCTTTTTGAACGGCTAGTTTGGTAAGTTGTGGTGCGCTCGAACTTGGTGTTGCGTGTAGCGCAAGCTATTGGATTACTTTAATGAGATAACATAATATGAAATATTGGGGTGTTACATGCATTAAGAACCCAAAACTAAGAAAAAAAAATCATATTATTTTGATAATTTAATAAAAAAATAATTTTGTCATTTGTGACATGTTGGAATCATCCACACCTCAATCTGATACATGATGTGACTTTTATGACTCAAATTGTGTGATTTTAGTTTAAAAACGAAATTTTAGTTAAAAAGAAGTTTCACTCACAAAAAAATGGTAAATAATGATTGTATTATATTTATACTTTCGGAAAATGATCCATATGTCATTTATGAAGTATTACATTCTGTATCAGGACAATCTGATACACAATGTGATTGATATGAATTAAAGTTTATATTTTTTTATTTAAAAATGTCATTTTAGTTAAAAACATCTATCATCAACTACAAACCTATAAAACACACTCAAATTATCTTGATAACTTAGAAGAATGATCCTTATGGTCATTTTTGTTGTGTAAGAATCAACAACATGTTCATCTGACACACGGTATGACCAGTATGACTCAAAGTGTAAGTTTATTTTTGAAATTGTTTAAAAAGATGCCTGACATACCCATAGATGATAAAACACATTCATATTGTTTTTATACTTTATTAAAATTATAAAAAATCCGTTTTTTATATGTTGGAATTATCCTCACATCATTCTGATACCTGGTGTGACTATTATGATGGTTTTAGTTTAAAAAAGACATTTTAGTTAAAAACTTGTTTCAATCACTAAAAACCAATAAAACATGATCAAATGATATTGGTACTTTATAAAAATTGTCTATAAGTAATTTATAATATATATGATTTATTAGAACATAATTTTGACACCCAGAGTGATCATTATGTCTCAAAGTGTAGTTTTCAGTTAAAAAATAAAATTTTAGTTAAATATATTTGTCACTGACTGAAAACCTAGAAAAATGATAATATTTTATCAATACTTTATTAAAATTATAATTAATTCATTTTTTGTGTGTATAAATCAATGAAATGTCAACCCAACACATTGTGTGACATGTATGACTTAAAGTGTGTGTTTTTATTTAAAATTTAAATTTTAGTTCAAAAGACACATGACATACTCAAAACTGACCAAACAAATTTATATTATTTTGATACATTCAAAAAATAATCCTTATTTTATATATGATGTGTAGTAATTATCTACACATTAATTAGATACATAATGTGACCGATATGACTAAAAATGTGTGGTTTCAATTTAAAAATGAAAATTTAGTAAAAAATGTGTGACATACTCAGAATTGAGAAAACAAATTCAAATAAATTTGAAACATTAGGAAATTGACCCATAAGGAATTTTTATTTTTTATGAATTATATAAACCTCAATCTGATACCTGGCATGAATGACATGACTTGAAATTCACATTTTCGGTTTAAAAATTATAGTTTAGTTAAAAAATCATGTCACTCACTGAAAACATATAAATCAAACATTATTTGTCTCGATACTTTATAAAAATTATAATTAAATATTTTATGGGTCATATGAATCAACCACACATCTATATGACACATTATGTGACTTGTTAGACATAAAGCACATGTTTTCAATTTAAAAAAAAATGAAATTTTAGTTTAAAACATGTTTCACTCACTGAAAACCTAGAAAACACACTCAGATTGTATTGATACTTTAGGAAAATATATGCCTAATTAATTTTATATATATTTGAATTAGCTTCGATCTAATGCTTGATGTGACTAGTATGACTTGAGGTGTGTGTTTTTTATTTAAAATTGAAATTTTAGTTCAAAACATGCTCCACATATATAAAACCGATAAAATACACTCATATTTCATTGATAATTTAATATAATGATCTATAAATTATTTTTGATGTGTAAGAATCAACCACATTTTAATATGACACACAATGTGATCTGTATGACTCAGAGTATATTTTTTAGATTAAAAGTGATACTTTCATTAAAACACATGTCACATACTTAAAACCAAGAAATTTTATTGGATTATCTTGATAATTTAGGATAATTATCCATAAATAATTCTTGATATGTATAAATTAACGACTCATTAATTTTCCACACGGTGTGCCTGGTATGACTCAAAGTTTGTGTTTTCAGTTTAAATGTGACATTTTATTAATGATTTGTTTCAGCAATTGGAAGTATGATAAAGATCTTTTGAAAGGGGGTCTGGGGCCAATGAAAATTAAACATTAATGTAACATACCAAGCCCAGTTCACCCTCACATGACCAAGATGGGTCTCTACTGTACCTCACATAGATTTCCTTGTGTATTAGAGGCTTCCAAACTAGTAGAGAGGGTGTGAGGAATATAGTAGGGAGACTATACCCTTAGGAAAATAGTATTATAAATAATAGAATTAATATAAATAATCAAATATGCAACCTAATATGAATAAAGGGGAAAACAAAATTAATAAAATAATAATCTATTCTTGTAATGACATACAGAATGTAACTAAATGAAGTGCTAAGAGTTATAAAAATATAATAATAAATAGATTTTATAAAATATTCCCAAGTCCCATATATACCTATCTTGATACTCTAACCCATCTATAAATATATCAAATACAGGATCCCTTAACCTTGTCTATACCTGCATCCATGTCATCTTCCCAGGTACCAAAAAATTCATGAATAACATATTAGTAAAACTCAGTAGGCTTAAAAATAAAATGTCCAGAAAATCCAGTCTAAATATATAGTTCATGAAATATTATGATAATCAGATTTATTAATTCTTAAATTAATACAAAACATAAAATAAACCTTCCAAACCAAAAGATCTTAGTTGGCACCCGGTGTCAGCCAAACAATATTAAACACCATGTTAGATGTACTTATCAAGTGGTTGATCCTCATTCCCTGGGAATATCACCCATACCATCATTTGATTCTCCTACATCATGATGAATCACCTATAACATGTCTCAAGTAATCGTGTCTTGGCTCTAGGAATCAATTAACCAAACAATATTGGGCTCTATGCGAATTACCCATTCTAGAGAAACTTATGTGTTCCTTTGTCATAATACCATAGTAAGGAAATAATTAATCATATATTGCCATACTGGGATCTATATGAATTACCCAAGCTGGATCCAATTATATGTTCTCATGGAATTATTCCAAACAAAGGGTGGTATCCCTCCAAACTAATGGTGGAATAAACAATATCATACTAGGTGCTATGAAAATTTCCTATGTTAAATCCTCTTATAATTTCCCATAGAAAAATTAGAAACCAAGGGATAAATCAACAATATCATAATGGGATCTATTCAAATTACCCATTCTAGATCAACTTACGCATTCCTGTGGCCCAAAACCATACCAAGGGAAAAAGTACAATTCACAATTGTGAAAAAAAGAGTCAGATAAATACAATTCAATAGTCATTAAATATTGGTCAATTTACCTAAATTTCCAATTATCAAAAAATAAATTCCATAAATCCAAGTTACCAATTATGACAACAATTGTAAAAATTCTATTTCATTTATAAATTTAGCTCAAAAGACATTCACATACCCAAAATAGCAATATTTCATCATTTCACATGCTAAGATGATTACATTCTAATTAACCAATTAGGTCAATATGGTTCTCTTTAAAGTATATAACAAAATTCACATGTAATTACAATTTATAATATTAGTCTAAATTTCTACTAATTTCAAATTAATCATAGGGCTCTAGGTTCAACCAAAACATGTTCTAACCTAGGATAAAAGGTCGGAACACCTCTTGGGGGGGCCGCAAGTCCCAATATCATCACCAATAGACCCAATAGGATCCACGGTAAGTCTAAGAATATTAATTTCATCAAGAGAAAAGGATAATGAGAAATTTGAGAAAAAATAGGCATGATGGGTAAAATTAACCTACTAGAAGTACCCTATTCATGATAAGAATTTGGGATTCACAACGTGAATTGACATTTTTCCTTCGACATTGAAAAATACATCAACTCTATGTGTTAAATCAAAAAAAAACTTCACATTGGGACGTCCATTCATGTCTTGAATTAATTTTATAGGGTCAACCCAGATCCATTCACACCTTTCAGGGGTTTTATGGGGTTTGTCCAGAATTATTGACATTGTGAATAGATGATTCACAACATGAATATTTTATTTATAAAGAAGCCATTTTTCCTTTCTTATCTATAGTAAAGATAACCCAACTGGAATGATGGATTGATTACAAAGGTCTAAACAAAGCTATCTAAACTCAAATATTTTTAATTAAAAACTTAAATAGAGATTCACCTAGAAAAGATGGGATCATACAACCTACCCACCATATAATAGCTCACCCCAAATTTTTTCTCCAAATTTTCACTAGGGGTATCAGTTAACAAGATCATCCACTATGTTCACATATCTTACTCCCTCTTCTAGGTATCCTCTTTCACACTCCCATGATACCACTGAGCTCATATGAGAGGTATTGTATTACCACAAATATTTTTCTCACTACGATTCATGATGTGGATCAAATGCTCCTCAAAAGATGCGTTAATATCTAGATTGAATTCATAAACATATTCCATGTGAGAAGGGTCAGGATGATATCTATAACATTGTGAAACATGAAACACATAATCCATGGTTCTATAGTTCTATATAAGGGCCAAATGGTACACCACTTGAAAAACCCTCTCCACAATCTTGAACAACCTCACAAACCTGGGCACTACCTTCCCCTAATTTTTAATATGGTGTTTCTCTAGCTTAGGAGACACCTGAAGAAAAAACTTTTGACTAAATTCAAAGTCCAGTGGTCATATATGATGGACATAATATGATTTTTACAAATTTTCATGGTCACCAACTGGTTACTAATCAATTGAACCTGCTCAGATATCTCCTTCCTAAGACTAGGCCTGGTGAGCATTGAATCACCAACCTTTAACCAACAAAGTGGTGAATGACGCAAACTCCTATACATGGCCTAAAAAATACCCATTTTTATTAATTTATAAAAGATATTATTTTAAGAGAATTCCATGATTTTCAAATTATACTCCCTCAAACCACCAAAATCGAGAACACAAGTTCATAACATATCCTCCAAATTCAAAATCATTCACTCAGATTGGTCATCAGTCTATAGAGGATATGTTGTACTCAGAAGAACCTAATATAAAAAATATTTATAAAGACCCTTCTAGAACCGTGATATGAAATTTTGATATTTATAAGAAATGATAGTCCTCGAAAGACCATGCATTTGACTTTCTCTCGCACATAGATACTAACCAGACCATTGATGTTGAAGATCACCCTAATATGAAATAAGTGGGATACCATTATCATTCAATCCATGATCACCCATAATAGATCATTCTTTCAAGGTGTTTGCGATAATCCTATCACAAAATTGCTAGTAATATCATCCTACTCCCATACCAGAATGGGAAAATATGAGAACAACCTTGCAGACCTCTGATGCTCGGTCTTCACATATTGTATAGTAAAAAATATCACCATGATCCCCATTATATTCTTATTTATCTCTTACCAATAATACTTTATATGGAGATAACAATACAAATTTTTTATATCAGAATGTACCAAAAATTTAGAAGTATGAAACTCCTTTATTAGCACCTCACACAAGCTCGTAGAAACCCGTAAATGACTATGGATAAGAAGAAAATTTTCTCCATCAAGTGACCATCCTGATGGTGGATCCCCACCATATAATAAGACCCTTATAGTTAATCTATCTTGATTAGGTAATCTCTCACTCTCTCTTAATTTGGTCTATAAGATTGGACACAACATGTGTAGAAGTTAGAGACAGTCAACCTTGGGACTCCTAAACATATAGATATAGGTACACAATGTGTTTCATCATCCACCACTCATCACAAGACTCATATAATGCCTATATATGCATATTCCAGTTTAAGGAATTGGCAATGACATTTCCCTTTATTGTAGTGTATTCTAGTTCAAAGTCAAAAGACTAAAAATACTTTCTCACATCCTCTTCTGAAAGTTTAAGTATCAGTAGAAAAAGATGTATTTCATGATCTTATGGACCGTGTAAACCAAAAACCTCTTGTCTAATATATAGTTCCTCTAGTATCCCATTGTGTGTTCCACCAAAAATAACTTTAGATCATAATTAGGTTAATTCATCTCATGCAGTCTCATATTTTTAGAGCTATAAAAAACCACTCAATCCTTCTACACCCAAACTTCTCTGAGTCTCACTATGTTTGTGTCACAATATACGGTATTGTACATGCCCAAAAAAAGTAAGGTGAGTATTGAAGATGAGGTCAACCTAATATTCAACTCCTGAAAATACCTATCATAGTCATCGTACCAAACCAAATTCAACCCTTTCTTGGTTAACTTGGAAATCGACACTTCCAACTAGAGAAAGTTCCTGATAAAATGTTAATAATATACTGATAAACCTAGCAAAATATGAATCTTGAAGACATTATTAAGATGCTCCCAAAATTCCATGATGGAAACCTTCTCTAGATACACTGAAACTCTATCATATGAGATGATATAAACGGAGAAGTGTACTCTAGATCCACTGACACTATATCATATGAGATGACATAAACCGAGAAGTGTACTCTATCTATTTGTAAGTTGAATTTGGATAGTTAGGAATAAAGCTAATTTTATAGTAGTGTACTTTGGATAATGTCAAAGTGTTGGGAATGATCGTATGCAAAATGGGAGTACACCAAGATTTTATCAAAGAAAACCACCACAAAAGAATCAAAAAATGGATGGAAATTCCAATTCATCAAGGCCATATTCACCACTGGTGCATTCATTAGATTGAATAACAACATGATGAACTCATACAATACATACCCTATCTTAAAAGTAGTAAAATGTATGTCATATGGTATCAAACTCAACTATTGATACCCTAAACTTAATTCAATATTAGAAAAAATCATAGAACCTCTCAGCTGATTGAAGAAATCATCAATGTGTATAATGGGATATTGGTTCTTGACTATTATCTAGTTCATCCTTTAATAATCTACACATAAGTGAACATTACTATCGGTTTTCTTGAATAAAATCATAGTAGAACCCCACAATAAGGTAAATGGTTGTGTGAGTACCTTAATCTCTAGATCTTAAAACTATAATTTCAACTCATGAAGCTCTTATTGTTCCATCCTCTTTGAAATGATATAAACTAACGCAGCTCCAAACACCAACTTAATAATGGACTCGATCTCCCACTTAAGGGTTAAACACACAAAATATTTTAAAAATACATAAAAAACTGTCCATTATTGGAGGAAAATTACCTTTATACATCCCACAATCATACAAAATAATTTTTTCTATCTAAGCGATGAGATAATCTAATATTCACTATATTGTTCATTAATGATCAGTCTGAAGATCCCACTCACCCTCATGAAAATAACTACCCCTTCAAGAGATAAAAAAGTGACTCTCCTTTGATAACAATCATTTTGAGAATAGTATATAACTATCCAATTCATACCTAGAATAAATTCAAATCCTATCATTTAAAGTATGATTGGATCTCAAAGGGAAATAATAGATAACAATTTCAAGGGAACACTCCTTTCAACATATGAAACTCCCTGTTTTCACCCCAATGACATGTCGATGGATATAATTCCATCAAATATCTCTATAATCAACCCCCAAACATTATAAAAAATAGTATATATAATGGAATTTTATTCTCCTGTATGAAAAATACACATGAAAGTGTAGATGAAATGATAATCGTACCTATAATGATAGAAATTCCAATATCTTGACTAGTCATAACAAACTATATCTTATATATCTGACTTCACTCTCTAACATGGGATATAGTGTGACTCCCTTTTGTATCTCCCTCTAGATGGTACTGTTTCCCCTATATTAGGGTACCACATTCCCTACTTTGTCTAGAGTGTCTGGCGGAACTCCAGTTAAAAATCTGTTATGGGGTAGTTGAGTCCTTCCTAGAATTTGGTTCCTCCCCTGATCCCATACAATCTCAATTATAATTTTTTCTCATAAAAAACTTTTATATATGGAATATCTTGTCGTAAGAATGGAACTCCAAAGTGGGGTTATGACACGATGAGTGCTTTTGGAAAATTCTTCTGCACTGAAATCACTACAATGGGTTTCAGTCCTAAGACAACTTCCCAGTACCCTAGTTTTTATTCATGATACTTATATGGAATTAAATTTAAAAATTAAAATTATTACTTATAGAAGAATTACTCCTTAATATCCCTTTTGGAATTTACTAACTTCCACTTGGGGGCCTCACTCAAGTTCCCTTCCATGATGAGGGCTTGATTCATCACATTCGTGATTTTTTTGGTTAAATACATTTACCTTTAACTTTATCTCATAGAGAAACCCATCTTGGAAATTATTTTCTCTAGTTATATCATAAACAATCAAGTAAAGAGAAAAATCCAACAGGTCAGTGAAGAATCCAGTATAATCCATCACTAACATGCCCCCCTTGTGAAGTACATAAACACCCAATCCCTTTCATCACTTATCATTTCCATATAAAAGGGGCTTAGGAATTTCACATTGAAGTTCTTTCGGGTAAGATATTGTTACTGACTATATTTCTCCACAATTTTCTAACATTTATTGGATGGTTCTAATAGGAAGTAAGTAAAAAAGTTTCATACTATTATCTATGGGTGTATTTAGGAACTTAAAGATCATATGGAGAGACTAAATCTAGAAATAATATGTATGGTGGCCTTCCTCCACAATGAACATAGAAATATGCTACAACTGTAACTCTCTCATTAACATAGATATCAAAGGTACGGTGGTAACCATCTCCCTTTCCATGGATCACATGACCCGTAGGAAGCTATCATGAAACTAATCTTCCATATGGTTATCCATAGTTACAAGAAGTTCCATCTCAATTATGTTAGGAACATGTCTATTTCCACTCTCTTAACACTCAATTAGAAGATGTTGAGGAGGAATTTTATCAACAAGGTCCAACACACTTATTATAACACAAGTTACATAATAATACCAACCTCAATTGGTGAAAAAAATGACAGAGAACCACTGGATCAAGGTTTCTATAAAAAAAATTTAATTAGTGATTTTTCACATCATAACATTTTTTTTCATTTCTCTTTTTCTTAGATAAATCAAGGGATTAATTTTCATAAATTTAATTAGGTAGATATATCACATGAAAAAAAATTCCATAACATGAACAATTCATTTTATCATATATTCCTATGTGCTTAACATGGTTCTTGCATACTCATATCTTGCCATACCAACCTATATGTAAAATCCAAATAAATTATAATATCGCACTACTAGTGAATCACCCAAGGTGAAGTAACATCAAAACTATAATAAGAAAATAATATGAACAACAATCCCATCCTTGGGAGCTTGGGTTTTCCCCCACACATGAGTTAGATACTCTCATGAATGCACTTTTTACCATGTTATGAGACATCCTAGTCTCTAATATACCATTCCCAAATAGTAATGTAATAGAAAAGAAAATGGTCTCCAATACCACTTTTAAATGTCCCTAGCATAGTTCCCCCTCACAGGACGAGCTGGATTTATACCAGACCTCAGGCATGCTTTCGCATACACTAGAGGCTAGAAACTATTAGTGAGGGAGTAAGGAATCTAGTGGGGATAATATAACCTCAGGTATTGAGTATCATAAATAGAGGAAGTAATCTAAATAATCAAACATGCCACCCAATAATAATGAAGGGTAAAAATAAAATAAAAATAAAAATAATATAATCATGTAATGATAAGATGAATGCAATTAAATGAAATCTTGTAAGTTATAAAAGTAAAAGAGTAAAAAATATTGATAAAATACTATAGAAGTCCCATTTTTGAACTTGATGCCATTCCCAAACCTCATGTCAGTCCCATATCCATGTTCTAACCCATCCAAAAAGCAATCAAATATAAAGACCTTCTCCATTTTCCATGCGTTCAACCTTGAATTCTACTTGGGTACCAAATGATGCCCGAATATGCTATGAGTAATACTCATTATACTGACACCCATGGTTTATAAAAAATTTTGTTGTAATATATAGTAAATGAATTAGTATGATAGGCAGGGTTATTAATTCAAAATTAATATATTACATCAAACAAACCTGTTGACCCTTTATCTTTTGGTGACACCTAGGGTCGGTCGAACTTGCTTTGGCACCAAGTCAGTTTTTTTTATCAAGTGGTATATCATCCTTATCAAGTTGAATCATCCATTAGATTGGTGTATTCTCCTATATCTAGATCAATCTCCTATAACATTTATTATGTAACAGTGTCTTTCTCTCATGCATCAAGTAACCAAACTATATTGGCCTCTATGTGAATCAACCATGAAAGAGCCACTCATGTGTTCATATAGAGCAGTAGAATACCAATGGTAAATGTAACCATATAATATCATACTGGGTTTTATGTTAATTACCCATTATAGAGTTACTCATGTGTTCCCATGGCTTACTTACAAACCAAGGAAAAAATCAACAATATTATACTGGGATCTATATGATTTACCCATTCCAGAGCCTCTTATGTGTTCCCCTATAATGCATCCAAACCAAGAGAAAAATCAATGATATCATATTGGTATATATGACATTTACCCATGATAACACTTTTTATGTGTTCCCATCATGAAATACCATTAAAGAGAAAAAGTACAGTTCACAGTAGTGTAATAAAAGTCTAAGGAACACAATTCAATAATCATGTCATATTGGTAAATTCACACAAATTACCAAATATCAAAAAATAATATATATATATATATATATATAAGTTACCAGTTATCAAAATAATTATATCAATTCTGTTTCTTTTATCAATTTAACTCAAAATATATTCACATGCCAAAAGTAGCTATATTTCACCATTTTCTCAATCTTAGCATATTACATGCCAATTAATCAATTTGTTTCGATGTGATTATATTTTATAAAATTTCCATAATTCACATGTTTTTATAGTTCACAATATTAATCCAATTCTCTACTAATTTTTAATTTTTTATAGGGCTCTACGTTTAACCAAAAAAGTTCCATCTTAGGGTTAGAGGTTGGTACACCTCTTGGGTGTCTACAAATCTAGATCTCATAACCAAAATACCAAATGTGATACATTGGAAGTCTAAGAATATTAGTTTCATAAAAAAAAATAGGTCTATCAATTTGGTTAGGTTTTGCACACAGTTTGCCAGTGTGATCACACTTGTTGCACATAATATGAAAAGAAAGTAGACATTAGGGAGTTATTTTAGACCACCCACCTCAAAAGCATACAAGATAAAGAAGATCCTAGAAAACCAAGGTAGAGATAAGTTCCTCCTTCCATCCATTTAGCACAAACAATGAAACTTTTTCATCATAAAATATTCGTTCTATATTTGGGTTTGGTCATCCCAAGCTAGGGTTTACCCTAACGGAAAACTATTATATCATGATAGAGGAGAATAATCATAAGGATCACCTTCTATCTCAAGGTTTGGAACATTGAAACTAAATAGAACTTTCTTCTAGTTCAAATAGAGTCTCATAATATTCTATGGAATGGTTTCTAGTTTAGAGAAGAGAATTATGGGTGATTTAGGAAAAACTATGTTTGAGGGGTAAAGTTAACCTATTGGACTTGCCCCATTCATGACATAAATTAGGGAATCACATCGTGAATTGAAAATTTTACAGGTATGTCAAAAAACCCATCTTTTTCATGTGTTAACCCAAAAAATGATTTCACTTATTGAATCACATTCATACATGGAATTAATCTAAAAGGGTTATCCAACATCCATTCATTATTTTCATGGGTTTCATGGGTCTTCCCAAAATTATTCATGATGTGAAAAGATGATTCACTACATGAATATTTCTTATAGTTAGAATCTAAAAACTCTTTATCCTCCAAAATATAGCTAACTCAACCAGATGAATACATTAATACGAAACATTTTCATCAGAGAGGTCACGTGGTCATTTCCTTTCCAAATGAAGATGTTCAATTTCTCTCTTCTGATCTCATATTTTTTCTCATTGGTAAATTCTTTAAGCGTCATCCCTCACTGAACATCCTATGGAAATCTTTCAAATCTGTTGGGTTTGTTGATTTTGATATCGGTCTTCTTAACTCGTTGAATGATGTGACACATCTTTCCTCTGAGAATGATTATTATCGTCTTTGGTCATAGGTCTCTTGGACCTTTGTAGGATTCCCAATGAAAGTTATGAAATGACCCCCTGTCTTTGATTTTAACACTGAATTACTTATTTCCAATGTTTGGATAAGCTTCCCAGGTCTGCTGATATACTTCTTAAAACAAATTTCCCTCTTCCCTATTTCTAAATTAATATGGTACCCCATAAAAATGGATTCTACCACTCGGAATCTCACAAGCCCATCAGTTTCATGTGTGTGTGTTACGGTTGACCTTTCACAACACCTACCTTCAGTTATCTGGATCCAGAATGGTGACACTAGTTTTTTTTTTCAAAAAGTGTTCTATAAAGTCTTAGCTAGATACAACTCTAATTTCATACATCTAGGACACTCCCTTGGAAGTTTTGGATCTAGGAAAGTCCCCATAAGTAATTATCATAATGAGAAATCTTTTTCTAAATAAAAGGAAATATGTTTGGATTGAGAAAGAGAGACAAATTCCTATCACACAAGTTGAAACCTCTAATAATAATGTCTGAGTGATTTCTCAATCCATCCTAGATTCTTGCCCAGCATAGACTCAAAGCACTCAAGTTGATGTATTATTTTGATTTTTGGATGTATTGAATAATGCTGAACCTATTTTAAACCCTTTAAGAGATGTTATAACCACTCAGGAGGTGGTACAAGAGAATCATTCTATTTCTAGTGATTCTAATAATGATAATCCTGACCAAATCCATCATATTGAGGATGTATATCAACACTCAAGTGAAATAAACCTAAGAAACCTATTAATAAATATAATATATTTATAATTCCCCATCATAGGAAGACTCAAAAATGAATTGATTACTCTATGTTGGGGAGAACCATTGTGACTAGATCCTCATGTATTCAGTTGGAGCAGGCCAACATTCTTCCATATCCGGTAGTTAATGTAAAACCCTCTACATCTGTATCCTCTGATGAAGAGGGTTCCTCTATATTCTTAGATGAAGAGGACTCCTCCTCTGATAGAGAGGAGGAATATGGTAGAATTAAACTTAAAAATTGTTCTCGTGTTATTAAGGAAGGATACAAGGAGGACTTCTATCCTTGGATTGAGGAATAAGAAATGTTGCTTTTGGAATATATCGTAACATGGAGATAACTGTTGATGAGTTTCTGAGTATCAGAGTATGTATGTTTGATAGAGTGGAAGTTGAGATTGATAGAAATACTGATTTTGATTATCTTAAACTTCGGTGGGAATAAATTTCCTGTGTGCCGTTTGAGTCCACTTTCTCTCATCTTTGATGTTGTCCTCATAACTTGAATTCAGGAGCTTTCATCAGTGTGAGTGGTCTTCATGGTGTATGAATGTTTGGAGGCCTCATAAAGAGATTTTATCCATGGGAAATGTAGATTTGGAAAATCATGTTTTTTATTTAGAGTTTAGGTTTCTCTGTATGAATGTTTTCATTATTATTCTAGGAAAATTTATTATCTGATGAACCATATGATACCTTCCTAGACGTGAGCTTGATCAGTGGAACAGGAAGTTTGGTGGTTCATGTTAATAATGAGTTGGAATATTCTGAGTTCAAAGGCTTATGTTCTCAAGTGCATCCCTTATTTTTCAATGATTCTATATACAATCTGACCAGTTATGATTGTATGATGCATATCTTTTTTGGATATTATCAGCTTACACATGCTGCTTTCAGTGAAGACCTGGGCATTGGAGGCTACTTCATTAAACATTCTAGACATGCTTGCATCTCATAACATTTATTTAAATCTTGGTCAAGTTGGTCTCTCAAGAGAGTTGGTGAATATTGTTGACTACATGAAGCAGAAACCGTCTAGCTAAATTATGAATTTGAGAAGAAGGAGAAGGGATAGATTAGTAAGGTATTCATGAAAACAGGTTAGTCTTCTTTTTTGCTAACATCAGTGGGAAACATCCAAAATGAATATTTGGTAGAGAATCCAATCATGTTATGCTAATTTCCATTTGACACAAAAACAATGAATAGTTTTGGATGTTGGTTGTTTTCTTGATGATGATGAAAAAATGAAATTATGGTTTTGGAAGTGGATTTTGTATAACACTGGCTGCTATTATTTTATGTTAATACTGTACTAAAAAATATTTTTTTTAAAGTTCATCCTTTTGGTTTTTACACTAACAGTGGAAATTTTGATTATTTTTATGGGTCACTATTAGACAGGAGAAGCATGGAGGAATTAGATATGGATAATATATCCATGGGTAGTGTACAATGAATATAGCATCCCACATTTTTATCTCATAAACTTTCATTACATTATACAAAACCGAGGATCTTTAAGGTTTAGTGTCTTGGAAACCAGGAGCTTAATACATGAAAACGACATAAAACATTCTTCTTAAACACTTGAAAGGATTCTTCATTTGTTCATCCTAAGTTCATTACAACATCTCATAACCTAGGAGTATACATCAAAGGAAAGGGTGAGCAGAAGGCCCAGTAAGGGAAACAAGGGAAACATTTTACATGTGAACTTGAGATACATCAATAAAGTCATGAAAAAGAACTTTAAGGCATGAGAAAGAAATCACGAGGCATATCATAATAAAAACAACGTATTTCATAACTTGAAGATGTGGCTACAACATTTAACTTAGACAATCATTTTCGTTTCACCAAGTTCCATCCCCAAGGTGTCATTAAAAATTACCAAGGTTATTCACCAAGATATCGTTAAAAATGGTCATCTCTAGAGATTAAGTCTTTACCCAATGCATTGGAGCGCTATCTGGGCACACCATTAAATTTTCCTTTTTTATCATGTGATCCACATATATCATCATCAAATATTTCATAAATAACCCATATATCATAAAATAAATGTGTTTCATTTCATAAACATAATGTTTTAAAAGCTGCTTTAAAGACATGATCTTTATGTCACTTTAAACCCTCGGAAAAGGAAAGCAGGTCTCGTGTATGTAAATACCAGAATTTAAAATATAAAATTTTGGTATATATGTGAATACCCCTTTAGAAGAAAGATATTTGAGTATTCACTTAATAAAATAAAAGAATTTGAGAAAAAGAGAGAGACATTTTGAGACGGAAATTCGATAGCCTAACAGCTATGTTGTAGGGTTTTAGAAAAGATTGAAAAGAGAGGGGACATGGGTCACCCACTCATAAATGATCCATAAAAATAGTAGCGGGACAGAATATAAAGTATTTAAGTACATGGTAATGAAATTTTAAATATATACCATATGAAATGAAGAACATGAAAGGAAGACAAAAATAAGATTTCTCTTATGAAAATTCGGCAGCCTAACGGCGTCACTTAAACTTCAAAAAAATGAATTGACGAGATAAAATAGGGTATCTAATCATATGAACATAAAATATCAGTATGATAGATATAGATATCATACCCCAAAATAATAAAAATGAACTTTCAAGACTTAACAAAAAAATAGAAATTGAAAATGAGAAGGGTGAAAGAATCCGTTACAAAAATTTCGGAAGCCTAACGACGCCACTTCAACATTCATAAAATGAAATAGTGAGAGTAAGAGGGGATATCTCATCATATGAACATGAAAAGGGAAGTAATTGGAATATTAAAGAGCATCCTACAACATAAGAAAATGAAGCCTAAAAGAAATGACTTAAAAAGTAGTATTTGAAAAGAAAGAGAGAGGTTGGATCCCTTACCTTAAAACGTAACTCTTAAAACTCGAAGGTTGGGACCTTGAGGGATTGGGGGCACCTTGGGAGGACTATTTGGGATGTAATGAGACCAGAGCTTCATTGGGGGAGAGTTGGGAGTGAAAAATAAAGGTGGAAAGGGTGGGTATTTATAGGAAAAGTGAGGAGATAAGACATTAATGGCCAAGGGACACCTCATTGGTGGTATTGGCAAAACCATGGGTTGCCCATGGTATTGGCCACTTGGGACACCTCATACCGTATCTTACTATTAATAAGTCGAACATATTGATTACATACAAAATACATCATTTAATGATGTCATTAAACACCAGTAACTTAAAAACTGTATTTTTATTATTCATCGAAAATTCAACTTTCTCCAAAAAATACCAAAATTTCACCTTAACCAAATATCGATGTTCTAATTTCAAAAATGAACTCCATTTTATAAAAATAATTTTCTAAATATTTTTAATTTAATTTTTTAATAAATACACTATTCACCGAAAATTCATTTTGTTCAGAAAAATCCCCAAAAATTAAATTAGCATAATATTGATGTTCTGAATTCAAAAATAAATTCCATTTTATAAAAATAATTTTCTAAATATTTTTAATTTAATTTTTAATTAAAAAACACTATTCACCCGGAAAAAACTAATACTTGACTAACAATTTCTGAAACAGTTATTTACCTATTTTATTGAATCACATTACTTAATCAAGGTGCCTAGATTATATTAATACTTTCTTTAAGTGAGATTACAAATCCATTTAGTCGCATTACTAATCCTTAGCATAAAATCACTATTCATAATTTAATATTCATCAAAAATTAAGTTAATCTTATTAGACTCTAAATTATGTACTGAACATAATTGTAGAAGACCATTTTTTGAAAATCATTACACATTTTTAATTATTTAAGGTTTACATAAACATTTTTAAAATATCCTTTTTCTAAAATTCATCAATAATATACATCCTACATTTATCCGTACATTTAAAAATTTACAAAATTCAACATAAGAAGAAAACACAATTTTATTTATCTCAAAGGATTACAAAAAGCAGTTACAGTCTCCTTACATAGCCCCTTATAACCCCAGCATAGGACCTAAGTGTAAGGTGTGCTAAGGTGAGAGAATTCGAAGGTGGCTCGGCCAACATTGCACGAGTAGTAATTTCTATCAGTTTTAACTTCTCGCAAAGGAGATTCCATTCTGGCTTCACACAATGAAGTTCGGCTTGTGTTTGGTCTTGAGGAAAGTCCATTGGTGCTACATCCTTCCCAAGTTCTGTTAGATGGGCTTCAATCGGTCCATGACTATTGGATGAGGCCATCAAATCTTCTTTCTATATTAACTAACCACAATCACTTGTATTTAGAGACAATAATCGAAACGTTTAGTTTACAGTGGTCATATTGACCAACAGTCATATAACAATCAAAACCTAACGGTCTCATTTTAATTATACTTATGTTATCAAAAGAAACATTTTTTCTAAGTATAAAATAAAATGACACACAAAATTAGGAAATAAGATTTATTCAAAATTTCGGGTCGTTACATTCTTCACCCCTAAAGAAATTGCGTCCTCGCAATTTTTTTGAAATTGGGCTTGGAAATTTCATTGAAAGCCCCACATAGGAAAAGGAGTCAGTAAAACTATTACTTTAAAATAAAGAAAGGGAATTACAAATGTCACCCAAGTTAACCTATACTAGGATTCCATGTAGGAAAACATGGACATGGAAGAGAAAACAAAGGGTCCCATTCTGAGGGAGAGTGATAAAAAACATGATTAGGAGAAACTTAACAACAAGAAAATCACAAACTTATGATGGGTTAAACGGTATTTTATTTCCCAGTAGGAAATATTAACAAACAATGTTTTTGTTTTATGTTCCTTTTCATAGTTTTGGGGAATTCATTTACTAGATAGAATAAAAACACAAGGAAATATATTTACCTTCAATTAGAGTTTCATCCCTTAATAATTTTCTACCAAAACTAATCTTTTCTCCAAACGATGAGCATTCAAAAACACTTGGCCTCATAAAAAGAACAAGAATAATCTTATAGAGAATCACGTAATCCACAAAAGAAAAACTATCTATCTTTAAACATTTATCCCAAAAACAGAAAGGGTAAGATAAAAAAACTCTTTAAAAAGAAAGAACCCCATAGGAAGGGAATCTAATTTAAATCTTCAAAGTTCCATGGTACTACCCAAAGTTTATCATAGACCATTCCATAAATAACTGTCCTTAAAATTCCTCAAAATAAACCTAACTAAGATTGAAACCCAAATATAAGAAGGACTTGATAACATAGTCTTCCAAGATAAACTTTATCATTTATCTCCAAAAAAAATCAACCACTCCTAACGTCTTATAACAAATGTAGCTAACCTAAACATATTTTGCCTAATATAGGTTAATCATTTCCATAAGTAACCTATATTACCATATGTTCACCTTAAATTCATAGATTCTTCAAAATATAAGTCAACCTTTATTCCTCAAATAAAATACCGTATTAATCTATTTACCTCGATCATATAGGGTTCCCAAACTAGTGAACGTCTTCCAAAATAATAATCATCTTTTAATCCCTTAATCATCCCTTTTTTTCTTCAAGAAGAACAGCTTCCCAACATCAACATGTGGTACATAACAATATATTTTTTCCTTAATGATATAAAATCATCTTAGGTAGTGACTCGATGTTCTTAGAAAAAATTAAAGATTTGATCATAGAGCACGAACTAAAATACAACATGACATAGACAATTATTGCGAAGAAGTTACATGTACTTCAGTCATCATGATCCATCTCAGCATAAGACTTGCATTATTCCCTTGTCCTTTAAGATTGTTGATGCTCATCATTCTTCTCATCCCTTCCAAGAGAGCATTGCCTTGGATAATGTCCAACTTCTCTACATTTAAGACATTTAAAAGTATAAGGTACATTAGATATAACCTTATCTCTATTCATCACATTATCCATTTTTTTGAAGCAATTGGATACTTTATTACCTATCACCCCACACTTAAAACTTCTCCCAGTTCCTTTGTGAAATTCTCCTTGGTGCCCCTTTCCAAACTTTTTGCACAAAGGGAAATTGGTCTTCTTTCCCTTATCAACTTTATCATATGAACCTCCTTGAGACTTCATCTTCTTCTTCCTTGATGAATTTGGGCATTCTACAAGGTACCAATTATTAATTGTGATTTTTGATAGCTGGTTTGGCATAATCACAATATGTTCAACTTGATCTCTCGTCATCTTTGTCACATTAATAGGTAAATAATCACATTTACTATCACATTGGTTGTTGGGGCATGTTCTTCTATTTCCCACCATTAACTAAGAAAAGAAATTACAATTAGGGGGCTTAAATACTTAGCCAATAATCATGAAAAGGAAACTTTAAGCATAGAAGGATAAACTTGTAGAAGAAAATTATATCCTAACTTGTGATCCCCTAGGTTCTGATCTAGGTTATCTATGAACATATATTCTTATGTGAATATTTTTTTCATTTTATCTTTATTCCTTTAATAATGGTTCATACTAAGCTTATGAATTTACCAAAGCATATCCCCCGGGAGTGTCGTAACCAAGAGTGCAGCAAGGCCTGTTGTCGTGTACCAGTTCCCATTCAAGTCTAGCTCAAAGCGGTGTTTTCAGGTTTTTCCCCTATGTACATCTGTGCTAGAGCCACCTCTACCTGCTCGTATCCAGATAGGGATGTATTTTCTTGATAAACCACTTACTCAATACTCACCAAAATACTAGGAAGATTTCCTATATTTAAACTTTTCTATAGGTTTCTTCCTAAAGTTTTCATATCCTAATTTCCACAAATAACTAAACCATCCTTTGATACCAACTATAACATCCCACCTTTTTATCACATAATCTTTCATTACATTATACAAAACCGAGGATCTTTAAGGTTTATTTTCTTGGAAACCAGGATCTTAATACATGAAAACGACATAAGACATTCTTCTTAAACACTTGAATGGCTTCTTAATTTGTTCATCCTAAGTTTATTACAGCATATCATAACCTGGGAGCATACATCAAAGGAAAGGGTGAGCAGAAGGCCCAGTAAGGGAAATAAGGGAAACATTTTACATGTGAACTTGAGATACATCAATAAATTCATAAAAAAGAACTTTAAGGCATGAGAAAGAAATCATGAGTCATATCATAATAAAAACAACGTATTTCATAACTTGAAGATGTGGCTACAACATTTAGCTTAGACAATCATTTCTATTTCACCACGGTCCATCCCCAAGGTGGCATTAAAAATTACCAAGGTTATTCACCAAGATATCGTTAAAAATGGTCATCTCTAGAGATTAAGTCTTTACCCAATGCATTGGAGTGCTATTAGGGTGCACCATTAAATTTGCTTTTGTTATCATGTGAGGAAAATATATAATCATAAAACATTTCATAAATAACCCATATAGGATAAAAGAAATGGGTTTCATTTCATAATCATAACGTTTTAAAAACTGCTTTAAAGATATGATCTTTATGTCACTGTAAACCCACGGAAAAGGAAAGCGGGTCTCATGTATGTAAATCCCAAAATTTAAAATAGAACATTTTGGTATATATGTTAATACCCCTTTAGATGAAAGATCTTTGATTATTCACTTAATAAAATAAAATAATTTGAGAAAAAGAGAGATATATTTTGAGACGGAAATTCGGCTGCATAACAGCTATGTTGTAGGGTTTTAGAAAAGATTGAAAAGAGAGGGGACATGGGTCACCCACTCATAAATGATCCATAAAAATAGTAGGGGGACAGAATATAAAGGATTTAAGAACATGGTAATGAAGTTTTAAAGATATACCATATGAAATGAAGAACATGAAAGGAAGACAAAAATAAGATTTCTTTGATGAAAATTCGGCAGCCTAACGGCGTCACTTAAAGTTCAAAAAAATGAACTGATGAGATCAAATAGGGTCTCTCATCATATGAACATAAAATATCAGTATTATAGATAGAGAGATCATACCCCAAAATAATAAAAATGAACTTGAAAGACTTGACAAGAAAATAGAACTTGAAAATGAGAAGGGTGAAAGAATCCGTTAAAAAAAATTCGGCAGCCTAACGACACCACTTAAACATTCATAAAAATAAATGATGAGAGTAAGAGGGGATCTCTCGTCATATGAAAATTAAAAGGGCAGTAAGAGGAATATAAAAGAACATCCTCCAAAATAAGAACATAAAGCATAAAAGAAATGACTTAAAAGAGAGTATTTGAAAAGAAAGAGAGAGGTTGGATCCCTTACCTTAAAACATAACTCTTAAAACATGAAGGTTGGGATCTTGAGGGCTTGGGGGAACCTTGGGAGGACTCTTTGGGAGGTAATGAGACCAGAGCTTAGTTGGGGGAGAGTTGGGAGTGAAAACTAAAGGAGGAAAGGGTGGGTATTTATAGGGAAAGTGAAGGGACAAGGCATTAATGGCCAAGGGACACCTCATTGATGGTATTGGAGAAACCATGGGCTTGTCCATGGTATTTTCCAATGGTATTGGCCACTTGGGACACCTCATACCTTAACTTACTATTCATAAGTCGACCATATTGATTACATACTTAATACATCATTTAATGATGTTATTAAACATCCGTAACTTAAAAACTGTATTTTCACTATTCATCAAAAATTCAACTTCCTCAGAAAAATCCCAAAATTTTACGTTAACCAAATATCGATGCTCTGATTTCAAAAATGAACTCCATTTTATAAAAATAATTTTCTAGATATTTTTAATTTAATTTTTAAATAAATACACTATTCACCGAAAATTAATTTTGTTTAGAAAAATCCCCAAAAATTAACTTAGCATAATATCGATGTTCTGAATTCAAAAATAAAGTCCATTTTTTAAAAATAAATTTCTAAATATTTTTAATTTAATTTTTAATTAAAAAACACTATTCACCCGAAAAAACTAATACTTGACTAATAATTTCTGAAACAGTTATTTACCTATTTTATTGAATCACATTACTTAATCAAGGTTCCTAGATTATATTAATACTTTCTTTAAGTGAGATTACTAATCCATTTGGTCACATTACTAATCCAAAGCATAAAATCACTATTCATAATTTACTATTTATCAAAAATTAAGTTGATCTTATTAGACTCTAAATTTCGTACTGAACATAATTGTAGAAGACCATTTTTTGAAAAGCATTACACATTTTTAATTATTTAAGGTTTACATAAAAAATTTTAAAATATCATTTTTCTAAAATTAATCAATAATATACATGCTACATTTATCCAGACATTTGAAAATTCACAAAATTCAACATAATAAGAAAAAACAATTTTATTTATCTCAAAGGATTACACAAAGCAGTTACAGTCTCCTTACATAGCCTCTTATAACCCCAACATAGGACCTAAGTGTAAGGTGTGCTAATGTGAGAGAATCCGAGGGCGTCTCGGCCAACATTGCATGAGTAGTCATTTCTATCAGTTTGAACTTCTCGCGAAGTCGATTCAGTTCTCGATTCACACAATGAAGTTCGGATTGGGTTTGGTCTAGAGCAAAGCCCATTGGTACTACTTCCTTCCCAAGTTCTGTTAGATGGGCTTCGATCGGTCCAAGACTACTGGATGTGGCCATCAAATCTTCTTTCTATATTAATTAACCAAGATCACTTGTATTTAGAGACAAAAATCGAAACTTTTAGTTTACAGTGGTCATATTGACCAATGGTCATATAACAGTCAAAACCCAATAGTCTCATTTTAATTATACTCATGTTATCAAAATAAACAGTTTTGTTGAGTATAAAATAAAATAACACACAAAATTAGGAAATAAGATTTATTCAAAATTTCAGGTCGTTACAATGAATAACTATATGATTCATCATAGGGGAGATTTCATATTATTGTATTTTACATGATGAATTCTATGAAAAAATCGACATTGGGGAAGATGAATTAATTCGATCTTTTCTTGTTGGGATGTGTCATGTCCTTAGAGGAATTGTTTAGAGCTTTTTCTTGTCAACTTCTTTAGTATTCAATGAATCTCTTGCTGGTACAAACTCATTGAACCTCATCTAATAAACTTACCATTATATTTTTGTTTAATAAATTTTATTGAGTATGGATTTCACCCATGCTCCAAGCCATTCTGGTAAAAAAACCCTTTATCAATTCTCTTTTCAGTGCTAATGAAGTGGTCTTTTAAGAGCGATATTTTTAGTGCTGATAAAATCCATCATCTTTTAATGGCTCTTAGAATAACAACCTTTTTGTGTGATGATTAAGGCTGTTTATAACATAGATTAACCCTATATATATAGTATTGAAAGAGCCAATCATACATTATAATTAATATCCATGGGGTTGTTATAAATTATTATATATATATAATTAATGCAAATTTTTGGCCTTCCCCATTAGTTATAAATTCTATCGATACTATTGATTATTACCTAAATTATACCTCGCATGTCTCATAGATATAATTAAATAATAATATTAATTGATGTCCTGAAGAGGTAATTGGATGGATTAATTAGGAAGAGTTGAGAATGTTGCACCCTTTTTCTATTCATTAGGTTTCCCCCGAGTTTTCCTAATATTTATAGTGAGTTTGTATGATTTGAAATTAAATTAATTTGGCCTCAATTATTTTCTCCACATAGTTTTTTAATTGATTATTATATAATATTCCTTGAAATTTTGACATCCAAGGGTGAGTGTTGTAAAATATTATTTAATGGATGTAATGATGATGATGATGATGATAATGATGACTCGATAATTTTGAATAAATTCCCCTCATAATGGACAACATTAATGAGTTTCCATACTATATGTGTGAATAATAAAATATGTTTATTATATATAAATATATGTGAATAATATAAATATATAATATATAAAAATAATACATATATATTTATTTATATTTATATTTATATTTGTATCTATATAATATATTTTTATAATTTTTATTATTTAAATGGGATGAAAAGAAATAACCATGCCCACAACTACCCAAGGACCGGCTATTGATGCGCTCTTAACTGACCAGTACATTACATGATAGAAGACACAATTTGTAGTGTTGTTTTTAATGACCCTTATTTCAAGCTTGAGTACCCTAGAATAATTGGATGATCCCAAGTCTGATGTTTTTTTGGGTCCAAAGGATGCTAAATTACTATCCAATTTCCTAGGGCCCTAATCGACCCAACAACGGCCGAAATCATGACCACTACTACATGTGAATCATCGCTCCTCTGTGCTACCACAAATTTTCTACATCTATATCCCAACACTATCCACATCATCATCAATTTGTTCCATCTCTGAATGAGGCCAACATCCCATGTCTCATGCAACTATCATGATGTAGACATCATGTTGCATACTTTGTGTCAATGGTAACCCTTTCATCCAAAACTATCTCCAGACAACCACATAGAAGACTCCATGTCTCACTATATCACATGATATCAAAAACCACTGTCTGACATCATAGAATATACCTTGCTAAAGTTTGTGCCTCACTCTTTATTGGAAAATAAGAAGACATATGGAGAAGAAATCAAGAATTTTGAATCTTGATGCATGATTTAAATTCACTATCCAAATGGGTTTGTTCCAACCCCACTTGTTGGAAAAGTTTTTCGATGTAAATTTTCCTCAGGGTTTTGACCATGATTTTGGGAATGTTTAACACCAAATTACCTACAACACCAATGATGGGATACCAATTATATCAAATTTTAGATTGTAGAGGTCAATTACTTGGATGGTCTTACCATCCCATTATTTATAGATCTAAATCAGTGTAATTAAAACCATTTTGATTCCACATTTTCAATCAAATGAGAATTTCATTTGATCAAAATAAGTTATCCATTAGTGGGATACAGTGTATATTATTTTAAAAATTTAAAATATAATCATTATGACTAATCTCATCCTTAGCCATTTTTATAAATGATCTTATGTTACCTTATATTTTTATTGTATATATATATATAACATTTTACTAATATATATATATATATAAATAATTTTAAATCATTTTGGAATATTTGTTATGGAGAAAACATTCATAAGGATGCTTTTATAAGGGAGGAGACTTGAGGATTCCACCTTTATTTAAAATGTGGTATTCTATATGGTTTCTGTCCACCTCATCAACCCAAACCCCTAAACTCTGGGTGACAAAAAAAATTTGTTTATTCGGTGAATATAATTATCAAAATCCCCCACTTTTTTTCATAAATATTAATTCTCTAGATCATAAGTGTATAATTATACATAATAAATATGTCTTTAAATTTAAACCTTTTCTTCGTATCAATATATAAAATTTTATTATATTTACAAGTTTTTAAATTGTTAAAAAAATTACTAATTATGATAAAATGAACATATCATACATAAAATTATATTTCCATCTAACATCTCATTTTGTTGCACTGTTATGGCCATGTGCTTATATCCTTTTCATGAACTCTCTAAATAGTAAACTCATTAACACCTATAAAAAGATGAACCACTTCTTTGTTTACATAAGGAAAATATAACAATGTGATCTTATTATTAGAACATATAACTCATTGAGTCTTAATATTTTGTTAAGAGTTTATAACTCAAACTCTAGTCATAACAAATTATATTTACACCAAGTAGTTTGGGTTATAATTTTAAATATCAACAATCATCTCCGTAACTTTCTTTTACCCATTATACACTTTTATTAGGATATACCGAAATAGAGTTTTGGGTTTTCATTTAAGAAATTATTTATTCTATAATTTCCACTATACATTAAACTATATGTCTAGAATTTCTATTGTACATTAAACTATATGATTTTGATAAAGTTTCTTCACTTTCACAATTGATAGAGGTTGGAGGTACCAGACAAGGCCACAATCCAAAATACAATAATAGATTAAAAATCCATTTAGCTTCCATTCTATATGTTGCTAAGGAGATAAAATCCAACTCTATAGTCAAATGTAAAATAAATGTTTTATTATTAGTAACCTAAGAAAAAACAAAACCACCAAGAGTAAAGAACCATCCAGATGTGGATTAATTATCACCAATACTGGTACTCCAACTCGCATGGGTGTATCCTTAAAATATATCCAGCTAATCGTTATAGTAAACTTAAATATTTTATCTTTATAAAGTATCCAAACATTCTTTTTATACATCTATGGTGATCTAAACTTGGATTAATAGTATATCTACTCATTTTACATAATGAAAAAGTAATATCAGGCCTAGTAAAATGCATTAAGTACATTAAAGAACCAATTTAACTAGCATACTAAAGTTATTCTATGACTATACCTATATTAATAAACAATTTAAAACTAGAATCAAATGGAGTATTAGCATCCTTGAAACTAAGATGACCAAATTTATTTATCATTTTTCACATGTAAGGAGAATATCTTAAATAATAAACCCCAATATGTTTTCCAAATTTAATACCTAGAACACTATGAACTATTTCAAGACCCTTGATTTTAAACATAGAGTATAACTAATTATTTGTCTCATTTACACCAATCATATTGGTTCCCAAAATTAAAATATCATCCAAACATAAACAGTAAATAACTCCACATTCTTTTTTAAAAAACGAATAAAAAAATTTATGCACATTATTATGAGTAAATCAATTAGTTAAAATAATGAAATAAATTTTTTCATGCAATTGCTTCGGTGTTTTTTATGTCCATAAAGAGATTTCAGCAGTATATATACTTTCATTTCATTAACTTTTAATAAAACACATTCTAGTTGTTCCATATAAATATCTTCTTTTATGTATCCATTTTAAAAATTAGTTTTGACATCAATTTTATAGACATAAAATTTGTTAATTGATGTTAATGAAAATAAAATCCTTATCTAAGTAATCTGAGATATTAGTTCATAAGTATAAAAATAATCAATCCATTATTTTTGTAAAAATATTTTGGAAACTAATATAGATTTAAATGCTTGAATATTACCTTTGTAATCATAATTCTTTTGGAAAACCAATTTATGAATAATATATTTTAAACCTCTTGGGGAATCCATAATGACCTCGGTATTATAACCCATAATGGATTCCATTTCATCATTAATTGTTTATTTCCAAAAAGAAACTTCTATAGAATTCTTATATTCTTTATATGAATTTGGTCCATCTTCTATAGTCAATTCTATAGGATACTTATTTAGAATATGATTATTTTGATCTCCCCTAATAAGAAAAACTATGGAATTGGGATAAATAAAATTTGGATATATATGATTGTATTTCCTGTATATTGTACTCTATTTAGGTTCAACTTGATAATTATCATTATCATCGACTATTTTATTTAAAATAAATGGATTAAAAGAGTTTAGGGAATGAGGAATAAGATCTTCAACACCCTATTTATACAATTTATTTTAAAAAAACTCTACATCCCATGATTAAACAATGACATTTTCTCCAAAATCCATAATTCTATTAGCTTTTATATTTTTTGCATATCTTAAAAAAACACCGTTAATTAATCTAGGGAAAAATTTATTTCTTTTCAGATCAGTAACTATATAGTAAGATCACACTTTAAAATCCTAATGATTATGAATTCTTCCTTTCCCAATTTCATATGGGGATAACTTAGTTTTGTATGAAAAAAATCAATTATGAACATAACATTCATCCAATAAAGATTCTTCCAAAAAAATAGTGGTAACATAGATTTATTAATAATTAAGTTTACCATTTCTATTATAGTATGATTTTTTCTTTTAGTTAAGCCATTTTTTAGGTATTTTAGGAGAGATAATTTGATAAATTAGAAAATTTTATTCATAAAACACATTAAATTTATTCATAATGTATTCACCACCTCTATCTGAGCATAATAACTTAATGATTTTGTTTAATTGGTTTTAAAATTTTTCTTTATACTTCTTTAAACATATTAAAGACTTAATTTTTATTCTAAGAAGATATGTATGTAAATATATATTACCTTCATAAAAAAAGTAATAAAATAATTTTTTTCCTCCACAAGTTAACCAAACATTTAATTCACAAATATTAGAATGTACTAATTCTAATATATCATAATTTCATCCAAAAAATCAATTTTTTTAACTATTTTAGATTCTAGACATGTTTCAAATTTATTAAATTCATTTCAAAAGTTAATTGAGTTTAACTTCTTCATTAATTTTGATGAATTATAATTAAAATGAGTCAAATAATCATTTCATAAATTAGAGGAATCAAACAATTATGTAGAGTATTCAATCATATTATTAATAGACAAATGATAAAAGCCATTATTTAAGACCCCTTTACCACAAACATACCACCCTTAAACAAGATAACCTTGTGGGATTCAAATGAAACCTCAAGCCCCCTCTTACATAGAAGATCAATAGAGACAAAATTATTCTGAATCTCAGGTACATATAGTATAATTAGGAGACTCAAATTATTCCTAGAATTAATATCTAGTTCCATGAGTCCTTTTCTGGTAATATTGATACTTCCATTATTTCCAAGGTGTACTTACTTCGAGATAATACTATCATTAAATTTTTGAGAATCAAATGATCCTTGAACATGTTCACTATTGCACCATAATCAAGCCACCATCCCACCTTGTTGAAAGTTATACTGACTTTGGATATCATCACAACTATATTCTCTTTAATTAACATATTTTTTACAGTTTTATCAACTTTATTTTTATAGCAACCTTCCCATAAAAAATGATCAATATTTTCATAGACAAATCATTCCTCTTTATTCTTGGAAGGGTATCCTTTTTCTTGAAGTGTTGAATTTTCTTCTTGGCATATTTGGAAGATTTTTATTATTCCCTTCCCTCAATGATATTGACCTATCATGTTGTGAATCCATGATCACATATCTCAAAATGGATTCTTCTTCAATTATAAGAATATTTTGTAATTGTTCCAAGGTATTATCCTCACTCTTTTTAATTAAGGACTTATTAAATTCATTCCACACAGGTGGAAATTTATAAATAATTATATAAACATGGAAAGTGTCTAGTATATTAATTTTTGGTGAAAAACATTGTTTTCTAAAATTTGGAGCTCATGAACTTGATCCAACATCATCTTGTTTTCAAATACCATGATGTGAAGGCAATTTATAATTATAAATTTATTGTTCCCTTCTTCTTTGAATTTGTACTTGAATTTGAGTGCATTCCATATCTCTCGAGCGAACATCATTTGGAGAAAGTATTCATAAAGGTTATTTGATAATGTGTTGGGAATATGTCCTCAACAAAAAACCTTATTGTCTTCATGTTTCTTCCTTATAGTTTGAATGTTTTCAAATTGAGTCACTTCAATTGGAGTGCTGTCAGGATTTTGAGAAGGCTCATTTAGAATGGGATGAATGCTTGGTTCCATGATGTAAAAAAATTCAACCCTATAAGAAGAAATTTTATTTTTTCCTTAAAGTGGGAGAAGTTATTATCATCAAAATGATCAATGTTGACCGCGTATTAATTCATCACTTTAAGGGATTCAGAATCTAACTTATTGGTTCTCTCTTGGCTCAAAACCATTTTATTATATGATAATAGGAAGGAAAATTGAGAATAAAGTACAATTTAAATTTTGATTCATGAATTTAATTCAGATTCCAAAAGGATTTGATCCACCCACATTTGTTTGTGTAGGGTTCTTGGTGAAAATTTCACTCATGGATTTGATAAGGATTTTAGGAATGCCAAAAAAAAATTCGGATAGCCCCAAAAAACTGATGTTGGGATAATATATCTGGATAATTTTGGATTGAAGAGATTAATTACTAAAATGATATTTCTATAAAATTATTTAAAGATTGAAATTGGTGTAATTAACACTTTTTTATCTCACTATTTTAATCAAAGGAAACTTTGATTTGATCCAAATAAAGCGACATTTCGATGTAGGAAAACGATCATATTTTTATGACTTATCTTGTTAGTTGTTATTTTTATAAAATATTTTATTTTATGTTATGTTTTTTTGGATATATATAAATATATTATGGGAAAAAATTATCAATTACCCTTTTATAAGTGATGTGGTTTGAGGATTCCACATAGTTATTTATCACATCATCAATCCAAACCCCAAAATTGTGGGCTCACAAAAAACAATTGTATTTATTTACTTCATGAATAAAATTGTAGCACTCCTTCCACCGTAGAATCTAGAGGGAGGAATACTTTGACAATTTTTTCATGTGAAATTTCCTTCATCAGTGCAAATATGGACCCCTAATATGAAATAGTTGATGCAAACATCCATGTGCACTATATGTATAATGCAGATAATGTTGGTGCATGTTCACCCCTAGACCGTTATAATTAACTGGACTGACTGTGATGTATGTGCATGCATGGAATAAATACCATTATACTATCAAAGACCTATATCTTCCCCAAGTTAATGATCACCATTCCTATATACGCGCTCCTACCAAAACCATATGAAACTAAACACTGAAAATTTCACCCACCATGTGCATGAAAAGTGTGCCACATCAAAGATAACATGAATGAGGGATGGGGGCTTCGTGTATGTGGGTAGATGCTAGGGATTGGGTGTTTTTTATAATAATAATACAATAATAATAATGATATAAGGAATAATAATAATAATAATAAAACCAAGAATAATAATAATAGAAAAATGACAATAATAAAAATTAATAACAATAAAAAAATAACAACAATAAAAACATTTTGGTAATAATAATATTGTTAATTTAATAATTTTTTTTTATCATTACAATTTAAAATTTTAGGCCACTTTAATTACATAAAATTTTATTTATATTAATTGTTAAACATTTACACTGGTACCTGGGTTGACCGTGCGGCTACCGCCACTGTGCGGTGACCGCACATGGGTCCAAAACCCACTAAAAAGGTTAAACGAAAAAAATAAAATCTGGGACCCAGCCCTGACCTTGGAATGAGAACTCAGAGCCAAGAATTAATAAAAATAAAAATTAAGTTAAAAATTCAGGGTGTGACAATTCTCCCCACCATTGACACTTTCTTCCCCCAGAAAGTCACTCAGCTTATCAATAGACAAAACAAGGATCCATGCCCGACTGAGTTAGAAATAAAACACAACATAAGAGAACAAGCGAAGATGAGAGGGTTCTACCCACCACAAGAACTCAAGTAAAGCAGAAAATCAACACCCAAACACACCACCCCAGATAGGGGGGAAAGCCGATGCGGGAAAATCCCAACTGAACCTAACTAAATTTTATAGCACGAGTGAACAATACCTCTGCTAAAGCTTAAAAATATCAACCCGAACAAAAACCCCCAACACTAGAGAAAAACCTCTGATCAAAACTTAACCCAAACAGTGAATATGAGCATAACTAGAAATATCAATTCCTCCACAGGCACTTACATCTCTAAATGAATACAGCTAAATTGAGACTAACTCATACAAGGTCCAAACCCACTTTTAAGAAAAATGCACGATCCCGAAGAACATAATAAGAATAAAAAAACTGTTTGGATTAAAATAGTACATTTCCATCATAACTTGTGAAAAATAAATGAAATTAAAACAACTTCAAAACTTTAACTGTAGAAAAAAATGAAAGAAAAGACTTTAAATGTTCCACCTCCAACATGGAACATAAAACCCGAACCAAGGCTTCACAGACCTGGTAATTCCTAACTGTTTGCGAGCATCACTTCATTACCTATGGATGGGGATCTGATGGATGAAGCTTATCCTACATCACAGTCAGGCACTAAAATCCTCTGGTCACAATATCTTCTTCAGGTGACTCTTCCTGCAAAACTTCTCCAAGTGACCCAGACAGCTACAACGATGACACGTGTTTGGAGGGTTGCGACATGACATCTTCACATGCCCGAACCAGCCACACTGGTGGCACACCATTGAATGGTCCGATGAACTAGAATCTAGAACCATAGTAGAGGACTCTTTAGAAACAGGTCCCTCTGGAACACCCATCTCCCCGGATGGGCAACTTCACAAGTAATTGGATACGCTGGATTTCCGACCATCTGTGCTCTGGAGACCAAATCATCTAGGAACACATCATCCAACAATTTTTCAAAACAATGGTCCTTAGAAGGGAGGACCCAATCCTTGATCTCTGGACGAAGACCCCCAATGAAGAGAGATTTATTCATTAAATCCTTCAATGCTACCTCCGGCAAAAAGTGAAAAAGTTCCTTGAAATGGTCAACATATGCCTTCACCATCCATTGGATTTGTTGAATGTGCATTAAATTTTCTCTTCTCTTCATCTTCACCTCTTCAAGTATAAAACATCAGAAAAAGACAGATTTAAATACCTTCCACATCATCCTGACTTGCATTGACGGTGGGGCAATGAACTCCCATTAGTCCAGAGATGGACCTTCAAACAAACCCAAAACGGCACGGACTCTGATAGGTTCAGATGTTCCCAATACCCTAAAGCTGTGCTCGATCTCTTCAAACCACTCTGCTGCCTCTAACGGACCCCGATCAACGTAAAGGATAGGTAATGTATGAGAAGAACCAAAAACTGGGCATGACTTATCAGAAACTCTGGGAACCTTTCTAGGCAGCATTTTCTGAACAACATTTAAAACACAGTGCCAATACCAATATCAAGTCGAAGTAATATCATTGAAATCCCTTTCATAAAAAACATCCAGTTCCAAAACCAAACAAATAAAAACACAACCCAAAATTTCATTTTTGAGATACCCTTTTCATTTTAAATTTCAAAACCGCCATCTTTCAAGGCGACTTTCTGAATACCAAACTCACATTTCAAACCAAATTCAATTTACAAAAAATAATTTCCCCTTTTTAAAATCTCCTTAGAAAAAAATGTCATTCCTTTAATTCTAAGTTCACACCCAAGTAATCCCTTGATCAGTTGCACATGTCTTCATCTGCTTCCATCCATACGCACCAACACACACTTTCCATGCATTCCCTCAGATGTGCAAACATTCATAAAGAGTACCCAAGGTTTCACCCAAACAATATCTTTACCAGTTCCAAGAAGACTTCATATTTTTAGACCAAGAGCTTTCAGTTTTAAAAATTCATTTCACAAATTCAAATCCATTTAAAATAAATATTTCTCATTTCAAAACCCCTTTTTCATTTTAAAAAGTGTACTTACACACCCAAGAACCAAGACAACACATGAATTGCATCAAATTACCGAAGTGAGGGACTAGTAGTCGTGATTAACCTAGAGACATGGTATTGGGACATGCCCTAAGTAATCGCCACAAACTTTGAGGATCTTAAACTGTGTACACGAACTCCACATGGGTCACTAATCCGTGTGAAATCCTGACGTGACATCGGCTATACTCTGTTGTCATCCCTCAATCTAAAACAAACCAGAACGAGACAAAGACTTAGTTTCCAGACCACCCATAGTGGCTTAAGGTTCGGAACGGGCGAGGGTTCATTACGCCCTTCTCGTACCTACCTCTAAAATCCTGACAGTCCTAATATCCATCTACCGGACACCCCAAATAACAAGGGCATGCTATGATACCATTTTGTCACGAACCAACCCGGGTTGACCCTGAACCGGTCAACCGAGTTGGTAGGCGACATGTCCCAAAGGGCATTCCCGATCCCCACTAGCTGGAAACTAGTGCCGGGTATCAAAATTTTAATCGTTGGGAATGACTTGGCCCATGGAAAAAAATAACAGATAAAAAACAATCGATAAACCTAAAACTAGTAGCGGAAAGAAAATAAAACCAAACAGACCTCCACGTGACCTTTCAGGTCACCTCCTGATCAAAGACTGACCTTGCTCCTTTAATGAGAAACACAGTAAAGAAAACCTCAACAAGAGACTGAACATGTAACTAAAAAGATAAATAGGTGTGAGCATTAAAAATGCTCAGTGGGTTGCCAAGGTAAACCATAGAATCTGATGTCTCCTTTCCTGATACAATCCACCAACACAAGTTTGAAATACAATTATAAAAGTAGGTTTTCAATACATTAATAAAACAATTTCATTTACCCATTTCAAAAACCCAACGCACACCATGTCCCATTTCTGAAAAAATTACAATTTTGCAAACAAAATCCAAATTAGGAAAACAAGTCAGTACTAAAAGAAACAGGTGATAGTATAAGTTGGAAACAAAACAAGAAAATAAAAGACAAATCATGGGTGATCCTAAACATCTCTAGAAGACCCCTGGACGTACTCAGTTTGGAACCACCTACTGGCGTATGTTGAATCCCCTAAGTCTATAACCAACTAGCCACCCTATAACTGACTAATCTAGTGGAAAGACCGCCTGGACTAACAACCAATCCAGGGGGTACCAACCCCTATAATCGGGGTTGGTCCGAAACTTTCACTCGATCTCAAAAGGATGCAATGGAACCCATGGTGGTAACAATAATACTATGTAAGTATGAGTCCCTCGAACACGTGACTCATCTCACCTCACCTGCCTACCCCAAAAACGGACACCAATATACAATAACCCATATGGGATATCGCTCCTATAAAGGTGACCCACATTGATATACATACATTTTATATCACACGAAGGTGCCAATCGGGCTTCCATACCATTTAACATTTAAACCATTTCACAAAATCCTCAAAGTTTCCAAAACATTTTTACAACGGTTAAAGAGTCATCACATCGAGCACTTAGCGTGAAAAACTATATGAAAACACCATCATCATTTTTTTCATGCATGGGAATTTGTCCCAATAAAAGTCAAAACATAGTTCCAAAGATCCTAAATCATAAACAATGGCCAACCGGGAAACTCACCCAAATTTTGGTGTGCAAAACCCAACAAAAGAACACGACGTGTCAAAACCCGTATTTAACACTCTCCACCCCCAAAAAATCCTTCAAACCTATTTCACACCCATCGTACTATTTAGAAAAACCATTAAACACTTTAAAAAACCACTCTATGTAACACTTCAAGCTTCAATGTTGACACACACCCCAAAATCTTCTTTAAAAACCAAACACACACTGAAACACATTTCACCCATGATTTGAATTTCAAGCATCATTAAATAAACCAGTTATTCATTTGGAAAAACCTTTCAAAGGGAAAAACAGAGGCTTGCATCTCAATTTCACCAACTCACAAGCGAACACCAATTTATAAATCATTGCAAAACCATACCCTTTTAAAAACTACTCTTGAAACTTTTAAAACTTAACCCACACAACACACACAACCAAAATCACTTTTCAAGACCAAAGGACCAAGACCTCAAGAAAAATAGTTAAACTCATCCTATGAAAATTTACAACGAAACAAACAAAAAATTAAAAAAATTCATGAATAGTCGAAAAAATTCATAAACAATTTAATTAACATAAAAAATAATTTATAAACAATTATACAAAAAAACTCAACCAGTTTCCAAACTTTTTTATAAACAAGTTTCTAGTTTCTAATAATTTCTATAAACATTCCAAACAATGTATATATGATTTCATAAACAAATAAATTAATTTTCAAAGTTGAAAATCAAGTAAAAGAATCAATTAAAACAAGAAAACATTAAATTGATTTATTTAGAACTGAAAAATGCAGATTCTCTCACCTCAATAGCATGCAAACGTGATGTCACTTTAGCAGAATGAAGAACAATGTCCTGAGGACTAACTGTGCACTCTAGACAATAAGAAAACATGAAAAACACGACCCCAAGAAGTTAGGGTTTATCCAAAATAGATAAAAACACCAAATATGAAGAGAAATATACTGATTGTATGGTCTCCAGACCGGAGAACTCATGTCAGCGAGCTACAGAGTAGGCTGGCCAGAAACACGGAACGCGAGGGAGGCCGAAAGGCAAGGCTGAGATGTGGAAGTGGGCGGAAAACGATGGAGGGAATGACTGAGATGGAGGGGTACGGTCGACACATAGGGGAGGAGCTGAAATTGGGGGGGGGGTGCAGTCGGGCGAAGATAGCGGGGGGCGTGTGGGGTTTCGGGCGAGCGCGGAGGGTACGGAGGCATGAGCCGGAACGCGGCCATGCGGGGTGAGCTGGGCCGAGGTCCTGTGAGGCCATTGCCGCCAGAGAAGGCCAGACACATGGGGAGGCTGGAGGGGGTGTCTGGATCTAGCAAGGGTGAGGTTTGGGCACCGCTACCGAGGCGATGGCAAGGTGGTGGGGGCTTCGAGTACAGGGAAAGGGAGCACTATGGGGAGAAAGGGGGGGCATTGGGTAAGCGGGTAGATGCAAGGGTTTGGGTGTTTTTTAAAATAATAATACAATAATAATAATAATAACAATAATAATATAAAGAATAATAATAATAATAATAATAATTATTATTATTATAGTAAAACCAAGAATATTAATAGTAGAAAAATGAAAATAATAAAAATTAATAACAATAAAAAATAACAACAATAAAAAAACCTTGTTAATAATAATATTGTTAATTAAATAACAACATTATTATCAACACAATTTAAACATTTAACCCACTTTAATTAAATAAAATTTTATTTATTTTAATCATTATACATTTATGCTGGTACCCGGGCTGACCGATTGGCTACCGACCACTATGTGATGACCACACACAGGTCTGAAACCCACTAAAAAGGTTAAAAAAAAATAATCCAAGACCCAACCTGTACCTTTGTGTGAGAACCCAAATCCAAGAATTAATAAAAATAAAAAATAATTTAAAAAATTTGGGTGTGACAGTGATATTGTGTCTCTACAGGATGATCTAAATCAGATCAAATGTGAGGCTACCTTTTCTAATTATGAGGTGAATATGTAGTAAGAAACTAACCTCACATCCAAGTTGAATTTTCTACTCTCTATCAAATAAAAACATCAAAAGGATACTTTAAAAGTTAAATGATTAATGGATGGGGATAGAAACACCAAATTCAACAATTTCCTTCAAAGAACCCAAAAATCTTGTTGACCTCACATGATCATGGAGGATGGTGATAAAATTATTGACAATGAGGAGTCTCCAGCTGATAATATTTTCTATTACATTGAACTTATTTTTAACAGTACCAATATCAATAAAAACAAAGGGGGAAACATCATCCCATGCATGGTCATTGATGAGGATAATACTAGGCTCACTATAATTCCCCTTGAATTTTAGATATGAGAATTAGTATTCAGCATCAAACCTAATAGTGCTTCAGGACATGATGGCTTTACTACTGCCTTATTTCAAACTTACTGGGATGCCATTAACATGGATGTTTTCAGGCTGGTTAAATCCTTCTTCTCTACATGTGTCTTACCTCAGGACCTTAATGCACAATTCCTCACCCTTATTAGAAAGGTTGAAAATGCATCTGAGATTTATCTCTTTAAACCCATTTCTCTAATCAACACCATCTATAAAATTATTATCAAAATCATTTAAAAAAGAATCACCACAATTGAAAATAAAATTTTCTATTGGAAAGAGTTTTGTTTTGATAAAGGAAGGACTATCCAAGATTGTATTAGTAAAGCCTCAGAATGTGTCAACCAACTCAACAAATCCAGCATAGGTGGATATATTACACTTAAGCTAGATATCAAAAAGGCTTTCAAAAACATGGATTGTGGAATTATTTTTAATCTGCCTAATAGTTTTGTTATCGATGATTTTTTTGAATTGGATTAATGATATTTTTAATTTTTATGATATTTATGTGCTTATTAATTTCTCTGCAAGGGGTATTTTACCTACTCAAAGGGTTTCATGCAAGGAAAACCTCTCTCTGCAATACTATTCTATATTTCTGAATATTATTTGAGTATGATTCTCACTCATATGTTGGATTAGAACTAACTAAAACCTATTCATGCTTTAAGGAACTTGGATTCTCCTACTCATATTCTATATGCTGATGGCATGATGCTTTTTTATAAGGAAGTAATAGGAATATGAAAAAAATTAAAGATTCCCCTCACTCACTATAAAGATATTTCAGGGAGGACAATCAACTAGAATAGATACTAAATTTATTTTTAAAAAGAATCCCAACAGCTAGAAGATATCACATCTTATTGTTCCTGGGAATTAAAGAAAGATCTATGCCTATTCAATATATTGGTGTTCCTATTTTCTGGGGGCAACCTAAGGACAGTCATTTTCTTAAAATTGTGGATAATGTCATGGAGAATATTTCTTAATGGAAAGGGAAATTTCTCTCTATGGATGGAAGAATTTTCCTATTTAAGAACACTATTTTCTCCAAACTTGTCCATTCCTTCATGATATATAAATGGACTATTTCTCTTCTCACTCATATGAATATTTACATCAAAAATTTTGTGTGGAGTGGCATCACTCTTGAAAGAAAATTAGTCACTGTTTATTGGAGTAAATTTTGCAAACCCATGGATAAGGGAGGCCTGAGAATGAAAAACATCAAATTATTTAATGAGGATCTTCATGCAAGGTTCACATGGAACCTTCTTAGAAGTTAATCAATGGCGCTTAGATTTCTTATTGATAGATTTGTTGAAAAATTAAAAAGGGGATAAAATTATAATATGGTATCTTTTATATGTACAACCATCAAATACTCTTATGCTAATATTATGTCACACTCAATAAGGATGGATTGCAGAAAGTCCCCTATGAATTTATGGGTAGACAATTAGATGGGCTCCCCTCTTATATATTTAGTTGATCCTCAACATATTTCTATTGATAAAAATTTTTCTATTTAGGGATTCTGGCCTCTTTCTAATATGGATATGTCTAGGAACCACATCAACCTCTTTAAAAACCTTGTTTTCCCCTAACAAAGATACTTTAATATGGGAACTAACTCATAATAGATTTCCTGATTTGAAAACTTTTTATCATTCAAATTTTTAACCTGAAAATGATTTTTCTTTGCTAAAATATTATGAAAAGTCTTTCATCAGGCCCTCCAGGATAAGCATATTACGGAGTCTTTCCTATAATAAGATACATACTAATGAGTGCTTACAATATCATGGCATTGTATTATGTTCTATATGTAGGTTCTGGAATCAGAACTAGGAGGATTGAAAAAACCGATTCTAGTCATTTTCTACTATATCTTCTCTATAAGATGTGCTGAAATATATTTTTGAAATTCATCTAACTGAGAGTTACAATGTTGCAGCTCGACTTCTCTTCTGCACAACTATTCAGACCACCCCTCAACTCAGACACTTAATCCTAGCCACTGTAGTAGAACTCATTCATATTTTATAGTCTTTTCGAAATTGTCACATCCGTAATTTTAAATTAATTTTTATTTTATTAATTATTGGCTTTGGGTTCTCGTGCCAAGGTTCGGGATGGGTCCATTAGTAAATTTTTTGTCATTTAATATTTTTTTACGGGTTTCAGACCCGTGTGTGGTCACCACATGATGTGCGGTAGCTGCGCAATTTCCCCTGGTGTTTGTGCAGATGCCCAGGTGGTCTGGGTTGAGGTGTGAAACTTATGCACGGTTTATTAAGCCGTGTGACGAGCGCATAGTGACCCGGTTTTCAGAACTGGATAAATAAACAGATAAAATTTTAAAAGAAAAGAATTTTCGATAATAATAATATTATCTTGTTATATTTATTATTATTATGATTATTATTAATAAAATTAAAATTATTAATGATATTTTTATTTTTTATATATTATTACTGTTTTCATAATTATTATTCTCATTATTATTTTTATAATAATTTTTTTATTGTTAATAAAATTTATTAATTTTACCTTTATGTTAATTTTATTATTATTATTTTTGTTTTTTTATTATTATTATCATTAATGTATTATTATCATTAATAATATTAATAATATTACTTATATTATTATTGTTAATATAATAGAATGAAAAGAAGAAAAAAAGAGACAGAATCCCTAATCTACCCGCGGGCAGCCCCCCCCCCTTCCCCTTCTTTGTCCGCTCGCACCAGGCCCCCCTACCCGGTCCTCACCTCCACGCCGCCTCCCCCATCCCATCGCCTCCCCAGTATGGCCTCCTTCTCCTCCCGGTGGTGCCCCGTCCGACCCCTTCCCTATTCGCGCGCACCAGACCCCCCTACCTGGTCCTCCCCTCTGCGTCGCCTCCCCCGTCTGGACGCCTCCCTCATCTGGCCACCTTCTCCTCCCAGTGGTTCCCCATCTGGCCTCCCTCCTTACCCACGCTGCACCAAGCCACCTTCGTCTAGGAGCCTCCGACCAGGTGCCTACTGCCACTCTGGGCTCCCACGCATCGTCCAGGACAGCTCAGGCTGACCCCCTTGCTTTGCTTCTCCACGCCACATGCGTCTCTGTCCGACCTCCTGTGTGACCTGGCTTCCGACGCGTGACTTCTTCCCCCCCAGTGTATTTTTCTTCCATTTTTTTGGGGTTTTCTTCATTTTACCTAAACCTTATTGCATTGAAGGTGTGTTTTGCATGTTTTTCTCATTGTCTAGGATGTGCAATTGGTCCGCGGGGCGTTGTTCACACATCTATTGAGGTTCCATCACATCCGCTCTAGGTTTGGGTTAGGTAATTCCATGGTTTTCCTTTCCGCAATATAATTGATTCTTGGGTGTTTTGATAAGTTTATTTTACATGATTTTTATCTTTGTTATATACATAAATTTTCCTACTATAGTACTTTTAAAGTTTTCAAAATTAGTCAAAAGCATGGTTTGAGAGAATTTCTGGTTCGAGTTTGCAGTTATTTTACTATGTTCCAAATCCTATTTTGATATTGTTTATGGAAATTTTTTTGGGGAATTTCTTTTTTTATGTCAATACAGTTTGATAAAAAAATACTTTGATGGTAAATATTTGGTTATGATAATGTTTATGTGCACTTGGTGGATTTGATAAAATACTATAGTGTTCAAAATGTAACTGAGGGTTTTTATAAAATGTTTATCCTTAATTATGTTGTGTGTTGGCATTAGTTATTCAGAAATGTGTTTCGGTTTATAATTTTGGTATTGGTATAACTTGATAATAGTGTTAAGGTGTTAAAATAAAAAGGGGGATCTTTCGTTTTTAATCTGACAGTGTGAGTTCTTTCCAAATAAAGTGAGTGGTTGGTTTTAGTTTCAATGTGGTAGTTTTGTGGGAATAGCTTTGGTTGTTTTCTTGAAACACTGGTGTGCCATTAGATTTTGGAACATCCATGGGTGCACTCAGTGCACCCATGGACATGCCTTCAAGTGACAATGACACCATTAAGCTAGTGTCTCCTTAAAACCTTGGTTTTCTAAATGGTTTTTGTTTCCTATGTAAGATTCGGTCCTTTGTGTGGATTTTCTGAAAGGTTTGAAGTGTTATCTTAAGGGCGTTCCAGTTTGGATTTGAAAATATAAAAGTTGTATTTGTGTAATGTTTTGGGTAATGATTTTGGACATGACAACTTAAAGGCCTGTTTGGCTCTTCCGATTCATGGGTGGAGTTGTGTAAACTTTTAGAATGGTTTGTGTTTGGAAATTGGGTGTGGCTAGTTGGAACTTTAAATGTTTTTAGAATAATGATTTCGATAAGGGTTTGTCGTGATGGACCGTTGGGAACTTTCAGATTTGATGTAATGTTTGCATTGACTCTTTGAAATGATGACGTTTTGATTATTGAATGCCCATATAATAACTTTAGTATTTTGAAAAAGGTATCAAATGGTTTTAATGATTTCATGCCATGAAGTCCAGATTGAAACCTTTCATGATATGTTATATATATATATATGTATATATATATATATTGGGGCACATCTATAGGGGAGATATCCCTTATGGGTTATCGTATGAAGTGTCCATGTTTGGGGTAGGCAAGTGCAGTGAGATGAGTCACGCGTGCGAGGGCCTCCTACTTACACAGTATTATTGTAAGCACCATGGGTTCTTGGGAATCTTTTAGAGATCGAGTGATGTTTTCTGACCAAACCCAATTAGACGGGTTGGTATGCCCTGGATTTGTTGTTAGGCCAGGTGGGATTTGCAACTTGATTGCTCAATTAGGGCGACCAGTTGGTTAGAGACTTAGAAGCATCACCATACACTGGAAGGTGGTTCTGAAATGGAGTACATCCAGGGGTCTTCTTGGGATGTTTAGGATCTCCCATGGCTACTGGATTATTTTCATTGCTTGTTTACTCTCCATGCACTAGTCTTGTTTACTTTCTGTGCACTAGTTTATTTTCAGCTTTCACTCTTACTCATTTTACTCTAGCACAACATTGATATATACAATTTTTTATTTTATTTATAAAATGAAAAACGATTTTTTGAAAATGGTATGTAGCGTGTGTTGGGTTTTTAAATTTGAGAAATGTGTTGATTATTTTCAAATGAGAAAACCCTACTTATACAATTTTATTTAAAACTTGTGTTAATGGATTGTTTCATGAAAAAAGATGTTGGATTTTGTGGTTTATTTTGGCAACCCTATTGAGAATCTTTAATGATCATGCATATCTTTATCATTTCAGTTGCAAGTTTCCTTGCTCAGGTTTTCCTAGCTGAGTTGCTCGTTATTAGAGAAAAGTCGGCCTTTGGTCAGGAGGTGACCAAAAAGGTCACGTGGAGGTATGTTCGGTTTTATTTTTTTCTTCTTCTAGCGATATGTTTATCGTCTGTTTATATTTATCTTTTTTCTTGTTTATTTGTTTCTTTTCATCGGCCAAATCATTCCCAACGATTAAAATTTTGATGCCCAGCACTGGTTGCCAGCCTGTGGGGACTGGGAATGCCCTTAGGGCCATGTCACAGACCGGATTGGGTGACCGGTTTAGGGTCGACCCAGGTTGGTTCATGAAAAAATGGTATCAGAGTGGGCAGGACCTTGTTATTTGGTGTGTCCGGTAGATGAAGATTAGGATTTTCAGGACTCGAGAGGTAGGTACGGAAAGGACATCATGAACCCTCATCCATTCCAAACCACGAGTTGCCAGGGGAAGTCCGGGATTTGAGTCTTCTGCTTTTGTTTTGGGGTTGAGGGATGACAATGGAGGCAAGCCGATGTTACATCATAATTTCACATGGATTAGTGACCCATGTGGAGTCAGAGTACATGGTTTAATCTCCTCCAAGTTGTTGACGCTTTCATGGGGCATGACCCACTATAATGTCTCCAGGTTAAGCATGACTACTAGTCCCTCACTCTGGTAGTTTAAAGCAAGTTGTGTGTTGTCTTGGTTCTTGTGGGTGTAAGTGCACTTTTGAAAATGAAAAAATGGGGTTTTGAAATGAGAATAGTTTATTTTAAATGGATTTAAATTTTTGAAAGGGATTCTCAAAATTGAAATCTCTTGGTCTAAATTTTTTTTGGTTTCTTGGAACTGGTAGAGATATGGTTTGGGTGCATCCTCAGGCACCCTTTATGATCGTTTTCACATGTGAGGGAATGCATGGGAAGTGTGTGTTGGTACGTTTGGATGAAAGCAGATAAAGACATGTGCAATGGTTCTTGAGATTACTAAGGTGTGCACATGGAATTGAAGACTTGAACTTGTTTTTAAAATGTGATTTTAAAAATGAAAAATGATTTTTGTAATTTAAAATTGGTTTGAAAAGTGGGTTTGGTATTTTAAAAATGGCCTTCAAAGAAGGCGGTTTTGAAATCTAAAATAAAAGGGGGGTTTTGGAAAAGTAATTTTGGGTTGTGTTTGATTTTGTTTGTTCTTTTTTGAGCTGGCTGTTTTCGGATGACGATGCTTTCAATGACATTTCTTTGGCTTGATATTGGTTTTGGTTTTGTGTTTTATATGTTGTTCAGAAAATGCTTCCCAGAATGGTCCCCCCAGGTTTCTGATAAGTCATGCCCATTTTTTGGTCCTTCTTGGACATTTCCTATTCTTCACGGTGATCGAGGTCCATTAGAGGCCGCAGAGTGGATTAAAGAGGTTGAACATGTCTTTCGGATATTGGGAACTCACGATGATGTCAGAGTGTGTGTCATTTTGGGTTTGTTCGAAGGTCCAACTCTGGACGAATGGGATTTGGTTGCCCCACCGTCAATGTGAGTTAGGATGACATGGGATGTCTTTAAATCCATCTTCATCTAATGGTTTATAACTGAAGAGGTAAAGATGAAGAAAAGGGATTATCTCAGGCGTATTTAACAAGGCCAACGGACGGTGAAGGCATATGTTGACCATTTCAAGGAGCTTGTGTCCTTTTTTCCAGAGGTAGCATCACAACATTCGATAAAGTCTTCTCTCTTCATTGGGGGTCTTTGACCAGAGATCATAGATCACATCCTCCTTTCTAAAGACCATCATTTAGAGAAGTTTGTGTATGAGGCGTTCTTAGCTGAACTAGTCTCCGGAGCACAGGTGATTGACAATCCAGCATATTTAGTTACTCGTGAAGGTTCCCCATCTGGTGAGGAGGATGTGCTAGAGGAAATTGTTTCAAAAGAGTCATCTGTAGTGATTTTTTATTCTAATTCATTGGACCATTCAGTGGTGTGCCACCAGTGTGGCCGGTTCGGGCACATGAAGTCGGCATGCCGCATCCCTCTAAAGACGTGTCATCATTGCGGGTGCCTGGGTCATTAAGAGAAGTTTTGTAGGAAGTGTTGCCAAAAGAGGATGCTGTGACCGGAGGAATTTCAGTGTCTGAATGTGAGGCAGGAGATTCTTCAGCCATTAGAGCCCCAGCCATAGGCCTTAGGGTGAAGCTCGCGCTCAGTTTGGAGTTTCCAGGGGGTGTAAAGCCTTGGTCCGGGTCTTGTGTTATGTGTTGGCAATGGAAATTTTAAAGTATTTTCATTTTCTTTTTTGTACTGTTAAAATTTTGATGTTGTTGTAAGTTCATTGTTTCATCGTGGAGTTATAGTAGACATGTTATGTTATAATCGAACAGTTTTTTTCTCTGATTATGGTTTTCTGAATCGCTTGTTTTTCTTAAAAGTTGTATAGCCCTTGCCTGGGTTGATATTGGTTTAGCGGTGTTCATTTTGAGATGTAAGTTCCGGCAAAAGAGTTAAGGATTGTAGTTATACTCGGGTTCACTGTTGGGATGATGTAATTCTCGGGGTTTTTCTTTTGTGTTCAGGGTTATTGGTTTGGGTCGATAGTTCCAAGTTTCAGTGGAGGCGTTGTTTCGCTCATGCTATAGAAGATAGTTTGGATCAGTTGGGAGTTCCCGCGTTGGCCCCCATTCCCAGGGTGTTATGTTTGGGTGTTGAATTTCCGCACTAGCTGTGTTCTTATGGTCGAGAGTACCCTCTCATGTTATCTTGTTCTCTTGTGTTGTGGTTTCTTTTAGTTTCAATTGGAAATGGATTCTTGTTTGGTCCATCGCTTGGATGGGTGACTTTTTGGGGGCATAAAGTGTATATTGTGGGGAGAATTGTTACATCCATCTTTTTAAATTTATTTTTATTTTATTAATTATTGGCTTCGGGTTATCGTGCCAAGGTTCGGGTTGGGTCCTAGATTAAAGTTTTTGTCGTTTAATATTTTTAGCAGGTTTCAGACCATTACGTGGTCACCAAACAGTGAGTAATAGTCACACGATCGCCCCAGGTGTTTTTGCGAATGCCTAGGTGGTCTGGGTTGAGGCTCAAAACTTGCACACAGTTTATTAAGTCGTGCGACGAGTATGCAGTGACCCGATTTTCAGAACAAGATAAATAAACGGATTAAGATTTAAAATAAAAAAATGTTCTATAATAAAAATAATATTATGATGTTATTTTTATTATTATTATGATTATTATTAAGAAAATTAAAATTATTATTGCTATTATTTATCTTTATATATTATTATTGATGGCATTATTATTATTATCATTATTATTTTTTTAATTTTTTTTATTGTTAATAAATTTTATTAATATTACCTTTATGTTAATTTTTTTTATTATTTTGGTTTTATAATTATTATTATTATCATTATGGTATTATTATTATTATTAATATTATTAATATTACTAATATTAATATTGTTAATATAATAGAATGAAAAGAAAAAAAGGCACAATCCCTAATCCACCCGCTGGCCACCCCCTCCTTCCCCTTCCCAGTCCGCGCACACCAGGCCCCCCTACCCAGTCCTCTCCATCAGGCTGCCTCCCCTGTCTGGTCGCCTCCCCTATCCAGATGCCTTCTCCTCTCGACTGCCCCCCGTCTAGCCCCTTCCCAGTCCGCGCGCAATGGGCCCCTATACTCAGTCCACTCCTCCGCCTCGCCTCCCCCGTCCGACCACCTCCCCCGTCTGGCTGCCTCCCCTATCCGGCCACCTTCTCCTCCTAGAGGCACCCCGTCTGGCCTCCCTCCCTACATGCTCTACACCAGGCCTCCTCCGGAAAGGCTCCTCCTGCCACTCCGGGCTCCCGTACGCCGACCTAGCCGCCTCCACCAAACCCCCTGCTCTGCTTCTCCACACCGCACGCACCTCTGGCAGACCTCCCACATGACCCGGCATTCGATGCATGACTTCTTTCTCCCCCATTGGTGTGTTTTTCTTCCATTTTGTTAGGTTTTTCTTCATTTTTCCTAAACCCCAATGCATTTAAGGTGTGTTTCACACATTTTTCTCATTTTCTAGGATGTGTGCTTGGTCTGTGGGGCGTTGTTCAACCTTTCATTGAGGTTCCATCGCGTTCGATCTTGGTTTGAGGTAGGTAATTCCATGGGGTTCCTTTATGCAATCTAATTGATTCTTGGATGTTTCGATAATTTTATTTTATGTGATTCACAGCTTTTTTATATCCATAAATTTTCCTGCAATAGTTCTTTTAAAATTTTTAGAATTAGTCAAAAGCATGTTTTGAGTCAATTCTTGGTTCGAGTCTGTAGTTATTTGATTATGTTCCAAATATTATTTTGATATTGTTTATGGCTATTTTGTTAGGTCATTTCATTTTATGTTAATACAATTTGATAAAAAAATTATACTGTGAAGGTAAATATTTTTTTATGATAATGTTTATGTGCACTTGGCGCATTTGATAAAATACTATAGTGTTCAAAGTGGAATTGAGGGTTTTTTATGAAATGTTTAGCCTTGATTATATTATGTGTCGGCATTGGTTATTCGTAAACTTGTTTTGGTTTATAATTTTGGTATTGGTATAAATTTCTAATAGTGTTAAGGTGTTAAAATAAAAAGGTATCTCTTTCATTTTTATTGTGACGGTGTGAGTTCTATTCAAATAAAGTGAGTGATAGGTTTTAGTTTCAAAGTGGTAGTTTTGTGGGAATAATGTTGGTTGTTTTCTTGAAACGTAGGTGTGCCATTGGATGTTGGAATATCCATGGGTTCACTCGGTGCACCCATGGAGGTGCCTTTAAGTGACAATGACACCTTTAAACTAGCGTCTCATTAAAACCTTGGTTTTCTAAATGGTTTTTGTTTCCTAAGTAAGATTCGGTCCATTGTGTGGATTTTGTGAAAGTATTGAAGTGTGATCTCAAGGGTGTTCCAGTTTGGATTTGAAAATATAAAAGTTTAATTTGTGTAATGTTTTGGGTAATGTTTTTGGACATGACAACTTAAGGGCCCATTTTCCTCTTCTAATTCATGGGTGGAGTTACGTTAAATTTTAGAATTGTTTGTGTTTGGGAATTGTGTGCGGATGGTTGGAACTTTAAATGTTTTTAGAATAATGATTTCGACATGGGTTTTTCATGACGGCCCGTTTGGCACTTTCAGCTTTAATGTAATGTTTTCATTGACTCTTTGAAATGACAACGTTTTGATTACTGTATGCGCATATAGAAAATTTAGTATTTTTAAAAAGGTATCAAACTGTTTTAATGATTTCATGGCATGAATCCCCAGTTGACACCTTTGATGATACATTATATATATATATATGTAAGTAAGTAAGTATGTATATATATACTGGGGCACCTCTATAGGGGGGATATCCCTTATGGGTTATTGTATGTAGTGTCCGTATTTGGGGTAGGCAAGTACGGTGAGATGAGTCATGCGTGAGAGGGCCTCCAACTTACACAGTATTATTGTAACCACCATGGGTTCCTGGGTGTCTTTTAGATATCGAGTGACGGTTACTGACCAACCCCGATTAGACGGGTTGGTACCCCCTGGATTTTTTATGAGGCCAGGTGAGCTTTGGCACTGGATTGGTCAGTTAGGGCTGCTGGTTGGTTATAGACTTAGGAGCTTCACTATACGCTGGCAGGTGGTTCCGAAACCAAGTATGTACGGGGATTTTCAAGGGATGTTTAGGATCACCCATGGTTACTGGATTATTTTCATTTCTTGTTTACTCTCCGTGCACTAGTCTTGTTTACTTTTCGTGCACTAGCTTTTTTTCAGCTTTCACTCTTACTTGTTTCACTCCATCACAACATTGATATATTCTATTTTGGATTTTATTTATAAAGGGACAAATGGTTTTGGAAAATGTTATGTAGCGCGTGTTTTGTTTTTAAATGGGAAAACGTGTTGCTTATTTTCAAATTTTAAAATCCTACTTTTATAATTGTATTTCAAACTTGCGTTAATGGATTGTTTCGGGAAAGGAGACGTTGGATTCTGTGGTTTATCTTGGAAACCCTACTAAGAATATTTAATGCTCACACCTATCTTTATCATTTTAGTTACAGGTTTTCTTTCTCAGGTTTTCCTGGATGAGTTTCTTGTTGTTGGATCGTATTTGGCATTTGTTCAGGTGGTGACCTAAAATGTTACATGAAGGTATGTTTGGTTTTATTTTCTTTCCGCTGCTAGAGTTATGTTTATCGACTGTTTATATTTATATTTTTTCTTGTCTATTTGTTTTCATTCATTGGCCAAATCATTCCCAATGATTAAAATTTTGATGCCCGACACTAGTTGGCAGCCCGTGGGGATCGGGAATGCCCTTCAGGCCATGTCGCGGACCGGCTTGGGTGATCGGTTCAGGGTCGACCCAGGTTGGTTCGTGACAAAATGATATCAGAGTGGGAATTCCCTTATTATTTGGGGTGTCCAGTTGATGGACATTGGGATTGTCAGGACTCGAGAGGTAGGTACGGGAACGACGTCATGAACCCTCACTCGTTCCAAACCTTGAGTTTCCAGGGGAAGTCCTGGATTTGAGTCTTATGCTTTTGTTTTTGGTTTGAGGGATGAAAGTGGAGGCAAGACGATGTTACATCATGATTGCACATGGAGTAGTGACCCATGTGGTGTCAGAGTACACAGTTTAAGATCCTCCTAGTTGTTGACTCTTACTTAGGGCATGACCCACTACCATGTCTCCAGGTTAAGCATGACTACTAGTACCTCACTCTGGTAGTTTAATGAAAGTTGTGGGTTTTCTTGGTTCTTGTGGGTGTAAGTGAACTTTTGAAAATGAAAAATGGGGTTTTGAAATGAGAACAATTTATTTTAAATGGCTTTAAATTTTTGAAAGGGATTCTCAAAAATGAAATCTCTTGGTCTAAAAATCTTTTGGTCGCTTGGAAATGGTATAGATATGGTTTGGGTGAAACCTCGGGTACCCTTTATGAATGTTTTAACATGTGAGAGAATTCATGGGAAGTGTGTGTTGGTGCATATGGATGAAAGAGGATGAAGACATGTGTTACAGTTCATGAGATTACTGAGGTTAGCACTTGGAATTAAATACTTGACCTTGTTTTCATAATGCTGTTTTAAAAAGGGAAAATGATATTTTGAAATTGAAATTGGTTTGAAAAGTGGGGTTGTTATTTGGAAAATGGCCTTGAAAGAAGGTGGGTTTGAAACCTAAAATAAAAAGGGGGGTTTTTGAAAAATGAATTTTGGGTTTTGATTGCTTTTTTATGTTCTTTTTTGAGATGGTTGTTTCTGGATGATGGTGCTTTCAATGATGTTGCTTCGGCTTGATATTGGTTTTGGTTTTGTGTTTTATATGTTTTTTATAAAATGCCTCCTAGAAAGGTCCCCAATGTTTCTGATAAGTCATGCCAAGTTTTTGGTCCTTCTCCTACATTTCCTATTCTTCATGATGATCGGGGTCCATTAGAGGTAGCACATTGGCTTGAAGAGGTCGAACGCCTCTTCGGGATATTGGGAACTCCTGATGATGTCAGAGTGCGTGACATTTTGGGTTTGTTTGAAGGTGCAACTATGAAATAATGGGAGTTGGTTTCCCCACCGTCAATGTGAGTGGGGATAACATGAGATGTATTTAAATCCGTCTTCATCTGATGGTTTATACCTGAAGAGGTAAAGACAAAGAAAAGAGAAGAGCTCATGCATATTCAACAAGGACGACAGACAATGAAGGAATATATTGACCATTTCAAGGAGCTTGTGTCCTTTTCTCTGGAGTTAGCGTTACAGGATTTTATGAAGAATTATCTCATCATTGGGGATCTTCACCCAGAGATCAAAGAGCGGGCCCTCCTTTCTAAATACCACTATTTCGAGAATTTTGTGGATGAGGCATTCTTACCTGAACTGGTCTCCGGAGAGCAGGTGCTTGGCAATCCAAAATATCCATTTACTCATGAAGGTTCCCCATCTGGTGAGCAGGATGTGCCAGAGGAACTTGTTTCAAAAGAGTCCTCTGTAGTGATTTTGGATTCTAGTTCGTTGGATCGTTCAATGGTGTGCCAACAGTGTGGCCGATTCAGGAACTTGAATCCATCATGTCGCATCCCTCCAAAGACGTGTCATCGTTGTGGGTTCCTGGGTCATCTAGAGTAGTTCTTCAGGAACCGTCGCCTGAAGAAGACACTTTGACTGGAGGAATTTTAGTGCCTGACTATGAGGCAAGAGATTTTTTAGCCATCAAAACCCCAGCCACATGCCTTGGGGTGAAGCTCGCGCTCAGTCAAGAGTTTCCAGGGGTGTAAAACCTTGGTCCGGGTCTTGTGTTCAGTGTTGGCAGTTGAACATTTAAAGTCTTTTCATTTTTTTGTACTGTTAAAGAATTGATGTTGTTGTAAGTTCATTATTTCATAGTGGAGTTATAGTAGACATGTTATGTTGTAATCTAATAGTTTTGTTTGTCTGATTATGGTTTTATGAATTGTGTGTTTTTCATAAAAGTTGTCCGACCCTTGTCTGGGTTGATCTTGGTTTAGAGGTGTTCATTTGGAGATGTATGTGCCTTCGAAGGTGTGAAGGCTTGTATTTATATTCGTTTTCCCTATTGGGTTCATGTACTTCTCAGGGATTTTTCTCCCATGTTCGAGGTTCTTGGTATGGGTCGAGAGTTCCAAGTTTCAACAGAGGTGTTGTTTCACTCGTGTTATAGAAGATAGTTTGGATCGGTTGGTAGTTCCCACGTCGGCCCCCTTCCCGGGGTGGTATGTTTGGGTGTTTAATTTCTACACTAGATGAGTTCTTGTGGTCGGGAGAACCCTCTCGTGTTCTCCTGTTCTCTTGTGTTGTGGTTTCTTTCAGTTTCAATTGGGCATGGATTCATGTTTGGTCTATCGTTCGGCTGGGTGACTTTATGGAGTAAGAGAGTGTCTATGGTGGGGAGAATTGTCACATTCATCTTTTTAGAGTAATTTTTATTTAATTAATTCTTGGATTTGGGTTCTCGTGCCAAGGTTCGGGCTGGGTCCCAGATAATAATTTTTACTATTTAATATTTTTGTGGGTTTCGAACCCGTGTGTGGTCACTGCATGGTGAGCGGTAGCCACGCGATCACCCCACATGTTTGTGCAGATGCCCAAGTGGTCTGGGTTGAGATGCGCAACTTGCGCACAGTTTATTATGCGGTGTGATGAGCGTCCAGTGACCCAGTTTTTGGAACAAGATAAATAAAGGGATTAAATTTTAAAAGAAATGAATGTTCGATAATAATAATAATATTATATTGTTATTTTTATTATTATTATGATTATTATTATGGAAATTAAAATTATTAATGATATTATTATTCCTTAAATATTATTATTGTTTTCATTACTTTTATTCACAATATTATTTTTATAATTACTTTTTTATTGTTAATAAATTTTATTAATAATACCTTTATGTTAATTTTATTATTATTATTTTGGTTTTATTTTTATTTTTATTATATTTATAATAATATTATTATTAATATTATTAATATTACTAACATAATTATTGTTAATATAATATAATGAAAAGAAAAAAAAGACACAAACCCTAATCTCCCTCCCCCTCTTCACCTTCCCTGTCTGTGCGCAACAGGCCCCCCTACCCGATCCTCTCCTCCGCACCGCCACCCCCGTCTGGCCGCCTCCCCCGTCTGGCTGCCTCCCCCATCCGGCCGCCATCTCCTCCCAGTGGCACACCGTCCGACCCCTTCCCTATTTGTGCACACCAGGCCCCCCTACACGGTCCTCTCCTCTACGCCGCCTCCCCCGTTTGGCACCTCCCCCGTCCGGCCGGCTTCTCCTCCCATCGGCACCCAGTCCGGCCTCCCTCCCTACTCACACTACACCAGGCCACCTCTGGCTATGTGCCTCCAGTCGGGTGCCACCTCCCACTCTGGGCTCCCACATGCCAGCCAGGCCGCCTCCAGCCGACCCCCCTGCTCCGCTTCTCTACACCGCACGTGCCTCTGGATGACCTCCTGCACGACATGGATTCCGACGCGCAACTTCTTTCTCCCCCCCGGTGCACTTTTCTTCCATTTTGTTGGGGTTTTACTTATTTTACCTAATCCCTAATGCATCGAAGTTGTGTTTTTCACATTTTTCTCATTGTCTAGGATGTGCGCTTGGTTCGCAGTGCGATGTTTAACCTTCTGTTGAGGTTTTGTCACATCTGCTCGGGGTTTGAGGTATGTAGGAAATTCCATGGTTTTCCTTTCCAAAATCTAATTGATGCTTGGGTGTTTTGATAATTTTATTGTATGTGATTCACAACTTTGTTATATCCATAAAATTTCCTTCTATTGTGATTTTAAAATTTTTAGAATTAGTCAAAAGCATGTTTTGAGTCAATTCCTGGTTCGAATCTACAGTTATTTGATTATCTGCCAAATACTACTTTGATATTGTTTATGGATATTTTGTTGGGGAGTTTCTTTTTATGTTAATACTGTTTGATAAAAAAATAATACTTTGAAGGTAAATATTTGGTTATGATAATTTCTATGTGCACTTGGCACATTTGTTAAAATACTATACTGTTAAAAGTGGAAGTGAGGGTTTTTATGAAATTTCTAGACTTGATTATGTTGTGTATCAACATTGGTTATTTGTATATTTGTTTTGGTTTATAATTCTGGTACTGGTATAACTTTCTAATAGTGTTAAGGTGTTAAAATAAAAAGGGGGCTCTTTGGTTTTTAATGTGGCCGTGTGAGTTCTTTTCAAATAATGTGAGCGGTTGGTTTTAGTTTCAAAGTGGTAGTTTTGTGGGAATAGTGTTGGTTGTTTTCTTGAAACGTAGGCATGCCATTCGATGTTGGCATGCCCATGGGTGCACTCAGTGCACCCGTGGACATGCCTTCAAGTGACAATGACACCTTTAAACTTTTGTGTCCTTAAAACCTTGGTTTTCTAAATGGTTTTTATTTCCTAAGTAAGGTTTGGTCTTTTGTGTGAATTTTATGAAAGGTTTGAAGTGTGATCTCAAGGGTGTGTGAGTTTGGATTTAAAAATATAAAAGTTGAATTTGTGTAATGTTTTGGGTAATGTTTTTGGACATGACAACTTAAGGGCCCGTTTGGATCTTCCAATTCATGGGTGGAGTTGTGTTAACTTTTAGAATGGTTTGTGTATGGAAACTGTGTGAGGATGGTTGGAACTTTAAATGTTTTTAGAATAATGATTTTGACATGGGTGTGTCGTGATGGACCATTTGAAACTTTCAGCTTTAATGTAATGTTTCTGTTGACACTTTGAAATGACGATGTTTTGATTACTGTATGCCGATATAACAACTTTAGTATTTTGAAAAAGGTATCAAATGGTTTTAATGATTTCATGGCATGAAGTCCTGGTTGACACTATTGATGATATTTTATATATAAATATATATGTACATATATACTGGTGAACCTCTATAGGTGGGATATCCCTTATGGGTTATCGTATGAAGTGTCCATGTTTGGAGTAGACAAGTGTGTTGAGATTTGTCATGCGTGTGAGGGCCTCCTAGTTACATAATATTATTGTAACTGCCATGGGTTACTTGGAATATTTTAGAGATCGAGTGAAGATTGTTGACCAACCCTATTTAGAGGGGTTGGTACCCCTAGATTTATTGTTAGGCCAGGTGGGATTTCCACTAGATTGGTCAGTTCGAGCGGCCAGTTTGTTATAGACTTAGGAGCTTCACCATACACTGACAAGTGGTTCCGAAATTGAGTACGTCTAGGGGTCTTCTAGGGATTTTTTGGATCACCAATGGTTACTAGATTATTTTCATTGCTTGTTTACTCTCTGTGCACTAGTCTTGTTTACTTTCCGTGAACTAGTTTATTTTTATCTTTCACTCTTACTCATTTTACTCTAGCACATCATTGATATATTCTGTTTTGGATTTTATTTATAAAATGAAAAATGATTTTTGAAAATGGTATGTAGCGTGAGTTGGGTTTTTAAATGGGAAGAACATGTTGCTTATTTTCAAATGTGAAAACCCTAAGTTTATAATTGTATTTCAAACTTTTGTTAATGGATTGTTTCGGGAAAGGAGACATTGGATTATGTGGTTTATCCTGGAAACCCTACTGAGCATCTTTAATTCTCACACCTATATTTATCATTTCAGTTGCAGGTTTCCTTGCTCATGTTTCCCTGGCTGAGTTGCTCGTTATTGGAGAAAAGTCAGCCTTTGGTTGGGAGGTGACCTAAAAGGTCACGTGGAGGTGTGTTCGGTTTTATTTTCTTTCTGATGCTTGCTTTATGTTTATCAACTATTTATATTTATCTGTTTGCTTTTTTATTTGTTTTTGTTCATGGGCCAAATCGTTCCCAATGATTAAAATTTTGATGCCCGAAACTGGTTTCCAGTCCATGGGGATCAGAAACACCCTTCGGTCCATGTCGCAGACCACCTTGGGTGACCGTTTCAGGGTCGACCCGGGTTGGTTCATGACATAAATGCTATCATGAATGGAAAACTCTGATTCCACCTCCATGTGGTTCTTGATCACCTTATATCAACAGCCAAGGAGGCCTACAATATTAATATGGGTCACTGCTACAACAGATTGCATGATTTCATGATACTCCAGAAAATCAGAGTGCCTAGAAAATAAAAATAGAAATAGGATCACTTTAAAGTTTTTTAGAAGGTACCCCTACAAGGTTGGATTAAAATCAATGTCGATGGAACCTCAGAAGTTATATTTGGCCTTACAGGATGTGGATCTATTTATAGAGATCATACTGGAAAAGTACTTGGATGTTTTTTTCGAAAGCAGTGATATATATTCTTCTATTGAGGTTGAAATGATCAGCGTTATTCATGATATCCATTATGCTCACCTTAATAGCATGGATAACTCTGGTTGGAAAGATACTCCACCACTATGGAGAAAGATATACAAAATGGTGTGATACAACTATCGTGAAAGTTGACTACTAGATGGATGGAATGTATCACATTCCTATTGACCTAAAACTACACCATTTCTCATGCATATCAGAAAGCTAACTCTGTGGAGGATGGGCTCTCTAACAAAGGAATTAACAAGTATCTCATTTGGTTAGATGCTCTTCCATCAGACCTAAATCCTGTTCTTGAGAAAGATTGTAATAAAATCCGTTCTTTTAGACTCATGTAATCTTCCTTTGTTTTAATAAAATTTTCTTGACCTATTTTCCCATGAAACCCACCTTAGAAAAGGTTATTCTTACCCTAACACATGACCATTCATCTACATAAGGGTAACTATTCTTTTAAAAATGTTAGGTAAGAGTAGTGTTGGTTTTTAATAGTTTGCAAAAAGGTAAAACATTTTTTTATACTGCTGGTGTTAGGGTAAGGTTGTTTTTTATCACTACCATAGATCATGTTTTATCCAGCATTGTATTTTATCAGTTCGAAATATAAATTGCTAATAAAAGGGTAACATGTATCAGCATTGGCTAAAAGCGCTGATAAATGTTACTTTTATCAGTGCTAAAAAAGTGTTGATAAAAGTGTATCATTTATCATCTCATTTTTTGCACTAATAAAGGTATATATTTATCAATGTTTTTATTAGAGAAGATGAAAACTTTTAATAAATATTATTACTAATATTTATGAAATTATCATATTTATATAAAAAAATTAATGATTATTTATATATATTAATTAAAAAATGAATTTACATAATTAGTATAAATATGATATATTAATATATATTTCTTCAAAATTCAAAAAATTATATAAATATAAATGAATGTTAATATGTGATATTTGAACACACACACACAAACACACACACACACACACACACATATATCAATTTATATATGCATATATGTGTATTCGTTATGTTGTGTGTGTGTGTGTGTGTTTTGTGTATGTGTATATATAGATGTTGTAAGTGTACAGATGTATGTATGTGTAGGTATATGTGCACATGTATGTGGGACACACACACAAACACACACACACATATATATATATAACATGTGTACATGTGTATGTATTGAATGTACTCATTTCACATTTGATGTGTATTTTTTTTATTTTTGATATAATATTTTAGGTATTTATTCATTTTTTACACATATTTATATTTTACTAAGTATTATTTTGGATAATTTTTAATAGTATTTATTAAGTTGTAATATTTTTAAAATGTTGGAAATTTAAATAATTAAGTCATTTAAATGAATTTTTAGTATTTTATTTATTTATGAAGGTGTTTACGATTCATGTAGTTAATCTTATATGAATTCATTTTTAAAACAGTTTTGTCAATTAAATTATATTTTATTCTTTTTTATTATTGGTTTTATTTAATATTATTTATTCCTTTTGAATATTTAATTATTTTTGTATTTTTTGTAATTTAATCATTTTGTAATATTTATTTATACAAATATTTATTTTCTATACATGTAATATTTTCAATATATTTTTAATTTATATGAATAATATTTTTTATTAAGTGTTAATATTTAAAATATGTCAAAAAAATATATAGTTAATCAATTAAAATTATTATTTTTAATAATTCTATAATTTAAATAGTTACCTATATAATTATAAACATATATAATGTTTTTAAAAAATTATTAATAAAATTATAAATAAATAAATATATTTAAATAATTATAAAATAAAAAATTCATATATTTAAATAATAAATAAATTTATTATATTTTTAATTATATATATTTATAAATTAATATATATATATAATTAAATAAGTAGATGGTGTGTTGGGTGAATGCTATGTTATACCCAAATGCATATGGGCGGCTGGGGTGTCACCCAGCCAAAATAATTTACCCCCCCTGATTAAATTCGGGTGTGCGGGCCTTTCTAGCAGGCTTTTGGTGGATGGCCACCTCAAGGTAGAATGATTGGGAGACACCCAAATGGTGGTGGCTAGTGATGATTGTGGGCCGCAGTATAAGCTGGTTTCATAAGCTAGGCAGATTGACTGCGGTGGTATGAACTCCAATTATTGTAGACACGAGGGTGCAAGTATTAAAAAATGGCATGGGAAGGCATTATTGGAAGCAAGGGGAACAAGGTAGAAAACCTGATGATGTTAAAATGGGCGAATGTGTATGTGTATTGGTGATCCTCGACCTGCTTCTCCCTCGAAGAAATCGATGAAAGATTCCCTTCTCAGCTTCACTCAAACCCACTCGGTGGGACCCTTGCTTCCGCCGATCCATGTGGATGCCTCTGGGGCGTGTCTGAGGAACGAGACTCCGGTGATTTATTTCCCAGTGTCAGTATTCACGGAAGCATCAGATCTCCTACGGTCGACTTTGATCGCATAGTTTGGCACTGATAGGCCTCCTCTAGGAGTCTTCCGGGATTTTGTCTGCTCCTGGGGCTTGGTGCCGCCTGCCAGGATCTCCGTAATCAACAAGAAATCCTTCTTTATCGCCCTGGCTTCTAGGGAAGACTTTGTGAAGGCTTGGTTTGGTATCTCGAGATCGGTGAATCGCTGGCATTTCTAGCTCTTCCCCTGGTCGATGGAGGTCCATCGCGACGGAGACTCCCCTATTTCGGAAGTTTGGATTAATCTTCCAGGATTTCCTCTTCCGTTTTAGAACCTGGGTTTTCTATAACAGATTGGGGACTTACTTGGTGAGTTCCTATTTGCAGATGAGCATACCCTCCTGCTCTTGGATTCTGCATCCTTTCGGATCTGTGTTTCCATGGATCTCTCCTTCCCCGTCCATTCGAAGCTTCTGCTGAGAGTCGAAAGCGCTTTGGAGTGGTCGCAACCAATTTTTTACCCATCGCTGCCCCGCTATTGTTCTGGTTTCATTATTCATGTCCATTCGGAGTCCGAGTGCCGAAAGCGGTCCCTTCGGTGGCCTCTGAATACCCCTGCTGACTTGGGGAAAGCTCTGATCCAGTCACCTGAGACAGTCTGTCCAGGAGGTCTGTTGATAAGGTGGAATGCGAGGTGGTCGTTGCCCCCTCGGTTTCAGGCCTGCATGGCCCCACTTCCTCTTCATCCCTGGGCTTGTTGGCCGGCCCATCCTCCTCTTCACCCTGCATGGATATTGTCCCCTTTTTCGAGTCACCCCCTATTCATCTGATAGCCTCCATCCCTATTTCTTTGTCTTTCCATGCCCTCCCTCAGGTCTCCAGCTCTTTGGCCTTTGCATCAGGGTGTGCTGGTTGAAGGGATAAATGTTGGGACAATAAATGATTGGCCCACCGGTGCAACAATAATTACAAGATAAAAATAAAGTGCAGAATACAGAAATAAACGGGAAACCATATGTAATGTGGAAAAACCCCCAAATAGAAGGGGTAAAAACCCACAAGCAAGTAGAAGTATCACTATGGGTTAAAGCGGTACACACTCCCTCACTATTACAAGGAGAAAACCCTCATAAAATATATCTTGAATAAGTAGGGAAATAAACCTCACAAAAAACCACTCTGCTATGTGATCTATTGTACTGGTGATGAGAATCGATGATGAGATCTTCTAGTGTTGATGAGGATCGATGAGTTATGATATTTGGAAGAGGGGAGAGCCTCCTTTTATAGGAATCCTCGCCCCTTCCCCTTGCCTTATTCTGCTAGAAGATTCGGTTGGGTTGTCCACCCACCATATACCACCACCAGCCCCCCTTTGACAAAAGAGGGGGCGGCCACCGTCCTCGAAATAAGCTACCGCCAACACATCTCCCCCTTAGATATTTTATTGAGAATCAATCACATCTCCACACATCCCTTCTATCTACCAAACATGCTGCTCAAGTCTCTGCGAGGCCGCTCGAGGATCTACACCATCTGAACTTATCAAAGTTAATCACCTTAATTAGGAAATCTGCCATATTTTATTTAGTGTGAATCTTCTACATGTCCACACTTCTTTCCTCCACCACATCTCAGACAAAGTGACATTGTACCCCAATGTGATTCGTCCTGGAATGAAAAGATGGATTCTTTGAAGTGTTCAAGGCGCTCTGACTATCACAGAACAATGAAATCTGCTCCTATCTGCGCTCAAGCTCCTCCAACAACCTTCTCATCCAAATTGCCTCTTTGCAAGCTAGTGTAGATACCATGTACTCTGCCAATGTCATTGATAAAGCCTCAACTGACTGTAACTTTGAAATACTGCTCAAATCTTCTCATACAAGAGTAAACACATAACCAGTAGTGGATTTTCTTCGGTCAAAATCACCTGCAAAATCTGAATCAACATATCTCTGACAGTAAAATATGATCCTCCATAACATAATGCAGCATTTGAGGTCTTCTTGATATATCTCATAATCCTCTTCACTGTGCTCCAATGCTCCGGTCCTGAATTATCCATGTACTGACTAACTGCTCCCACTTCATGTGCAATGTCTAGTCTAGTACAAACCATAACGAACATTAGACTACCCACTGCTGAGGCATACGTTACTCGAGACATTTACATCCTCTCTTCTTCACTGCTAGGACTCATCATGGAGGATAACTTGAAATTAACGGGAATATGGGTATAGATTGGATTAAATTCTTGCATGTTTAAGCGTTTCAAGACTCTCTGTAAGTAACTCTTATGTGATATCCAAATCTTCCCATTATTTCTGTCTTGATAAATCTGCATCCCAAGAATCTTGTTTGCTTGTCCCAATTTCTTCATATCAATCTCAGTATCCAATTGTACCTTCGTCTCCTAGATCTGATTTTTGTTGGGACCTGTAACCAATATGTCATCCACATACATTAGAAGAATTATGAAAGCATTACCATATGAACCCTTGAAATATACACAAGGATCTGAATGAAGTCTGTCGTATCTATGTCTCACGATATAGGAATCAAATATCATGTACAAACACCTCGGTGCCTGTTTGAGACCGTACAGAGATTTGTTCAACATTCAAACCAAATTATCTTTTCCTTCTTCTAAAAAACCATCTGGTTAGAGCATATAGATCTCTTCATCAAGATCACAATGGGTAAAAGCGAGTACACACACCCTCACTATTATAAGGAGAAAACCCTTGTAAAATCTCTCTTGAATAAGCGGGGAAATAAACCTCACAAAAACCGTTCTGCTATGGGATCTGCTGTACTGGTGATGAGAACCAATGATGAGATCTTCTGGTGTTGATGAGGATCGATGAGGGATGATATTTAGAAGAGGGGAGTGCCTCCTTTTATAGGCCTCCTAACCCCTTCCCATTGCCTTCTTCTGCTGGAAGATTTGGTGGGGTTGTCCACCCACCATCTACCACCACTAGCCCCCTTTGACAAAAGAGGGGGCAACCACCATCCTCCAAATAAGCTGCTGCCAACAATAAAGGGAAGGAGTGTTTGGTATCTGATCCTCTTGGCCACTCGGAGGTCTCTGGCTATCAGGATGTGGGTAACAAGCTATGGGCGATCCAGTCCTCTTCTCATCTTGGTGAGTGAGGCTCCTCATCCTCCCCTATTCCACTGTCTAACAACTTCAGTTCTTTAGTGTTTGTGCACAAAATCCCACCTCCTCTCTCGTCGAGAAAGAATGGTGTTTGATTATATTCATTTCCTGGTGAGAAGAAGCTCTGATCCCCCTCCTCTCTGCCTTCTGCCTTCTGCCTTGAATGGAGTGTTCACTAGATCTCAGAAAAAAAGGTTGTCTTCCAGTTCTTCAAACAACAAGGGTCTTTTTTCATCTGGGCCAGTTCCAAGCAAGCCCCACCAGCCATGATCTCATTCATCATCTGGAATGCCCGGGGCCTGGGTGCCCGGGTGAAAACAGACTTTTTCTCCAATGAGGTGTCCAAGAATAAAGTCTCAGTGGTTGTTGTCCTGGAACCAAAACAAAGCTTCTCCATGATAGGAGAGTTTTCTAGAATAATTTACTTACGCCATTTCATGCACGGAGAAATGGAGAACCAGTATATCTGGGTTTTTTTGGACTCCTCCATGTCTGTGGATCAGCTTGTGGTATCTTCTCAACACATTTATGTTAAGATGGAGGCTATAACTGAGCTCTGTTTTTTCCTTTGTCTAGACTAAATGTGATGCTAGGCTGCGGGATGGCCTATGGGATGAGTTAAAGTCCTTCAATCTTGGTGATGCTGTATGGTTTTTGGGAGGTGATTTCAACACTATTTTGGATGCTTTAGATAAAATAGGTGGGGGTTTCTCTTCTATCCGAGATAGGCTAGCCTTCTCATCCTTCATCGCTCAAGAGGGGCTCGTGGACCTCAATTTTTCTGGGGATAAGTTCACTTGGTGTAATAATCAGAGGGGAAACCATCACACCTGGTGTAGGCTAGACCGATGTCTTGGAAACCTTCAAGATATTTCCACATTCACAAGAGTAGAGGTTAACAATCTAGTTAGCACTATTTCAGACCACTCTACCCTTCTCATAAATTTGAATATCGTCCATGTTTTGTAAGGTTGCTTCTTTTTCTTAAAGCATTGGTTGCACCATCATGATTTTCTCACTATGGTTCGTGTGTCCGGGGATAAACCAACCCAAGGAAGGTGCTGGATCAAAATCCATAGCAAGTTGCATCAGCTGAAAATAGATCTGAAGGTTAGGGCCGTATCCCTCCCCTCCTGCAATCAAAACTTAGACTCGGTAAGAGGGGAGATCGATCAAGAAGAACTCAACCTAGAAAACACTTGGGATGAAGATCAGTTCCTTTCTATCACATCCACAAAGCAGATCTTCAACCAGATTTTACTTGAGCAGTAAAGCTGCCTATGTGAGAGGTCTCGTGCCATCTGGCTCAAGGAGGGAAATCAAAACTCTCACTTCTTCCATGCTTGTCTGAAAGAAAAACAGTGTGTCAACACTCTGAACATACGCATGGAGGATTTCTCTTACACTAGGGATCCAGACGTGATCTAGGGGTTGGTTGGATCTCATTTTAACTTCTTATTATCCAATCCTATCCCATCGATGCAGAAAGTTTACCCAAGAGGGCACGCTGAGCTGTTCAAATCTATTCCTCGATTGGTTTCATATAACAACAATGATTTTCTAGAGAAAACACCTGAAGAAGAGGAGGCTTGGGGCGCCAAAAAATCTATCAACTAGGAGAGTGAACTAGGCCCGAATGGATTTCCATGGTCTTTCTTTATCAGCTAACGAGACATTATCAAGTATTATCTCATTGAATCTTTTCAAGTCTTCTTCTGGGGTGGTCCCCTCCCCTGGGTTTCATGTATTAACACCATGGTCCTCATCCCGAAGGTGAAGGATCCTTTCTTGATCACTCATTACAGGACCATCAGCTTGTGTAACGTGAACAACAAGATCCCTTCCTCTAAAATCAATTGAAGGCTCTCTCTTTTCATCCATTCATGGATCTCTGAAAGGAAACATGCCTTTATTCAGGGCTGGTTCATCCAAGGCACAATGGGAATTACCCAAAGGATGGTTGGCGATATTAATAAAAAGGTGGTGGGTTCCAACAATATCATCAAGTTGGATATGGAAAAGGCCTATGATCACCTTGAATGGAGCTTCATCATCAAGGTTATGCGAAGCTTGGGGTTCTTAGAATGAATCATTGACCTGCTTTTCAGATGTTACAGCTCACCTTGGTTCAATATTACCTTCATCAAGAGGCAATGTGGATTTCTGAAATCCAGTCGGGGTCGAAAACAAGGGGACCCCGTCTCTCCAACCATCTTTATTTTGTCCCAATATTCCCTCAACTGATTGGTGGGATCCTCTATCCTCAGAGAATCATCAAACCCTACCACTGTTGGGCTCACCGTTGGGTCTCTCATCTATTCTTCATTGATCACATGCTCTTTTTTATTAACAGATGCAACTCTTATATCAAAGGTTTCAATAATATCATGGAAGAGTATATGATATTGAGTGGACAAGTCATTAAAAAAAGCAAAAGTCATGCATTCCTTCCCCCTGCTTGCTCTCACAGACATAGGGAAAAGATTGTTTCCATGCTGGGAATCCAAAAGAATGCCTTCCCTATGGAATAATTTGGTGCTCCAATTGGCCCGGTCTAGATCTGGATTAAATAATTTGATGGTATGATTAATAAGATAACCAATCGGATTACCAAGTGGAAGAATAAGTTCCTTTCTTTCAGAGGCAGGATCACAGTGGTGAATTGTGTAATGACTTCTATTCCAATTTACATTCTCTCTGTGCTCAAAGGGCCAACAACAGTCCTGAAAGCTATCGAAAAACTCTTAAGTGCCTTCATTTGGGATGTACACGAAAATGGAAGGTTCCATTGGGATTCCTGGGAAAAAATCATGAGACTGGTGGACAAGGGAGGTATCAATGTTTGAAATGTGATGGAGACTATGTATTACCTCCATGACAAACTTTCATGGGAGGTTATTGAGGGATGCTCCCTGTGGAGACAGTTTACTAAGGGAAAGTATTGAAGCGATCTATGAACAACCAAGGTTAACCTGTCCTCCTTATGGAAGTCCCTATAGGTCCATTTTACGGTTATTCATGGTCACTCTCGATGGATTTTTAGCTGTGGAGACTTCAGTTTTTTGGATTGCAACTGGGTGGGTGAGGTCTTAGGTTACCCAGGTTTCCCCATCCCAGACATCACTTTCAATCATGAATTATCATTTCCTTCTTTTATTCAAGATATTATCGATCCCATCCAAAGGAAGGTCTTTGGCGACATTCAAATGGAGGACACCCCTGATGTTTGCAGCTTCACTAGAGCTACGTCGGGTGCATTCTCTGATAAAGCCTATAGGCAGGAAACCTCTCTGCATCAGGTCAGTTATTTATGGGGTGATTCTCTATAGTGTATGAACATCTCTATGAAATTCAAATTCATGATTTGGAGGATTCGGAATTCTTCTCTAACCATTGAAGTGACGATTAAAAGTAAAGGGATCTGCATGGCCTCCCGGTTCTCCTGCTGCAAGTATCAGAAAGACGAATCGTCAACCCACCTCTTTTTCCAAAGTGAGTGTTCTGGGAAGGTGTGTAGAATGTTGGGCGAGTATTTTGGTTTTAACTTGGCGGTAGATTCGACTGAGGATTTTTTGCAGCAGTGGTTCAGCGGGTCGAATGGTAATAACCAGGAGGCGCGAGCACGGTCCCTCCTACTCGCCGCGGGCTGCTGGTACATCTGAGAGGCGGGGAACCACTATCACCACAAATCCTCTTCCTCTAAAGTTTTCCAAATGGTGAGAACTAAATGTTTAGTGGCTGAAGTTGCTAGCATAAAGGATCAATGGGAGGGTTCCCCTTCACTCAGGAACTTCATGACTAGAAGGCAATGTCCTGTTACTCCCAGTCCCCAATTAGCGGACCATTGGGTGAAATGGATGTTCCCCGCTCTCGGGGTCAAGTTAAATAACAAAGGATCATATATACATGGGAGCATGCGGGGTGGCGGTGTGGTCCACGACCAAATAGGATAGGTGTTTCTTGGTTTCAGCTCTTTTTACGAGGCTGGAAACTCGCTGCAGGCTGAAGTGGAGGCCTTTCTTAGTGGGATGATTTTATGCTCCTCCAAGCATATTTTTTATCAACGATTGAGACATATTACAAGATAATATGAAGATCTCTCAAAGGCATCACTCCCCCTATTTGGGACATCACCTATTTGATCCAGAAATGCAAATACTATCTCCCCATGACATCGAGTTTTCACATATGTGGAATGAAGGCAGTCAGGTTGCTGACTTTTTAGCTTCAAAGGCTTCCCAGGCGGTCCCCCTCATGGTGTTTGATTGTTTTGGATCCCTTTCCCTAGGGGTGCAGACATTTCCATTGGTGATGCTCTAGGCCTCTATTTCTATAGACCCACCTGATCACCTGGTGTACCGTGCTCTTCTTTTATAAAAATATTCACTTTCATTCCATGTAGACTGTCACATTGGGGGGGGGGGCTATGGACTAGGTTATCAAACCTTTTGGGTGGGTGGGTGTGTTTATTTCTTGAAAGTGGTGGTGTTGTTTGTGCCAAATTTCATCATTTCAACCCCCTGTCTCTTTGCATGTACTTTCTTTCTTAATAATAAATTTTTCAGGATAGTGGGTTTTAATCCATGGTTTGTGCCATTCCTGATAAAAAATAAATAAATAAATAAATATTTATAATTATATATAAATATTTTTTAAATATATATATTTATAATTATAATTATAAACAAATATATATAATAAATAAATTTATTATATTAATAATTACATACATTTATATATTAATAAATTTATATATAACTATATATATAATTATATAAATATTTTTATAATTATATACAAAAATTTATATATATTTATATATATATATTTATAATTATATTTATAAATAAATAAATATTTTTTTATAATTATAAAATTATATTAAAATTATATAAATTTTAAATATAATTACTATATTTGTAATTATATATATTTATATATTAATAATTATATATGAAGCTGTTGGGGGATGGACTTGTGGTAAATGCACCTCCTAAACATCAATGCCATAATCTAATCCTAGAGACACCCGTATATTTGGGTTGTTGGAATTTCAGTGAAGAAATGGTCAGGCGACTTTCAGGCATAGAATAAAATGTGGGTTTGAGAGAGGGTAGTCCAGGGATGGATGAGATCCATGGGTCTGACTTGATTAGGGTTCAAGGCGATGACACGAAATGACTCTCGATGGAGAAGCAGCCGGTGGGCGATGCCATTGGGGTGTATGGTAGTGTCTCCAAATGGAAGGGATGCGAACAAAGAAGTGTTGTGGGTGGTGAGCGATGCAATCGGATTTTTGTGATGTATCCATCACCGAAGAAGTGGGCGGTGAGATCAATCGTCAATCTGTCTGCAGGAAGGCAGTTGACTCATCTGCGATAGATGAGGCAAAGAGGTATAACAATGCTTACGAAAGAGGACTTCAGCGATAGTGGATTGTGGTAGGGAAAGATCTGCCATAATGACGAGAGATTCGGTGATAGGTGTTGAGGTAGTGTTGGTTCGGGGATGTGTGGCATAGGTATGGGATGTACAGACATCGAAGTTTGGTTGGGAGGTCTGATTGCTGATGATGTCTGCTAGAGGATAAAGGTAGAGAACCCGCACAGTTGTGATGTCCAAGAAAAAATGACTGTAAGTGCTAGGCATGTGGGATACAAGCTATTTAATGGACTTCCTATACACGGAGACTTTAGTCCATAAAAACAAATATAATAAACAAGGTTTGATGGGTGGGCTATCCCCTAGGGGGCTATGACCTGCCTTTCTGGCCTACGTGTGAGGTTTGTATGTTTTATGTTGTTGTACTCTCAAAGAACCTAATATATATAATAATTATATACTAATACTATCAAATATATTTATTTAATACTATAATTATAAATAAATATATGTATATCTAAATAATTATAAAATTATTGTAAATATATTTAAATAATAAATATATTTATTATATTTATAATTATATATATTTATAATTTAATAAATATATCTGTGACAAATACATGGATGGTTTGGGAGCTTTTGCCTCTAGTGGCCTATAGAAATCATGATGGAATGAATCGATCCTAAGCATTCATGGCTTATATGAAATCCTCCTTTTCTTCTCACCCTATGGAAGGCCCTATTCCTCCCTCAGGTGCTACTCCACTCATTTATATTGTGGGTGATGTGAGTATTCTTTCAAGAGATCTAATTTCCAGGGGTTTTGGATGCGAAGAAAGGGTTTCTTGGGTCCTTTTTTCAAATTGTGGTCATAAGGTAGGTTTTAGACTTAGCTGTCTCTCTAAAAGATGCATCAAGTGGAATTCCTCCACATGACTCTCTATCTACTGGGGTCTGAGCTGCGGCAGAGTCCCTCTCTTTTGAATGAAGGGTTGATATAGATGGTCTATTTAATGTGAAACCGATTACCTCTCTAAGGACCTATTGTGGTCCAATGAATGTTGTGAATCCCAGATATGTTGAGGGGTTTCATAATGGAAATATATTAAATGGCCGGAATGGTGATGAGAATCCTGTTGTGGTGGGTGATCCAATGATAGCTCATCAAGATCTAAAGTAAGGTCACATCTCTTCAATCGGATTCTTCGATGATGATCAATTTGGATCTTCGGCAACTTGGAGTATTATAAAAAATTGGTCGTTGGGTTTTGTCAAATAATAAAACTCGATTACCTCACAAAATATTTTCGAGTCAAAAAATTTCGATCATCATTTGGCTGGTAGTTCATAAGAGGTCCATTCTGTGGAAGCTCAAACACTATCACACTTTCCTTCTAAAATTTTGCGGTTTTGTTGGATGGAAGATTGTGTGTCTCGGTAAGGGTTCTCTCAACCTTATTTTTACCTTGTTGAATTTGAAGGTGCCTACTTGGGGAATGGGAATTGTCACTCTCAACAATGGTGTTCTATAAATTCAGAAATGGGATCCCAGTTTCAATCTAGCTAATGTTGTAAATTCAAATAATTAGTTGTGGATTCGATTCTTCAGTCATAGCTGGTACTTGTTGCATCCTCAAATATTTTTGGAAATTTCCTCTACTAATGGGGTCCGAATAAAATTCGATAAGGAATCCTTACATGAAATTCTTGAGAGTTTTCCTCAAATTATTATTGAAATTGACATGAGTATGATTGTCACTGCCATAGTTGTATTGGTGGATGATGTTTACAATTTTGAGTCGCATATTCAAGTTGAAAAATTACATGATTTCAAAAAAAAAGTTGTAATAATAGGCACACTATAGAAAAATTTTAAAAAGGATTGTGTTGTGTTTAATATAATAATTTTGAACATATTGTTTCATAATGTATGTTCAATATGTTAGATGAAGGTACTAAAAATAAGAGAACCAACCTATCCACTGGTGATAGGGACTTTGGAATTTGTTTGACCAAGGAAGATGATCATATTGATAGTAGTATCGTGGAAAGCGAGCGGCATTTCTGGGCCTATTATCTGAGTGTTGTGTGGGCTACAAAGGAGTTGGGGTAGGACACTAGATTCTATAGTTTCTTTTCTCAAAGTGTAGGTTTCGTAAGTGATGAGCCATATCATGATCAGTACGTACAGATGGTCGGTAAGGAGGTGGAAATGTAGTGTCATGTAGCAAACATTGAAAAAAGAAAGAAAGTTGTGGATGATAAGGGATTTTAAATGGTCCTTCCTAGAAAACCCAGGTCATCCAATACATTTGAGCATGTAGCATATCAAACTTCAATTAAGGTCATAAAGATATGAGGTAGTGGTGAATGGTCTTCTCTATAAGGGATTCTTCAGCCTCCTCATTGAAATACCTCTCATTTAGTTGATGATCAATAAGGTTTGTTAGTGTTGTGACCTCAAAAAACTGTCAAGGTAAGAAATAATGATACTAGGGGTTGTAGAAAGAATGTTGCAGGTCAGGGTGTCTATCAAGAAAGGGGTGGTGGTCATAAATGCTTGTATGAAAATGTGGAAGGGTCTTACCCTTCTCAATTTTCTGAGGACACGAAATATACTTATGAATCTTTTAAGAATGCTTCGGTCCTAGAATGTGATGCTTTGAGGAAAAAAATTTCAAGGCTCCCCCAGTGGACTATGAAGGTGAGAGGTACCTCCAGGGCCTCACAGATGAAATGAAAAAATGGTTTGATTTTCAACTCACAATTACCTTCGAAAAAATGGAACTAGATGTTTTTGGATACAAGGTTATTTGATAGTTCAAATTTTTTTATAAAAAACATTGAAGATGGTTTGCAGTATAATTTGACGCTTGATTCTTAGGATCTTTCATGGAAATAAACAAGTGACATCATTTCATATGACTCATCAGATTTTTCATCGAGTGATGAGCTTGTGCTTACCCAATTGGTCATGTCATTGAAGAGAGGATGACACCCAAAGGATAGAGTTTGATATCCCAGGAATTTGGGTTCTAGAGGGAGCGATAGTAGTTGATCTCATGTTTTCTTTTTTGTGGGTGTTTTTAACATTGTCAAACCTTGCTTTGCTTTCTTTGGTGTAGTTTACTTTTTTTTTCTTATAAATTTTATGGGTGTGGGTTGGCTTGCCAACTCATACTTGGACCTTTTTGTGTAAATATATATATAATTATATAAATATATATAAATATATTTATAATTATATATAAATATTTTAAATATATTTATTTATAGATATAAATATAAATAAATAAATAAATAAATAAATATTAAAATAATTATAAAATTATAATAAATACATTTAAATAATAAATTTATATATTTTAATTATATTTATATATATTTATATATAATTATATAAATATATATAATTATATAATTATATATAATTATTTAAATATATTGATAATTATATACACATATTTATAAATATATTTATCTGAAATTAGAATAATAAATAAATAAATATCAAATTAAAATAGATATATTTTAATAATAAATATATTTATTATATTTATAAATATATTTATTTTTATTTTAATATAAATATATATATATCTATTAGGTGCTTGGGGGTACAATTACATTAAACACACACACAACACACACATAGACCAGAAATGCAGTCCATAGGCCCCCAAGGGATAGCCCACCCATCGAGCCTTATTTATTCAGTACATGGTCCAAAGGCCTAGTGGGCATGAAGACCATTACATGGGCCGAAGGACTAGTGCAGCATCATGCCTGCATCATGTCTACGCCACTATTTTAATGCATCATGCATGTGTCATCGCCTACCTACGTCACCGCATGCCACCAAAAATTCTCCCCCACCCATATTTGAACCTGAGTCTGATGCATGTGTTGAGTCAATAAGGTTTTCCTTATGACTTTTCCATTCCTTATTGTTTTGAAAATCACAAACACCTTATACTTAAGAAAATCTATATTTTACTTCTCTAAGGAAAATTTCCTTCCTTTTGGAAATTTACCCTAACCAAGATTTCCTTAAACATATCAATATGTTTCTTAAGTATAAAAATCAGATTCATACCGAAAACCTAGAAAGCATATAATGCTAAGATATGAAGAATTCTGTTTTAGGATCCAAATTCTGGATATGAACTGTAATGAAGTTCCACTCCGAATTCTGGATATGAACTGTAATGAAGTTCCACTCTGAATTCTGGATACGAACTCTAATAAAGTTCCACTCTAAATTCTGGATAGGAACTATAATGAAGTTCCACTCCGAATTCTGAATATGAACTTTATTGAAGTTCCATTCTGAATTCTGGATATGAACTCTAATAAAGTTCCACTCCGAATTCCGGATACAAACTCTAATAAAGTTCCATTTCGAATTCCAGATATGAATTCTAACAAAATTCAACTCCGAACTTCTATGAGTTCGACTCCAAACTTCTATGATTTCAACTCCAAATTTTTATGAGTTCGACTCCGAGATTTTACTAGTTCGACTCCGAACTTTTATGAGTTCGACTCCGAACTTATACTAGTTTGACTCCGAACTTCTAAAAGTTCAACTCTGAACTCTGTAAGTTCATATCCGCAACTCTGGTGAAACCAGACTCCAAATTTCCTTAGAAATTCAGACTCCAGATTTATACAGAATTCAGGTTCCGAATTCCTATAAAACAGAATCTAAATATCATTTTATTATAGACTATGAATTCCATTTTGGTTAGACTCTAAAATTTTATTTGCTTATATTCCGAACATCAGTTTTTCTTATACTTATACTTGTTTCATTACAAAACGATTTTGTGCTTTCAGTTACACATGTTTTGTCATAAAATGATGTCGTCTATTCTGTTTCTAACTAACTGTTGGTTTAGTGAAACATGTACAGGTCCCTCTGAATTTTAAGGAAAATATGACCATTGGAGGAGGGAGCTGACTGTTCCAACCGAGCCTATAAATAGGATCTCATTTGAATAAGCTCAATACGCAATACACAACTTTGACATCAGTGCTTACATTCTGTTGAAGTGATTTCTAGAGAGAGAGAGAGGCTCTTATCAACTGTCAAGCTTCGTACAGAAAGTTTGAACTACTTATTCAAACATTTCCTTGTGCAGACTTGCTTAGTGCGACTCCGATTGTTAGTGATTAAAATCGAGGACTTCCAGGGATAGGAAGACAGAGGTTCCGACTACGTTGAAGTTTGATGGCTTCCTTGCTGAGGAAGAAAGAGGTTTCAACTACCTTGAAGGTGGGGGATTGTGGGGATAGCAAGACAGAGACTCCGATCTTCGTATCGGGGGCTTACCCTGGTGTGGGTAATATAGAATTTCTTGGAAGTATAAATCAAGGGACCTTTATCCAAGGTTGTTGGATACCCTTCTCTTTGGTTTAAAAGACTTATATCTTATTACTTGTAGTTTTACTACTTGTTTATCTGCTGAATTTCATATTGTAAGGAAAGTATAACCTTCTTATATTTCCTTACACTTGTATTCTGATTAATTTAGATTCTATACAATTTAAGGTAGAATATCATATTATAAACTTTGGTTAAGTTTCAATTTCTGGATCCATATTTCCAGAACCTGTTTTTCAGAATCACTTTCCATATTTAACTAGTGCATAGAACTAGAAGTTTGTAACTTCATACTTGGTCCCAATATTTCGTTGGTGTTAGAGGTGTTGTGAATTTTCTTAATTTTAACTTTTTTAAACTTATATCTTTCCTTGCTTAAGGAAATTTGTAAAGTGTACAATTCACCCCCTCTTGTATATTGAGCATCTACATCATAATTTCGATCCTACAATTTGTATCAGAGGGGGTCTCTGAAATACTTATATTCACATATAAGTTTTTCCTTGCTCAGTTTTTCCATTGTTCTATATTTTCCTTGCTTAGGAATATTTTCCTTGAATCCAAGCTTTTGTTATTAACAAGTTTTTGTGTAGAAAGATTTTCTTAAAGATGGCAGGTTTAAATGTTAGTTCCATCGACAACCTAAATCCTACAAGACCACCAATTTTTGATGGAAATGATTATGAATACTGGAGAGATCTAATGAATACTTTCGTTATCAATACTATAGTAGATAACATTGTTGTGCTTACTGGAAGTTATAAAATTCCTGATAAAGAAGTAAGTGCTTTCACAAACCAAGAGAAGCATGATTATCAATTAAACTATAAGGTACACAATAATCTACTATGTTCAATGACTAGGAACATATATAGCCAAATTTCTTCATGTGAAACAGCTAACTGTATATGTAAGAAACTTGAAGTTACACATTTTGGTACATCTAAAGTGATTGAGACAAGAAGATCTATGTTGAGAGCTGAGTATCATGGTTTTAACTTTCCTTATGGATAACCCATTTGCAAAGTGCAACAAAGGTTTATGACTACCGTGAATAGATTACAATCTATGGGAGAGAAAGGTCTAGATGATGAAGCTATTGTGGATAATATTATTGATATGATGCCCAATGAGTGGGAATCAAATAGAATAGCTATTGATGAGAACAAGAAGGTTACTCAAATTTCCTTAGATGAGCTATTTGGAACTCTTCTCCAACATGAAACAAGAATGAAGAGAGATGCTAACAATATCAAAAAGAAGTATGGGAATGGTACTGTTTCTTTTAATATAACTTCAAATCACATGAAAGCTAAGACTCCTGAGAGATTAACTAGATCCAAGTCTAAGAAGGTTACTATCCAATCCAAATCTAGTGAGAGTGAAGTCTCAAAGAATGAGTTAGCTAATCTTTCTCAAAGAATGAACAAGATAGCTGGTAAAAGAAATTTCCAATCTAGGTATAAGAAGAAGGAAAGGAAAGATAAAAAATATTCAGAGGTTACATGCTATGAATGCAAGAGAAGTGGACACATATGACCTGATTGCCCTATAATTAAAAAGAAAGAAAGAAAAGAGAGGCATTCTGAAAGGAACATGAAGAAGTTTTACAATGCCAAAGCTAAGAAAAGTCTGAAAGATAATACTACTTGGAGTGCTAGCTGTGGAGACACTTTAGAAAGTGAATCTTCGGAATATGATTCATCAGCTCAGAAGAATATGGGATTCATTGCTAATACTTCCTTTCCACATACATGTCTTATGGCCAAGGTACGCTATGTCGAGGCTTTAACAAATTTATCTCTTGATAAGAATTACTATTCCAAAAATAATACTTCTAATGAAGATACTTCATCCTCAGAAAATGAAGAACCTTCATATGAAGAATTATCTAGATTTTCCAAGTTACTTGAAGAAAAAAATTGTAAAATTTCTAAGAAATTAGACAAGTAAAATACTTTGGAGGAAGTTCTTAAAAAAGATATTTCAGATCTTTCATCAGATCTTAAAGATAAAGAAGAGATTTTATAAAAACTTTCTAAAGACCTTGAGAAAAAAAATTATGATAAGGAAGAACTTTCTAAAGATCTTTAGAATTCTATTTTAAGGATGAAGGTTTTTGAGGAAAAATCTAACTCTAAGGAAATGATTCCTGAGGATAAGAATTTAGTCATTAAACTAAAATCTAAAATATTTTCTCTTAAGAAGATTCTTGCAAAATTTACCTCTGGGAAGGAAAATTTTGACAAGATGTTTTCTCAAATTAAACCTAAAGGAAACACTTCTGGAATAGGTTATACTCACCAAAAACCAGTTTTCAAAAACAACTATTTTGTTCCTTCTAGAGCCCCTTTTTGCACCAAGTGTCAAAGTGGTGGGCATTGGAAGAAAAACTGTTCTTTGAATAATGTTCAATCTCTTGGGCTTCATAAAGAATATTTCTCTAAACAAATGTGGATACCCAAAATTTTGTTATCCGAAAATCTCAGATCCAAACAAGTTTGGATTCCAAAAGTCCAATTCTTTTCTTATTTTCAGGAAGATAAAAGAAGTACCAAAAACAATACTTGGTACATGGATAGTGGATGTTCCTGGAATATGACTGGTAATAAAAACTATTTTAAAAAGTTTATCAAGATGAAAGGAGGAAAAGTAACTTTAGGAGATAATGCTCAGGGAGAAATTGTTGGTATAGGTAATATTATTCTTCTTGGTAAAACTTTGATTTCAAATGTTTTGTTTGTTAAGGGTCTTAATCACAAACTCATTAGCATAAGTCAATTATGTGATGAAGGATACCTTGTGAATTTTAGGAATGATAAGTGCTTAGTAAAAAATTCCAAGGAAGAGTTTATTCTCTCTGCCCATAGGCAAGAGAATGTTTACACTTTGAACTTAGAAGACCTTAGGAGCCAAGAATTACCTTGCCTTAGTGAAATGGAAGATCATTCTTGGTTATGACATAGAAGGCTAGGTCACTGTAACCTTAGGAAACTATGGAAACTCTCTAAGAAAGGTCTAGTTAAGGATCCAACGGATCTTAGATTTGATTCTTCTAAAGTTTTTGATCCTTGTCAATATGGAAAGCAACATAAATCTATTTTTAAATCAATCGATGAAGTCTCAAAAACTGATGCATTACAGTTGGTGCACATGGATCTTTTTGGTCCAACACAAACTGGAAGCATTGGAGGCAAATACTATGTGTTTGTTCTAGTTGATGATTACACTAGATTTACATGGGTCTATTTTCTAGAAAAGAAGTCTGAAGATTTTTCTTATTTCAAAAGTTTTAGAGACCAAGTTAAAAATGAGAAAAACCTTCCACTGAAAACTATTCATAGTGATCATGGAGGAGAATTTCAAAATTTGGATTTTGAAACGTTTTTTAGTAGAAAGTTTATTACTCAAAACTTTTCAGCACCTAGAACTCCTCAACCAAACGGTGTAGTTGAAAGAAGAAATAGAATTCTTCAAGAGATAACTACAACCATGTTGAGTGAATATTCTCCAGCTAGACATTTATGGGCTGAAGCTGTAAGTAGTTCTTGTTATACTATAAATCAAGTTTTGATTAGACCTTTTCTTAATAAAACTCTTTATGAGTTATGGAATGGTAGAAAACCAAGACTTTCCTACTTCAAGGTTTTTGGTTGCAAGGTATTTATCCTGAATACTAAAGATAATCTACACAAATTCGCACCAAAATCTGATGATGGAATTTTTCACAACTTCTAAGGCTTATAGAGTTTTCAATAAAAACACTTGTACTGTTGAGGAAACAGTACATGTAAAATTTGATGAGTCTGATCCTTTTGTTTTTAAACCATCTCAACCTACATCTTTAGATGTGTTTTCAAAAACTAATTATCAACCTTTGTTCGAAGATCCATCTGATAAGGAAAATGTTCAAGAAGATACTTCAAAAACATTTACCTCAGAATACTTTCTACCCTATGTTGATGAACAGGTTTTACAAAACCCAAGTCAAGTGTTTCTTAAGAATCATCCCAGTGATAGTATCATTGGTGATGTAAATCCCCCTGTAAGGACTAGAAGTTCCTTGTGGAATGAAGTAGAACATCTAGCATTCCTTTCCTACTTGGAACCAAAAATCACTGAAATAAGACACGTGTACAGGTCCATCCAAATTTTAAGGAAAATATGACCGTTAGAGGTGGGAGCCGACCATTCCAATCAAGCCTATAAATAGGAGGTCATTTGAATGAGCTCAACACACAATACACAACTTTGACATTAGTGCTTACATTCTGTTGAAGTGATTTCTAGAGAGAGAGGCTCTTATCAACTCTCAAGATTCGTGCAGAAAATTTGAACTACTTGTTCAAACTTTGCCTTGTGTAGACTTGCTTAGTGCGACTCCGATTGTTGGTGATTACAATCAAGGGCTTCTGGGGATAGGAAGATAGAGGTGTCGACTACCTTGAAGTTCGAGGGCTTCCATGCTGAGGAAGACAGAGGTTCCAACTACCTTGAAGTTGAGGGCTTGCGGGGATAACAAGACAGAGACTCCGATCTTCGTATCGAGGGATTACCCTAGTGTGGGTAAGACAGACTTGCTTAGAAGTATAAATCACGGGACCTTTATCCAAGGTTGTCGGATACCCTTCTCTTTGGGTTAAAAGACTTATATCTTGTTACATGTAGTTTTACTACTTGTTTTTCCGCTGCATTTCGTATTGTAAGGAAAGTATAACCTTCTTATATTTCCTTAAACTTCTAATCTGATTAATTTAGATTCTATACACTTTAAGGTAGAATCTCATATTGTAAACTTTGGTTAAGCTTCAATTTCCAGATCCATATTTTCGGAACCGGTTTTTTGGATTCACTTTCTAGATTTAAGCAAGTGCATAGAACTAGAAGTTTGTAACTTCATACTTGGTCCCAATATTTCATTGGTGTTAGTGGTGTTGTGAATTTTCTTAAATTTAACTTTTTTAAACTTAGATCTTTCCTTGTTTAAGGAAATTTTTAAAGTGTACAATTCACCCCCCTCTTGTATATTGAGCATCTACATCACAATTTCGATCCTACAACAAGATTACGTGGAGCCTTTACCACTCAAGTAAGCCCCCCAACTATATTATATAAATATATATAATTATATATATATGGTGTTTGGGATTATATAAATATATATAATTTTATAAATATATATATAATTTTATCCAAATATTTTTAAATATATTTATTATAATTATAAATAAATAAATATATATATATATAATTAATAAATTATAATAATTACATTTAAATAATAAATATATTTATTATAATTACAAGTACATATACATTTTTATATTTATAAATATATATAATTATATAATTATATATAAATATAAATAAATAAATAAATAATTATAATTTTATAAATATATTTCAAATTATATAGAAATATTTATAAGAATATTTATTTATAATTATAATTATAATTATATATCTATAATTATATTTATAAATACATATTTACAATTATTTTAATAGATTTTTAATTATATAAATAATTAAAAATATTTATTTATAATTATAATTATAAATATATATCTATTATTATATTTATAAATACATATTTACAATCATTTTAATAGATTTCTAATTATATAAATAATCATTTTCTTATAATTATAAATAATTATATATAATTACAAGTAATTATATATAATCATATGTATTTATAATTATACATATTTATAATTCTTTAAATATTTATTTATAATTATATATCTTTAAATATATTTATAATTATATACATTTAAATTTTTTAATTATATTAATTATATTTTTAAAACCAGTCTTTATCAATGCTTTGTTTGCACCGAATAAGAATTGTTTTTAAGCGCTTATTATTTTAGCACTGATAAAACCACTCTTAATCATCAATTTTTTGAAAGTGTTGATAAAACCATTCTCCCTCTTTTAAATTCAACCCTAACCAAGTTCTTCTCGCTCATGCCATTCAAGCTCTTGTGAAACCTAATCTCCTTCCTCACTCTCCCTTGATTAATTTAGGTGAATTAACATGTTCAAAATCCAAGGTATGTGATCACTTGTGATCTATATCCCCCTTGAACTACTTTTTTGGTTTTAAATTTCCCCAAATGGTTTGAAGAGTGCATGAAACAATATTATTTGTGCTCTATCTACCTCATTGATTATCCATCCGATCTCCCATGTCTCGATCCATTGTTGGTTCACCCTCTCCCTCAACTTTACATTCATTTTAACTCATTCATCTTTATTTCTCACTACGATTGCATGGAGCTCTTATTTGTGCACCGCAAAAACCCTTAACACTTATTATGTAAGGTGGTGATTGAAAATGACAAGTAAACAATGTTTTTGTGGTGCATATATGGTAATCAGTTCCAAGTTCATAGTATACCTTTGGATCGCATGGATTATATCACACAATTCTTCCCATTTGATTCCATTACGTGGCAGAAGAACCCTAATCGTTTTAATATCTTTTGTTTTTTTGTAATATTTTAGGAATTATGAAATGGGTATACATTTGTCTGTATTATTTTTTTCTATTTTATTTATTTGTAGTTCTTGATAAAATTTATTTCACAATACTTTTGATACTTATACACATAATCTTAATTTATATCCTTTATTTTTTTATTTAAGTTTGTTCATAATAATTTTATCTTGTTATGGAATTAAAAATATTTTATATTTTTAATTATTGATTAATATTTTTAAATATTTATATATATATTTTTAGATAATGATTTTTTATATATTTTAAAGATGTGATATTTCATAAACAAATGTGTTATTCATATAGATTATTAATACAAAATGAACTATTATGTGAAAAGGAATTTCATGATACAATATAACCAAAACAAGAGTGGATTCAATAACTTACATGCCTTTTGAATTTTATATCACATAACAAACCATAAAATCTTACATTACCACCAATGGATCATGACTATGTTGACACCAGATATGTCATTTCTTTAACACCATTGTAGATAACAAAATCAATCCAACACAACGAGCATTAGGATGCTTATCTTCTCCACTATTTTTAAACTCAAACCTGCAATACTACATGCTGAGTATTTTACACTTATTTATATTTTTGATATTATTATTCATTATATAAAAATTAATGGTGTGGTAAGTCATTGAAATGAGCTTGATACAGGATCAAATGATTTTATAGTTGATGAAAATGATATTTGATTTTACAGTGCTTTACCAGCCGAAGAAGAAAAGTTTTTTTACATTGATTGTTAATAAAAAAATTAAATTAAGACAACATAGATATAAACATAGATACATTATTGAAAATATTCAAAAAATGACGTGTGAATACATGCAATAGGATGAGTGGTACCTATATTTATAAATTCATACATGTGTATGGATAAAGGGTGGTTTAGGATCTGAAATTTTATATATTAAACTTAGGTTTCAAATGCTGTTGTTAAAAATAAGATTCTCTAACTGGAATTTTCAAAATATGATAGTTATTTTAAATTATAATTCCCTGATTACCTTGTTTTACTTTTATTCCGTGATTTATAAACGATGATTTAATTGTTTAAATCATTGTTATGATGATAGTGAAGAGTTTTGTACCTCTAAGGTTGTTTAAAATTTATTTACCTTGATTAATGAAATATAATGTTTTAAAGTGGAATGTGGTGTTTAATTAATTGATTTTTTTGGTATGGGTTGTTGAAAGGCTATTTTGATAAAATAAGAATTGTCTAGAATGGGAATAGAACATGGTAACCCCGGCTTGAGGTTTCTAGTTCATTTGATTTAAATTCAAGAGTATATTCAAACATTAGGTTATCAATACCTTGTGATTGGGACCTATCAATGTTATTAATATCTGAAAAAAGATCAACTTCATCTCTTAAGAGTAATATCCCCAAAATTCCACCTAACCCACCATATACCAAGTGAATAAATGAAAATAAACCTACTCCTCTCTAGTTAATTTCAATTGCTCGCTATTTTTTTGGATTTTTTCAATCTATTTAATCATATTAGATATATTCAAATTAATACTACACGATATCTCTATGTTTTTCAACAGAACAAAAATTTAATTATATTCTTTGTAAATTTACTAATATCACACATTTATTTCCTTTAATGATTTACACTACTACAAAAAAATTATGAATACCCCTCATTCAAATATTATTATCTTAGAATAATAACTTTTTATATCTTAAATGATTCTTTAATAATGACTAATTATGTGTTCCAAGATCAGACTTTCTTTGTATTTATTTATTGTGTTAATTATTAATATTACAAAATCAAATTGGATATATATGAATTGAAAATGGATGGATTCAAATAATTTGACAAAATATTATGAGTATGGGGTGAAAGAGTTAATAATGTTTGAAAAGAATTATGTATAAGACCATTATATAATCATTTTTTAGGTTTAAACTATTGTTATGAAAGACTAATTAGTCTAGAAGAGTTATAAGAACACTTTATCTGTCACAATATACATCAAATTTATAAATATTGGACTAAACATGAAGAAATATTAATTTATATAGTGGCTGGGATGAGAATATGTTTTATGGATCATTTTATATGATTACAAGTGTGGAAAACAAAGAAGAAAATACCAAGTATATGATTACCTGTGTGAATGATGATGAAGATTGTATTGAAGAAATAATAATAACAGTTAAAGATTAACATCATGATTATCCAAAATAGTTTGAGAATTTAAAGAGTTGTGTCAAGATGTTATTGTATACTAGTTGTACTAAATATTAAAAAATTTTATCCATACTTAAGATATATAATTTAAAATATGTCAATGTATGGAGTGATGCTAGTTTTCAGAGCTACTTTATCTCTTGAATGATATACTCCCAAAAGATAATGTTCTTCCTTGAGGAACATATGATTCTAAACGAATGCTACATTCAATGGGTATGAGAGATGAAAGAATAAATTCTTTTATAGATGACTATATACTGCTTCTAATGGACCATAAATCACTTATGAAATTTACAAAGTGTGGTTCTTCTCGATACAGGAAACATGAATCAGGTCCTATGCATGTTGTATGGTACTTTATAATCATTACAATGTTTGGGCACCAATATAGAAGTGCGGAGAATATAAGATTATTGATGTGACACTCAGATACAAGAAATATATTTGGGAAACTTCATCACCTAATATACTCTCCTTAGTAGAAGGGAATTGATAATGAGAATCCTAAATTTGGAAATGATCTGAGTAAACTTCTTATTTTTCTATCTATAGTTGCAGTGAATCCTTTTGGTTTCAAAAGAAAAACTCACTGTAAATGTCTAGTTATTTTGATAAATTATAACTTTCCCCCATGGTTTTGCATAAAACAAAATACATTATGTCATATCAAATTATATCTATACTAAAATAATTTTTATTATGTTGATGTTTACTTGGATCAATTGATTAAATATTTGGAATGATTATGTGATTTAGGTGTTACAATTATGATTCTTGTAGAAATAAATATTTCATGCTAAGATACATGTTGTATTGGATGATAAATGGCATTCCTGGTAATGGTTTTTTTGGATTTAGAATAAAATGAATTCAAGTGTGTCCCATTTGTGAAAAAGGTACATATACAATTAGGTTGAAAAATTTAGAGAAGACTGTATTTTTAGGACATCATAGATTTATACTCTGGAAACATAAGTACTAATCTTAGACTACATCATTCAATGGGAGTTTATAAGAACATACAACACCATATCCACTATTAAATGATCAAATATTTTATAAATTAAAATATATGGACATTTCTTTTGATAGATCTTTTTTGAAAATCCTTATAAAAATTAGTTGAAAAAATATATCATGTTTTTGAATCACTATACTAGAATTGTTTGTATGTCAAAATTTTCTTGGTTTTATGCATATAGAAAAAATGTATGTGATAGTTTCATTGACATGTCACTAAATAAACCAAAAAAATGATTGAAATAAGGCGTGGTTGGACATGATTTATATGAGAATATGAGAAGAGTTGTCTCCAATGAAGAGTGAAAAACAAACTTTTCTTCCTCTAGATGGTAAACTATTTCCAGGCAAGAGAGATATCAGTTTTGAAACTTTTGGAATTTTGTAAAGGTTCCAGAGGTGTATTTATCAAATTTAAATAATATCATGTCAATAACTAATTTTATGGTAAAGGGTATAAAATCATATTATTGTTATTTTTTATGCAATATCTAATTGCTATAGTTTAACATAAATTTTTTCCAAGGATTGTCCATCATACATTAACCAAACTCTGTTTCTTTTTCAAATCTATATGAAATAATGTTATTATAAGTCCTTGACCTTAAACATTACATAATATTGAGATCACTCAATAATTTGACTTTAATTCACATTGAGGGTCTTTTTAGGTTTGGAGATTTAGAGAATTAGTCCATAACTTTTATATAGCTTCTCAAAATTACAAAGTAGAGACTTCTAGTCTATCCAATTCACAATAATAAAACTCCTTAAATAAAACAAGAATTATTTTCTTGATAAAAATATTATTTAATTCTTCCTTTGTCTTACCCTTCCTTATACCATGTGAAAAATATTTCAAAACTGTGGGATGATAATAAAAATCATAGTAAGGGATATATGATAATGAAAGAAAACATTATTCCATGAATACATAAAAATTAATGAAATGATACTTTCCACTCATAAAAGATAATATCTTTAACATACCTCATGAAATTATAATATCTATGAATAAATCATACAAATCATAACTCATAAAAAATTTTTTTGGCATCCATAATGTACTTACATTTTAGATTTCCCAACTACATAGGGAGTAACCTTTATGGTTATGTTTGGAATACCCATCACAGTATATTCCCTAAATCCCTTAGGATAAACCTTAACGTTTACCTCCGTCACATTACCCAATGCATTGGAGAGCTATATCGGGATCACCCACCCTTAGTTTATCATGGAACCACCCTTATACATAAGAAATTCCCAAGAACCATAACATAATCATAATATATGAAAAAACATAGAAGAAAAATAATATTTCCACTTGGAAATTAGATTTCATCTTTAAAATCCGTGCACTCATAAATGAAAACACATTATTTTAAAATAAAATGGTAAAATTTTAAATTAAACATCAATACATAATATATACATAAAAGTGAGAAATTCCATCCATGACATATATATAAAAGATATTCAAAGTTATTAAAATAATCAATCCCCTTTTAAAACACAATTAAAACATTTTAAAAGAATATTTTTGAATCTAATTGTCCCAGACACTTTGAATTTTTTTAAAGGAATTTAAAATTAAAATCATTCATGTCCATTAAAATATATCCTTAAAATTATTTTTAAAACATGGGAATTGATGAGAAATATATATAATAATAAACCTTTTAAACATTTAAAAAGATGTTTTAGTTAAAGAGTCCCGTACCACTTGAGAAAATACTTGAATAAAAATAATTAAAGAATAAGATTAAAAAAACATATAATATCATGAGAATGATTATATTCATGATATAATATGTAAAAGGTTAGTATATACACCATATAAAAGTGAATTGGTGCATAACAACTAATAAGTTTCAGTGTAATGTAAATTGAGACGAAATCCATTACAAGGATCATTCCCTTAGATTAATGTTAAATCAATGACATAATTATGTGTGAAAAATATAAATACACCCAATATAAGTGGATATTAAGTTTAAAAAAATAATATGTCATACACATATATTATTGGAAAAACAAAACCAATGACATGTATATTTGACTCGATGAATGTAGATTGAGTTAAGAATTCCCTTACAAGGTTCTTATAAATGACATAAGAATTTATCAATGGAGTGATTATGTGTAGAAAAAGTATATAAAAACAATGGTAAGTGGAAACTACAACATAAATAAATAAACATTTATTCCACACATAATATTTTTATAATATAATCAACATACTATGAGTAAAACCCAATGAGTTGAAATTAAATTTAGAAATTCCCTTACCACAAGTCTGACTTGTCTCGTTCGTTCTTTATATTCTTGAATAAAAAAATAGGTTAATTTATACTTTCTTAAGAAAATTTTTAAATTTTATTATTCATTTTATATCACTTATCATATTGTTATGAATATTACATAATTAGTTAAGTTTCTATCGGTCAGTTTGTCGTTATTCGGTACTTGAGATGAAAATGAACTTGGTGAATGTAAATTATCCAGGTGGTCAAATTTCCATAATCATAAGAATATTAATAATGATTTAAATTTCATATATATACAGTATATATATATTTATGACATACATAATTTTTTGAGATAAGAAATGAAATGTACCGTTCATGGAGACGGTAGGTTGTACGTACAGATGAACACTACTTTCATTTCTTTGTCATATTAAAAGAATAATAATAAAATGCTATAAATGTATACTATAATACCTTTTTTATATTTATGTTATAAATTTATAATTTTTTTAAAAAAACCAACCTTTTATACCATCCATGTATAGCATGAATGAGTGATGTCACTTATAGGGGGGGATTGTCCACACTTCCTCAAATGAAATTATAATATTTACATATCTTGGAAAGAAAAAAGGTATGTTATAAATAAAAATTTCAGAAGAATAGAGAAAATATAAATATAATATATATTATATATAAATATAGTTCCATCATAATGGCCTCCATGAAAGGTGGTAGGGGAAAATTGAATAATCAATGTTTCATGTGTCAGTAGTTCGTCGTATACAGAAACAGAATGTTCGTATCCATTAGATGGAGTTGTCTTTAAGTGTAATTCTAATAAATATCATAAAAAAAACCAAGTATATGGGGGATACTGGTGTTGTTTTGTAATAAAATAATAATAAGATCATAGTGAGTGGATAAAAAAAATAAAGGAAAGGAACTTGAAATAATACGTTACCTCTAAATCGGGTAACTTCTTTTGATTTGAGCCAAAAGACATTCTTTAATTGCCTTATGCCCAAGGTAAGAATTATATAAGGAATGGATAGATGTTGGGAGCTTATTTGAGCAAACTTTTTATGATATAAAGGGATTTAGAGGTGTGAGTAAGTGGGTAGAGGTGGTGTCCTTTCATAAAATGGAGGAGGGGCACTTTAAGAAAATATTGAAATATTAATTTATTATAAATTTAATTTCGATTACCAAAGGTCAAAAACACATTTAATTATAATATAAGATGATTTTTATTCTAATAATCATCATATAATAATTTTTAGACAAGTTTTGAATATTTTTTATCCTTATGTTTTTTGTTTAATCCTTATTTTACCCTTTTTAATCTTATAGTGATATATTGTTATTTACACATTGTGGCTTAATGTAATTACCATATCATGTCAAAATACCCACACAAAGTCATTTATTAAATAATTGGACTTTTCTTAACCATTTTTCCAAAAATTATATTTTTAGGAACTTAATATCATTTAATAAAGTATTTTTTATTTGAAGTTATGGATTATGTTCATTTTGGACACTATTAATACTTGACTTTTTTTTACAAATTCATAAC